>JAKOOJ010000004.1:77107500-78307500 GCA_022577455.1 Arizona elegans | reverse complement strand
GCCTATTTGTTTGAAAAGCCAAGTCTTCAAGTCCCAACGGAATATTTATGATAATTGCAGTGTCGTGGGGTCATGCAATCACCTTTTGTGACTTTCTGACTAGCAAATTAATGGGGAAGCTAGATTCACTTAACCCTATTACCAGTGGTGGGATCCAACTAATTTAACAACTGGTTCATCCCAAAGACCGGATGGGTGTGGCGGGGGGTATCATGTGACTGAGTGGGTATGGCCAACTGAATGTCACTCACAGCAAGGTGTGGCGGCGCAGCCAGGCTGAAGCGGCGGTGGCCACAGCCTTAGACTTACCTTTGTACAGCAACAGCAACAGTGATTATCCGATGCCTCATCTCTTGCTGGGTCTCGCTGCCCAACAGGGTTTTTTAAAAGGTTTTTGCAACAGGAAATGGCAGGCAGCTACTTGCGGCCTTTGTTGGTGCAGCTGGGCATTCAACCCTGCCCCGAGACACTCACCTGCAGCCGTCGCCTCTTTTTCGGCATGAGAAGCCTGCAGCTACCAGTCCTTTGCAGTGTGAGAAGTCTGCAGCTGCTGGTCTTTTTCAGCACGAGAAGCCTGCGGCTGCGCCTCTTTTTCAGCACAAGAAGCCTGCAGCTGCCAGTCTTTTTCAGCGCGAGAAGCCTGCATCCGCCACTTCTTTTTCGGCGTGAAAAGCCTGCAGCCACCGCTGTTTGCTGGCGTGAAGGGCCTGTAGCAGATGCCTCTTTGCCAGCCAGAACCGAGCCGGCAGTGGCAGCTGGAGGCTTCTTGCGCCGAAAAAGATCAGCAGCTGCAGGCTTCTCACACTGGGAAAGAGGTGGCAGCTGCAGGCTTCTCGACCTCCACTCCTCCTAGGGTCCCACATCCAGCCTGTGACAAGGGGACATGCTGCTTCCAGGCCAGCCTAGCTGGCAGATGGGTGAGTGGGTGGCCCTCGGGGGAGGCATTTTCTCTCAGGCCTCCCACCCGGAGGTCCCCGTGGAAGCTGAACCTGGGACTGAAAGGCGGCCAAGCCTACAGTTGCAAGAAAAAGTATGTGAACCCCTTGGGATTACGTGGAGTTTTGCATGAATTGGTCATAAAATGTGCTCTGAACTTCATCTAAGTCACAACAATAGAAAAACACAGTCTGCTTAAAATAATACTACACAAACATTAGATGTTGCTATGGTTTAATTGAACATAACATGTAAACATTCACAGTGCAGGGAGGAAAAAGTATGTGAACCTTTGGACTTAATAACTGGTTGACCCTCCTTTGGCAGCAATAACCTCAACCAAACGTTTCCTGTAGTTGCAGATCAGACCTGCACAACGATCTGGAGTAATTTTGGACCACTCCTCTTCACAAAACTGTTTCAGTGTAGCAATATTCTTGGGATGTCTGGTGTGAATCGCTCTCTTAAGGTCATGCCACAGCATTTCAATCGGGTTGAGGTCAGGACTCTGACTGGGCCACTCCAGAAGGCGTATTCTGTGCTGTTGAAGCCATTTTTTTTGTTGAATTACTTGTATGCTTTGGGTCATTGTCCTGTTGCATCACCCATCCTCTGCGGAGCTTCAGTTGGCGGACAGATAGTTTTCCTGCAAAATGTCTTGATAAACTCTGGAATTCATTTTCCCATCAATGACAACAATCCGTCCAGGCCCTGAGGCAGCAAAGCAGCCCCAAACCATGATGCTCCCTCCGCCATGTTTTACAGTGGGGATGAGGTTTTGATGTTGGTGTGCTGTGCCTTTTTTTCTCCACACATACTGGTGTGTGTTCTTCCCAAACAACTCAATATTGGTTTCATCTGTCCACAGTATATTTTGCCAGTAGTGCTGTGGAACATCCAGGTGCTCTTTTGCAAACTTCAAACGTGCTGCAATATTTTTTTGGGACAGCAATGGCTTCCTCCGTGGTGTCCTCCCATGTACTCCATTCTTGTTTAATGTTTTCCTTATTGTAGATGTGTCAACAAAAATGTTAGCATGTGCCAGAGATTTCTGTAGGTCTTTAGCTGACACTCTAGGATTCTTCTTTACCTCATGAAGCATTCTGCGCTGTGCTCTTGCAGTCATTTTTACAGGACGACCACGCCTAAGGAGAGTAGCAACAGTGCTAAACTTTCTCCATTTGTAGACAGTCTGTCTTACCATGGACACATGAACATCAAGGCTTTTGGAGATACTTTTGTAACCCTTCCCAGCTTCATGCAAGTCAACAATTCTTGATCGTAGGTCTTCTGAGAGCTCTTTTCTGCCAGGCATGGTTCACATCAGACAGTGCTTCTTGAAACCAGTAAACCCAAAACAGGTGTGTGTTTTAAAGGGCAGGACAGCTGTCAGCAACACATCCAATATCATCACACTGATTGGAGTCAAGGTTGGCTCACTCCTGGCTCCAATTAGCTCTTGGAGAAGTCATTAGGCTAGGGGCTCACATACTTTTTCCTCCCTGCACTGTGAATGTTTACATGTTATGTTCAATTAAACCATGGCAACATCTAATGTTTGTGTAGTATTATTTTAAGCAGACTGTGTTTTTCTATTGTTGTGATTTAGATGAAGTTCAGAGCACATTTTATGACCAATTCATGCAAAACTCCACGTAATCCCAAGGGATTCACATACTTTTTCTTGCAACTGTAGCTGTGTCCCCGTCCCCCCACACATACCTAGATGGTCCTTCGGCTGAATGTAGCAAACTCAGAGCAGATCTTCCTTCCCCGCCATCAGCCTTACCTTCTAGCCCATGAGGTTCGCACCGTTCTCACAGCAGCGGCTCGGTATCTGGATGGCAGCCCTGG
This sequence comes from Arizona elegans, assembly GCA_022577455.1. Lineage (NCBI taxonomy): Eukaryota > Metazoa > Chordata > Lepidosauria > Squamata > Colubridae > Arizona > Arizona elegans. Next base: position 78,304,710 of record JAKOOJ010000004.1, on the reverse strand, counting down.
GGAAGGCCAGAGCCAGGGACTCGTGCGTCCCCTGCCCCGAAGCGAATGGCGAGTGGGCGGCAGTGTCGCAGTGTCCACCATGAGGCGGCCCTTCGGCTGAGTGCCTTACCTTTGCGGGTAGCTGCGGTGAGCAGAGCAGGCGAGGCACGGAGATCAGCTGGGCTGCATGGTCTGGGCAAGCAAGTGCGACTCTAACCAGAGAGTAGCTGAGCATGGGCGTGACTCTAACCACCAGCCAAGGCAGGCAAGGCAGGATAGGGTGCAGCTGGGTAGGGTGGGCAGGGCCAGCCAGTGGTAGGATTTGCCAGTTTGCCAAACTGCACAGAATCTTAACAACCGGTTCGCTTGAACCAGTCCAAACCAGCTGAAGCCCACCTCTGCCTCTTACTAACTTAACAACTGCAGTGATTCACCAAAGAACTGTGTCAAGAAAAGTCATAAAATGGGGTAAAGCTCAATTAACAATTGTCTTGCTTAGCAATGGAAATTTTAGGGTCAGTTGTGGTCATAAGTCAAGGACTATCTTTATTTTTACTGTTATACTGAAAAGTGACTTCATGGTTACTTTTAATGATGTTTATTTTAATACTGAGAGTTGATCTGAACCTTTTCCAGCTATTTGTGATGTCCCTGAATTAATGTTTCTTGTAGTGCTTAAAATCATTTAAAAGATAAAATTACTTTACAGAAAACCATCTCACTTTATTTCAGAAGAATACAGAATGGGATACCATCTATTTCTCCTTCCTTAGGTTTAGAACTGTTGGAGGAGCTTGAAGGGACAACTTGTAAATGCTACTAAAACAGAAGAATGGAGAGAAATATCCTCTTCCTCCAATGTTTAAGTCCAGAAGAGGTCTGCTGATCCAAGGACTTTTTGTTGGAAGAAGAGGAAGTTGTCTTTGTAAGTGCCGAATTCTGGAGTCCCAATTTTACTTGCTCCAGAAATAGCTATGGCATAGATAAATTTGTTTTCGAAATACTGGTATAGCAGTGTTTAAGCTCCTGAAATGGGTTTATATCTACTGAAAAAAATGATAAGATGGTTTCCCCCCTGAAAAATAGGATAGTATTCTATTGTGATCATCTTAAATTGGGATAAAATACAGTCTCCTTTGAGTTCAGCTTCTTTCCCATTGACTTCCTAGACATGTATACATATGCACAGTTTTTTTACTGAATTATACAAGTAGCCTCAGTTTTAAGTACTAATAAGATTCAATACACTTAGCTTTAAAGACCAGACCAGGTCAAACAGGTGCTGCCATCTATTGGGTTTTCCTGCATTGCACTTTATTTTTGTTAAAAAGTGTTTGCTTCCAATTTTGGTTTCATGTTGAAGTACCAGGTGGAGCTACCACTAAAGATGAAAGCATGTTTAGAGAAATTAGGTGCTTGAAATAAAATAAGCCTGAAATTATTTTTCCCCCTGATGTCTAGGTTTCATATGAGGATGTGGATCGTCTGAAGGATTTAGGAATGACTGAAAACATGAGGGTGCCACATTTTTTGCAAGACTATTCTCGGTACATGGAACATCTAGAAAAGATCATGGAAGTCAATGAGATATCTGACACTGAACTCCAAGCTCTTATACCCTAAACCAACCTATCTCTCTGTTTCACATGAGTCACTCTTACATTTTAGCTCTGATATAACTCATAGATTAATTGAATTTATTTTTGATCCCTGGCAAAACCCATATTTTTTGGACCTGCTTCTGTTTTTTAAGACTGAAAAACTCGAGCTACAAATTTGAAACTCATTGTCTTTCAAAGAAAGAAAGAAAATTCCAGTCCAGCTGTTTTAAGTATGAAGCTATATGTAAACCAAGCAGATTAAATTGTAGATGTAACACAGACATATCTTTTAAGAAATTATTGTGTAGATTTATCAATAGCACATTTTCAGATTCTACTGGCTTTTGAATTGTCTCTCTAGAGTATACTATTTAATATTTTTGGGGCTTAGCTTCTTTTGATTTATTTAGCCAATTGTCTTTTGCTATAACAAAAGGATCAATGCCCTACTATGGGGTTTGCTATCATCACACTCAATCTGTGTTTTAACCATTAGAATTGCAAGGATACCACTGAATGCTTGAAAGATACTGGAAACATGACTACATCTCATGACTATGGATGTATGCTGTAGTCTTGTGGATTTTGCATTTACAGTGTATAATCCATTTGATGTCAGTTTGTCTCTTTGTAATTCAGTAATGGGAATTACATGAAAGAGCAGAGAAGGAAAATAATCATCAGTCATGTTTATCAGTTTCCTAAGTGCATTCCACTGACTTATCTTTATATTTTCATATTTCAGGAAATTTAAAGAAATGACATTATTTTCCTCTTTATTTTATTTTTGATCATGTATAAATAAATTTACAAAAGGAAATTGGAAAGAAATAAAACTTGGAATTCTTTTTTTTTAATTCTCTATTTCCAACTCGCACTGAAATATATTGATATCTAAACAATTCTGATATAGTTATAAAAAGGCTCTATAGTGTAATGCTTGTGAGATGTGTTGTTGGATTAATATAGAGTGCAAATGGGTTTGTATACCTAAACAAAAATCTCCAGTTTGTTTATGCATGACTGCAAAAGCACTGAAGCCTATTTGAAAAGTTTAGGCTAGCCCACCAGGTTTTGTTTTTTTCTTTTTAAGACATCGATGCTTTTGTTTTTGGCACATATGCATTTAGTACAGTGACGTGATGTAGAACTCCACACCCATTTTAGAGTAGGTTTTCCAAATCCTTCCACAAATCTTGGCATTATTTAATTCAGTGACAACCTATTGATGCAAAAATCTTATATAACAAGAAGATTGGAAAAATTAATAATTCATCATACTAGAATTGTGAAAATATTCTTCAATACAATGATAGACAAAGCAGGTGGTACAAAGATCAAGAATATGCACTGAATTTTATGCAAATCAATATGTTTTGTTATTTCAGTCTTGTTTATGTTGGATTCATAAACAGGATCCATAAATATTGATTTCTGAACTGTGTGAATTCAAGAGACTCCTGTTGATTTTAGGGATCTTTGGTGTTGCTGTTTAGACCAAAATTTAATCAAATTAATGATCCGTCATAATACTTTTTTAACGCAGTTAAACAACAGCTTATCTCCGAATAAAGTCTAAATGTTCATTGTATGTATTGCTTCAGTATTGTTTTGATGGCATAGGCAATTCATTGTGACTGTACCTTATATTATTTCAGAACAGAGCTGTTGTAACTGTATGCTATCATTTAAATGGTCCTAATACAGTATCTTAATATAGCTAAGGGTCAGTATGTTCTTGCATTTATTTCTTATCTGTCCTAAACCTATCTCATTAAATCTATTACAATTGTAGTGAATAAATATAGGTCTAGAGAAAAACATAATTCAGGGTTTTAGGGAGAATAAAGTAACAAATATTTACCAAAAAATGATGACTGAGTCCACGAATGAAAGGAATAGTTCTTAGTTGAATTGACCAACAAGTCTTGTCATGAAATGGGAGAAAGACAATACTGGCATGATGTTCTATTTATCTCTTAGGTTAAACCTAAATCCAATCTTAGAATGTAACTGTTCCAAATAATTTCACAATAACTTTCATAGAATTTGGTGCTTTAACAAAAATAATTTGCTTTTATCTATACTCACTTTTATCAACAAAAGTATTTAGCAGCAATAGTATTTTTATTGGCCAGCCTGATCATTCCCTTGTAAGGGAATGATCAGGTTGATTTTACACATTGAAAGCAGTATTTTCTTACATTCTTGAAGAGTGAATTCAGACGTACAGATTATAGACTTCACATACTGAATGTTCTAATTTTACATGCAATGTTACCATGTTCAAATTATTAGCAATGCATTTGTCATTCTGCCCTGCCAAATGTAATTTTCACAGGAATATGGAAAAATTGTGATATATAGATAATATTTGTATATGCAAAGTCATCTTCCATTCATAAAGAATGCTTTAAAAATCTGGTGCAATTTACCTGTTATTCTACCTTAGAATACATCAGTAATTTGACAGTCATCTGATTTCTCCATCAGAAGGACCTCCCTATCAATTCTCTTTTTGTGTGTTCTTTTCTCTATTTATAAAATATTTTGGGATTTGTAATGGTGGTTTTGTAAAGTTTTTCTGGATTTTTTGTGACAAACCTATTCTTTTTTTTATTTTTTTATTTTTATTATAACACAATATGACAAACATCAAACACACACACACACACACACACACACACACACATAAACACACACTATTTTTACACCTATTTTGTGATGGTCATCTTCTAATATTTACATTCTCCCCCGATTCCCTTTATACTATTTTATTTTCTTCTTGTCCCTTTCTGTTTAAATTACATTATACTTCTTAACATTCATATTGATTTTATACATTCTATACATTATCATATTCGTTCTTTCCATTTTCAAATTCAACCCTATTTTTTTTATCCATTATTTCTAGTCTCTAGTCACTTATACCATTTATTCCAGATTATATAATATTCCGTATCTTCCTTTTCTTTGAGCTCTTTTGTTAATTTGTCCATCTCAGCACATTCTAGGATTTTTTTTTCTATCAATTCTTCTGTTGGTATGTTTTCCCTTTTCCAATTTTGTGCGTATGATATGCATGCAGCTGTTATATGTAAAATCAAATATTTTATTTCTTTGGTGTATCTATAGGTTGCTCTATTATTTTTTCTAACCATTTTTTAATCTTAGCCCAGAATTTTTTTGCAGCCGGACACATCCACCAAAGATGGTAATATGTTCCATAGCTCTTATTACATTTTCAAGATACTGGAGATTTATTCAGAAACATATTTGCAAGTCTAGCCGGAGGTAGATGCCATCTATAGAACATGTTCAACTGGTTTTCCATGTATGCTGCAGACATGGTTAATTTTTTATTTATTTGCCACATTGTTTCCCATCTCTCCAATTCTATTGTATGATTAAAATTTTTTGCCCATTTGATTATTGTATCTTTAACCATTTCCTCTTCCATCTTATATCACAGTAAAAATTTGTATATCCTACTAATTAATTTCTCCTCTGTCCCTTGAATTTTATTTATTTATTTATTTATTTCATGTATTTATATGCCGCCCTTCTCCAGAAGGATTCAGGGCGGCGAACACAAGTTAAAAACATATATAACAAATCCCATTTTAAACCAAATTAAGTAATAAATAATAAAACCCAGAATCAGAGTCAGCCTATTTGCTTGAACAGCCAAGTCTTCAGGTCCCGAGGAAGGAGCGGAGATCAGGAGCTGTCCAGAGCTCAGTAGGCAACTCATTCCAGAGGGTGGGAGCACCCACACAGAACGCCCTATCCCTGGGCGCCACCAGACGACATTGGCTCGTCGTCGGAACCCTGAGGAGAGCAGCCCTATGTGAGCGAACAGGACGGTGAGAGGCAGGCAGGAGAAAGTCCTGCAAATATCCCGGACCTAAGTCATGTAGGGCCTTATAGGTGAGAACCAGCACCTTGAAGCGGACCCGGAGAACCACTGGTAACCAGTGCAGCTCATGTAGGAGAGGTGTTATATGGAAGTAATGAGGGGCTCCCGTAACAACCTGTGCGGCTGCATTCTGGATCAGCTGGAGTCTCCGGGTGCATCTCAGAGGCAGGCCCATGTAGAGGGAATTGCAGTAATCCAAGTGGGAAGTAACCAGGGCATGAGTGACAGTGCAAAGGTCATCTCGGTCCAGGAAAGGGCGCAACTGGCGCACCAGGCGAACCTGTGCGAAGGCCCCCCTGGTCACAGCCATCAGGTGGTCTTCTAGGGACAGCCGAGCATCCAGGAGGACACCCAAGTTGCAAGCCCTATCAACGGGGGCAAGTTTTTCCCCACCCATCAAAAGTGATGGGGTCTCTGAAACCCGAGATGCCGGCATCCACAGCTACTCAGTCTTGGAGGGGTTGAGTCTGAGTCTGTTTCTACCCATCCAGGCCCGCACCACCTCCAGGCAATGGTACATCACGGAAAGGGCATCTCTGGGGTGGTCTGGGGTGGAGATGTATAACTGGGTATCATCAGCATATTGATGATATCTCACTCCGAAGCCGCGAATGATCTCACCCAGCGGCTTCATATAGATGTTAAAGAGCAGGGGGAAGAGAACCGACCCCTGAGGCCCCACAATTTAGGGGCCTTGGGGTGGACCTCTGCCCCCCCCGCCCATACAAACTGCAAGTGACCTGAGAGGTAGGAGGAGAACCACTGTAAAACAGTGCCTCCCAACCCCACAGGTCGCTGCAGTAGGATACCATGGTCGATGGTATCAAAAGCCGCTGAGAGGTCAAGTAGGAGCAGGATGGAGGAACAACCACCATCCCAAGCCCGCCAGAGATCATTTACCAGAGCGACTAATGCCATTTCCATGCTGTGCCCGCGTCGGAAGCCCGATTGGTACGGGTCTAGGTATTCCGTTTCCTCCAGGAACTGTGAGAACTGTTGCGCCACCACAGTCTCAACAACCTTCGCAATGAAGTGAAGGTTGGAGACGGGACGATAGTTATTAAGTGAGTCTGGATCCAGGGAAGGCTTTTGAGGAGAGGTCGAACCACCGCCTCCTTAAGAGAGGTGGGGAAGACCCCCTCCTTCAACGACGCGTTGACAATTGCCTGGATCCAGTCTCTAGTCACCTCCCTGGCAGCCGAAACCAACCAGGAGGGACAAGGATCCAATAAGCAAGTGGAGGAACCAAGTTTACCCGTAATCCTGTCCACTTCCTTGAAAGGAACAGGGTCAAACTCAACCCAGATATTACTCTCAAGACCTACCCTAGTCTCCCCATTGGATTCTGTCCAGTCCAATCCAATCTGGATCTGAGCGATTTTATCATGCAGAAACTGCAAAATCCTCAGCTCTGCCCTGTAAAGGGTCTTCCCTCACTCCCTGATTGAGGAGGTAGAGGGTCACATGAAACAGGGCCGCTGGGTGGTTTTCTGGAGATGCAATGAGGGCGGCGAAGTAATCTCGCTTCGCTGCTTCCATCGCCATTAGATAAGACCTAATATGGGTTCTTAACTGTGTTCGATCAGATTCAGACTGGGAGGACCTCCAACTCTCCTCTAGGCGTCTTTTCCAACATTTCATTTCCCAGAGCTCCATGGAAAACCAATGAGCGACCCAGAATCTGCGTCGTGTCAGAGGCCGCAAAGGTGCAATTTGGTCCAAGGCGTCAGCAGCCGCCCGTTCTCAGGATGCCATCAGAGCTTCAGCCAAATCGCAGGATTGAGAGGTGGGGAATGTCCCAAGCTCCATCAAGAACCTCTCTGGGTCCATCAGGCGCCTGGGGCAGAACCATTTTATGGGTCCCGCCTCCCAGTGGCAAGGGTTGGCAGATTGAAAGTCCAGTCTAAGGAGGGAATGGTCGATCCATGACGGGGGCGATGGAAAGTTCCCCCTACCACGACCATTTATCCACTGCCCAGAGAGAAAAACCAGGTCAAGTGTGTATCCTCCCCTATGAGTTGGGCCCTGAATAACCTAAGTCAGGTCCATGGCTGCCATGGAAGCCATGAACTTCCGGACTGAGTCAGATGACTCAGATTGACTTCAATCTGCTGATCGAAGGCAGATTGAAATCTCCCACAACCAAAAGATTGGGGAGTTCAAGTGCCACTTCAGTCAAGACATCGAGCAGTGCAGGCAGGGCTGTGGCAACGTAGCTGGGAGATAGGTATGTGACCAACAAGCCCGACTGAACTCCAGGGTCCCACTTCAATAGAAGAGACTCACACCCGCCTATCTGAGGGACAGTGACCTCCTTAGGACTAAGACTTTCTCTAACAACCACCACCACCCCTCCGCCCCTTCCCTGGTGTCGCGGCTGGTGCAGCACACGAAAACCCGGGGGGCATAAATTAGAGAGAGGGATTCCCCCCTCCTGCCCCAACCAGGTCTCCGTGATACAGACCAGGTCCGCACCCTCTTCATCAATAAGATCTCGTATGAGGGGGGGCTTATTCACCACAGACCTGGCATTCACATACACCAGACAGAGACCAGGGTCCCTCACTCTCATATCCCAAGGAAAGCAGGGTGAGCAGGAGGCATGGGAGCAAGTCACCACCCGAATGCATCTGATGTGATGCGCCTGACCCCTACTTCCATTTCTTATGCCCCATCCCACCATCATAGGTATAGAATGTCCCACCCCTCTCCGAACATCCTCTACGACTCCCAACTCCCCCAATTCGCCAGGACCATCTGAATGGCATGGCTGCTGATCCTTAAGAAACCCCCCCAGTCTCATTTTTGTTGTTAAAAACCACCCTCCTCCCAGATCCCCTTAAAATTGGATCTAAAAATCTATTTTAAAAAATCCAGATCCTCTGTTTTTTAGCGTACCACCTTTCGGGGTTCCAAAACCCATCATCAAGGGTGGCCCTTGATAGTTGAGATGGCCAAACCTGTGAGAGGGGGGAGTCTCATAGTGCAAGGAGTTCCGCAGCTGAGTACACCGTAAATAGAAGAAAAGGCTGGAGGGGATGAGAGACAATCTTCTGAAGGTGTTGGAGATGGTCATAGTAGAGGGGAAGAAGATGTTATGTAGAGCACCAACATACTAGAATAATAACCGCCCTCTCATAGCGATGAGAAATCTGAAAATTACAATTCTGTCCAGGGGGAAATAAAGGTCTTAATGGCCGCCTTCTCATGATGATCAGTCCAGAGTCCAAAAGGATTTAAGAGGAGATGGTCTGTTCCCCTACAAAATAAACAGGGGGCAAATAAGGATTCACAGTGTCAGTGTCTTCATTCCCTTCGATATCCGTGGAAGCCGGGATGGAATTAAAGGGGTAGGATGGTATATCAAAGAGCGGAGTAAGTGCTGATGGAACAAGAGCTGATGGGGTAACAAGTGAGGGAGAGATATTCAGGTGGGGGGGTGTCAAAGCAGGGAATCATTAAATTGAGCTGAGAGGCCATACTAGGGCTAGGCCTGAGGTGGGGGGGGGGAGAGGTTTATCAAAGGAGGAAATCAATCAACATTCCCTTCTTGTAGTCTTCCGCCCATTCAAGTGTACTCCTCCAGACTTCTTTTTCAAAGGCCCCTCAGCCAGATGACTACTAGTCCCTCTGCAGATCAGAAAAAGGGGGTATCCAGATCGCCCTAAACTTAGAGCGAATCCTGAGCCTCCTGCATCGCCAACTTCTTCTATGAATTTTATCTAATTCATGTTGTTCATTCTGTACTTCATATAATTTTGTATCTTTATATTTTGACTGAATTTGCATGTATGTCCACCAATCAATTGTTCTATTTAGATCATGTTCCAATTCCTGTTTCGTTTTCAAATTTCCTTGTTCTTTTAGTATATCTCTGTATCTTATTATCTTTTCCCATTTAATTAAATTTGGATGTTTTAATGCTTCTACAGGTGAGATCCAAATTGGTATTTTTGCGTAGTGCGTTTTAGCTGTGTGTTTTGTATTTTTCATCCCAAAGGAATGCATGCCATCCCGCTTGTAAATCATGTCCCTCAATTGCTAATGTTCTTTATCCCTTAACTCAATCCATTCTTTTAGCCAAGTTATGCAAGAGGCTTGATAATATATTTCCCATTCGGGGAGCGCTACTCCTCCTTTATCCTTTGTATCTTGTAGAAATTTAAGTCTAATTCTTGATCTTTTTCTCTGCCATATAAATTTGGTAACTATTTTATTTAAGGCTTCAAAAAAGTTTTTCTCTAATTTTACTGGTATAACTTGGAATAGAAATAGTAGTTTGGGCAAAATATTCATTTTAATCATTGCGATCCTCCCCATTAGTGAGATCTGTAAATTTTTCCAATTTTCTAAATCTTTTTTGATTTGCTGTAGCAATTTATCATAATTGTCCTCCTTATTTGAGGAACATCTTGCAGTAAGCCAAATCCCTAAATATTTTATTTTCTTGGTTATTTGTATTTTTGTACTACATTCTAATTCTTTCTCTTTCTTTGTAAGATTTTTGGTTAATAATTTATATTTATTTTTGTTGATTTTAAGTCCCGCTACCTCACCAAATTCTTCTATTTTTTTAATCAATTTTGGTCCTGATTCTAATGGTTCCTCCACTATAAACACCAGATCATCGGCAAAAGCCTTTATTTTTAACCCTTTTATTTCTTGATCCTCTCTGACTTTCTTCAGAAGCGTTTCTAAAGTTAATATGAATAGAAGTGGAGAGAGTGGGCATCCTTGTCTCACACCTTTTGTTATATCGAATTGTTCTGTAATGTCCTTATTTTTTTTTTATTGCAAAAGTTTTACAATTACATTTTCACCCCTTTCCCCCCCCAACCCATCCCAAACCTCCCAACCTCATCCTCCCTAACCCTCCCCTCCCCCCAGACTTCCATACAATATACTCATATCAAGAAGAAAAAAACCCCTTTGTATAAAACTTGAACCCCTCCCCCTTGTAGTTTTTCATCTTCATTGCATTATTATATTTCTATCTTAATATAACATTTCAAATAAAAGCTATTTGATACTTCCTGGTTTGATATTTGTTCTGAACATAGTCTATCCACTTTTTCCATTCCCATTCATAAGTCTCTTGTGAACAATCTTTTAAATATGCTGAAATCTTCGCCATCTCTGCAAAACTGGCCATCTTTAAAGTCCATTCCTCGATAGTGGGCAAAGCTTCATTTTTCCAGTATGTAACGTCCTTATTCATAATTACCCTTGGCATTTGTTTTGTATACATTTTTTCAATCATCTTTTCAAATTTGGTCCCAAATTCCATGAATTTCAATTGGTTTATCATAAACTTCCAGTTCAAATGCCTTTATCAAATGCCTTTTGGGCATCAAGGAAAACCAGTGAAGCTTGTTTTTCCAAATATATTTCATAGAATTCTAAAGTATTTATTATTGTTCTCATGATATTTTCAATTTGTCGGCCTGGCAAAAATCCATTTTGATCTGGCTGTATATATTTGTTCAGAATTTTTTAAATTCTCTCAGCTATGATTGACGTAAATATCTTATAATCGGTGTTTAATAATGAGATTGGTCTGTAATTTTGTATTTGTTGATGGTCCGTGTCTTCTTTGGGAATAAGAGTAATTATTGCTTCTGTCCCTGTTTTCGGTATATTTGCTTGTTCCAGAGCCTCATTAAATATTTCCAACATCATCCCGCCCAGCATTTCTTGGGTATTTTTGTATATCTCCACTGGTAATCCATCTGGGCCAGGTGTTTTGTTGGTTTTGTTTTTTCAATGCCATTTCAATTTCTATCGCCATTATCGGCCTGTTTAATATTTCTTGTTGTTCCTCTGTAATTTTACTCAAGTTCGTTCCCTCTATATAATTTTTGACTTTTTCTTCTACTATATCTTCCTGACAATATCAATTTGAGAAGAACTGTTGAATAATTTTCTTTTTATCCTCTCTTCTGTATTGCATTGTCCCATTTTCATCTTTTAATTGATATATCATTCTTTTATCTTTTTCTTTTTTTAATTTATAAGCCAATTATGTACCGGTTTTGTTGGCATGTTCAAAATTATTCTCTTTTGACATCTTTATTTTCTGGGCTATTTCCTTTTGAATTGTTAAATTTATTTTATGTTTAATTATATTCCATTCTTCTTTTGTTTTTTTATTTTGGAGGTCTTCCTGTAATTTACTTTCTGCCTTTTTAAGTTCTTTTTGTAGTTTTTGTTGACATTTCCTTTCCTTCTTTTTCCTCGCGTTATGAGCCATTGTCACTCCTCGGATGTATGCTTTTACCATGTCCCAGAGGTTTTGTATTGAGGTATCCTCTTTTATTTACGCTAAACAATATATTCAACTCATTTTCTAGCATCTGTTTGTATTCTTTGTCTTTACATATATTTTGATTCATTGTCCATCTTTTAAACCTTTTTTGTCCTTTCCATTTTATAATTATTAGATCATGGTCTGCCCACACATTTACTCCCATTTCTACTTCTTCTAATCCTGTCCGAATTTCAGCTGTCATCCAGGCCATATCAATTCTGGACCAGGATTGATATGGGTGTGAATAAAATGTATATTGGCTCTCTCCACTGTGCATTTCTCTCCATATATCTCGCAATTTTAATTCTGCTGCCATACTAAAGAATTCTTTTGGTAATATATCTTTCTTCTTTTTGTTTTTCTTGTTACTCTTGTAATCTTTTTAAATATCCGCTATTGTATTATAATCCCCAATTAAACAAATGTTATCATATTCTAGTTCTATTATTTTGTTATGCACTTTTTAAAAAAAATTGTGTTGATTTTTGTTGGGGGCATATATTACTGTTAATAACGATTGTTTTTGTTCAACTTCTAATTCTACCATTCGGACCTTCTTCATCCGAATGGATTAATTTTGATTTTATTCTTCCTTTTACATATATAGCGATTCCTCTTCTTTTTTTGTATTAATGATGTGTATAATTTCTCTAATTTTGGGTTGCCTAATAATTTCTGATACTCCTTTTTAATGTGTACTTCTTGTAGACATATCACATCTGCTTCAAGCTTTCGTAGTTTAGTAGATGTTTGTGTTCTCTTTCTTGGTGCGTTTAAGCCATTTATATTCACAGAGTTTTATTGCTTCTTCCATTTTTAACTGAAGTTGCTTTTTTATGTTTCTTGTCCCTTCAATTGTTAGACATGGACAAATTCTTTCCAGGCTTTCCAGGCTAAATAATTTATAATCTAATGAATAGAGCAATTGATTATTTTTCTTTAGAGAATAAGAACAAGAAATTACAGTCATTTCAACTTAACTGATTTCAGCATCCTTTGTTATGTTCACATATTTTTTCCGTGTGTACTGTCTGATAACTGAACATCAAACAACATTGTGTAGAATGTGCAGAACTCTTAGAAAAGGTTTGTGCTTGTGTCTAGACTGTTTATCGAGAAAAACTACTGCTTTATGAGATAACAAATTCTACAAACTTTACAATGTGGTTTACAAGCGAATGTAATGCTGTATTCCAGCATTCAAGTTTTAGGAGATACAACTCCCTCTTTGTTCATGACCAGGAATTCTGAGAACTATATTCCTACTGTATCTGAAAGTTGGAGAAAACCACTGTATTATATATAACTGATTCCTCGTCATATACAACTTTTTGATACCTTACAAGAACTGTTGTGTTTCTGCATATACTTTCAAACTATGATAGTTAATGAATTTATACCATTTAAATGAATGAAATGTAAATCAGCACACACTTATGGACAGAACTGGCTAAGGGCTGTTTAGATTTCATTTGATAGGTTTTAGGAATAAGTCCTAATATTCATGCTAGTTGGGATTTAGGGAGTTTTATTTATTAATTAAATTATTAAATTATTTATTTAGCTAGTTAGTTATTTATTAAATTAAGTGATCTAGAAGGCACCAGATAAGACTAAAATCATCTGAATTGTAAAGTGATCAGCTTTTCAATGAATTTTGGAGTTTTGTTTTTTTTTTACTTCAAATGACGCAGCTCATAACTCATCTCTAGGTAAAGACTGGGTATTATATGCAATAGCACTAAGGATTTTTTCTGTTGCTGAAGTATCTCAAGCAGATAACAGAATGCCCAAGACTGTTCTTCCATGAGCTATTAGGTTCAGTTATAGTATTTTATTAGAAGCAGAAGAAAGGAGATTGTGAACAAACACTATTAATAAGTAAATTTTATTTGCAATTATCCAGGTATATCAATCCCCAGAAACCTCCATGTTTCCATAATTCACAATCCACAATGACTTGTGGGAAGGGGGAATAGGAAAGGGAGATGTTAAAAGCAGAAGCATATTCATTTTTAAATCAAAAAAATACACAGCAGTTCTTGTTCACTGTCAGACCTTGAGTGAAGCTATCTTCAAACCATCTTTTGGGGAAAGAAAAAAGTAGCTTTCCTCCTTTTCATCACCGCTCATGTTTAGAATGCACATCAGTGCATTCCACTAAAACGCCATCTCCGTTTTGAGTTAGATCCTTTCTATTCCAGTCTCTCTCAATGTAAAATTCAGCTAAAACTGGACAATGACTTGATGCTACTCCACCCCATGACCAGTTATCAGGGATCCAAGGGTTTGTAAGACCTTCTCTTACAACTGCCCAATGACCTGTGGAAACAAAATGGCGCAGAAGAAAGAGTGTCAGTATTTGGGAAGACAAAAAAAATCCTGACAAAAGAAAGCTTATTACTTTTAAATGTTAATATGTGGGTTTTATTAAATATAGTGCATCAAACATTATAGCATCAAGGAGCTTAGTGAGTACAAACCTATAGTGCTCAGAAACACCAGGGGTGGCTGGTATTAAATTTAAATTTTCTTTTGAAAGAAAATTACAGCACAAAATACAGAAAATGAAATTAAACAAACATGGGAAGTTATTATCTAAAAGAATAATTATTCTTCTGAATAATTACTATATTTCTAAATTATTAAAATTAACTTCTAGTTTACAGAGAAAAAATATTAAAGAAAGTAGATAACATAGTAAGGGAAACCTGACTACTCAAGGTTATCATGCCTTGTAGTCAGCTGTATACTCAAAATACAGTTGAAGGAGTAGAGTATATATTTTCATATATTTCCTGCTATTCTAAGGTAGAATCTACACCAAACTGTTCTGTAAATTTTTTTAAAAATTGTAAATGTAAATATGTAAATAATATAAAGCAAATACATTCAAAGTTCAGTCTCTAAACCAAGGGAATAGACAATCTATCCACTTGTAGCATTGTCTCACCTACTGCAGCCTTTGATTTTCCCATAAATTTTACATACAGACCTTGGTCAACAAAACATTGGCTATTCTAATGTAAAACATCCACATATAGCAACCTTTAACCAATTAATAGGTTTTAAATATGTTAGAAGCAACTCCCAATTACCCCAGGCAGCAAAATATCTGACTATATTGTGGAAGATGAATAGAGAATGCTAAGATAGAGCCTAGATAAAACTGGCATGATACTGCAAGGAACAGGCACACTTCAAAATAACATTTGCTACATTTGAAGTTGTCACTGAACTAACAATGATATACAATAATTGAAATTCCATTTGCAAAATGGAATCTTACCAGTGAAAATCTTTTTCAAACCACGACTGATCCAGATATTGTCCAGAGATTTGGAACCTTGAGGATTCTTTGTGCTGATGTTTGTGAATGTACTTGCAGGAACCAGATGGTGGAACTTTTCCTTTCGTAACAAGTCATGGTCACTACTATCAGGGGGCTGACTAAAGTCACCCAAAATTACCACATCTTTTTCACCTAAGGTTGGAAACAGTAGTCATGAAAGGTTAGTGGAAAAATGCAGAACTGATATCCAGATGCTATATTTTGCTTCAGCTCAGCCTGAATGTCCCAGCTTTTCAAAACCGCTGCCCACTAAGGAGATTACTTCTGTGAGAATGTCTGTGATATACTGTAATACCACTGTCTCTTTTATCAAGTTTATTCTCAAATCTCAGTTCTAACCCTATCCAAAACTCTTTGTCATTTAAAACTGTTGATACTACAACCTATCCCCATTTTATTTATTTATTTATTTATTCATTCATTCATTCATTCATTCATTCATTCATTCATTTATTTATTTATTATATTTCTATACCGCCTTTCTCCAGTAGAACTCAAGGCGGTGTACAGTCAAGAAAAATATAGACACGCAAACATCATAAAATTGCTAATTAAAATTATTACTTAGTATGGTCAATTAAATAAAACCCAGAATTAGATAACATTTTTAAAAAATCATTGACATGTTCGTATGTTTAGCCCCGCCTATTGGAACATCAGGGTCTTGAGGGCACGGCGGAAAGCACGGAGATCAGGGATATTCCGTATCTCTGGGGGCAGTTCATTCCAAAGGGTTGGAGCCCCCACAGAGAAGGCCCTCCCCCTGGGAGTCACCAGTCAACATAATTTGACTGACGGTACCCTGAGTAGTCCCTCCCTGTGAGAACGAACTGGTCGGTGGGAGGCTATTGGTGGCAAAAGACGGTCTCGTAGGTACCCAGGTCCTAAGCCATGGAGCGCTTTAAAGGTGATAACTAACACCTTGAACACCAAATTTTATTTGCTTATAAAACGGAATATGATACTAGTATCATTGTTTGTACTATTGTATACTATTGTACTATACAATAGTGCAAACAAAGTGATGTGACTGACAATACATCCACACAGGTCTCTTGTACACCTAAAATGAAATTATTGGGGATAACTCTCTTATCCAAATGAATAGGTTTATTTATTCTGTTCTTTCCATTATTCTTAATTTAATACTATCTAATTATTTGTTTCCTTTTCATTTGGATTCTGGGAAAGAAAATCATGAATTTAGCTAGATTAAATAGATGATATTTAGAAAAACATAGATATGTATATCGTATTTTAAAAAGTACATTAAATTGAGTATAAAAGGTCTAATATACACTACCTGGCTGTGAAAATCAGAAGACCACTAAATGACAGCAAAGAGATACTGAAAGCTTCCCCCCCCCAAACTAAGTTACATTAATAACATGCATTGTTATTAATATTAATATTAATAATTAATATAACATTAATATACAATAATAAATTTGCTATAATACAAACAGAGCTACTAATACGCTAATCTGTTGTTCAAAGGGTATGAAAAATGCTGTGCAGGAATAAAACTGCAGACAGTTTTATCCTAAATCCTCCTATTATTTATACATTAAAATACTCTTCTTTTTCTACCAAACAGTATACATTTTTCAACTGAAAAATCCTCCCAAAAGGGATTTATGTCTAGGTAAGTAGGTAAATGTTTGCAAATACAAATGGATTTTCTCCTGTTTCCTGTTAAGATACCCAATGATTGCTCTTATTGCTCTTTCCTAACTTTTGTATGCAGCTCCATTCCTCCCATGGAATTATTCTACCACAACTTTTCAATCGTTTGAATTTTAAAAATAGTATATACTGTATTTTTCAGAATATAAGACGCATCTTTTTACCCCCAAAAAGGGGGTGAAAATCTGGGTGCATCTTATATTACAAATGTAGCACCGCCCACCCGCCAGCCCCACCCTTCGGACATTTTGGGGCAGTTCCAGGCGGCGGGTATCTGGGTCGGGGCACAGCCTGAGGAACAACCCTCTTCAGGATGGTCTGGAGGGGGGGAATCTGCCCGGCAGCTTCGGGGAACAAGGCAGGACCCACAATTTGCGGCTGGTCACCCCTCTGGCTGCCCAGCAGACAGCTTAGAGCAGACAATGGTCGCAATGACTTCACTCCCCAGCATTGTGAGGAGCCGCCGCCTAAGCCCTCTCCGCGTCCAGGAGCCGAGCGAGCCGAATGGGAGCTCCTAAAGTGAAAAGTCCCTCCTTTCCAGCCACCGCTGCCTGGATTCCCCAATGCAATTCTCAGAGCCATGATCTTTGTTGTGGCTCTGTTACCTGAGCCTGTGTCATTGGCAGGGGAGGACTCCAAGAGTGAAGGAGAGGAGTTGGCAAGGTCTCCCTCTCCAGGACCCTCCTCTCTGGCAATGCCTTCGATGTCCGCCGAAGGTCAAGAGATAGGGCCAGGGCCAAGCATGTCCACGCAGCTACAGTTGGACAGTAATGAGGGAGATGAGTCTTGGCTGGATCCTCGGCAGCATCACAGAGATAAGCGTGCGCAACAGAAGAAGAGGCGTGCCAGAGATTAAGCTGAGTCACTGGACCAAACCCCACAGGGTATAAAAGTGGGTGAGGTGGCCATTCAGACTCTGTGACGGACAAAACTAACTACTATCGAGTCACATTACATCTTTGGAAACAACATTATCTGCCTTGGATTTAATTATGGACTGGACAATTTTTGAACTGTGTGTATCTTGTTTATGAGTAAAGTTCTTGGCAAGCAGCTACTGGGTTGCTGCCAATCCTCTTATCGAAAGAATTGGTTGTCTGCCAGTTTATTTAACCCCCGGCTGTCTGTTTGTGTCCGTGTGTGAGACAGGGACAGAACAGATTCCAAAGGAAAGCATTTTCAGGCAGCAGATCCGTGATCTCCTTCCTGATTCTAAATATGGGGTGTGCAGAGGCAAAAAAATTGCATCGCGTTTCAGGCGGCGGATCTGGCCAGGAGGAAAGAGAAGGTGAGTCTGTTGAGAAGGAGGATGAAGGCGCATGGCTCTGCAATGTGCAATGGGAAGAAAAGCATTTTCAGGCGGCAGCGCTGCAATCCCCTCCCCAAATCCAAAATGGTTCCCAGTTCGCCGCTGCACATTGCAGGGGAACTGGCCGCCTGCCGCCTGAAACGTGGCTCTGAGAATTGCATTGGGGAATCCGGGCAGCGGTGGCTGGAAAGGAGGGACGTTTCACTTTAGGAGCTCCTGTTCGGCTCGCTCGGCTCCTGGGCGTGGAGAGGGGTTAGGCAGCAGTGGTGGCGGCTCCTCACATTGCTGGGGAGTGAAGTCATTGTGACCATTGTCTGCCCTGAGCTGCCCACTGGGTGGCCAGAGGGGTGACCAGCTGCAAATTGTGGCGCCCGCCTTGTTCCCTGAAGCTGCCGGGCAGATTCCCCCCAGACCATCCCAAAGAGGTTTGTTTCTCAGGCTGTGCTCTGTCCCTCCCCCCAAAGCATGCGAGGGATCTCTCTGGGGGAAAATGAGTAGTCCCTGCAGATCGCAGAAGCACCCTGATAAGTCTTCTGGAAAAGAACTTAACAGAAATCGATGCCCTCTTTCCCAGCCGAGTCTCTGAGGCACCTCTCACTTGCAGGAAGAAAAGGAGGGCGGCGTAAAACAGCGCCACCTTAAATGCTGGTAGGCAGAGATAGAATTCTTGTTTTCTTGTTTTCCTCCCCCAAAATTAAGGTGCATCTTATGCTCCGGTGCATCTTATACTCTGAAAAATACAGTATCCTATAGATTTATTTTAATCAAGTACTTCTAGTTGGTCTCAGAATTGACAATAGTGGCCATCTGTTTTATAAGAAATAATCTGCTCTTTATCAGACTAATTCATTTTTTCTATTTAAATAAGCATATATTGATAAGATTGATTCATTAATTTATATAATGAATAAATAGTGTTGTACTGAGTAAAAAAAAAAGAATTAAAGTTAATAAGTATCCATGATTAACATGAAAATTATTATTATCTTGGGTTATGAAAAACATAGTCACCAATATTTTACACTATATTTTACAAGTTATTAAGTTATTATTTTATATTTTAACATAATTTATTAACGAGGTAAACTTTTAACTTATTATTTATTATAAATTAATAATTTATTGATTATTTTAAAAAAGTATGTATTGAGTCCATGTTCTGCTACTGTTACATGCTACAAATTACAAACTAACCAGATGAGGGAGCTCACATTTAACAGTAAATTTGTAATTTAGTGGATCAAATGCTAATTACATTAAGAAAACTTGCTATCTAACATCTGATAGCTTCAATCCTTATAAATCTCCTCTACCAAACACATTGCTTCTGAATAGAAATTCATCCTAACTATACTTGTGTATGTGTGATCATGACATGCAAATTGTGATTTCTTAAACAGAAATAATTTGATTTTAAAGAACAAAAAGGGTTTTAGGTCCATAATTTCAAAATAGTTTTGAAACTATTTTCCAGTTTCAAAACTCATCCAATAGTGTCCTATACATGACCACCTAAAATGAGACAAGGAGAAATTAATAGTAGCTGAGAAAGCCAAACTGTTTTTAAAACCCAGTAACACCATATTGATGAGATCACAAATATGGAGCCACATAGAGGTTTAAAGAAGTAATAGAAAAACATTAAATACATACTGTACCTCTACAATCCAGATGTATTTATTATTATTTGGGGGGTAGGTTCCTTGCAATAGTTATAGCTAAAACAAGTGTGCAGATTCAAGCAACAGAACAAAACCTTTTTCAAGGTCATCTTTGCCCTACTTTTCATACAACTGTATCCATAATTTAAAATTAAAACTTGTAGCATTAGTATCTTAGTGCTGTTCTAGCTTCCTACAACTAGGATCCTGGCAAAATATCAATTTACTTAGGCCTTGAATTCAGTTATAGGATGAATACTGCATACCACAATACTATATCAAACCCTGCAGATAACAGGCTTGGCTCCCTATTATCTGCAGGGTTTGATATAGTATTGAGTGAGACATCCAGCATGATTATATGGATTGATCACCTAACTTCTGCTACAGTTGTCAATCAAATCATCTATAATCTTTAAGCAAGACCTCACACAACTACAATTTCCAATTTTTCTGCTGGCTTCTTCATTGACTCTGCTTGTCAGAATCCAGCTGTGAAACGTACAAATGGCTATTATGCTGCCACCTAATGTTACAATAATCCTGCTAGCAATGAAGCACCTGAATCTTGATCATGTGACACTGCCACAGTTGTTTAATTGTAAGAATCAGCTGTACAGTTCCTTTTTCAACACTATAAAATTTGAATGGTGGCTAAAAGTCATTAAGCAAGGACTATTTGTATAAGTATTTGAAAATTTGTGGCTATCTCGGATCTCAATCCTTTAGTCAGTGTGTGGTTACTTATATATGCCTTCTGCGTATATATAGTATGCATCAAAGCCTTTTTTATTTAAATTTATACTTTTGTTGTGGATATATGCTATTAATTTTCCCATTACTGCAGATTTTCTCAAATTTAAGTTCCTAGTCAGATAACTTTAGTAACTTATTTCTCTTCCTAATTTGTACATAAGAGAGCCAATCTTGTGTAGTGGTTAAGGCCCACACTAGAAATCAGAAGTCTGTGAGTTCTAGTCCTGTCATAGACATGAAAGCCAGCTGAGTAACAGTGGTAGGCCAGTCACTCTTAGCCCAACTCACATCCCAGGATTCTTGTTGTAGGGAAAATAAGAAGAGGAAGGAGAATTAGGTATGTTCACTACATAAACAAACAAAGGAATTTTTAAAAATCTAAATTTATCTTATTGCCATAAAAATGTATTTTATAAATTGAGATTTTTCTTTGTTGATATATTTTTGCAATTTTGTCTAGAAAAAAGAAATGATTTTATTTCAAATTTAATTTCTAACTGTTTCTTAGTAATCCTATATTTTTTCTAGCACTTTTGAGTATTTTTACATGTTTACCACATATAGTACATTTTTCTTTCTATCTCATGGTATTTCCAGTAGTATTAAATCAGATTAATTGTCTGTCTTGGCAATTATTGGCAAGTTTTATATCATCTCTACAATATTTATACCAATTTTCTTTTAAGTTACAACTAGAGTACCTTTTACATATTTATTCCATAATTCCTCCTATTGTTGTGTTGTGACTGTTTTTTTTTAAGTTTTGCATCCATTTTATGATGGAACATTTTACCTGTTCTGTCTCCAGCATTCATTTCTTTCAATTGGCTTGCATGGCTGATTCTAAAGCAGCACCCAGCTGACTCCACATCTGCCCATGTTTTCCTGAAAATAAGACCCGGTCTTATATATTTTTGGGCTCCAAAATAAGCACTAGGGCTCATTTTTGGGGATGTCTTATTTTTTTTCACGTACACGAGGTGGTGAGGGCAGGGGCCGACAGGAGTGGGAGCACTATTACCACTGGGCCGGCCCTCTCTGTCCAACCATCTGCTTCCCCGTGGCTGCAACAGGCCAACCTCTCGGCACGCCCGAGCCTCTGGTTGTCCTGCCTGTTGACCCTACTGCTGCTGGGACACTGGAGTTCAGATTTTGCTCAGGCTGCTGCTACGCTGAGGCAGATGGCCATATGGCACATCAGGATCGCCTGCCACCCCATGCCTTTGCCTGCTACTGGGCCTGCTGTACCTGCTACTGCTGGCTTTGGGGGACTGTTTGCCCTCCTGGCTGCACTGCCCTTGGTCTCCCTGCTGGGCTGCTCCTGCCTGGCGCGGGGTGAGTCAGCCCAGATCTATGACCTCAGGAGTGACCCTCCTGCACTGGTCTGCCAGGGCCTCTGCACTGCAGGGCACTGCAGCTCTCATGCCAACTGTGCGAGGTGGGCATCGGGCTGCCCACAGCCACCTTTGACCTCTACATCACCTGCGACTGCTCTGCTGTCACCACTTCGCCTTCTGCCTGGACTATCCTGTCCAGTGGGCCAGTGTCACTGCCATGAGATGAGGCGAGGCAGGTGGCAGGGGCTGCCTCTCTCCATCTGCCAGACACTTGCCAAAGCTGTGCCGGATTCATGGGGCAGATCCAGTAGAAGCTACCGGTAGTGGAGGCTGCTGGGGAGCAGCCTGGGCTTGGTGGCACGCTGGGCAGAAGGTGAAGTGGCAGCAGTGGAGCAGTTGCAGGTGAGGTACAAGCTGAAGACATGGGCAGCCCCATGCCCACCTCACACTGCTGGCATGAGAGCTGCAATGTGCACCAGGGCTAGGGCCCAAAGAGCACAGGGCTCATCCCTAGCCCAGTGCTTGCATTACCAAGTAGTCATGCAGCTGGCACTCAGCAGCCCGCAGGTCACAGCGGGCAAGGTGGCGTAGGTGGCATGGCTCCACCGGTAACTGCCAGTGAAGGGGCCCTAGCAGACCAATAGCATGGGGAGGCACTCCAAGATCGGAGATCTGGGCCATCTTGCCCCATGCCACGCAGGAGCAGCCCAGCAGGGCAGGTGAGAGCAGCATGGCTAGGAGAGCGAAGAGCTCCTGTGAGGTCAGCAGCAGCAGACTCAGCCTCTGGACAGTGGCATGGGGGGAACCCGATCCTGATGTTCTATGCGGGCTTCTGCCCTGTCACTGTCACAGGCAAGCTGAGAGATGGTGAGATGGATTGACATCTAATTTAATGGAGGCAGGCGATTCCAATGCATGGTGGCACTGGGAGTAGGCAGAGGCATGGACAGGGCAAGCGGTCTGATGCACTGCACAGTCTTCTGCCTTGTTGTAGCAGCAGCCTAAGCAAGACCCAAGCTCCAGGCCTGATGGAGTGCAAGCCGTGATCACTGCCTGCTCCAGAGCTACAAGCTACAAAAGAGAGGAATCCTTGGCAGCGTGGTTGCCTCTGCACCATGGGCAGGGCTGGGGTTGGCGAGAGTGTACTGGAAACACCTCCAGGTGCCAGGAGAGATGGGACAAGGGGTAGCTTCCAGCCCTCGCTGGCTCAGCCAATCCATGGGGCAGCAATTAAGGGGCCAAGTTGGCTCCAGGCCAAGCTCGGGGTGGCGCTTTACATACATTTCCAATCTTGTTGCTATGCCAAGTCTCACCGTGCACCCTCTCCCACATACAGGAGGCACTTGGCACCAAGGTCTGACTGCTGGAGTCATGCTGGCAGTGAGGGAAGGGGCCAAGCCTTCTTGAGGTGACCGGGGAAGGGAAGGAGCCATCATGCTAAGCATTGCCTCAGGGATCCCTGCCCGTGTTTGTGAGGGGATATGTGTTTCGGTGGGTGGTCGTGGGCTGTTTCTGGCCCGGAGGGCGGGGGGATAGGTTTTCTCCTCTAGCTTCATCACCTCTTCCTTGGCCAGTGGTGGTGGGGTTTACAACTTCGACTTAGGCCTTCAATTTATGTGGGCTTCTGAATCAGTATATCCAGAATTGAGGTAGAACGCCCTCCCATTAGTTACTTTTTTTCCCCACAGTGTTTTATTTTCTGCCCTTGAGTCTGTGTTTGGGCAATTTACACATCTGTCATGCTCTCCCATTCCATCTCACCAATTCTCTGCTTGCCTGTGGCTGCTACTGAACATCATTGGCCCCCATGCACTTGCCACCTTCTGTGCTGGCTATGACCCCCCACTCCAGGCTGATGACAATCTTCACTAGGGCTTATTTTGGAGGTAGGGTTTACAAATTAGGCGCACACTTAAAAATCAGGCTAGGGTTTATTTTCAGGATAGGGCTTATTTTCAGGTAAACACAGGACATGCATCTCTCTGTTTCATGGTTTCTCTCAAGTTTTTTTTTTTTTCCCAGAAAAAAAAGAGAAACAATCCGGGCATATTCTGCAATCCCAGTACCTCCAAATTTATTGGATTTCAGTTCCCATAATCCCATGCAAACATGGCACTCAAATTGGGGAAGTAATGTATGCAACAAAATGACAGTAAGGAGGAATGTTATAAAACATATAGTTATAGCAGCAAACTTTAAAAGATGAAGGATAAGATACAAAAACCATCATCTCTACAGTAGCTTTGGGTTTTGGTACCATTTTTAACTAACATGAATGAATTACAGTTAAATGTTGTTTGGATAATTACAGAATTTAATGACTGTGAGTGTTTATGCATCTTATGAAGTAGGCAAATCACTGAACTGTGCCAGAGAGGCACAGTATTAATTTATGACGCAGTCTAATACCCGACATGGCTGCAGAAGCAAACCAATGCTTACTAAAAAGCAATACATAACACTGAAAATACCCTTGATGATGGCTTTTAAAAACATCTACCCATATGCTTTTTTTGGGTCACTTATGCATAGGTAATCCGGCATAACATTTTTAATATTCATGATCAATGTTGGTAATTTATTTTTAAGAACTGTCTTGATGTTGGTTGCCTGATGTTACATATTACTGTATATGCCCTCGTCTGAAACTGGAGCATTCTGCCACTTGATTTGTTGTGGTCTATTGACATTTCAATAGTCCTGAGACATTTTCACGATACTCAACATTTACACTTTAAAATATATATCTAATGCTGAATTCATTCTATATAGGTTTCATTTTCTGAATAGGTTACATAGTAGCATTCTCACTATTTCTTCATTTCTACACCCTACCCAACATTCATGTGATCTTGAGGGATTTTGCAGCCTACATTGGTTCAACCAAATTACTGAAGAACGTGTTCATCCCCTTCATCCAACAGGTGATCTATTTCATTCCTTTCAGAGAGACTGGGAACCCCTTACCTTCATGTTACCTGCATACCTGAAGAAAACATTAATGGAAATTGATGATGACTAAGATGTACTTAGTTCTTAGATCAGACTAGAGATGCATTTTTTTTACAAAAAACAAACCTCTATTTTGCATTATGATTATCTGCATTATGGCTGTAACTATGCAGTACCAGAATGTGTTCTGGTAAGCACATTTAGTAGAAGGAAATTTCCACTAAAAGCCACAACCTGATATACTGGTTTTAGAGCAATCACTAATTTGTTATATGGACATTTCACAGTTGTCCTGAAACATGAATGGCCTGGACTCTGATTGGATAGTTTCGGACGGGATGACGGAGGCAAATCTTGAGACTGTTATCTGGGAGGAATTTGACCCTGTGACTCCTGAGGACATGGACAGGATTTTCGGGAGGCTTAATGCTATCACATGTTTACTGGACCCGTGTCCCTCCTGGTTGGTACTGGCCTCCCGGGAGGTTACATGAGGCTGGTTTCAGGAGATTACCAATGCTTCGCTGGGTGAGGGTGTCTTCCCAGCTGCCCTGAAAGAGGCGGTGGTGAGGCCCCTCCTCAAGAAGCCTTCGCTGGACCCGGCTGTTTTAGCTAATTATCGTCCTGTCTCCAACCTTCGCTTTGCGGCGAAGGTTGTCGAGAGTGTGGTGGCAAGGCAACTTCCTCGATTCCTGGATGAAGCTGTCTATCTAGATCCGTGCTTCTTGGGCTTCAGGGTGGGTTACAGCACGGAAACGGCATTGATCACATTGGTTGATGATCTCTGGAGGGCTCGGGACAGGGGTTGCTCCTCTGTTCTGGTCCTCCTAGACCTCTCAGCGGCTTTTGATACCATCAATCATGGTATCATGCTGTGTCGGCTAGAGGGGTTGGGAGTGGGGGGCACCGTTTTATGGTGGTTTTCCTCCTTCCTCTCTGACTGTATGCAGTCTGTGTTGACAGGAAGGCAGAGGTCGACCTCGAGGTTCCTCACTTGTGGGGTGCCGCAGGGATCGGTTCTCTTGCCCCTCCTGTTTAACATTTATGTGAAGCCGCTGGGCGAGATCATCCGTGGCTTTGGGGTGAAGTGTCAACTGTATGCCGATGACACGCAGTTGTATATTTCAACCCCAGGCCACCCCAATGATGCCCTTGATGTGATGTCCCATTGCCTGGAGGCCGTGTGGATCTGGATGGGGAGGAACAGGCTCAGACTCAACCCCTCCAAGACTGAGTGGCTGTGGTTTCCGGCGTCCCGATATAGCCAGCTCACACCATCGCTGACTATTGGGAATGAGATCTTACCCCCCTCAGAGATGGCTTGCAACTTGGGCGTCCTCCTGGACTCACGGCTGTCTTTGGATGATCATATGACGGCCGTGGCCAGGGTTTTTTTTTATCAGGTTTGCCTGATTTCCCAGTTGCGCCCCTTTCTGGATTGGGACGCCTTGCACAGTCACTCACACCCTCGTCACTTCCCGTCTGGACTACTGTAACATTCTCTACATGGGGCTCCCCTTGAGGAGCACCCGGAGGCTCCAACTGGTCCAGAATACGGCCGCGCGAGTAATGGGGCAACCCGTCGCTCCCATGTAACACCCCTCTTGCGCGAGCTGCACTGGCTCCTGATGGTCTTCCGGGTGCGCTTCAAGCTGTTGGTTACCATCTTTAAAGCGGTCCATGGCTTAGGACCTGGCTATCTACAAGACCATATTCTGACACCGATTGCCTCCCACCGATCGGTACGTTCACACAGAGAGGGCTTCCTCAGGGTGCCGTCAGCCAAACAATGTAGACTGGTGACCCCCAGCGGGAGAGCCTTCTCTGTGGGGGCCCCTGCCCTCTGGAATGAATTATCCCCGGACATACGAAAGATCCCCGACCTCCGCGCCTTCTGTCTTGCAATGAAGACCTGCTCTGATGGGATAAATGATTTTAATTTGGTTTTAATGGGGTTTTAAAATTGGTTTTAAAATGAGAGTTTTAAATTCGGCCTATGATTTAATTATTTTAATCTGCTTTTAAATTCTATTTTGTATATTGTTTTTATTATGGCTGTTCACCGCCCTGAGTCCTTCAGGAGAAGGGCGGTATATAAATAAAATAAAATAAATAAATAAATAAATAAAAACGAGCTCTAAAATTAAGAAGAATATGCTTTTCATAATTGATAGTTGTGGTGCCTGCTTTGCATAGATGCTAGGCTACTTCCCTCTGCCTCACCACATTTTTATAGATTGACCTTGACCCTAATTAGTTTATTATAAATGTTAGGATATGGTTTGAGCCTAACTATGTTGTCCAGGCAATATAAGTGTACTGTAACTTTAATCTGGAAATGTATTATGTGACTTTAATGCTGAGTCATGCTGTAATTAGATAATGACTGGTTATGAGAGTATTTAAGCAAGGTACTGTAACATGTTCAGTTGCTGCTATGCTATGCTGCCATTGTGTATGAAGATGATGAGATGATGAAGCTGCTATGATAAGCTGCCATTGAGAGGAGTTGTTATCTGCTAATCATCGGTTTGATGGATCTGCAACCATCGTGGTTTGTGAACCAGAGTGAGTTTGTTATTCTAACCAACTTCTGTTTGTTGGGTAAGAAGATTCTGTAACTACTGGACTGATTTACTGGCAAAGATTTGGAATTTGTTTAAAGACTATGAGACTGTTTTTCTACTATAAAGTAAGCTTTTGATAAACCAGTTTGCATAACTCTTATTCATTGTTCTCAGCAACGTTTCCTTGTGCATTTACTCTGCTGGTTGGTAACACAACACCAATATCCTTAACAATAAGAATACACAAAGAGACACAGACAGACAGACACACAGACACACACACACAGAGTATGTATGTCTTTCAGAATATACAGACTCTTATTTTCTAAATTAAATCCATACCAAAATCTATGGGTTCTATAAACCTTATTCTTCCAATATCTAAGCAGTGCAATGACTTACAATATACATTAATTTTTGATTAAAGATAAAATATGCCAGTTAAACCACTCAGTAAATTATGTTTTGACATAATTTAGCATTAGCTACTGAAAAGTTGGCTTTTAAAAAGAAAGGAGGATTTTTATCCATACTTTTTAATTGAAATCCATTGCATCTAGAAGGTGCCAAGGGAAGTCTGGTGAATACCAAAGGAGAGATGGATCCTCTTCAACATTATTTAACATTTTTATCGGAGGTCTTACCTTTCAGTGTTTCATGTATAGTATGTGCAAAGACTGCTAATTTATGACTATTTTGATTCTTCACAGAATTTTCCCCAGTAGATGGCAATGGCATTAAATGCAAGTTAGCCAGTATTAAATTATTCATTCCAATCTAGGAACAAGCAAAGGCAGCATTAAGAGATTTTCAAGGGTCTGTTCACAAATACATCACAAATAAAAGATCTCTCCCGATTGCTCACCACTGTGCTCATCTGTGCTCATCAATACAATACAATCATTTCTGATTTGCAAAGAAACACATTCTTTTTAATAACCACAAACAGACCTCTACTTTAGTTTTGTATCTTTTGGAAAATACATTACTAACAATTTTTATTACAATATATCTAAGACAAGACTATAAACCAGGGGTGAAATCCAAAATTCTTCCCTACCGGTTCTGCGGGTGTGGCTTGGTGGTCATGCAACTGGGTGGGTGGGTGTGGCCAACTCAATGTCACTCCCACAAAGTCATATACCCCCCCTCCCGCCACACTTGCCCAGGTTTTGTGGCTCCCGGTGTTTTCTGTGGGAAATGGGTCATGTGACTGGGTGGGTGTGGCCAACTTGATTGGCTCACCCTTAGGAAATTTCTCCTTAGTCCTAGGTTGCTTGTCTCTTTGATTAGACTAACACCCACCCAGTCACATTTTTCCCAGTAGGGAAAAATGTTGGATTTCATCCCTGGTCCAACTCACAATAAATTAACACTGTTCCAATATTTAGAATAGAATAGAATAACAGAGTTAGAAAGGACCTTGGAGGACTTCTAGTCCAACCTCCTACTTAGGCAGGAAACCCTACACCATTTCAGACAAATGATTATCCAATCTCTTCTTAAAAACTTCCAATGTTGGAGCATTTACAACTTCTGGAGGCAAGTTGTTTCACTGAGTAATTGTTCTGTCAGGAAATTTGAGGAGCTCCTACAAAAATGAGGGAGTCAATCTATTTTCCAAAGCACCCAAAGGCACAACAAGAAACAATGGATGGAAATTATCAAAGACAGAAGCAACCTAGGACTAAAGGAGAAATTTCCAAAGGGTGAGACCAATCAACCAATGGAATAGCTGCCTTCAGAAGTTGTGGGTGCTCCATGACTAGAGGCTTTCAAAAAGAGTGAGGAAAGTATACCCCAAAAGGGCAGTGCCAGGAACCACTAAAACAATGCAGAAAACTTAAAACAGCCATTCCCCTTTAAAAAAAAAAGTCAACCCCAAAGCAAATGCAGCAGCTGAGAGGAAAACTAAGGCAGCTATTCAGGCTAATTGAAAGTCTGGGTGTGCTGCCAAAAGCCATTAACTCTTCCAATTCTATTATTCTATGTTCTCTATGTTCTAAATTGGGTGCTTCATAGCAGAAGCAATAAAACTGGCTGGACCACACATGCATTAAATTCACTGCCTGTATGATCAAGCTGCATCATTGTCCCCTCCTGTATCTTTTCTCCCAGGAAGAAACAAGAAGTAGCCAACACTGCAGCAGCTATAAAAGGTCTTGGGAAACTCCAGGGAGTATCAGCTGATCACAGAAGTGTTACTTAATACTCTTTATAATGATAATGTTTGTAATCTTGTCCTTTTTCCTGAAGGGAAGAGGTTAATCCCATCCCTAGATGGCATCAGTTTTCCTCCCTAATCCTGTCAGTTTCTGTTGTTTATTGATTTGATTCAGCATGTATTGGCTGCATTTCAGCTGCAGCTGTTAAGTGGAGCTTTTAACTGTAGAGCGGGGAGAGAGAGAGAGAGAGGGAGGGAGGGGGAGAGGGAGGGAGAGAGAACCTCTCTTGCACTTTATTTTTAAGTGGTTCGCCGAACTTCCTAAGCAATTTACTAACGGTTCGGGAGAACCAGTGAGAACCGGCTGAATTTCACCTGTGCTATAAACCCAGGAGACAATGTTACCATTTTAAATTGCTCAATGAAACTTTAAAAAGCATGCCTGTGCCATTTAATTTCCGACCCTTTCTTTAATTCTTCCAGTTGGGAAAGTCAAGTCTTACCTTGAAATGTACAATGTAAGGATGAGGATGGATCTGTTTCCCACTGTTATTTGTGTATGGGCCTTCAGAGAAGGTAGCTTCTTTCAGCTCTATCCCTGCAGTTGTGTCCCACAGGAAGCCAGAATATTCTACACACTGAAAGCCAAAAGAGAAAACTAAACCAAACAATTCATCATTAAAAATGGCTAAATTAATTCCAATCAGCCAATCTAAGCATCATTAATTTTGAATCCAATCTAAGTTGATGTTTTATATACCATATTTTTCGCCCTATAAGATGCTCCGGACCATAAGATGCACCTAGCTTTTGGGGAGGAAAACAAGAAAAAAAAAATCTGCCTCTGCCTCCCAGCAATTTGCCTCCTTGCAGCAAACAGCCTGGTCAGCTTCAGCACAGCCTGATTTAGCATGAGTAGCTGACTGGCAGTTGCATCGGCCTCCTGGAATACTGCCAATCAACTGTTCCAGGCTGCGGGGATTGCGACTGCCCATTGTCGCTGCCGCCTATCACTGCCTCCGATCTTCTTCCTGGCCCCCCAAGGCCATTCTCACATATGATTTCAACCCCGCCCCCCCATGTGGATGGAATCAAGGATACTTGTACGTGGCTTCCCTGCTGTGCTCTGCCAGGACACCCAGCCAGCTGGGGGGGGGAGTGCATTTTATAAACCAAAAAATAGGGTAGGCTGGGTGAGTAGTTAGGGTCTTATTTCATTTGTATGCTTCTTAGAATTTGTTGATTGGCACGGAATATAAATATTATAAAGCAAATAATACCCTGTTTCCCCCAAAATAAGACATCCCCTGATAATAAGCCCAATCAGGCTTTTGAGTGCATGGCAATAAAGCCAAGCGCTTATTTCAGGGTTCAAAAAAAATAAGACAGGGTCTTATTTTTGGGGAAACACGGTAATATAAATACAAGCATGCACTTGATGAAGGCTACTGAACAAAGAGCTGAAGATATGAATTTTGTTTGGATTGAGTTTGAATTGGTTAATTATAAAAATGATTACTTTTTAATTACAAAATGGAATTTCTGTGATTCTTATTTTTGTAAGTTTTTTTTTATGAATTCAGTATATAGACTACTACAAGTCATTGGATTAAGATTTCAAGATCCAAAATGAAATACTTGCATGTAGATATAGCTAAAATGGAATTTTAAAAATCTCTACAGCCTGACCATAGAACTTTCTGAAATCAGTTATGGTGCATTGGAAAGAAAGTTACAAAAAGTCACTTCAAACAATCAGGAGAAATGCTATCCTTAGTTCAAATAAAACTACAGAAGCTCAAAAAGAAAAATATTCTTTTTCAGTAATTCAAAAATCTGTAAAAATGATTTTCTTAGCTAGGTAAAAGCAAAACTTATAGAAACTCCACAATTTTTTACTTGCACCAGGCTACCTTCTCGGGGTGCCCTGAGAGCTTCTCTGAAATGCTTCCCTTCCAACATCCTCGAGGGCCCTTCCATTTGCGGATGTTTGGCAGAGTTGGCTGATTTAACTCCATGCAAAACTGTAAAAAGTTGGATGGGAAGAGAGGAAGTTCATTACACTGGAGCATTTCTAGGTCACTCTTAAATCCCATAGGGAAAAGTAAAGGGACAAGCATTTTTTTCTTTCAGTGAAACATTTTTAAAGAATTGCATTTTTTAATATTATTACTCAAATGTTTATTTGCATACCCAAAGAAAACAAATTATGCAACAGTCAAATTTAAAGATGATTTAGGGCTAGATACTTTGATGACTAAGCAGAAAGGCTTTGGGTAATTCCCCTTCTATTCGGTAGGACCATAACAAATACAGAGATTTGAGAGATTGCTGCTGGAGTTTGCTACTATCTATAATTACACAGTCCCTGTAGTCCCGGTTGCCATCATTAAGCAAGGACCTTGAAGTGTTTAGCAAGGATCTCACATGATTTTGGCTTGCTGCAATTGTAATTGTAAGCCAAAGATCAATCATTTCTGAAACTTTTGAATGGTCACTGAACTAATGGTGGTAATTCAAGAACGACCTATAGATTTCAAGAAATCCATGCAGCCTTGGAGTTGCTCAAATGGCAAAACTGACCACTTTGATTGAAGAAAAGAACGTAAGTACTTGTTTCCACATGGAGACCACTTCTGAACTTTGTGTTTGATGTGGAAAAGAATGAAACTCTGACTTTGGTTTTTACCAATTAGACTGACAGATCTGTATAGAAATGGCTTGTTCATATTAATATGAAAAAGCAAAAAGCTGTGATTTGATGTTAATGCCTTATTTTACTGTAACAGAGAGAGTTGGAAATCATTGCTTCTATTTCTTTCTTTTTCTTATCTTTCCTCACTTCTCTTTCCCCTGTCCCCCACTGTTTTTCTATTTACTTTGTATTTTGTATTAGATAGATAGATAGATAGATAGATAGATAGATAGATAGATAGATAGATAGATAGAAGGAAATCCATGCAGCATGCTTTATAGGACTATTTTGCCATCTTTCTTTACACCTTTACATCTTGTGCTACAGACAGTGCCTACATTTGTCTACAATGTTATTAAAAGCTTAAACAGGGGAAACATTAACTAAAATCTCCAGCAAATTGTTAAACATTCCCCAAAACAACAGTCACAAGTTTATAATTTATATTGCAGAAACAGTTGATAGGAACTTATTACCATAAAGCTTAAATTTAAGCGCTAAATTAAAAATGGGCAACTGAAAGGTTGTGTAAGGATACAGTTTTATCAGGTCAGCTTGGTTTATTTAATTTCAATTTGATTCAACTTGATAAACTAGCAAATTGCACAAACTGAAGACAATGTGTACTAATACAGTATGTTTTGGTTAGATTGTTTAACAATTAATCTTAGCTAGACACAATAAGCAAGCCAAATGAATTACACAAAATTGAACCTGATATAAGCATCTGCAGTGTTTGCAAACTCTGAAGTTTCATCATGTCCTATGAGTTTTAGGATTTCTTATGAAACAAAAAAAAAGAAACAGAACAACTACTTGGATTTCTTCTCTCGAACACAAATTAGGAATGATTCTGGAGTTATTCCAAGGTATCCAAATTAGGGATTTCATTTGAATGTTAAACAACAGAATTGTTAATATATAGTTCAGTAAGGCAACATAAATTTAGCATCAATTGTCTCTTCCTTATAAAATGGAAGGGTTGGTTAACACAAGTTACAACATTCCTGATATGAGGATTAAATAATGACTTCAATATTCAAGAGAATGGCAAAGAAACCAAATTAAATTTGCAGTTCTATACATATTTATCCTTAGATAATCAGGCCTTATTTCACATCTAGCTTTAGAGGTTAGAATTAAGATCTTAAATCATAATAAGAAAACAATGATTATAAAAATATTAAGCACTTAGGTTAGAGGTGTCAAACTCAAAGACTGCGGGCTGGATTCAGCCCGCAGGTACTTAGATCTGGCTCATGTGGCTGCCCTGGAAACAGTGACGGTCCGGGCGGCAGGGCCTCTGCCAGTGAAAATGAAGATTGGGGGGGAGCGTGTGTGCAGCTTCCCCAAGCTGTTATCGCTGGCAGAGGGCTGCAGGAGGCCATCGTGGCCAAAAACGGAACTTGTGAGGGCCACATGTGCCACCCCCAGCTACATTTTCACTGTGCTAGCAAAACAAACTACTAACAAAAGTGGCATTTGATCACAAGGCAGGGAGGCATTGAGAAATGTTTCCCCTTTTGCATTTGAGCATCCAAGAAGGGACAGGAAAGGAGAAAGGGAAAGAGGAAAGAAAAAGAAAAAGAAAAAGAAGGAAAGATGGGAAGGAAGAAGAAAGGAGAATGAAGAGGGAAGGAAAAAGAAGAGAAGGGAGGGAGTGGGAGGGAGGGTCTGAGGGAAGTCCTGCCTTAGTACTTGGCCACCAGCAGCCCTGGTTCCCTTTCACCATCCCCTTGTCTCTTCCTGCTGACCTCTCTTGGTGGTCTCACATCCTATCTCTGAGATTAACAGAGTTGGAAGGGACCTTGTAGGTCATCTAGTCCAACCCTCCCACCCAAGCCGGAGACCCTACACCATTTCTGATAAATGGTAGTCCAGTCTCTTCTTGAAAGCTTCCAGTGATGAAGCTCCCACAACTTCTGAAGGCAAGCTGTTCCATTAGTTGATTGTTTTCACTGTCAAAATTTTTTTCCTTATTTCTAGGTTGAATCTCTCCTTGATCAGTTTCTGTCCATTATTACTTGTCTGGCCTTCAGGTGGTTTATGTTTGTGTGGGTATACATCTATTTTAAAAACAATAATTGGTGTATTATTTAAATAGGTTTATACCAGGAGTGAAATCCAGCAGGTTCTGACAGATTCTGGAGAACCGATAGCAGAAATTTTGAGCAGTTTGGAGAACCGGCAAATACCATCTCTGGCTGGTCCCAGAGTGGGGAGGGAATGGGGATTTTGTATTCTTCCCCTGCCAAGCCCACCAAGCCATGCCCACAGAACCAGTAGTTAAAAAAAAAAAAATTGAATTTCACCACTGGTTTATACCACTAGTGATGTATTTTTTTCCACCTTCTAAGATCAGGAAACAATGCTATTTAGTTGTCAGCAGCTATGAATGGATTTTGAGGACTGAATAAAAAAAAAACCAACCAATTAAACCTCATGAGTGATAAAGACCTATTACTTAAGTCCAAATTTACATAGAAAAACACAGTCTCAGTTTGCTTTGAATACCATGCAAATTTAATTCTGATAAAGGAAATTATTACTCTTTTAAAACAAAGGTACTGAAACCAGAGGTGGAGTTGAATTTCCAAGACTGTCACTAAACTTACTTCCTTTATGGAAAAATGCTTAACTGAAAAGTCCAAAGAGCTCTAGTTACTATGACAATAAAGCCAGAGATTATGAATCAATTCCCTTAAGGATTAATTATCGGTTCCCTTTTCCTCTTTATTTGTCCATGCATAGGTTATGCCCATATTATAGATGTTAATAATATCTGTCATGCACACTGCATTACTGCCACCTTTACAGTTTAAGCCAAACCAAAGCAGGGGTTCTATTTCTAATTCAGGAGCACTCTTTTCCGCTTAACAGTCATCTCATGAGCAGGCTACTGGGCAGCGAGACTAATGCTGAATTAACAAAAATAAAATAAGTTTAATCATGATGTAATGTTGATCTGGCTGATATGTATTGTGAAGCTGACTGGATTGGGAAGGAATCACTGCCAATGCATTTGCTCTCAAGACTTTAAATATTCAAAACTCAGTCTATCTATTCAGTGCCAGATATGGAAGAAAAAGTATACTGAAACAGCAAAGCAACAAAATGAAAGAATTACACTTTGTAAACTCTTCTACCCTCCCATAAGAAGGCCTGGAAAGATTTGTTTGCAGAACCCACTGGTTTGGTTTAATGCCCTTGTTTTTCACAAGGCAGAAAAGCCAAGGGGCTATGAGAAAATCAAAAGAATTAAAAACAACAATTTTTCATGCATTCTTAATCTCCATCTAGTGTTTTCTCTGCACTATTGCCTGGGTCATATTTCAGATTGCTTTGAAGTTCATCTCAGGATTCCTTGGATGTGGGTTTATTGCATACAAGTAGTTTCCAATCTATGACCACAATTGGAACCAGAACGTCTTATCACTGAAGTAATGTGGCTACCAAGTGAGCTGGGTCTGACTTTACAAGCTTTTTTGCCATGGTCATTAAGCAAACCCAGCCTTTCTCATTGACTCTGCTTATCAGAAGCTCCCTAGGAAAATCTTAAATGGTGATTGTGTGACTACAGAATGCTGCAACTATCATAAATACCGTGTTTTTTGGAGTATAAGATGTTCCAGACTATAAGACACACCTACCTTTTTGGGGGAGGAAAACAAGTGCCTCTGCCTCCCAGCAATTTGCCTCCTTGCAGCAAACAGCAAACAGCCTGTTTCATTTTCATTTTCATTACAGCCTGATTAGCACAAGAAAAAAATCTGCCTCTGCCTCCCAGTAATTTGCCTCCTTGCAGCAAACAGCCTGTTTCAATTTCAGCTTCAGCACAGCCTGATTAGCACAAGCAGCTGACTGTTGGTTGGATCAGTCTCCCAAAAATCAGCTGTTTCAGGCTGCAGGAATTGCCATAGCCTATTGCCACTTCCGCACACCTCATTTTCAGGGGGGCCAGCAGGTGGGCAGGGCTACATTCAGTGTACAAGATGCACCAACTTTTCACCCTCTTTTATGGGGGAAAAAGTGTGACTTATACTCCGAAAAATACGGTACACACTATTTCCCAAGTGCCTAGATTCTGATCACATGACTTCAGGACGCTTTGATGGCTGTAAGTACTTACGACTATAAGGACTAGTCATAAGTCACTTATTTCACAACTTTGAACGATCACTAAACAAATAATCATAGCTACATGTCACACATGTCACAATGTTTAATGCAACTGACCCCTTCAGAAACCTCCGAAATCTATTACCAAATCATTATTTTAATGTGCTATTAAAAAGAAATTATAAAATGAAGAACGGAAAGAAATTACATTATGTTTAATGTTATTAAAACAAATATGCAATTAAAATGAAATCCAATTTTGTTTTTATTATGGTTTGACCCTGGAAGGGAGGGGAGTTCCAAATATGCCACTGAATTGCGAAATGTAGTCCTTGCTTCAAATCTCCATCTAATTAGATTGTGAATGTAACAAAGAAAATAGTCTTTGGGGACCTGTTTGTACACATTCACATTGTATAATCTGAAGTATAAGTATATGCTTGTAAGACATCAGTAGCAGTAAATAGAAACAGAAATACTAACAGAAGGATTTGTGCTGCTCTACAGAAAGAGTAAAAGATACCTTCTCAAGTGCATCTCTATCAATCAACTCCTGCACAGCCAAAAGTTTGATGCTAGAAAAGGAGAAAAGAAGAAAATACATCAATCACACCAACATGGTTGTGAAAGCACGAAAACATCACTTTGCTAGCACCTTCATAAGCCAGCACTTCAGTAGGTCTACATCTGAATAAGCAGTTATAGAAATGTATTCTTACCTTGGCTTGCAGGGAAATTTACTGCAAAAGGAGCGTGTTAATTCAGGGGATATAGAAGATATTTTCATGGTATGTCTGAAGCAGATAAAGTTTTCATCAATTTTTGTTTTCGCCTGATTATACCAACTGCTGAAATTAAATTCAGAATGTAAAAGCAAGTCACATTACTTAGCTTTTAGGTTATCCATCTCCAGATCTATTGCCTTACAATTCCTATAATCCCCTTTTAATATGGCCCAAACTGAAAGGGATTTTCCTGAATGCTAAAATTAGAAAATTTCCACACTGAACTCACCAAGAAACCATTCAGTTGTTCATAAGGGTCAACCACATACTTTTGGGAAACTTAGAAGTAAGAAATGAAAGTGGCAAATAATAACCCATTATTTGTTGGGTACATCATAACTGTATTGTTTTCAGACAGATATTCTATGTCAGCAAATTTTATTTACATATCCCTAACCCATTAAACTGATAATTTTTAAATAAAAATAAATATAAGCTAATGTTTATCTCCATATATTTTAATAATTAGAATAGAATAGAATAGAATAGAATAGAATAGAATAGAATAGAATAGAATAGAATAGAATAGAAGCTGGAAGGGACCTTGGAGGTCTTCTAGTCCAGCCCCCTACTCAAGCAGGAAAACCTATAACAGTATTAGCAAATCTTTTCGGCACTGAGTGCTGAAACGAGAGTGTGCGCGTGCACATTGGGAAGCGCCTAAAACCGGAAGAGTAGCTCCCTGGTGCGCACACATGGAAGCACCAGAAACTGTAAGAGCAGCTCCCTGGAGCAAATGCGTATGCCAGGAAGCTGAGCTTCTGGTTTCTGGCATGTGCACGTGCGCTGGTCACCTGGTCTTCCAGTTTCTGGCACTCATGTATGCACGAAGACCACCTGGCCGGTGCGCATGTGCATGCTGGAAACCAGAAGCTCAGCTTCCCGGCATGCGCCAGGGAGCTGCTCTTCCTGTTTCCAGCGCTCCTGTGCATGGAAAAACCAGCTGGCTGGCGTGCATGTGCGCGCTGGAATCCAGAAGAGCAATGGGTGATGGCTGGCATGCCCGGAGAGATAGCTCTGTTTGCCACTTCCGGCATGCATGCCATAGGTTCACCACCATCACAGACTTATACTATTTCAGACAAGTGGCTGTTCAGTTTCTTCTTAAAAACCTCTAGTGATGGAGTGCCCACGATTTCAATCAAAATGTATAAAATAACAGATATAAGTATAAACATGCTTATGAATACAGGAAATGGATATGAATAAATGGGGATAGTAGGATAGGGATGGTAGGCATGTTGGTGTGTTTATGCACGCCCCTTACAGACCTCTTAGGAATGGGGTGAAGTCAACAGTAAATAGTCTAAGGTTAAAGTTATTGGGGCTTGGGGATGTAACCACAGAGTCAGGTAGTGCATTCCAGGCATTGACCACTCTTGCTGAAGTTGTATTTTCTGCAATTGTGTTTATCTTAAGTTTGTATCTATTGTGTGCTCGTGTATTATTGCGGTTGAAGCTGAAATAGTCATTGACAGGTAGGACGTTGTAGCAGATAATTTTGTGTACTATGCTTAGGTTAGACCGAAGGCAGCATAGTTGTAAGTTGTCTAAGCCCAAAATTTCAGGCCTGGTGGCATAAGATATTCTGTTGTGAGCAGAGGAGTGGAGTACTCTTCTCATGAAATACCTCTGGACTGTCTGATATATAGTGCAGGTTCCAGGCAGATGAGCTGTATTTGAGAATTGGTCTAGCAAAGGCTTTGTATGCTCTAGTTTGCAGTACAATATTACCGGAGAAGAAGCTTTGTAAGATTAGGTTAACAACTCTCTCTCTCTCTCTCTCTTTTTTTTTTGGTTTTAAAAAACAAATTTTATTAAATTTAAAAAGAAAATTATATAAAACATTCACAACCTTAAAATACAATCAACAATACTAA
Organism: Arizona elegans; assembly: GCA_022577455.1. NCBI lineage: Eukaryota > Metazoa > Chordata > Lepidosauria > Squamata > Colubridae > Arizona > Arizona elegans. The sequence goes on along the minus strand of JAKOOJ010000004.1, from coordinate 78,265,641 downwards.
TCACAACAAACAAAGTATATGTGATATATATATAAGTACAACTATACACAGTAACTTATATCCTTTTTTATCTTAATGACGGTGTATAATTATTACTTTTAATTTCTTACTAAATTTTGACTTTACCTTCTTTTCCATTGGTTTATCCATTCATACCTTAAAATACTGTGAGTTTTCCTTGTCTTTCAATTTCAACGTTAGTCTATCCATTTCTGCACATGTATAATTTTTTTGAATTATTTGCTGCTCTGTTGGCAATTGATCTGTTTTCCAGACTTGTGCTAGGACTAACCTAGCCACCGTGATTATATGTAATATTAGGTACTTTTTTTCTTTTCTAATGTTTTGTTTAAGCATTCCTAACAAAAAGATTTCTGGTTTTAGTTCAATATCTTCCGCAATTATTTCTGAGACCCAAATTTTTATTTTTATCCAATATTTCTTAATTTTTGGGCAAAGCCACCAGACATGAAAGAAGGTTCCCTGTGCTTGCTTACATTTCCAACATGTTGGGTTAAGATTTGCATACATCCTTGCCAATCTCGCTGGGGCTAGATACCATCTGTACCACATCTTGTAATGGTTCTTCTTATATGGTACCGATTTTGTTATTCTATAGTTGGTTTCCCATACCCTTTCCCACTCTTCCAATTGTATATTTTTACCAATATTCCTTGCCCAGGCTATCATTTGTCCTTTGACCAGGTTTTCTGCCAGATCGAATTCTAGTAAATATTTGTAAATTTTTGAAATCAAATTTCCATCTTTAACTCCTAATAATTTGTCTAGCCGATTGGAATTTATTTCGATTCCTCCTTCCTCACTATCTTTATTGTATCTAGTTTGTATTTGTAGGTAGGGCCACCAATCTATTTCTATATCTTGTTCCCTAAGTTCCTGCCGTGTTTTTAATCTTCCATGAGGATCCAGTAATTCTTTATATCTTATCAATTTATGGGCAGCTAATGTGTTGGGGTGCATTGCCGCCTCCAATGTGGATATCCAGCCGGGAACCTTAATATAATGTTTATTTTTAATTTCGAGCCAAGTGCCAATTAGTGAATTTCTTATTATATGATTTTTAAAATGTTTATATGTTTTGTTCCCGGCGTTCCACAAGAAGGCGTTCCACCCCTTTAATAAGTCGTGGCCTTCCAATTTTAATAGTCTATAATTATCCAAATTGACTCATTTTTTTAATCCATGTTAGACTCGCTGCTTTATAGTATTTTTCCCACGCTGGTAGGCTAAAACCCCCTCTAGTTCTATCATCCTGTAATATGTTTAAATTTCTTCTTGGTTTTTTTCCTTCCCATACGAATTTTGATGTTATTTTATTCAGATTTGTAAAGAAGTTTTTCTCTAATTTAACTGGAATAGTTTGGAATAAGTAGAGAAGTCTCTGGAGTATATTCATCTTTATCGCCCCAATTCTTCCTAGCAATGATAGCTTTAATTTCCCCCATCTTTCTAAGTCTTTTTTAATTTGTTGTACTAACTCTCCGTAATTATTATCTTTTATGGCCACATTCCTAGTTGTCAAATTGATACCTAAATATTTTATCTTCTTAACTGCTTGTAATCCTGATTGTTTTTCTAACTCTTCTATTTGTTTTGCTGTTAGGTTTTTAGTTAATATTTTGGACTTATCTTTATTGATTTTTAAACCTGCCGCTTTACCGAATTTCTCTATTTCTTGTTAATTTTAATTCTGTTTCTAGTGGCTCCTCTATGAAGAATACAAGGTCGTCAGTGAACGCTTGGACCTTGTATTCTTCTCCTTTTGAGTCCTTTTATATTTTTGTTTAATCTAATTCTTCTAAGTAGATTTTCTAAGGTTAAGATAAAAAGTAGTGGTGAAAGTGGGCACCCTTGTCGTATTCCTCTTATTTCAAAAAAAATTAATTCCCCATTGACTAATATCCTTGCTCTCTGTTTTGTGAATATTGAAACTATCATCTTTTTGAATTTCTCCCCGAATTTCATATTCTTTATTTGCTGTGTCATGAATCTCCAGTTAACCCGATCAAATGCTTTTTGTGCATCCAGAAAAATCAGGGCTACTTGTTTTCCTGGATGCACCTCATAGTATTCTATTACATTGATCAGTCCTTATGTTGTTTTTAATTTGTCTTGCCGGTAGGAATCCGTTCTGATCCGAATGTATTCTACGGTTTAATATTGCCTTTAATCTGTTTGCCATCAAATTCATAAAAATCTTATAATCTGAATTTAGTAAAGAAATCGGCCTATAATTTTTTATCTGTGTTATATCTGCCCCCTCCTTCGGGATTAGTGAGATATATGCCTCCCTCCAAGAGTCTGGTAGCTTTGCCTCTTTCAATGCCTCATTGTAAACTTCTAATAGTATCCAATTTAATGATTCCCCTAATCCTTTGTATAATTCTATTGGTAACCCATCTGTTCCCGGGGTTTTATTGTTTTTTTTTTTGTTTGTTTCCTAATTGTTTCCCGTATATAGTTTCTCTATAGTAATCTCTCTATTCAGTATCTCTTCCTCTTCTTCAGTTACTACTGGCATTCCCTCCTCTTTTAAATATTGGCCTATTTCCTCTATTGGCACTTTATCCTGTGTGTATAAATCTTGAAAAAATTGGGTTGTTATCTCTTTCTTCTTTTCTGGGTTCTGATATAACTTACCATCCTTATCCTGCAATTGATGAATTGTTCGTTTCTCTCTTTCTTTTCTTAATTTATAAGCCGTCCACCTCCCTGGTTTGTTCGCCTGTTCAAATTGATTTTGTTTTACAAATTTCATTGTATTGACATATTTTTCTTGTTCAAATAGGTTCAATTTGTGTTTAGTTGCCATGCAATTAGTTATTATTTGTTCATCCCCTGGCCTCTCCTGTAATTTCCCTTCCCAATTTTTGATCTCTTCTCGAATTTTATTATATTCATTTTTCTTCTCCTTTTTCCGTTTACTATTATAGGCTATTGTTAAACCTTTGATAAAGGCTTTTGTTGTGTCCCACAGGTTTTGGAGGGATGTCTGGTATTTGTTGTTATCTTTGAAAAACCACTTCAGTTCTTTTTCTATCTTTTCAGTATACTCCTTTTCTTTTCATTTCTTTCATATCTATCCTCGACCAGGATTTATGGGGATTGGAGTAATATGTGTACTTTTCCTCTTCTGGTTTATATAATCTCCAAATATCTACTAAATTTAATTCTTCTGTTAAATTAAGGAATGTTTTTGGCAGCAAATTTTTCTTTTTTTTTATTATTCTGATCGCTCCTATAATCCTTTTTTGGGTCCACAATTGCATTAAGATCCCCCAGCAAAAATACATTTTCTATATTTTGTTCTATTATCTTTTCATGCAGTTTTCGGTAAAATTCTTTTTGTTCACTATTTGGCGCATATACAACCACTAACAACACATTTTTACCTTTAACATTTACTTCAATCATCAGGGTTCTTCCTATCTTGTCTACATATTTCAAATTACTTTCTATCTCTTCATTAACATAAACTGCTATTCCTCTTTTCTTTTCGTCTGCTAACGATACAAATAGTTTCCCTAATTTTTTACATTGTAAAAATTTTTCATCTTGTTTTCTTTTTTTTTATTGAATAAGTTTTTCAAATACAAATTCCCCCCCCCCTTTTTCCCCCTCCTCCCTAACCCCCCTCAGCCTCCCCTCCCCCCGTGGCTTCTCCAAAATAAAACCCAAATTAATAACAGATTATATAATACTTTACCATCCTTTTTACTCCACCCCCCATATACTGACCCTTTCTTTCTAACAATATTATTATATCCCCCTTATACTATACACTTCAAAACAACATTCAGCTATAAAATTATATAACAAATCCTAATTTGGCAATTTCAGCTCATAATCTATCCATTTCCTCCTCCCCTGTGCATATATCTCTTAATTCAAATCTTTTATATATATTAATATAGCATAACCTCCCTTTTACTAAACTAAACAATCAGTAAGCTAACCTATCTCCACCCTTCTAACAATATTATTATATCCCCCTTATATTATACATTTCAAAGCAACATTCAACTGTAGATTTATATAATAAATCCTAATTTAGCGATTTCAATTCATAATCTATCCATTTCCTCCTCCCCCATGCATATATCTCTTAATTCAAATCTTTTACATATATTAATATAACATAACATCCCTTTACCTAAACTAAACAATCAGTAAGCTAACCTATCTCCACCCACTTACCTACAGGTCTACCATACATAATATTTTCGATATCTTTGTTCTTCTGCCCACACCACTAAAAAATATTTCCATATGTAAATAAAATTCTCAAATGACTTTAAGCTTGTAATCCATATGATATCTTCTGTGATGTCTTTCAACTGGATTGTTAATTCCATCATCCATGTTAGGGTAACATCAAATTCTAGTTCCAACAGTATGTTCAGTATCTTCAATTACCATCTGCCCCCATCAATAGTAAGTATTTTCGTATAGCAAAAAACCACCCGAGTGACTTTATATTTGTATTCCATATAGTGTCTTTTGTAATGTCTTTCATCTAGATTATTCATTCCAACCACCATGTTAGGGTAACAACCAGATCTTCTGCATGCCCCAATCCCATAATTCTCTTGCCTTGTAGCTCAGCATAAACATAATCCATTTGTCAAAGAGTCCAAAATAGAAAATTCCAATCCACTCAATTTAAGGCCATCTTCCACATCCCAAGAGTACAGCACTGCAGAGATCTGTCACTCTTCTCAAGATAATATAAACCAATACTTTGCCTCAACTATATTTTCATGTATTCAATCGTCTCTTAAGTAACTGGCATTACACTGTTGTTTAGTCTAAAAAATTTTATTTTTGTAGGACCTGCTTCTTCTTTTCTTAACTTTTTGTGGCTTAGATCTCCATCCTGGTTTCCTTTCTATGAGTTGTATATCAACTGTTTGATTTCCATGCTGGTCTGTAGCTTGATAAGTCATCACATTAAAATCCAAAGCCGCCTCTCTTGTATTTATAGGTAATCCAACTATAACCTCTGAAGGAGAATCCAGAAGCGGCTCGTCCACAAAAGCCTCTGTAGCTTGTTGTTTTTCCGTTACCTCCACCACCATCTGCTTAGCCTGAATTTCAATCTCTTGTTGATTTTGCTTTTCTTTATTACCCTCGTGTGTTATACATGGAGATGTTGAACCCATTTTAAAAACCTTATAGTAAAATTCTTCTGCTTTTTCAACAGTATTTAGTTGATATCTTTCTCCTTGATATCTCAATATTATTCCAACTGGAACATCCCACTTAAATGGGATGTTTTGTTTCTTTAGCTCAGTCACCAAAAATCCAAAATCCTTTCTATCTTTTAACATCTTGGGCGGTAGCTCTTTAAATATCCAAATCTTCCTTCCATACTTTTCAAGAGTGGAATTAAAAGACTTTTGCACAATATCATTTCTTATTTCTTTATCAGTAAAGTAGATCACCACATCTCTAGGCAGCTGCCTTTGCTTTGCTACCCAAGAGTTAACGCTGTAGGCCTTATTAATCTTGCAGGATACCTTCCTCAAATCTTCTCTTTTATTTTCCTGTATTCCCCTAATTCTAACCGCAAATTCCATGAATCTGAATTGCATTATTGTGGCTTCATTTTCAATCCTTTGTTTTATATTATCTGCATTGTAAGTCTTGTAGTCAGCTTCCTTTATTTTTTTAAACTCTACTTCTGAGCTTTTTTCTTGAATCATTATTAAATCATTTTCAATTCTTTGTATTTTATTATCCAAATTATAAATCTTATCATCAACTTCCTTCATTTTAGAGTCTATTTTTGAATTTATAATTTCATCCATCTTCATAATTACTTCTAAGAAACTTTTCATATGTTGCTTCAAAATATCATACTTTTGTTGAACCAACTTTTTAATTTCCTGTCTAAAATTTTCAAGGTTCTGATTCACAGTCTTATCATGTCTTGCCATCTCCTCCAGTAGAAATTTCTTTAGGTCTGTGAAGCCATTCTTCTGCATCTGCAAACTCACAACTTGTTCATGTGGTTTATAAATGGGGGAGCCCCCCCCCCATAGCTTGGTTATCTGGCTTTGTCAGTTTTAGCGCCATCCTGCCACACAAACAGGTTTTTTTCCTTTTAAAGAAAAAGACTTCTCTCCAAACAATATCAATAACAAGTCTCTAAGAAGGAAGAAGCATGAAATAAGAATTTTTCTCTTCACTTCTAACCAGCACTTTTGTTAGATACTTTGTAACATAATAAACTATTCAAACGGAAGGACTCTCGCTTTCAGCTTTTCTCAAGCCTCGGCCAGTCGCCATTTTAAACTCTCTTTTTTCCTCCTTTCACTCTTCTTTACTTTTAAAATCAGTCTTAGGGTTAGAAATACTTGCAGTTTAGGGTCCCAGATCCGGATTTCATCCCGCTTGTTCAAATTATCTGTTAATTTCATTAATTGGTCCGGTCCCATCGCCTGGCTCTGCAAAGCGCAGAGTTCTCCCGAAGCCCGGAGCAGCGGCGAGCGGAAATAGGGAGCCACAACCTGCTTCATCCCCAAGAGTAAAGAAGAACTCTGGGGACTTCGCAGAGGGCTCTACCTGCCCTCGCTGGTTCTGTCTCACATTTCCTTTAGGAAATGGAGTTTTTCGAGCCGCCTTTCAGATGTAAAGGCGGCTCTTTACGGGTGACGGGGCTGGCGGTCTCAAAGGACCGTCTGGCAGCGACGGAAGCCAGACCGGAAGCCTTCATCTTGTTTTCTTATATGGGTTTCTTGAAGGCATACAATGTTTATTTTTTGTTTGATTAATTTCCTAAATATTTGATGTCTTTTGACTGGCGAATTAAGTACGTTTATGTTTAATGATATAATTTTAAGATTCTGGTCCATTCTTTAGAATTGGTCTTTTTCTTTTTTGTTCCTTTACTTCCTGTCCTTTTTCTTAGCTTGGTTTTGTGCTCTTGTTGTTACTCCTTCTTCTTTCGAATTTCCCCCTCTTCTTTTTCTTTTTCCTTAATACTCTCCTCGCATGGGATTTCTTGGTCTTCTCGTCTTTGTTTTAGTTTAACTCTCTTTTCCAATTCTTCTCTTCTGCCATTTGTTCTTTCTAATTCTATCACCTGGTCATGTAGGGTTTGTGCCTTCTCTAAAGAATCAACTTTTATTGTTTTCCCCTGCCACGTGACCAACACTCCCTCTGGTATTATCCATCGAAATAATATTTGTTTTCTATTTCGTAATGCTGTGAGGAATCCATAGTCCTTTCTCCATTCTCTAATTCTTTTTGGTATTTGTTTTAATGTTATTGTTTCTTTCTGTTTGTAGTACATTGGTTCTTCTTTTGTTATTTTGAAGATAATGTCTCTGACTTTCTTCGCACAAATCGCACGTGGACCTCTCTTGGCGGTTTGTGTTGTCTCACGTAGTTCGTATGTACTCTAAATACTTCATCCAGTTCATTAATAATCTCATCTTTATCTTGCTGCAAAGCTTCCGCAATCATTTCGGCCATTACTAGAGTTAAATCCTCATCTCTTTCTTCTCTCACATTTTGGAACCTTAGATAGAATGCCACTCTCTCCATCTCTAACTGTGCCACCGTGTTTTCAAGGTCTTTATTGAGGCCTGTCATTTTCTCATCTAATAGTTCTAGCTTCTCTTCCGTTTGCTCATTTTTTTTTCCTATGGCGTGATCCTTTGGTCATTTTTTTGTATTATCTCTTGAATAGAGTCCATTTTTTCATCTAATTTTTGTATATCCTCTTTGACCGATTTTTTGACTTCGTCCAGGTCTCTCCTGGCTTCCTCATGATTTCTAGACAAGCACTCTTGCATTTTTAACATAGTCTCCTGTATTGTCGCTAATACAGTCTGGACAGTCTGCATACTCATGGTGGAAGTTTGCTTTTCAGTTGAAAACATCCCTTCTAAGGTCTTTTGTGTTGCTGGGGAAGCCGTTAATCCAATTGTTGTTGAAGTGACCTTCTTTCCTTTGATTTTACTGTGGTTACTGTGGTGGATGTCATTTCCTTCAAAATTTTATATTGTTTTTCTAGAATTCTGTCTATTCTTTCCCAAATCAGCATCCAGTTCTAGCTCAGTTTTGTAAACTACTAATTGCTAATGTTCTTAAATAGGTCTAAGTATATTCTATTCCTATTTTATTTAAATATAAAATCCCAATCTATAACTTACAATTTATATTTTAACTAATTTATTATATATCACTTTAGTTGATTCTCAAACGAACTGTATCTTAATCTTGGTCTTAATGAAAATCCTTTCCCTGTTCAATAGACTATAAATATTATAAAGTGTTATAAGTGCAATAAATACTTTGGAATTGTACTAACTTGTACTAAAATATTATAATATTATATCTCTAGACAGCTTAATTAATTAATTTTCTAACTGGCTTGGTATTAATAAAGATCTTAATCAAAAAATGTATAAGGAAGCAACAGACAAAGTATTTTAACATATAGGCTACTAAAAATTATATATATAAATTGATTATAGTTTAATTGATTGTCTAATAAATAATTAATAATAATTTATAGTTATTAAATAGTAGTGACTAATAAATAAATATATAAATAGTTATTATATAGAAGATATATATAGGAATTTTCCTTTCAGGGATTAATCAGTGCAAAATTCCACTATAGTTGACACCAGTTCCACTCTGGCAACTCTCCAACACCAACAGTTATAAATCCGAATGGAATGGAATCTTCTTTATAAGACCAAAAAAAAAAAAAAAAAAATCCGGAATTCAGAGTCTTTCACTCTCACCTTCCAAAATGGCGATCTCAACCCTGCAGTTTCCCCTTTGTCCCTCTTTATTATTGCCTATATCATCCTTCTCCGTTGGTGCAGCTTTATTAGAAGGAAAACCAACGCCCTGTTCCAGATCACTTCCCTTCTCCAAGATTCAGAACGCTCGCTCTTTCAAACGTCCCTTTTCTATTCCTCTGAATATATCCAACAAGACAGGTTTCGCTGTGTCACTTCGCTCCCCTCGCTGTTTGCCGTCTGCACCTTTCCGAGTCTCCCTTTCCTTCAGCTGCTCCTCTGGACTCTTAGGATTTATCACCTCCTTACAGTTATCATCTATTGCACTGTTTCTAATGTTTTGATCTCCTGCTCGCACCGCCAATCTTCACCCCGTGCTCACTCTTTTACTTCTCAATTTTTACACTTGGGGCATTAGATCTCTGGGTCGGCCATATCGGCCGTCTTCTTCCGTGTTCAAAATGAGGGTTCTTCTTGGCACGGCGGGAGACTGCACCTCTCCACACGAGCTCTGCCGAAGTCACCCTCTCTTTACCGGTCCACACCAAGGCCGATTTTCCCCGTAACGGGTGCCAAAACACTGGAAATTCGACACAGGATACGGAGCTCTCCTTCCTCGTGTCACTTCGATCCACGCCTCAACCAGAAGTCCTAGGTTAACAACTCTTAATACCTTTTTGGCAATGCTGTTACAGTGAGCTCTGGCACTTAGATCCTTTGAGATGAGTACTCCAAGGTCCTCGACAGAGTGAGGGTCGTCTACGAGGTCGTATTCACCCAGCTTGTATTTGGTATTCTGATTTTTTTTGCCAATGTGTAAGACAGAGCATTTGTTGGTTGAGATTTGGAGTTGCCAATTGTTTGACCATTCTGACACATAGTCAAGGTCTCTTTGTAAGACAGCAGCATTGTTGGTGGTGTTGAATAGTTTTACATCATCAGTGAAGAGGACGCAGCTGCTTATAATATGATCGCAAAGGTCATTTATATAATGTATAAAGAGTGTGGGTCCTAAAATGATGCTTTGGGGGATACTGCTGTTAATAGGTGCAGGGTTTGATAGGGCACTCCCTATTTTGACTACTTGTTGCCTGTTTGATAGGAACGCAGCTATCCACTTATGCAGGGATCCAGAATTGCCATAAGATTTTAGTTTTAAAAGTTGTTTGTCATATACCACTGAATCAAAGGCTTTGCAGAAGTCTATGTAAATTGCATCTATTGCTTTATCCTGGTCGAGTTGTGTAGTCCATATGTTTTTGCAGTGTAGGAGTTGCAGATTACAGGACAAATTTTTCCTGAAACCAAACTGCTTATTAGAGAGTAGGATGTTGGTCTGTAAGTGGAAGGTAATGGATTGGTTTATGATTGATTCATGACTTTGCAGGTGATGCAACACAGTGAGATTGGTCTGTAATTTTCAACTAGGCTGGGGTCATCCTTTTTGAAGATAGGGATAACCGTGACTAATGACCATAGGGTGGACAAGGAGCTGGTTCTGAAAGATGTTTCATAGATTATGTTTAGAGGTTCTGCTAGCAGTGGAAAGCTTTTTAAAGAAGTGGGCACATAATCCATCAGGGCCAATAGATAGAGATGGTTTTAGGCTGCATAATGCCTTTTCAAAGTTATCTTCATATGTAAAATCAATATGTAGTGCATCTTTGCAATTAATTGTGGTATGACTAGGAAATGTGGGGCATGAGCCATTGCTGTTTACAAAGACTGAACTGAAGAATATGAAGAGGTTGGTTTCATCATTACAGTCTTTCCTGTTAGGTCCTTTTAGGGGTGGGATGGATCTTGAGTCTTTTAAATTTGTTGTTTACAAAATTATACAAGGCGCAGGTGGATTTCATGCATAGAAGGTTTTCCTCTTGTTTGCTGTGGTAATTTGTGCATTCTGCCTTTATCTGGTGGCATAAGGTTTTGTAGTAGCTTTTAAAGTTAGCTACGTAGCCAGTTTTGTTTTTTTGCCAAAAAGATTTTTTTTTGATTGAAGCTTCCTTATTTGTTATGGTTTTGGGGGTTATTAGTGGTACATATAGTTAGGGTTAGGTTTAGAGTTATAATTGTCTTTGGCAGTACTACAGCCAGTGAACAGAATTTGCCAATCAAGAGATGAGAGTTCAGCAGCTATGAGATCATGGTTGGCTTTTTTAAAGTTATAATTTGGGATCCTATCAATATGATCATCTTTGTAAGGACATAAATTGAGATAAAAGTCAATTACACTGTGGTCACTGTTATTTGTAGACCATAAATTGAGTTTAAACTGTTGCCGAAGATGAGATCAAGGCAGTTGTTGAGTCTAGTGTTGTTTGTTACTAGTTGATCCAGTCCCAGATTAGTAACAGTATTGTACAGGGTTGTATGTATGGATTCAGTTGTACATTCATTTAGGGTCCAATTAATAAGAGGTAGATTGAAAGATAAGAGGGTGCGGGCAGGAGGCTGCTCACATTAGTAGTGAAGTTAGCTAGTTCGCATGTGCGAGGTCGTAATCAGGGTCTCTTTAACATAGTAAGAAGTGAAATGTGGTATTTATGGATAGCTCACAGACAATGGTCTCAGGAAGAGCAAGCTCTTGTGTAACTTGAATATTTTTTAGATTTAGGGACTTTTTATAGAATATTGCAACACCACCCCCTCTACGGTTTTCACGGTCGGACCGGTAAACATGATAGTCACTTACTGTGGTAATGGAATCTGGGAGGGATGCATTCAGCCACATCTTGCAGACAAATGTAATATTGAATATAGTCATATGTAGTAAGAGGAGAAATTTAGGCATTTTGTTTGCAAGGCTTCTTGTGTTAAGTAGCTTGCATTTAAGGTCTGTAGTGGTGGATTTTGAGAAGTTAGGGGCATGCATGCCTAGGTTTGGTTGTTGGGGGGGGGTTGATAGGACATGGACCATTGGTCTTACTTTTTATATAGTCAGCGCAGTAGACAATGTATAAGTTAGTCTCTCCTTGGTCTTGACATCTTTTGAGTTCTTGGGAATGGGCACATTGCAGAATGGATAGGTCGGGCCATGAGCAAAGTTTGTTATGGATGATGATGCTTTTGGTGATTAAATTTATTGTTTTAAATGGATTTGAGTTTGCTGGTCTCATTCTTGCAAATGACTCTGCAGAAGCGTGGGGCCACCAAGCCATCACTGTACTTGAACTCAGGGCTGTTGTGCCAATGTCAATGATTTCATTGGGGGAGATAGTTGATGTCTGAAAGTTGTTGATGATGTTGCGAACCTTTGTGATATCATCACATTCGTTGGTGTCCTCTAGACCAAATAAAATAGCATTGGGACATTTCTGTTCATGTTCGATGGCGTCCTTGATGAGTACGGAGATATTATTTGATGGGTTGGTGGTTATTTGTGGTTATGGTTGTTGGATTGGGATAGGATTTTGAGCTGTTGGATGTTCGCTTTTCTGTGTTTTTTGTTTCTTCAAGAGATGCTAAACTTGCTTCTATGGTGTCAAGGGATGTTAGTCTTGTTTCTATGGTGTCGATCCTATCAATCAGGACAATAAATTTGTCCAGTTTGGGTCTACACGATGGGCAGAGATGAGAAAACGCATCTGAGGGTGCTTGTAGGAATTGGACTATGTTTTTGGTTAATCCCAAGCAGTTGTGGTGGGCGTACTTGTCACATTGGGAGCATTTCATGGTATTCTCATTCTCCTTGAAAGATTCTGTACATAAAAAGCATGTGCAAGAGTTGTTTGGATCATTGGTAGATATATGTTTCTTTTTGAGTGGGTGTTTAGTAGTGGAGTGTTTGCCTAGCATGGTAGATTTGTTGTGTATGTGTGTAGTTATTTGCTGTTATCCAATGTTGAATTAATCTCTTACTTGCTGGAATCCACTTGGTTAATCAATCAACCAATCAATCAGTTAAACAGTAAATATGGTAATCATGTGCTAATCAATATGCTAATCAATGCCACACTAATCAATCACATTAATCAATCAACCAATTAAATAATAAATCAGCAATCAATGTCACACTAATAAATTAAACTAATCAATTAATCAACTAGACAATTAATTAATGCTACACTAATCAATCAATCAATAAATAAATAAATCAGTTATATTAAACTATCAATTAATTAATCAATCACTGAGTAATGAAGTAAAGTAGGAAATGTCCGTAATGAAAGGATTTTGTAGTATGAAAGGGTTTGGTAGTAGATGAATTTTATTTCCTCCAGCAGCTTTTGTTTGGCTGCTGGAATGCCCTTTGATGCTATGATTGTTCTTTAATACTGTCCTTTGATCCTGTGAGTGTTCTGTTGGAGTGTCCTTTGATGCTATGATTGTTCTCTGATGCTGTTCTTGGATGTTCTTGGATGCTGTGACTGGAATGAGTCACAGAATGAGTCTAAAATGAGTTTTCTAGACAGCTACTTTCCTAGCTTCGGTTTGTGATTCAGTGTGCTTTCCTAGCTTTTTAGATTTAGATTTAGATTTCTTAGCTTTTTAGATTAGGTTACTTTCCTAACTTTGGTTTGACATTCAGTGTGTGATCCTCACTATTGGTTTGCGATTTGATGTGCAATTAGGTGATCTGGTGATCTGGATATTTCTTTGCCGGAGATAATATGATGGAGATACCTTCGCCTGGATATTTTTCGGGAGATTACTTTGCCGGGTAGGGGAATATGGTCTCTCACCTTCGCCTCTCACCTTCTCTCACCAGGCGTTCCAGCGATCCGGTGATCAGGATATCAGGCATTCCAGGTGATCAGGAGTTTAGGGCATTAAGATAGGGATACAGTGCAGTAGTGGGTTTCAAAAAATTTTGCTACCGGTTTGGTGGGTGTGGCTAGCTGGGGGGTATGTGACCGAATGGGCATGGCCAACTTGATGTCACTCACGCCCACATCCACTCAGTCACATGACCCTCCCCCCCACCTAGCCACATCCACAGGAAAAGGTAGGAAAATTTTTGGAATTTCCACAAATCTACCCTGGCCCTCCCTTCGCCAGTCACTCCTGTTTTCCCTCCTTTAGCTCTGCTTCCTTCCCCACCACTGCCTCTTTGTTCTGGCTGCTTACCTTCTGCAGCAGCCGGTCCAAAGTCCAGAAGGCAAGCTAACCAGAGTTTTCGGCAGCCCCCAACCAGCTGCTGTAACCGCAAAGTGGCTGTCAAAGAGGAAGCAGCAGCTGCCTGCAGGCCACTGAAAAGTACCAGAGGTCACAGAAAAAGCTGCTGCCGTCACTGCCATGTTCTTCATGCATGCGCATCCCATTGGACTTGCAAGGCAATGGGATGTGCGTGTGCAAAGAACATGGCGGCAACAAACATGACAGGCGGGGCAAGGGAGTGGCAACCAGGGGACCGGTTTGGGGGCATGGCCAACTGGCCATCGCTACCAGTTCAGTGACCTTGGCCAAATGTCCGCCAATGGTTCATGCGAACTGGTGTGAACCGGCTGAATACCACCTCTGATATGGTGGGAGCCTCACTTTAGTTAGGGATCCGTGAAACCAATGGGACCGAGAGCCTCAACTTCCTAGCTGGACGCTGCCTTCTTTAACATATTTCCCACCATTCTTTCTTGTCCTGCCTTGCTTTGGAAAATAATTTGACCCCCTCTTCTTTGTGGCAGCCCCTCAAATACTGGAATACTGCTCTCATGTCACCCCTAATTCTTCTTTTCTTTACACTAGCCAAACTCAAATCCTGCACCTGTTCTTTATATGGTTTAGTCTCCAGGCCTTTCATCACCTTAGTTGATCTTCTCTGAACTTTATCCAAACTCTCAACAACTTTTCTGTACTATGGTGACCAAAATTGGTTGCAGTATTCCAAGTGTGACCTTACTAGGGTTTTATAAAGCAATACTAATACTTCACGGTATCTTGATTCTATGCCTCTGTTTATACAACCCAGGATTGTATTAGCTTTTTTGCTTGCTGGTACACACTGCTGGCTCATATTCAAGTGATCATCCACTAGGACTCCAAGGTCCTTCTCACAGTTACTGTTCTTTGAACCAGGCCTCGCCTAATCTGTACTTATACCTTTGATTTTTCCTGACTAACAGTAAAACTTTGCTTTTCTCCACTTTAAAATTCATTTTTTTTAATTGGGCCTGCTAGGAAATGGTTATTTGTCTAACTAGTTGATCAGGCAATATATAAACCAACAATGTATGTTTGCAATCAGAAAGGTATTATATTGCTTTAAGACTGTATTGCATCATCCTGTATCCTGATTGGCTAAATTCTGTAGCCAATGTACCTAAGGGAAGTCAGGATCATGGCTTGTGTGGATACTACACCATTTTACCTGCTTATTTGCTGTAACTCTCTACCTGATCTCTCTGCATGATCACTATTTGATCATAGCTACATTTTGCTTTCTGCTATTTATTGAATGTTTTATATTGAACTTGTTCCTGTTTTGAAACTCAAGAAGAACTGTTTTATTGTGTATAACTACAACTGGTAAGAAGACTTTGTACTTGAAATATCCCTGGATTGATCTTTTAACTCTCATTTTATCTGTGTATGACTTGGATTGTTTTTGGACTTTGCTTTACTTTTTTCTAAAAGAAAAAGACTACAACAATTCAGTGTGTTTGTATGTTAACTGTGATTGTTCACAACCACTCCCAGTCGCTTTTCATGCATTTACTCAAAGGGTACTCTGCTCAATAACCCACAACATCGGTTATGAGCCAAGAATATCCTTAACATTGGTTATGGGCCCAGAGTACTGAGAGTTGGTGTGAATACACAGTACTATATTCAGACAGCTGTGTTTGTTTGTTCATTGTCCAAGAGAAGATGGCACAAGAACAGTCATCCAGCATATCCTTGATAACCCGGTTGGATGGAACAAACTATGTTTCCTGATCTATGAAATGCAGTCTACTCTTGCGTAAGGAAGGACTATGGGATGTAATTAATAATCCACCGGATGTAACTGAATGGAATCCATCAGATAATGAAGATTTGAAGAAAATAGTTAAATTTAATCGGGATAATGAACGAGCTCTTTGTATAATTGGACTGACACTGAGTGACCAGCAGCTAGCCCATATTCGTGGTGAAGATTCTACTGCTAGGTGTTGGAACAATTTAAAGAGCATTTATGTTTGTGATAGTGTGGGTGCACATATACACCTTACATGTAAACTGTTTAAAACTCGTCTTCTTAAAGGTGGAGATATGTTAGCTCATTTGGAGTTTATGAAGAGAACTTTGCAAGAGCTACATGAAAATGAACTAATTTTTACTGAGTTGCAACAGGTTTATATCATTCTTTCTTCTTTGGATGAAAGTTATGATGATTATGTGTCTTCATTGGAGGTTTTGACCAGAGATGAACTAACATTGACTGGCATAACCGAAAGATTGTTGGAAGAGTCCAGAAGAAGGCCAGAAAGAGAACAACTAAGAGAGAGACAACCACAGGAAGTAAAATTGTCTTCAACTGCTTATATTGTTAAAAAATGTTTTTCTTGTGGAGCAAAGGGTCATATACTAAATTCTGTACTAAGGGTAAGAAAATGAATGTTGGTAATCAAAAGAGAGCCAAAAAGAATGTTAATTTAGCTATATCTAGTTCCACTACTGTAAACCATGGTTTGTGAGTAGTTGATGGTGCATCACAATCTATTACTAGAAGTACAGAAAAATTTGTAAAACTTACTACTAATAAACAACATGTATCATTAGCCAATGGATGGAAAATGAAAGTAGCTGGAAAAGATATTGCATATTGTTCATTTATAAATGAGCAGTTACCAATGTTGTATATATCTAAACTAAAATTCAACTTGTTATCTGTATAATCATTATTACAAGCTGGATTTGTAGTAACCTTTAGGGGAGATAAATGTTTAATAGAAAAGGAAGGTAAAAGTGTTACTGCAAAGTTAGAAAATGATTTGTTTATATTGAAAGATGATCCAGCAATTGGAGCTAATGCTAACTCAGTTTATGACAATAAGAAGCCACATGATGAATGCATTCATTTGCTTCATCAGCGATTAGGACATATGAATTTTAAGGTGTTGAAAAGGACAGTAGAACTATCTGAGGGGATAAAGTTAAAACCATGTAACAAATACCTCAATCGTAATGCCTGTAATCAGGAGAAGAGCAAAGTAACCCCAGCAAACAGAGTAAATGGTTTTTCAACTAAGGAACCATTAGAAGTAGTTTTTGCTGATATAATTGGACCTAAACAACCAAGTTTAGGTGGGACCTGCTATATATTAAGCAGTTCTTGGACATATCTTTGTCTTCTTCACCCAAGAACTTTAACTGATCATAGTCCAGTTTGGGTGGAATTTGAACAGGAGAGGGGAGAAAGGAGGTCTTAGAGGTTAAATGAAAATTTATTTAGATATGAAGAAAATGTGAAAGAGCTTAAAAAACAAATGAAAGAATTTTTTGTTATTAATATGAATAAGGGTACTCTTATGGAAATGGTCTGGGATGCTAGTAAGGCCTATATGAGGGGTATGTTAATACATATGAACAATAAATATAGACTAAAACAACAAAAGAAGCGTAAAGAGTTAGAGGAAGAAATAAAAAAGAAGGAACAATTACTCATATTTAATCCAGGAGATAAGAAAGTAAAAGAAACAATAAATATATTACGAGGGCAATTTCATATGTTAATGGCTGATCAGGTGGCAACTAGCTTACAATATGCTAAACATAATACATTTTGTAATGCCAATAAACCAGGTAGGTGGTTGGCCTACATGCTGAGAAAAAAACAGAAATCACGAGTCATTAGTAAAATAGAATATAGAGGTAAGGAAGTTTACCAACAGAATATGATTAAAAAGTTTTTTTTGGAATTTTATACAGTTATATGCTAGTGACTCAATACAAGGTATATAGATAGATAGATATTTAAAGGATGGGAATATTTCAGAATTAACTTTGGAACAGAGGGAAGGATTGAATCAACCAATAACTTCTGAGGAGATCATTGTGGCAATTAAGCAGTTAAAAACAGGGAAAGCTCCAGGAACAGATGGATTAACAGCTGTTTATTTTAAGAATTTACAGCTTGAAATGGTAGAGCCGCTTAGAGCTCTATTTTGTAAAATTCAATTAGGGGGAGGAGTTCCACCATCTTGGAGAACAGCTTTTGTCTCATTGATTCCGAAGGAAGATCAAAACTGTATTAAACCTGAAAACTTTAGGCCAATTTCACTTTTGAACACAGATTATGAAATTTTTGCTAAGGTATTAGCGAATAGACTAATACCAGTTATGCAACAAACAATTCATAATGACCAATCAGGTTTTATAAAAGGGAGGCAGATGAAATATAATGTTAGACAAATTATAAACCTATTGGAATATTTCAAAACAAATAACCAGGTCCCTGCAGCGTTCATATTTTTGGATGCAGAGAAAGCATTTGATCGATTGAACTGGCAATTCCTGTTTAAGATAATAGAAAAAATGCACCTTGGGGAGTATTTTATACATTCAATTAGAGCAATATATCAGGAACAAACAGCACAAATAATAGTTAATGGAGGTTTAACAGATGTGTTTAAAATTGAGAAAGGTACTAGGCAGAGTTGTCCCTTGTCGCCATTGTTGTTTATTTTAACTTTAGAAGTTTTGTTGAATAAGTTATGTGACTCTGATAAAATAAAAGGAATTGTAATTAGACAGCAGGATTATAGACTAAGAGCGTTTGCAGATGACCTGGTTCTTACTTTATCTCAACCTATAGAAGCGGCTCCCTATATGCTGGACATAGTAGCTCAATATGGCAAAGTATCTGGATTTAAAGTAAATCTTCATAAGACAAAGATGATAACTAAAAATATGTCCATAACTCAAAGAGAAGACTTAGGGGGAATAACGGGGTTTGAAGTAGTTAAAAAGGTTAAGTATCTAGTAGTATACATTGCAGCCTCAAACACGAAATTGTTTAAAAATCATTATGAAATTCTTTGGCAAAAAGTACAGAAAGAAATGGAAAATTGGAAAAAGTTACAACTATCAGTACTGGGAAGGATAGCAGCAATAAAAATGAATGTACTACCTAGGTTTTTATTTTTGTTCCAAATGATACCAGTGCTTAAGATGGAAATTTGATGGAATGGCAGAAAGGGGTTAATACTTTCATTTGGGCTGGGAAGAAACCAAGAGTGAAACTGAAAATTATACAGGATATACGTGAGAGAGGAGGTCTTAAAATGCCTAATTTAAGATTGTATTATGAAGCAGCTGCTTTATCACAAATTAGTGATTGGTTTAACTTAACTGAAGAAATAATATTAAACATAGAAGGTTATGATTTGTTATTTGGATGGCATGCTTATTTGTTATATGAAAAAAAAGTGGATAAAGTGTTTAAGGGTCATTTACTCAGAAATGCGTTGTTGAGGGTTTGGAAAAAGTACCAATACAAACTGAACTATAAGATACCCATATGGGCAAACCCCAGACATGCAATAGAAAATATAAGTATAGAGCAAAAAACAGAGGTGATTACTTATAAAGAGCTTCTTTTTTTGGAAAGGGGTAAAATGCAATTGAAATCTTTAGATGAATTAAAAGAAGAAGGGATAATTTATACTTGGTTTCAGTATGGTCAGCTTCAAGCTAGATGGAGGGAAGATCAAAAATTTGGTGTTATGCAAAATGAGGAAAATCTGGTGAAACAGATTAGAGATCAAAGCCAGATGCATATTAAAAGGTTGTATAATGCATTATTGGAAATAGATTCAGAAACGGAATTGGTTAAGGATTGTATGATAAAATGGCCACAAAACTTTCAGGAACCAGTGATGATGGAAACGTGGGAAAAGATTTGGGTCAGAAATGTTAAATTTACGCAAGCACAAAATCTGAGAGAGAATTTTTATAAAATGTTTTATAGATGGCACTTAGACCCTAAAAATTATCATGTATGTACGCTAATTTGCAAGCTAAATGTTGGAGATGTGAATGTAATGATGCAACCTATTATCATATATGGTGGACCTGTAAGAAAATCAAGGCATTTTGGATAAAAATTTGGTGGGTGATGCAGAATATTTTGAAAAGAAGGTTGAAATTTACTCCTCAATTGTTCCTACTGGGTATAACTACGGACTGTACAGTATTAGAGACTAAATTCGATTTTGAATCTAATATCAGCAGCTAGGCTGTTGGTAGCGCAATATTGGAAGAAGGACTCTTTGCCTACTATTGAAGAGTGGATACTGAAAGTAACGAACCTAGCAGAAATGGCAAAAATCTCAGAGTACTTGAAGGACTACACACAAGAAAGATATGTATCGGAATGGAGAAGATGGATTGACTATATTCAAAATAAGTATCAGACAAGAAAATATCATATAGCTTATGATTGAACGTTAAGTATTAGAAGTATTTAGTTATCTATAGTGGAGTTAAGGTTTCAGGGGGGAGTTAGTAGTCTGAGGATAAGTAGGTTAATCTAGTTTATGATTGCTAAATGAAATACCTTGTATTTTGCTCTGGGAAGTCTGGGGGGAAGGGTGGGATGAGGGGAGGGAAAGGGTGGGGGGAATA
The DNA here is from genome assembly GCA_022577455.1 of Arizona elegans. Lineage (NCBI taxonomy): Eukaryota > Metazoa > Chordata > Lepidosauria > Squamata > Colubridae > Arizona > Arizona elegans. Next base: position 78,245,311 of record JAKOOJ010000004.1, on the reverse strand, counting down.
TGGGGGGGAAGAAAATTTTTGTTTTTTGTAAAACTTTTCAATAAAAAAAAGAAGCCGCCACATGATGAATGCATTCATTTGCTTCATTGGCGATTAGGACATATGAATTTTAAGGTCTTGAGAAGGACAGTAGAACTATCTGAGGGGATAAAGTTAAAACCATGTAACAAATACCTCAATTGTAATGCCTGTAATCAGGAGAAGAGCAAAGTAACCCCAGCAAACAGAGTAAATGGTTTTTCAACTAAGGAACCATTAGAAGTAGTTTTTGCTGGTATAATTGGACCTAAACAACCAAGTTTAGGTGGGACCTGCTATATATTAAGCATTATTGATCATTTCTCTCATTATGGTTTCTGTTATTTGATGAAAACAAAATCAGAACATTTCAGTGATTGTCAAACTGGCTGAAATTTGTTGAGAGAAAACAAAAACATAATGTGGTTTGCTTGGTAACAGATAATGGTACAGAGTTTACCAATATAAAATTAGAGAATAGGTTAGAGGAGGCAGGTATTGAACATAAATGTTCTGCCCTTTATAGACCACAACGTTATGCTTATATAGAACGCAGAGCACAAACACTGCAAGCTATGGTAGATCAATGTTAACTGATTCTGGTTTGCCGGAAACACTTTGGGGTGAAGCAATAATGTGTGCTAATCATGTTTTGAATAACGTAGTTAATTCATCAACTGGTGAATTACCATTTATACTCTGGCATGGTAGAAAACCTGAATTAAACTATCTGCATACGTTTGGTGCGCCTGCTTGGATTCATATACCGTCACAATTAAGGTGAAAGGGACAACAAAGAGCAAGGAAAATGTTTTTTGTTGGGTATGAATCTAACCACAGATCATTTAGATTTTGGGTGCCAGGTACCACTAGCATTTATTGTAGTGCTAGTACTAAGTTCCTGGAGCATATTGCTTGGGATAAGCTTGAGCAAGCTGGTTACAAAAATGAGGATAGTATTATTATTGATACTCAAATGTTCTTTGGTACATCAAAGAAATAGCTGATGTAGAACCTACTATAAAGGAAGAAGAGGTTTTAGGGGAGGAATTAGTTGAAACACTGGTTACGAGTCCTGTATTGCAGGGGTGAAATGCTCCCGTTTCGGACAGGATTGCCTGATCCAGTAGCAATGGAGGCGGGTGGTTCAGTGAACCCATAGCAAAAATCCCCGCCCCCACATGCCCAGTTGGGCCGCACAATCATCAGAGGCTTTTTAAAAACTTTTAAAAGCATTTTTTCTACAACTTCGACTGAAAAAATGCTTTTAAAAGTAAAAAAAAAAAAGCCTCTAATGATCACGCGGCTCGTCAAAGGCATTTAAATGAAAAAAACCCTTTTTTTTCTTTTAAATGCTCTGACGATCCAAGCTGAGTTCCCTGATTGGCAGAGGCTTTTTAAAATGAGGATTTAAAAGAAAAAAAGGGTTAAATGCTTTGACGATCCCAGCTGAGTTCCCTGATCGGTAGAGGCTTTCAGGGAACTCAGCTTGGATCATCAGAGCATTTAAAAGAAAAAAAGGTTTTTTTTCCTTTTAAATGCTCTGACGATCCTAGCTGAGTTGATCGGCAGATCTCAGAGCATTTAAAAGAAAAAAACCCCTTTTTTTTCTTTTAAATGCTCTGACGATCCAAGCTGAGTTCCCTGAAAGCCTCTGCCAATCAGGGAACTCAGCTTGGATCGTCAGAGCATTTAAAAGAAAAGGTTTTTTTCCTTTTAAATGTTGACGATCCAAGCTGAGTTCCCTGATCGGCAGAGGCTTTCAGGGAACTCAGCTTGGATCATCAGAGCATATAAAAGAAAAAAAGGTTTTTTTCCTTTTAAATGCTCTGACAATCCGAGCTGAGTTGATCGGCAGATCTCAGAGCATTTAAAAGAAAAAAACCCTTTTTTTCTTTTAAATGCTCTGACGATCCAAGCTGAGTTCCCTGAAAGCTTCTGCCGATCAGGGAACTCAGCTTGGATTGTCAGAGCCTTTTGAAAGCATTTTTTTACAACCTCTTAGCCGAAGAGGTTGTAGAAAAAATGGTTTTAAAAGTAAAAAAAATAAATAAATGGCCACGCCCACCCAGTCACATTACCCCCACCACCAAGCCATGCCGACAGAACCGGTAGTAACAAATTTTAGATTTCACCCCTGTTGTATTACCTAGAAGTTCTACTCGGGTTAAACATCCACCCGACAGGTATCAAGCTAGTGTGGTTTTTCAGGTAAATATAGAACCTTCTAACTACGATATCAAATTGTATCCTGCAAAGGATCAAGTAGCTTGGAAGGAAGCTATGGTTAAAGAACTTAAATCGTTAACTGAGTTGAATGTATATGAAAATGTTAAGTTACCACCAGGTAAATGTTTAATTGGTTGTAAATGGGTTTATAAATTAAAAACTGGAGTTGATGGAACTTAACCCATAAAGCACGATTAGTCGCTCAAGGATTTGCTCAGTCGGAAAAAGACTACGATGAGATTTTTGCTCCCAGTTTGAGAGCTACCACATTGAGAACAATGTTACTGTGGGCAGCAAAGAATGACTTGTCACTGCGTTATTTTATTTGCCAGCTGAACTCATCATTTCTGGACTGTCAGACTCTCCGTAGCTTGCCAACTTCTTATCAGTAAGCTACGTGCTTCCGCATTCCTTCACTTGCTTCACACACTCTTTCCTTTGTTCTCTTTCCAGCAAGGTCCGGCTGAGATAGCCGGCAAGAATTACTTTAAAAATGTAGCAATTAACTTTTCTTAGTTAGTGAGGTGTTTTATTTTCTTTATAACAAATAAATGAGTTTTATTAGAAACTTTTCTTCACGTTTCTTTTTCAGAATATTGCAACAAGGAATAAGCCTCGATTCATCTCCTCTAATTAAACCAGGGTGATTAGTCCCAGAGCCAAACATGGGATTAATTGATGCCCTGACATCTGCTAGCACTTGGACGGTTTGATTTATGGCTTTTTTCCTTGTTTTGTTATTTCTGATAAGAGCACATAGGCAATTAGTTTTTAGCTACTGAGGTACGCTAATTATTTTGCTAAGATGCCGAAACAGAAGAAAAAAAGCAAAATGAAACTAAGACCACTCTTCGTAAATGATTTGATTGATCTTTCCAATGAGGAGGTGGCAGACAGGAGATTTTCAGATTTCCAGCCCCTTACTACAGCCACACGCCTGGAACAAGACGCCGTGGGAACAGAAATGGAGGGAGATAAGACAGAAGCTGCTCTTGAAGATAACGTACTGGAACTGAGGTCAGTGACGTCTTCTTCTGATTATGCCAGCTCTCAAACTGTCTCCCCAGAACCTTCTGAATTTGTAACGCTCGGTGCAAGGCCAAAGCAAATTGCTGAGCAAAATTACTCCCACGCAGAGAGAGAAACAATTCATTATTCTCCTCGAAGCTCTAAGCTCACCCTGGAGGAGCTGGCTATGAAAGCCTTTCGTGACCGTATAAAATTCTATGAACAGGAGCTATCCCAGGCAAAAATGGCTATATCTATGCTTGAGCAAGATAAGGGAGATAATTTAAGATTTTCAAAAGGCACCATATTGTCTTCTTCCTCGGAGCCAAAGACACTCCCCCGGTGGATTCTGTGTCAGGCCAATTAAGGCAAAGAGCACTGCATACGTCACATGAAAGTCTCCCTGATAAAGTTACACATGTCTTACATAACCACTCCTACTCTAAAGCATACAATGCCACGTATGCAAAGCTGCCCGAAGCTAAAGGTGCAGCACCATCTGCTGGCAAAAGTAATTTACTACAAGAAGCTGAAATGCCACAAGTGTTTCCACAGGTCCAAACTCAAACACCCCCTGGTGGTGTTGGTGTCCTTTTAGATGGAACACAATTAAACTTAATGAAGCAAAGGCAAATGACTGCATCTCCAGCAGGTCATGCCAATATTGCAGATCAAGCACAAATGGCAACTGGAATACAGCAGATTCCAGTGCATCAGCCACAGCAGCTACAAATGCCTGCATATGTGCCCCAGCCACAAGTGCAAATAGGGCCACCTCCTGGCCCACCTCCAATGGCACAACCAAGACCATTTTTAGGTCCACAACAGGCACAGCAAATACCACAGGCACTTCTGCCAGCACAGCCAGCGTACCAAGTGCAGGCTCCTTACCAGGCATTTTCTGTCTCTCCACTAACTGGTGAGTCAAAACTAAAAATGTCAGGACATAATTACAAAGCCTGGGTCAGTGAGATTACACTATTGCTTCTTAGAGAAGGCACGCACTGTATGGTATTTAACCCTCCTGCACAACCATGGGATTTTGCAATACGAGATTTAGAGATAAGGGCTTGCACAACATTATTGATGTCCATGGATACTGAACTGCAGGTCACTTTTCCACCAAATACAACAGCCTGACAAATTTGGGCTGAATTGGAAAATTGCTACAGGCCTATCTCAATTGAATCTTCATGTTTACTCATGTCTGAACTCCATGGTTCGAGATTGAAACCTGGTGAACAAATTGGAGGACATTTGACCAAACTGAAAGGTCTGAGAACAGAATTGAGAGAAAGAGGCGATAACATTGAAGATATTCAAATGATCAGCATCATCATTAACTCTTTGAATTATGAATGGAAAGATGCTGTTACAAAAATTAACCAAGTCCCTATTGCTCAACGCACAGTGGACAATGTCTGTAGGCTTTTAATTGAAGAAGAGGCATTCATGTTGGCCACGCCACATTTGAGGTGCATTCCAGGTGTATCCATAAATGGCATAGAAGATTGGGGCATGCCAGTTTCCGTGTTCTTAGGAAGATGCCGGAGTTCGCAAAAGGTTTGGATCTAAAGGGGTGTAAGGTGTTTTTGGATTGTGCTGTATGCAAGAAGGCCAAATCCAAAGCAGCAGCCATTCCCAAACACGCTACACGCCTGTCAACACGCATTTTTGATTTGGTTCACATTGACATAGTTGGTCCTTTCCCACCATCATTTGGTGGTAGAAAATATTTTCTAACAATTGTTGATAATTACTCTAGATATGGATATGTATATCCTATGAAAGAAAAATCAGAGACTTTTCAGATCTTTAAAGACTTTGCAACCCTTGTTTCTACCCAACACCAAGTTCGCATCACCAGAATCCAGAGTGATCATGGTGCCGAATTCATGTCTCAGCGTTTCCAGAACTGGATGCGTAAGAATGGAATTATTCATCAGACTTCACCCCCTGACACACCGGCTCACAACGAAGAGGTACTGCAAACCATGATGCGTTGTCTCCTAGAAGACACCAACCTTGATATGATATACTGGGGTGACGCTATCAAGTATGCAAATTACATTGCCAACCGTACTTGGAGCAGTGTAATAAATCAGACTCCTTTCTTCATGTTGTATGGCTACAAGCCTGATCTTAAAAACATCCATATTTTTGGTTCATATGCTATGGTGAACATTCCCTTAGCTCAAAGAAGAAAAGGAGGTCCAACAGCAAACAGACTGAGATTTATGGGTATTGATGATAACTCAAAATGGAGCAGATTTATTGACTCTAAACATGCAATTGTGATTTCCCAATCTGCTAATTTTGAAGAAGATATTGACTGGTCCTGGATTCATTCCAATGATCCTGGAGTTTATTTTCGTAGAGATGATACTGTTGATGCCACGCAGATTGATGATCAAGATTCCACTGATTCTTCTCAACCCAATGTTCCGTCTTTGCAAGCCGCGGATGCTGATGCTAGTGACGAAAGTGAGGACGAGGACGAAGCAGAAGAAGATTGGACAGTTGTTCTGAGACGTTCCAAGAGGGTCACAAAAGAAATCCCTCCACAACGATATTCTTGGCAACTGACAAAAGCACCCTTGCCTTTGATTTGCAATGTTATGCTTCCACCTGATAATTTCACACAAATCAAGCAGCTCCCTGATTCAGAGCAAGACAAATGGTATGAAACAATGCAGGTTGAAATGGACAGTTTAAAGAAACTTAAAGTATTTACACCTGCAAAACCTCCAGCAAACAAAAAGGTCATTGGCACTCGATGGGTCTACAGAATCAAAAAGAAACCAAATGGTGAGTCATTGTACAAAGCCAGACTTGTAGCTCAGGGTTTCGCTCAACGTTATCCTGAGGACTACACAAATACTTACTCACCGACAGTCAGAACTGAGAGTGTAAAAATTGCTTTAGCAACTGCAACTATCCTTGGTTTAGAAGTTTTCCAGTTTGATGTTGACACGGCTTATCTACATGCAGATCTAGATGAAGAGATCTACGTGAGAAGTCCTCCAGGATTCCGATAGCAAGAAGGGGATACCTGGTTCCTAAACAAAAGTCTTTATGGTCTGAAACAATCTGGTTTAATGTGGTACTTATGTCTTACTGACAAACTAAATTCAATGGGCTTTATTAAGTCCGAAACTGATGAGTGCGTGTTCACAAAAAGATCTAACAATGCATATGAGATAGTTCTTGTTTATGTTGATGATATTGTTTATATTGGTCCAAATAAGCAAATGAGTGAAATTTTTGCCAAAGCTTTGCAGAGATACTTCACATTGAAATCATTGGGTCACATTAGCACTTATTTAGGTGTTCAGATTGAAAAAAACACAGAAGGGGTTTAGTCTTTCACAAGAGGATAAAATTGAACAAATTTTGCATCATTGCAACATGAAAGATGCTAACACAACAAAGACACCTATGCAAACAGATTTTCACAACTTGACACAAGAAGAAAGTCCTGAGTTCGAGGATCAAACACTTTATCGTTCAGTCATTGGGTCACTATTGTACATTAGTAGTTGGACCAGACCCAACATTGCACTTAGTGTTAATCTCTTATCTCAACACATAGGTAAGGCAAAACAGTTTCATTGGACATGCATTAAGAAATTATTGAGATACCTAAAATACACTAAACATTTGAAGTTATTGTTAGAACCAACACATACTGATTATGCAGAATTATGTTGTTATGCAGATTCTGATTGGGCAAGTGATAAGAAATCACGTAAAAGTACTTCAGGTTATATGATGTTCTTAAATGGATGTCCTGTTTATTGGCAAGTACGTAAACAGAATTTTGTTTCTTGTTCATCTACTGAAGCTGAATATGCTTGTGTTTCAGATGCATGTAATTCTCTAACTCAGTTTGATGCTTTAGTCACAGATATCTGGACACACCTGATCCGACCAATCACCGTGATGGAAGACAATGAATCGGTGGTTTATATTTCTGAATCACATTTCACAGGTTCTAGGTCCAGACACATTGACATCCGTTATCAAAACATAAAACATTTAGTGAAAAAAGGTTTTGTTAAAATGCAATATGTATCTACACATGATCAAATTGCTGATATGCTCAACAAACCACTCCCAGCAGCTCAACACAAGTATCTGCATAAGAAGATGCGCCTTATTTGATGATGTACTGATATTCGCTCAACTGGCAAAAGAAGGGGAATGTCACTGCGTTATTTTATTTGTCAGCTGAACTCATCATTTCTGGACTGTCAGACTCTCCGTAGCTTGCCAACTTCTTATCAGTAAGCTACGTGCTTCCGCATTCCTTCACTTGCTTCACACACTCTTTCCTTTGTTCTCTTTCCAGCAAGGTCTGGCTGAGATAGCCGGCAAGAATTACTTTAAAAAATGTAGCAATTAACTTTTCTTAGTTAGTGAGGTGTTTTATTTTCTTTATAACAAATAAATGAGTTTTATTAGAAACTTTTCTTCGCGTTTCTTTTTCAGAATATTGCAACAAGGAATAAGCCTCGATTCATCTCCTCTAATTAAACCAGGGTGATTAGTCCCAGAGCCAAACATGGGATTAATTGATGCCCTGACATGACTGTCAAATTACTCATATAGATGTTGAGACAGCATATTTACATGCACCTTTACAGCACAATATCTATATGAAAAGACCACTAGGTGTAAGAAGTGATGAGCAAACTGGTTTCTGGAAACTAAAGAAAAGCCTCTATGGTTTAAAGCAATCAGGGTTTGAGTGGAATAGATGTATAGTTAAAGAATTGAATAATATGGGTTTTATTGAAGGTGTAGCAGATAAATATTTATTTAAATGGGAAAAAGATGGTTTAACTTCTTTTTTACTTTTGTTTACTGATGATATTGCTATTGTATCAAAAACAGAACAGGAGACAACAGAACTTATTTCTATATTACAGAATAAGTTTAGAATTAGAAATTTAGGTCAAATCAAGCACTATTTAGTCTTGATATTGTGAAAACCAGTAGAGGGTACAAACTGTCACAAGCTAATAAGATTAGCCAATTCTTAAAACGTTATAATATGGAATTATGTAAGTCTTCGAAGACACCAATGAGCCAGGATTCTAAACATGACAATATTCAAAGTCCTGTATTGAGCAAGGAAATTTATCAATCCTTGATTAGTAGTCTATCGTATATTAGTAATTGGTCTAGGCCGGATATATCCTATAGCGTCAATCAACTTGCTAGGTATAACGCAGAATCAACTGAGAGGCATTGGCAAGCTGCAAAGAGAATACTAAGATATTTAAAACAAACAATGCAATATGCATTATATTTAGAACCTAACGACGATCTTGTATTAACTGCATATGCTGATGCTAGTTTTGCTACAGATTTAACCACACATAAATCCACATCAGGTATTGCAATAATGTTAGGGAATTCATTAATAGGATGGAAAACGATCAGGCAAAAGCACATAAATTTATTAACAATGGAAGCAGAATTTTCCTGTCTTGTCTTTAATGTGCACAGAACTAGTTTATATAAACAACTGTTACTTGATATAGGTTTAAATATAAACAATCCATTTGTAGTATTTGAGGATAACCAAGCTGCAATTAAGATGGCAACGAATTTGGCTGAAAAAACAAGATCTAAGCATATTGATATTAAGTACTTGAATGTAAGACAATGTGTACAGAGTAAAATGATACAATTAGAATATTGTATGACTGAAAATAATATCTCTGATAATTTTAGTAAAGTTCAGGGTGCAATTAAACATAGAACATGTTGTGAATGTTATGGTTTAAGAATGTAAGCTATTATATATTGTCCTATCCAAGGGGGAGAATGTTAGGAAATGATTATTTGTCTAACTAGTTGATCAGGCAATATATAAACCAACAATGTATGTTTGCAGTCAGAAAGGTATTATATTGCTTTAAGACTGTATTGCATCATCCTGTATCCTGATTGGCTAAGCTCTGTAGCCAATGTACTTAAGGGAAGTTAGGGTCCTGGCTTGTGTGGATACTACACCATTTTACCTGCTTATTTGCTGTAACTCTCTACCTGATCTCTCCGCATGATCACTGTTTGATCATAGCTACATGTTGCTTTCTACTATTTATTGAATGTTTATATTGAATTTGTTCCTGTTTTGAAACTCAAGAAGAATTGTTTTATTGTGTATGACTACAACTGGTAAGAAGACTTTGTACTTGAAATAACCCTGGGTTGATGTTTTAACTCTTGTCTTATCTGTGTATGACTTGGATTGTTTTTGGACTTTGCTTTACTTTTTTCTAAAAGAAAAAGACTACAACAACTCAATGTGTTTGTATGTTAACTGTGATTGTTCACAACCACTCCCAGTCGCTTTTCATGTGTTTACTCAAAGGGTACTCTGCTTAATAACCCACAACATCGGTTATGAGCCAAGAATATTCTTAACAGGGCCTATTGTTCAAGTTTGTCAAGATCTTTTTGGATCCTGAGCTTTTCTTCTGGGTGTTGGCTATTTCTGCCATTTTAGGGTCATCTGCAAATTTGATGAGTTCCCCTTCTGTTCTCTCATCATTTATGAAGATATTGAAGAGTACTGGGCCTTGTGATACCCCATTACTTACTTCTCTCCATGTGGATATAGTACCATTAAGGACTATTCTTTAAGTATTGTTTGTCAACCACCTACAAATCTGGTGGTGATCTTGTCTATTCCACATTTTTCTAGCTTACCAAGAAGTAGGTTGTGGTCTACTTATGCCTTACTGAGATCTAAGTATTCAAAAATAAAGACTGACAAAAATATCACTATGGATATTCTGAAACCAAGAGAAAGTAAAATGTCATCTAACTGTTCTGAAAAATTAAAGTAGCTTAGTGTGGTGTCCAATAAAAATTCAAATTAATTTTATCAGCATTTAATAATGGCATATGCTGAGAGGTACTGTAAAATGTAGCAGAATGATGAAAGGAAGAGAAATAACATCTATCTGATATTGATTTTGATAGCTAGCTGTTTTATCTTTAACAAGATTCTTGTACTGATCAACAGAAACATGAGAATCAAAAAGTAGTATGATCACCAAGCAAAGATTTATTGGACTGTAAAAGAGATTAATTTCACTAAATAGAGGATGGCAACCTGGGATCAATATCTGGTGCAGACAACAAAATTGACTGGATATCCTCAATGCTTTTTACAGCTTATGGTGCACTGTTCTAAAAATAGGTGGTAGTTATTGCTGGCTATTCAATATATTAGACCTCCTCAAGGAGAGGTTAAAAGGTTCTCTTTCAAAAAATGTTTCGTACAGTGATTGCAGATATGCACAGACCATGATTATCCATTAATAAGGCAAAGTATCTTCCTAAGAAAGGTCACAGACAGCAAACAAAAAAAAAAGTTACTATATTATCCAAAAACTGATCAAGTAGAAAGAGCAGCAAAGAAGCCTCATCTTTATTCCAATGGATCAGAGCAAATCCTAGAAACCTCTATCAGTGCATGGCCTCAGGACTTAATTACTGTGCAGACTACTGCCACCTCACTCAATATGAACTAAATTTGAAAATAAGTGACAAAAAGGTGAGTACAATTATTCTGCTACATTTTATCAAGGCGACTCCCCCACTTTTGGCATGCGATGGCAAAAAGGTTAGCTATCACTGCCCTAGTGCTTTTTTTTTTTTTTAGCCCAACACATTATAATGTAGAATCACTTGCAGTTTCTCTGATTTTTTTTCCTAGTAAGGAAATTTTGCTTTGGGTGAAATATTTGTGTTCAATTTATTTTAAATACCTATGTACTGGGGTGGGTGGGTGGTGGTGGTTAATATTTAAACTACTAATCTAAAAATCATAAAAATCATTCTAGGCTTATAATTTCCAAAAATAGAACATTATTGCTTTGCAAATAAGTTAATATATTTTGCTTAGTTTCTTTTCTTTCTTTTCCTATTTCTTTCATGGGACATATTAAGATATTTCTGAAATATCTTTCTGTGATAATAATGCAGTTATAAATTAAAAGGCATGGTTTGGGGGTATAAGGTAGAGCAGGGGTCCCCAGCTCCTGGGTTGCGGTCCACTATTGGGCCGTGGGCTGTTCAGAACCAGGCTGCAGAAGTGACAGGTAAACATGCACTTGCACATGCACTGGGTAGGCAAGTGTGCATGCAAAGTTCCATTTGTGCGAGCAGCATGCATATATGTCCGCTGCTCACCCAAATGGAGCTGCACCCATGCGCTGCTCACAAAGAACTACCCCCTTCCCCCCACTGCTCCGCAAAGCTGGAAAGTTGGAGTTCACTGAAATAGAGACATGCATGTCTTTAAAGCAATGGTTGGCAATTTCCCATCACATAATGTATAGCTAAAGATAAAATCAAGGGATTGTGATAGAAATGCAGGGATAAGCAAGGATTGGTTATGAGCTTCATCATCTGCACAGTTTAGCTTTGTCTGCTTATCAAACAGTTTTAAACCCTAGAACAGTGATGGCTAATCTTTTTGCTGTCGCATGCCAATAGTGGGGGTAGTGTGGGGGGGTCGCACATGCACATACGCATAATTCAATGCCCCCTGCCCCCCTGCATGCACAAGTGACCCCCGCTTTTGGCACATGATGGCACAGTGGACCCGTTTTTCGCTCTCCCCAGGTGCCAGAAGCTTTCTTGGAGCCTGGGAGGGCAAAAACTGCCTTCCCCATCCCCCTGGAGGTCATCTGGAGGCCGGAAATGGCCCATTTCCCAACTTCCATTGGGACCGGAAGACATGTTTTTTGCCCTACCTAGGTTCTAGAGGCTTTCTAGGAGCCTGGGGAGGGTGAAAACGGCCTTCCCCACCTCCCTAGAGGCCATTCAGAGGCCAGAAATGGTCCGTTTCCTGACTTCCAGTAGGCCCGGAAGGCCCAAAAATCAGCTGGCCAGTGCACGCTGAGCTAAGGCAATGCTTGCGTGCCCACAGATATGGCTCCGCATGCCACCTATGGCACGCATGCCATAGCTTGCCATCACATCCCTAGAATAATCAAATACAGACTTCCAGTTTGATGTCATGGTGAGATCAGACATGAGGAGTGGGGCTCCATGAACTCATGCTAAATTCTCCTCGTTGAAGGGGCCCCCAAGGGGCTATAGGGGTGCCAAAGGATGGTCACCCTGCAGGTCGTGGAGAGTGGCAGCTCTCAAGCTGGACTCAGGGACTCCCTCCCATCAAATGACGAAAAGGAGAGGCTGCCCTGAAGCTGGGGCAGCTGAAGAAACAAAGAATGTGCTGGAGTGATGTAGATGAATAGTGATTGGAACTGGATGAGGTGATTCTTCTTTTACCTAGAACCTAACCCCAAAGAAAATAAACCCTGGAAAAGAGACTTTGAAATGCTCGTCAAAATGAATAATTACAGAGAGAAAAATTATAGACCCGAAAGAAAAGGAACGAAAGGTAGAGCGCAAAATCTTTAAAATATAGAAAGTTTGGATTTTTAAACTTTATTGGCAATATTTTGGTAAGGCATTTTAAAATGCTGGAATTATTTGTCTGAATATTGACTATTTGCTTTTTTGCAAATAACTGAAATAAATATTTGCCAGATTTTATGTAACGTTGAAATTTAAGCTGAAGGCACCATGTACTGCTGAATGGAATATATACTAAACGCCTACAACCTTGGGAAGTACTGATAAGACAAAGGAAAAAAGGTGGAAATAAATAACACCTGGAGGACTGTTGTGCTATCTACTGTTTTATATCTGTCTACTTCATGGTTATTGGAGGTTTAATTGTGAGATTATGGAAGACATCTAAAGAAAGATACTTTTAAATGCCAAAATCTTTCTGGATTACCTAAATGGAACCAATTGACTAACTGTGGGACACAAAGAATTATAACTATTGCATTCTCCTGAGGAGCAATGCTAGGATTGAGCAAATGGTTTCTAAGCAGGCTTTCTGACGTCATAGACAATTGAGACTTCGGGGTGGTGACAGATTATAGACAGGCTATTGAGCAATATCAAAATAAGATAAGATGTTGCATCAGGGGGACATGAGTGAATTTCAAAAAGAAATGATGTTGATACTCCAAAGTACTTATGATATGTTGATAAAGAACCACATGGAGATAAAAAGACGTAATGCATGACATTGTGGGGAAATCAGAAAATGTTCAACAAGGGACAATGAATATAGATAATAAAACACAGGAAATAAAGGAGATAATAGAAAAACCAGAGGAAGAGACAGAACAGATAAATCAACAAATAAAACAAGAAGGAGAAGACAATAAAGACTTATGAATCAAATAAGGGACAATATATATTAAGAGATAAAAAAATGGGATTGGATAAAAAGTTATTTTTGAAGAGAAAATAGGGGCTTGGGCAGATCCTCCATAGGTACGGCAGTGAAAGATAGTAGAGATGGAAGAAATATTTGGGTTAAATAAGGAAGATGTAGACAGAGACAAAGCCCAAGGGAGGAGTTTGGGAGGAAGTCAAAAAACGAATAAGAATTGAAATACTAAAGCGAGCAACAGATGATGGTTATAAAGGGAATACTGTTTAATATAAAGTTGGCTTTATTGACAGCTAGAATAGAGGTAGAAACAAGATCAAGGGGGAATATCATTATACATATTTTTTTATAATATACTAAAAGTAATAGCTAGATGTAAAGATTAGATGTTGAAAGATGGTTTCACTAAAGGTAATGGTAAAGGTTCCCCTTGCACATATGTGCTAATTGTTCCTGACACTAGGGGGCATTGCTCATCTCCGTTTCAAAGCCAAAGAGCCAACCCTTTCAGAAGACATCTCCATGGTCATGTGGCTAGTATGACTAAATGCCGAAGGCACACGGAATGCTGTTACCTTCCCACCAAAGGTGGTCCCTATTTTTCTACTTGCATTTTTACATGCTTTCAAACTGCTAGGTTGGCAGAAGCTGGGACAAGTAACGGGAGCTAACCCCATTACGTGGCACTAGAGATGGTATCACTATGTACTTTTAAATAATATTGTGATTGTTATAAGAATCGTGCACAAAAACACTGAACAACAAAGAGCCTTGGTAGTACAGTGGTCTAAGGCACCCTGTTATTAAGCTGGTTATTAAGATCAGCTGCCTGCAATTACTGCAGGTTCGAATCTCGCCGAGGCTCAAGATTGACTCAGCCTTCCAGCCTTTCTAAGGTAGGTAAATTGAGGACCCAGTTGTGGGGGCAATAAGCTGACTTTGTATAAATATACAAAAGAATGAAGGCTATTGCTTAGTGCATTGTAAGCCACCCTGAGTCTCCGGAGAAGGGCGGCATATAAATAAAAATTTAAAAAAAAAACCTAAACAATGAAGGAACACATTCTAATACAAATATGTATAATAATACCACAATTACGTAAGTATGATTAATGTAACAAATGTTATTAATATTACTATTATTATCTGTATTTAAATGAATGATACCCAGATGTCTCACTGTTCATATAGATATTAATGTATATCCAAAAATAATAATAATAATAAAAGAAATAATCAAATATTATTTAAAGTTACCTGAATTTCTGCTTCTGCAAAGCATCTCAACTAAATCTACTTAGCTTTTCCAGTGAGAAAATTGCTTGTGAATTCTTTGCAGTTATATGCTCCCTGACCAACTCTGACCCATTTCTAAATGAAACATTCAGCTATGACTTTTCTAGGTCACTATCAGCTGGATCACTTGTAATATTGAAAGCTAAAGACAGCACATATCAGAATTACTTCACATTTCTTCAGTGAAATTATTCCCCTCTAGGACACAATAGTGTAATAGCACAATAACAGACTTACTGTCAGCATTAGAATAGGGGTGTCAAACTTGATTTCATTGAGGGCAGCATCAGGGTTGTGTTTGACATTGGGGGTCCGGGTGGCCGTGGCCAGGGTGGGGCATGGTCAGCTCAATGTCACTTGTGTTGGGGGCACCTGTGGTCGCCCATGTGCGGCTGGGGCAATCTATTGTCTCCAGCGGAGGAAGGCAAGACAGGGAGAGCTCCATCTTCAACTGCGACAACCTCCTGCAGCAACTCTGCCAGCAAACACAGAGCTCCATTTTTGCTGCCAAAGGTACCATGGGCCAGTCCTTTGCTGTTTCCAGGACAGCCCCCAGGCCAGATCTAAGCACCCTATGGGCCAGATGCCGTGGGCCTTGAGTTTGACACCCCTGCATTACAGTATGACACAGTCTAAACTTCCAGTTGACTGTTATTTACAAATAGGTCTATAGAGAAAAAATAAATATAGGGTTATTGTAAGGTCCTGCCTCTACTCCCCGTTCAAGAAAGTACGAACTCTTGAGATAGCAGCATTTCAAAAGGAATCTTTTATTGAAAGGAAACAATTGCAAGACAAAAGCAAAGCAGGCTTTAAGGGCCTCTTAGGCAATTCCGTTAGAATAAAGGAGTTAGAAACCCCTCCCTCAGTCTGATGTTGAATGAGCCAATCCACAGGTGCTAAGATGTTGTGAAGATGGTCATCCTGGGAAAGAAATAAGGGACTGTTCCCAGGCACTTCTCTCTGGAGGTTCTGGAACTGAGACAAAACAGATAGCCCTCCTCCCTTACACATTCCCCAAAGGTAAATCAAAGCACAGAGCAGATAGGTGTCAGAGCTAGAATTATAAACCAAGGGGTTACAGGATATGCAGGAAACAGGAAGAGAGTAATAAGTGAATATGTGATCCAGGTCCCCCTCCCCACAGAAATGGCAGTATCCTGAGAGTTATATAAACACAGAATATGGTAAAAAGTTTTAAAAAATCCTTCATATATTAAATTCTCTACTTCTCCATAGTCATGAACCCTGCACAATCTCATCCAGCAAATAGAGAAAATTGTGGGCAGCAGGTCTGCTGATCCAACTGATCCAACTGATTGGCAGTTGTCATAGCAGAACAGGAGATTATCACTCTCCCAAAGTTTACAACAAACTAGATTGGCAGTAACTATTTTACTATGCAACTTATTTTTTGATTGAACAGAGAACGATGCTGAAAGGCATTTCCTCTAAGTCAGTTCCCCACGTAAGAGAATTTCTTAAATCATTTGAAACACTTAGTCACATAATGAGGAAAAGCAAAGTTCAAAATGAAATGCCAGATTATCAATCAAATGATTTTTGGTGTGGTGGCACAGTATGAACTAGCTTGCTTTAGCCATCAACTGTTGTTCCTTCCTTTTTATGAAGAAGTGGATAGTACTATAGTACATACTAATCTTTAGATGTGACAGCAGCGACAACTTGACCAGATTTTACCCTTTCTACTATATAGTATGCCAGTCTTGCTACCAAACTAAAGACTAAAGTTCAAATGCTTTTGAGCTGATGAAATGGCTTTAATTCTAATTCAGAGAAATAATTAAACTTTCCCTCAAAATCTTTTTTTGTGGGGGGGGAACACGGGCGCCTTTAAGCGTTTTTCTTCTGGTGACTGCATAGTCAAATGACATTTTCTTCCTCTGGGATGTTTCTTTTTTGACTTCCAAATCTAGAGCTGAGAATGAATGATAGGTCCAAAAGTCATCCATGTGGCTTTTCATATCTAACCAGGACTAGAACTTGGGTCTTCCTACTCCTTGTCCATCACTTTAACCACTACACGACAATGGCTCTCTTTCAAAGTCTGTAAGGCAGGAGGAAATGTTGTGTTCTCCTTTTTTTCAAGATTGAAACATTCAACTTTAAGGAGCCACTTCTCATTAATGATAGCAGATCAAAATTAGATGGGGCATTGGTCTTACCTGATACGCTCCTTCTCGTTGGGTGGAGATAGCATCCAGGAATGGGTTAACTTGGTCTCCTCGCTGATTGGACTAAGTCTGTTTTGAGCTGTGAGGACATGCCTCCTCTATTGACGGTCCCCAGCTTTTGGCAAAGGTGAAGCAACAGACTCGACGTGTCTTAACAATGGATTATCCCCTTGGACCCAGGACCAGACAGTCTTCAGGGTGGGGCTGGATGCTATCTCCACCCACAAGAAGGAGCGTATCCGGTAAGACCAATGCCTCTTCTCCATTTTAGGTGGAGATAGCATCCAGGAATGGGACATACCAAAGCTGGCTGTTCTATGGGTGGGTTGCAGTCTGGTCCCGAGTCCCTGGCTCCTCTGGAGGACACATCTGCCGAAGGCTGTCTCAGCTGAAGTGAAGGCATCTATCCTGTAGTGCCTGATGAATGGGGATGGGGAGGACCACATTGCTGCATAACAGACCTTTTCGATCAAAGGCTGCATTGCCCATGCCGCTGTGGTGGCTGCGCTCCTGGTGGAATGGGCTGTTACCCAAGAAGGTAATGGAAAAGCCTGGACCTCATAGGCCTTGGCAATACATGCCCGAATCCACTGACCTACTGTTGACAATGTGACTTTCCTGCCGAGTGTAGAAGACTGGAAGGACATAAACAATTCTGATCTCCAAAGGAGGAAGTCCTTTTAAGATACATGTGGAGAGCCCTCCTTATGTCTGAGGTATGCCACTTCTTCTCCAGTGCATGGACAGAAGATCGGTAGCACCAATTCCTAAGTCCTATGGAACCAGGAATTCACTTTGGAGATAAAGGAGGGATCTAACCGCAAAAACCACTCTGTTGGGATGGAAAATACAGAGGTCCTTCCTCACTGAGAGGGCCACTAGTTCAGAGATTCATCTGGCCAATGTAATGGCCACCAGGAATGCCACCTTAAAGGTAAGAAAATGCAGACTAGCCAATCTTAATGGCTCAAAGGGGCCACCGGTAAGAGAGTGCAAGACCTTGGCCAGGTCCCAGGTAGGGTACCTATGTACCACCGAAGGTTTTAAGTTGGTTGTGCCCCTCATGAACCTGCGCACCATGGGATGTTGAGTGAGAGACTGCAACTTCCCGCATGTCAATACAGAGGAAAATGTCGCTACTTGTCTCCTGATGGTATTGGGGGATAGGCCTTTATCCAACCACTCCTGGAGGAACTCTAGGCTATCGATACCTCCATGGGGTCTGCCGCTGCCTTGTCACACCAGCCACAAAAGGTCTTCCATGTGGCATTGTAGATAAATTTGATGGAGGGCCTCCTAGAGGCCTGTATTGTTTGATTGACCCTGGCAGAAAACTTGTCCCTTCTCAGAAGGCTCTGCTCAAGTGCCAGAAGGCCCCCTGGCTGAGAGAGATCTTGTTCTGAGGGATGCTCCATGACCAGGCTACCAAGAGGTTGACTAGGTCGGCAAACCATGGTCTTCTGGGCCAGAGAGGTGCTAGAAGAAGGACATCTGCCCTCTCTGTCAAATCTTCCTGATCACCTTTGGAATAAGTGGAAGAGGAGGGAAGGCGTACAGCAATACCGAAGTCTACTGACTAAAGAGAGCATCGACCCCCTCTGCCCCTAGAGTCGCAAACCTTGCAAAAAACCTTGGCAGCTGGCTGTTGGCTGGAGTGGCAAAAAAGTCCACGACAGGAAGGCCAAATCATCCTGCAGTTTCCTGGAACAGAGAGAGGTGTAGGCGCTACTCCATTTGGTCGATGGAGGCTCTGCTGAGCCAGTCTGCCTGCATGTTGGCAACTCCAGAGATATATTCTGCTCTGATGGAGAGAAGTTGACTCTCCACCCAAAGACCCAGCTAGTCAGCTGCCTGCATCAGGGACCTGGACCAGGTGCCCCCCTAGTGGTTGATGTGGGCCTTGGCGGCCACATTGTCCATCAAAACCAGAATATGCTTGCCAGAAACTGCCTCTCAGAACTGCCTGAGGGCGAGATGGACTGCCCTCAGTTCCAGCCAGTTTATGATGTGTCTTCAATCCTCCTAAGTCCACTGCCCTTGAACCATCAAGGACTGTAGGTGAGCCCCTCATCCAAACAGGCTGGCATCCGTCATGATGGTCAGGCGGGTTCTTTGAAGCAACAGCCCCTGGTGATGGCTAGGGACCTCCACCACCTGAAGGACCAGATCAACTTTGGGGGGACACGAACCTTGGCTGGTGAGTTGCTCCTGCTGGACCTCTGATAAGGCAGGAGAAACCACTGCAAGCGCCTGGTGTGCAGTCGAGCCTAAGGGGCGATGGATATACAGGACACCATCTTGCCCAGGAGCTGCGATAGAAGGAGAAGTGGCACAATCAGTTCTCTCTGGACTCAAGTTAGCAACTCCCTGAGACTGGCCTGCCTCTCCTGGGACAGATATACCCTGCACCTCACCATGTCTATGATGGCTCCCAAATGGAGAAGATGGTTTGTTGGGAATAGGTAGCTCTTGTCCCAATTTATCGAGAACCCATGGTACTGGAGTACCTGGGTGGTGACCTGCAGATCCTCTCTCGCCTGGCAGCCAGAAGAAGACTGGATCAGTATGTCATCCAGGTAACACTCTATCCACACGGGAAGAGCCCAAAGGTGTGCTGCCACTGCTGCCAACAGTTTTGTAAACGCCCTTGGCACTGATGACAGGCCAAAAGGCAGGACCCTGTACTGAAAGTGGTGGCCAGCATAGTGGAATCGGAGATACTGACGATGGGACTTCGAGATGGGAATGTGTAGATATGCCTCCATCAGATCTATGGACATGAGGAAGTCGCCCTCTCGAATGCCCCCTAGGATGGATTGGAGGGACTGCATCTTGAATTGCCTGTATCTTAAGCAGCGGTTCAGCCTTTTCAAGTCAAGAATTGCCCTCCACCACCCCACCTTCCCTGAGGTCTTGGGGATTATGAAAAGAATACAATAGAATCCCTGCCCCCTTTGGTCCTCCAAGACCTGTTGTATCGCCTGAATGTGGTGCTGTAATGCTGTCTCCACGAGGACCCTCTTGATGTATCTCTTGAGATGGTGCAATGAATGAAAAACCTCAGAGATGTGGAGAGGAACTCAAGAGAGAGGCCTGACTTCACTGTCTTTAGAACCCATGAATCTGATGTGATCTCCTCTCATCGATCTGCAAAGAGGGCCAGGCGTCACCCGATGGGAGGATTGGATTGGCAGTCACTTTGGGCATCGTAAGGATCTATTTCCGCCACCACGAAATGGCCACTTGGTCTGAAATTGCCTGCTCCTGGCTGACCTATCGTGTTGCTGTTGCTGCCTTGGAAAATACTGTCTCTGGGTTCTCTGGAACCCCGAGCCAGAGTCCGCCGAACGAAAGGTGGGGTGGCAAAAATGAGGCAAGGAGTGAAATTCATCTCTCCTCTGAATGGGGCCAAGGCTAGCTTCCATTTATGCCTGGTATCCGCCTGCCATTGGCGGAGCCATAGCAGGCATTGGATAGCCACCGATGACACCACAGCCTTAGATGCATACGTGGCTGCATTGAGAGTAGCGTCTGCTGTAGCTATAAGCTTATTGATATCTTGATATCATTGATAACTTGGTGGGACCAAACATCCCCAGCCAGAATGCGATCCTGCATCTGGTGAAGCCAGATCAAGGAAGCCCTGATAAAGAAAGAGGCCACTGTTGAGGCTTTGATAGCCCAGGCATTCACCTGGTAGCCGCTCTGAAGGGTCTGCTCTGCTCTTTTGTCCTCCGCCTTCAGGGTCTCCTCCAGATCACCAGGTAGGACTGAGGGCGGAAGACAGGGCCACCACTGGTGCATCCACCCTGGTGTCTGAAGTGCTCGGTCCAGTTCTGGACCCATGCTATAAAACTTCATCTCGGAAGATGATTGACTGGCACCAATCCCTGGAGAGGCCCATTGCCTTTGGATCATATCCAGGAACAGTTTAGGTGATGGAATCACCTCTGCTGTAGTGACCGGCTCCAAAAATAGGGAATCCATAGGATCCATTGGATCTACTACAGGATCTTGAACTACAGGATCCGTCCCCAGGCAGGCCAAAGTTTTGGCCTTAAAGAGTAGGGATTTAAATAGAGAGGGTTGGAATAGTCCTAAGGCCAGTTTGTCCAGCACTAAGCCCTTATTGTCAGCCTCTGTATTAAGAAATACTCCCTGGGGTGAAGATCTCTAAGCCAAACATCTACCCCATGACCCCTCATTGAACTAGGGGAATTGCGAAACTTCATTGATAAAAATCTAGAACGGGGTTTTATCCAACCAGCCAGACCAAAGGTGGTGGCACCGGTATTGTTCTGAGAAAAGAAGGATGGCTCCTTTCGCTTGGTAGTTGATTATAGAAATCTTAATGCTATTTGCGTGGAAAACGTTTACCCCTACCACTCATGAAGGACATGCTATCTCACCTAGGAAAGGGGAAAATCTTCACCAAACTTGACTTATGGGAGGCATACTACCGAGTGAGAATTAAAGAGGGGGATGGATGGAAGACAGCATTTAGTTGCCCACTTGGATGTTTCCAGTTTAGAGTGCTCCCGTTTGGACTACAGGGAGACCCTGCTGTGTTCATGCAATTGATTAACAAAGTACTACATGAGCACCTGTATAAGGGGGTCCTGGTCTACTTGGACAACATTCTTATCTACTCAGAGAACATGGACGACCATGTGAAGTTGGTGTGAACGGTCCTGAAAAAACTCAGGGCTGCTGAACTACATGCCAAACTTTCTAAGTGCGAGTTTCACCAAAGCAAAATTGACTATCTTGGATATCGCATATCGCATGAGGGGATAGAGATGGACCCTGGAATGGTTCAGGCCGTATTGGAATGGGCCGCCCCACGCATCCGCAAACAACTACAGAGTTTCCTGGGATTTGCGAACTTCCATAGACAGTTTATCCTGTTTGCAAAAATTGCACTGCCAATAACAAATCTTCTGAAAACTAAAGGTGAGGCAAAACCAAGGCCCTCACGACCTCTTGAATGGACTATGGACTGTCAAGCGGCATTCGAAAAGTTGAAACGATTGTTTGCTGCTGAACCAGTCCTCAAACATCCAGACATGGAAGAATCTTTTGTAGTACAGGCTGACGCAAGTGACGTGGCCGCGGGAGCAGTACTTCTGCAGAAGAACGAGAAAGGGGAATTACAACCCTGTGCTTACACGTCCCATAAATTATCAGAAACCGAGAGAAGATGGGCCATATGGGAAAAGAAAGCTTTTGCAGTGCGATGGGCATTGTTAACGTGGAGACAATTTCTAGAAGGAGCAAAGCACCTTTTTGAAGTTTGGACTGACCATAAAAACCTGGAGGCGTTGAAAACACCGCGTAAGCTGTCGCCAAAGCAAGCTCGTTGGGCCCAGTACTTCAACCGTTTTAATTTCACTCTATGATACCTTCCTGCTGGAAAGAACTTCATGGCAGATGCACTTTCCAGATTGCCTCAATACAACAGCACCAAGGAGAAAGTGGTTTGTCCTATCATCCCTTCAACACAACTAGCAGCGCCAATAACTACCAGAGCACAGGCGAAGGCCGATCCAGCCCTCTCAGGCGAGTTACTTCAGAAACTGAAAGAAGCCTTGAGAACTGACGAATGGTTTAAAACCCACTCAAATGAATGTACACTCTGTGATGGTCTAGCTTTGATTGGGGCGAATCTGTATGTTCCTGCCAGTTTAAGAGTAACAGTGTTGCAGTATGCTCATGACGTCAAGGTGGCAGGGCACTTTGGATTTGTTAAAACTCTACATCTCGTTAAAAGACAATTTTGGTGGCCTGCACTCAAAAAGGACATAGAGGCATATGTAGCTAGTTGTCCGGTGTGTGCCTCGGCTAAGAGACCTCTGGGGAAACCCCCAGTTTACTTCAGAGTGTGGCAAGGCTGAATGCCCCTTGGAAAGAAATATCCATGGATTTTATTGTGGACCTACCAGAAAGTGAAGTCTGCACCGTCATTTGGGCAGTAACGGACTTGTTTTTCAAACAAGTGCATTTCATCCCGTTCTAAAATCCCTTCAGCTAAAACCCTTGCAAAATTGTTTATTCATCATGTTTACCAATTACATGGGGCTCCAAAACATATAATTTCGGACAGGGGTGTACAATTTACTTCCAACTTTTGGAAGGAGTTTTTAAAGTTGATAGGCTCCGCCCAGGGATTAAGCTCCGCCCACCACCCCCAGACTAATGGGGCTTGTGAGAGAACCAATGCCGTGTTAGAACAGTATTTGAGATGTTATGTAAATTACCAGCAAGATAATTGGGTGGACCTATTGCCATTTGCAGAGGTGGCGTACAGTAACTCCATACATAGCAGCACCGGGTTCACTCCGTTTAAGGTAGCGTCTGGTCAGGAGTTTGTGCCGATCCCCGAGCTACCACAGGATAACCCACAGAACCCCACTTTGATTGAGTGGATCGAACAGCTATGAAGTACTTGGGCAGTAACTTGAAAAGCTTTAGATGACGCATACCGAGCACATAAAACCCAGGCTAACAAAAAAAGATCCCCGGCACAAGTGTACCAAGTGGGTGACAGGGTTTATCTTTCCACCAAATATTCACAGACTTCCCAGAAATCAAAAAAGCTTGGACCCAAGTATGTGGGTCCTTTCCGAATCACTAGACTCATAAACCCAGTAACAGTTGAATTGGAATTGCCAAAAATTCTGAGATGAATCCACCCTGTATTTCATGTCAGCTTGTTGAAACCAGAACACTCGTCCCCTTTGCGTCCGGACCAAGGTTCTCCCCCGGTCCCCATACTGATAGAAGGGGAACAACATTTTGAAGTTAAGGAAATTCTAGACTCTAGGAAACACCATGGTAAAGTGCAGTATCTGGTGGCCTGGAAACATTTTCCTTTATCTCAAGCTGAATGGGTGAATAAACGTGATGTCCGGGCGCCCAGGAAAGTACAATTGTTTCATACCAAATACCCTGATAAATCATAAATTCTGTGTTGCATTTTTTTTTCTCTTCCCTGTTTAGGACTAACATCTCTTCTGCAGAGGGGCCGAATGTCAGCCTCTGCTTTTACTGCTTTGACTGCCATAGGAACTGGGAGGGGGGAGAGCTAGGGAGCTTGGGGGGGAAGCGTGCTGGAAGAGGGGCGAGGCTTTGGAAGAAACGAAACTGAATCCTTGAAGTTGCTATCGGGTCAACCGTCGTGGCATTCCTGATTGATGACGCTACCAGACGTGCTTCCACCTGACCCTGGGAGACCTTTGGATTGGATGATTTACGATGGACAGTGGGAGGGGATGCTTTCTATATGCACTTTTCACACCTATTGCTTTTAATTTCAGCTTAGCCATGGTTGCGTGGAGTTTGGGTCATTCTTTCCTGGATTTTGAAGGAAGCACACCTGACACTTATCTTCAGAAAGCTCCATATCCCTACTCTCTTCACCTTCTGAGAGCTAGACTGGCTCTGTCTGGAAGAAGCAAGGGAATAAGGCCCTGTAAATTCTGACAAATCCCCTATTGGTCAGGACATCTGCCCTTGACCTAACTGCAGAGAAATTCTTGAGGCTACCAAAGCTACCCTCCTGGTCTGCTGCAAGCTTGCAGCGATTTCCTGCTTGATAGCTTCCACAATCAGGCATTGCATATTGGAAGGTAACTCAAGCTCAGGTGCCATCTTAGCTCAAAGCCCTGCAGCAGTTGGTGTAAACATTGTCTCAGCAACCTGACCCCTTCTGCTAGAAGCTTGCTCCCCACTCCAGCTGTGCAAGGCAGATCAGCCAGGGAACTTAAGTACTCTTCGTTGCTGAGAGGCACAAAGGAACCATGCTGAGATCCCTGCTCAGCATTGCCATCTGGTGACAAGCCCCCTGAATACAGTCTACTTGCATGCCTGGGCTCACTGCACTCCACTTGTAGAGGAAAGGCTTGGCAGGAAGTTTTGCGTTCACCCCTGGGCTGAGCCTCTTGGTGCCGCCTGTCTGCTGCCTTCTGGCCCAAGGCAAATTGTCTCTCTATGGCTTCTGCCTCCTCTGCACATCTTTCTGTTCTGCTTTAGACACCTTGTTTGAAGCAGTAGATCTCTTCCCAGGTTTGGCACTTGGTCCTTCCTGAGGCTTTTGCAGGTGGGCCTCCTGCGTTAGTGTGGCTGCTGACCTGGTCTGTACCATACTGCCCACCATTTCATCCGCTTCCACCTGGGACTTGTCCACCATTTTGCTAGTGCTGTGCACACGGCCTGACTTGTAATTATTGAGCTGGTGGTTAACTAGCTCTCCTCTCTCTCTCACAGTGATCAAGCACTCTCCAGGGGACCTATGCCTATTTAAAGGCAATCAGGGCTCTTTGGCTTCTTCGCACCTTTTCCCCATGGCTTGGGCTCCCAAGCGGCTGCTAATTGCCTCTTTGTGCCTCTCCTGAAAGGTGTGGGCGGCTTCAGCTGCTTCCTGCCCCCAGGCAGTACCACACCGGTCTTTTGGGCTGATTTAAATTGAGCGCAGAAGATCCAAATCTAGCTGCAAGGCCAGGAGTCTACTGGTGCAGAGCCAAGGCTCACTTGCACAATCCTGCGATTGCGCTGCCCCAGCCGGTAAAAATATAGGGGCATGAAGCTCCTGCTAATGCTGGCCTTGCAGAGACTTCCAAACTGGAGCATGATAGCTCCGAAGTCCTCTGAGCCCCTGGAAATCCTGGCTGCTTGGGATGGATTGGAGCGCGAAGCTCCGATGGTCTCAGAGCCATCGGAGGTAGTGGCATGGAGCCAGAGGTAGTGGCATGGAATCACCACACACACATTACCCCACGATCGCCTTGCTACCTGGGAGCCTGCCGAACAGCCACAGTCTGAGCCAAAGCTCCAACTGCCAAAATAATCCTGGCTACTCTGCCAGCAATCAGGAGCCAGCCAAGCAATTCTTTTTTCTTCAATTCGTTGAACCAATCCAGAATAATTAAAGCTGTAGAGGAAACTTTTAAACGTCTGTCCTTGCTGAGGGACTGAGTCAGAAGTTGTGGACCGTTGGTAGAGGAGGTGTGTCCTCACAGCTCAAAATAGACTCAGTCCAATCAGCAAGGAGGCCAAGTTAACCCATTCCTGGATGATATCTCCACCTAAAATGGAGAATGACAGCAGGACAAATTTCAGCTTGCATTGACATTTTAAATTTCAGTTATACATATGGAATGCGTGGATCATTTCTTTATATTGCTTTTGCTTTCTCTCTGCATTTTGGCTTTGTTCTCTCTCTCTTTTTTTACTTTTCTCTTTTTTATATTAGTTATTAATTTATGTTAGGATTTTTTATCTTGTTAATGCAAAAAAATCTAACATTTTGTTTCGAAAAAAATTTACAAACTGAAAATAAAAATCATTTCCTTTTTCATACATTCATCTGTAGCAAAGAAGCCTCCAGCAGAGTTTACTCAGCTTTGCTATTATATCATATCTATCTCAAATCTCCTGAAAGGTAGATAACATATAATTTGTATAAAAGTCTGGTGTAATATCACTACCCTCAAGGATACCATTTATGATTCATTCACTTGTTCCTTTAACTGTAGTATTTATCTCTGTATTAAAGAAAAGAAAAACATTCTGGTAACTGTTTCCAACTGTCCTGATTAGATGAACAATCAAAACTAGAACTGTAGGATAAGTGGTACATGACCCAGGACAATTCGGTGTTTTCTGGATCAATAAAATCTATTTTTTTTTTATTTATTTTTTTACTGCAAAAGTTTTACAATTACATTTTCGCCCCTTTCCCCCCCCTCAACCCACCCCAGACTTCCCAACCTCCCTAACCCACCCTAACCCTCCCCTCCCCCCCAGACTTCCATACAGTATACTCATATCAAGTAAAAGGAAAAACCCACCTTTGTATATAAAACTTGAACCCCTCCCCCTTATAAATTTTGATCTTCATTACATTAACATATTTCTATCTTAATATAACTTTTTCAAATAATTTTTTGTCTTCATTACCTTAAAATATTTCTATCTTAATATAACATTTTCAAATAAAAGCTATTTGATACTTCCTAGTTTGATATTTGTTCTGAACATAATCTATCCACTTCTTCCATTCCCATTCATAAGTCTCTTGTGAACAATCTTTTAGATATGCTGAAATCTTCACCATCTCTGCAAAACTGGCCATCTTCAAAGTCCATTCCTCAATCGTAAGCAGCGCTTCATTTTTCCAGTATTTACCTATCAACAAACTTGCTGCTGTTATCATATACAATATCAATTTTGTTTCACCCAATGTAAAACCCTTAACTATACCCAATAAAAACAATTGTGGAGAAAATTGAATTTTTTTCTTCAAGACATTCTGCATGACCCACCAAATTTTTATCCAAAAAGCCTTGACTTTCTTACAGGTCCCCCAAACATGATAATATGTAGCATCTAGACAATCACATCTCCAACATTTAGGCTGCACATTAGGGTACATACATAAAACATTTTATAAAAATTTTCCCTCAGATTCTGCGACTGTGTAAATTTAACATTCTGAACCCAAATTTTTTCCCATGTTTCCAACATCACTGGTTCCTCAAAATTTTGTGCCCACTTAATCATACAATCTTTAACTAGTTCAGTTTCTGAATCCCTTTCTAACAAAACATTATAAAGTCTTTTAATATGCATTGGACCTTTCTCTTTTATATGTCTGACCAATTCTTCCTCAAACATCATAATACCAGTTTTTTTGGTCCTCTTTCCATCTCAATTGCAATTGATTATATTGTAACTATTATGTGACGGCTGAAGTCTAACAGGAGATTGAAATGAACGTTGGACTTACCTTGAACATTCTTTCTATGTGCACTGCAGGAGAGTCCAAGTATGGGTTAATTTAGTCTGAATTGTCAGAGACTGAGTTGGAATTTCTTTGGCCATGCCTTCTTCCCCCGGCCGAGCCTCAGTTTTTTCAACGAAACCAGAACTAGAGAAGATGCAGCCCATCTGAGGAATCAACCGCTCCTGGATCCCAGACCAGCACAAGTCAGGGTGGGATTGGACTCTCCTGCAGCGCACATAGAAAGAACGTTCAAGGTAAGTCCGACGATCACTCTCCTGAGCGCTTCTTGGGGAGTCCAAGCATGGGATATACCCAAGTTAAGTTGTTGGTAGGCGGGAAACAGATTGGTCCAGGGTCCCCTCGGCCAGTAGTCAATACACGTCTCCCGAATGCTGCCTCCGTCGAAGCATACTGGTCCAACTTGTATTGTCTCACAAACGGAGAAGGGGACGCCCAAGCGGCTGCCCTGCAGATTTCCAAAACCGAAGCCTGTGTCGCCCAGGCCACTGTGGTTGCCGCACTTCAAGTAGAGTGTGCCATAATGCGACGTGGCACAGGGCGGGCCTGTTGCTCATAAGCTAAGGCAATACAAGCCTTGAGCCAACATCCAATGGTGGATGGTGACACTTTCTTCCCCATAGATGTGGGCTGGAACGACACAAATAAGGATTCCGTACAACGGAAGGAAGTTGTACAATTGATGTATCTCTTAAGAGCCCTGCACACATCCAAAGTATGCCAGCGTT
Organism: Arizona elegans; assembly: GCA_022577455.1. Lineage (NCBI taxonomy): Eukaryota > Metazoa > Chordata > Lepidosauria > Squamata > Colubridae > Arizona > Arizona elegans. The sequence continues at coordinate 78,216,751 of JAKOOJ010000004.1, read as the reverse complement.
TTTCACATGGATACCTCGGATTCGGACAGAAGTCCAACAGAATAACCTCCTGTGCTCTATGAACCAGGTATTTACTTTTGGCACAAACGTCGGGTCCAAGTGAAAAATGACTCTGTCCTGGTGAAAAATGCACAAATCCTGGTGCACTAAAAGAGCCGCTAGCTCAGATATTCGGCGTGCAGATGTAATCGCCACCAAGAAGGCTACCTTGAACATGAACAGTCTAAGAGTGGTACTCGCAAGGGTTCAAACCCTTGCGAGTACCAAGGTACTGCAAGATAAGAGCCTGCAATACCACAGACAAGTCCCAGGTCGGATATCTATGAACCATTGGGGGTAACAGATTGGCAGCTCCCTTCAAATAGCTGCGTACCTTAGGGTGTTGAGAAAGAGGAAGAGGTCCCTCACCTGGCAAGATGGTTACCAAGGCAGCAACTTGGCACCAGAGAGTATTGGTAGACAAGCCCTTCTTCAGATCCTGTTGCAGGAAATCCAGGACCTCCGGAACTGTCACGGAAGTAGGGACTAAGTTCTCTTTGGAGCATCAACGACAAAACAATGCCCAGGTGGCATTATAAATCCTAATCGTCGCCTTCCTGGAAGCCAGAATGGTGGAGATTACCTGGGCGAAAAGTGCCCCTCCCTGAGGGCTTCCCGTTGAAGTGCCAAATGGTCAATTTAAACCACTGAGGATCTGGATGTTGAAGGGCCCCTTGGCTGAGGAGATCTTGTGTGGTGGTATTATCCATGGACGGGAGATGGATAGTGACATCAGATCCACAAACCATGGATGTCTCGGCCAATGAGGTACCACCATGAGCACTTCCACTTCCTCCTCCAAGATCTTTCTGATTACCTTCTGGAGCAGAGGAATGGGAGGGAAGGCATACAGCAGATCTGCCGGCCACAGACAACGAAGGGCATTGGTTCCCTCGGCTGCTGGTGTCTAGTACCTGGAGAAAAACCGTGTTGTGGCCCCGCCCTCTGAGCCTGTCCCATCGGAGGAAGAAAGCTCCGAGCATGAGGAAGAGGAGTCAGCCAGGCCTCCCTCTCCAGGCCCCTCCTCTCTGGCATTGTCTCAGGTGCTGGCCGAGGGAGAGGAGATCAGCAGGGAGACAGCTGGTTCGTCTCAGAGTGATGAAGAAACATCATTCCTGGACGCACGCCTCCGAAGGCGTGATAAATGATTGCAGCAGCTTAGGAGGCGTGCTAGGGATTAGAACTGAGTCACTGGACCACACCCCAGAGACTATATAATGGAGAGTAGTGGTCAGGGATCCTTGTGACGAACAAAAGTAAACCTTGGATAGTCACTAAAGCCTTGTCCGGAACTGCTGGGAGGAATATTATTTCTGCTTGGACTTTTTTGCACGTTAGTATCTTATCTTTCTGTTTGTGAAAATAAAGTCACTTGGCAGACGGTGTGTCTATCGCTGCCAAGTGGGAGATAAGACCTGGGTGCGTTCCAAAGTGTTTCCTTAACCCTTGGCTGGCTGTGTTTGTGTGTGTGGGGACGGGGACATATCATCTTGTTCGTCACCCCCATACTCCATCATTAACCCACGATGGACCAACAGCTGCAGCAGCAGTTACAGCAGATACTGCAGGCCAATCAGCTTCTGCAACAGCAAGTAGCACAGCTAACTGCCCAACTTGCTTTGGGAAATGCTCCTGCAGCTCCCCCTCCTCCCCCTCCCCATCCGAGATGCCCAGTGAACGTGTCAGATAGGTTTTCTGGGCAGCAGGAGATGTTTCCGGCCTTCTTGGGACAATGCCAACTGTTTATGGCAATGAGGCCGGAGGATTTTCCGGATGACCGGGCTCGGGTGGCATTTGTTATCAGCTCCCTCTCTGGCACTGCTGCCCGATGGGCCACGCCCCTGTTGTTGCAAGATAGCCCCTTGCTCCTAGACTTTCAGGGCTTTTTACAACACCTGCGCACCATGTTTGAGGACCCCCTCCGGGTGCAGACGGCAGCGAGGCGCATCAAGGACCTCCACCAAGGCAAGCGCCCCCTGCAGGACTATATTGCAGAGTTCCAACTGCTAGGCCAGGATTCGGCTTGGAATAAGGTGGCGCTGATGGACGCCTTCCAGGACGGCCTTTCCGACGAGATGCAGGACGAGCTGGTTCGTGTGGAGGCGCCACCGACCCTCGACGCGCTGGTGACCCAATGCCTGCGCATCGACACCCACCTGCAACGGCGACGGCCCTGTCGGGCTCTTCCGGAACCACCGACAGCATCGGCACCCCCACGTTTCGCACCGACAGCACTCCGGACCGCACAGCGTTTTGTGGCAACGGCTGAGGAGCCCATGGAGCTCGGAGCAGCCAGACCTCAACTGACGGCCCAGGAGCGGATGCGGAGACATCAAGGGGGGTTGTACCTCTATTGCGGTGAGGCGGGACATTTTGCCGCCTCGTGTCCCCGGAAGCGGAGTGGACCGCGCAAGCCTGTTCCGGAGTCTCGGCGTGACCAGCCGGGAAACGGGCCAGGCCTGGCCTAGGGGAAACCCTGGGTCAGGCACGTGATCATGCCCCACCGGAGTCGGCGGCTGTGGACTGTGAGCCCCCTCGGCACCTGATTTTGAACATCCGGGTGTTGTTGGCTAACCGATCGGAGGGGCCCCAGGCGCACGTGCTGGTGGACTCGGGGACCACCACGAACTTTATGGACCAGGCCTTTGTGGCCCATCACAAAGTCCCCTTGGTTCCAGTGGACCCTCCGTTGAGGGTCGAGACTATAGATGGGCGGGAACTCGTGGCGGGGCCCATCAAAACCGCTACCCAGCCCTTGCGCCTCACCATTGGGAACCACGAGGAGGCGATCCAGTTTTACGTAACGGCGGATCTGCACTTTCCCTTGGTCCTGGGGATGGCCTGGCTTCGGGCGTACGACCCTCAGGTGGCGTGGTCGAGAAACGCCATCTCGTTCCCGAGCCTGCAGTGTGTCGATCACCTTTGCCACACCTGCGCCGGCCAGGACGTCTCTGCCCCAAACGTCTCCTTGCCTCCAGAGCTGATGCCCTTCGCCGACGTGTTCAGCGAGAAGGAGGCGGACCGCTTGTCACCGCACCGACCCTACGACTGTGCGGTGGACCTAATGCCCAACGCGCCCCTGCCCTCGGGACGCCTGTACTCCATGTCGGAGCCCGAGCTGGCCGCCTTACGGGACTTTCTGGAAAAGAACCTGGCCCATGGGTTCATCCGGCCTTCGACCTCCCCGCTCTCGGCCCCTGTTCGTTAAAAAGAAGACGGGGGACTTGCGCCTGTGTTGCGACTCCCGGCGCTTGAATGCCATCACAGTGCGAAATCGCTACCCCCTGCCGCTGATCCCGGAGCTGATGGAGATGCTGCGGGAGGCCTCGATCTTCACTAAGCTCGATCTCCGAAGGGCCTACAACCTGGTGCGCGTGAGAGAGGGGGACGAGTGGAAGACGGCGTTCGGCACTCGGTACGGACACTTCGAGTATACCGTCATGCCGTTCGGGTTGACCAATGCCCCCGCGGTCTTCCAGCATTTGATGAACGATGTGTTCCAGGACATGCTGGATCGGTTCGTGGTGATCTACTTGGATGACATTTTGATCTATTCCCGGACCCCGGAAAGTCACCTCCAGCATGTCCGCCAGGTCCTGCAGCGCCTGCGGGAGCACCAGCTCTATGCGAAGTTGGAGAAATGCTACTTCTTCCAGACTTCCATAGAGTTCCTCGGGCACATCATCACCCCCGAGGGCATCGCGATGGACCCGCGCAAGATGGAGGCCTTGCGCAGTTGGGAACTCCCGCGTCGGGTGAAGGATGTCCAGCGTCTGTTGGGATTCGCCAACTATTATCGGACCTTCATCCCGGGCTTCGCCACCCTGACCTTGCCGTTGACCCAGCTCCTTCGGAAGAAGGTCCCGTTCCAGTGGGGGCCCCCGCAGCAGCAGGCCTTCGAGGTCCTCAAGCAGGCCTTCCTCACGGAGCCAGTCCTGAGGCACCCCAATCCACACAGTCCGTTCGTGGTGGAGACGGACGCATCCAACGTGGCGATTGGGGCGGTGCTGCTACAGGCTCCGGTGGATGGCGACACTCTTTTTCCCTGCGCATACTACTCCCGGAAACTTAACCCTTCCGAGCGCAACTACACCATCCGGGAAAAGGAGTTGCTGGCCATCAAGGCCGCGTTTGAGGCTTGGCGACATCACCTTGAGGGGGCCCGACACCAGGTGGAGGTGCGGACGGACCATCAGAACCTGGAGCACCTCACCACGGCCAGGAAGTTGAACCAGCGGCAGATCCGGTGGTCGTTGTTTTTCGCCCGGTTCAACTTCCACGTCACATACATTCCGAGCAACCTCAACCAGAGGGCAGACGCGCTATCCCGTAAGCCGGAATACTTTTGCCCCAAGGAATCCCTTCCTCCCGGACGGTGCTGCCAGCGGACTCCTTGGCCGCGGTCCAGGAACCGGTGGACCTGCGGGCTCAGATGCTGGAAGCGCAGCGACGGGACGACTGGTCGCAGCAGCGGAGAGCAGACGTCGGCCCCGCGTCCCCATGGACCGTGGAGGAGGGCTTGCCTGTATGTGCCCACGAGTCCGGTCCGAGCCCTCGTCATGAACCAGTGCCATGACAATCCCGCGGCGGGGCACTTCGGCTTCTTTAAAACTTTGAACTTGGTGACATGGACTTTTTGGTGGCCTCGGGTACGGCACGACGTGCACGCCTACGTGACGTCCTGTGTGACATGCCGACAGGCCAAAGCCGCGTCCGGCCCCCGTCCTGGACTCCTCCAGCCGCTGCCGACACCGGAGAGACCGTGGGGAGCCATCTCCATGGACTTCCTGACAGACCTGCCCGTGTCCGCTACGTACATGACCGTCCTCATGGTGGTGAATGCGCTCACGAAGATGGCACATTTCATCCCGTGCTGCGGCCTGCCCTCGGCCCGCACCACGGCTCGCCTGTTCCTGCAACATATCTTCTGCCTCCACGGCCTGCCGGACCGGGTGGTTTCGGACTGCGGGGCCCAGTTCACGGCCCGCTTCTGGAAAAGCCTGATGGCCGCGCTGGAGGTGCAGGTGTGCCTGTCGTCGTCGCACCATCCGGAGACTGATGGGGGCACGGAGAAGGTCATCGGCATACTGGAGCAGTACCTCCGCTGTTTTGTCAACCAGCAGCAGGACAACTGGGCCGAGTACCTTCCCCTGGCGGAGTTCGCTTTTAATAACTCCCAACACACCTCCACCCAGATGACCCCGTTCCATGCCAACATCGGATACCATCCACGGCTTTTCCCATTGACCATCATGGACTCCCCTGTTCCCGAGACCCGGGACTTCCTCTCGGAGCTGCAGGCGGTGCAGTAACTGGTGCGGCGGCAGCTGATCCGGGCGAAAGAGGATTATAAACGGTTCGCCGATTGCGGCCACCGGGCGATGCCACCGCTGGAAATAGGAGATCGGGTGTGGTTGTCCACGAAACACCTCCCCACGGACTGGCCGGTGAGGAAACTGGCCCAATGCTTTATTGGTCCCTTCCCTATCGAGGCGGTCATCAATCCGGTGGCCTACCGGTTGACTCTACCCCGCTCCATGCGGCTCCACCCTGTTTTTCATCGGTCCCTCCTGGTCTCTGAGGCCCCCGCGAGCCATCTCCGCCGCCCGCCGACGCCTGCCCCCCCAGCCGCAGCTGATGAGGACGACGCCTCGACGTACGAGGTGGACAATATCCGGGACTCCCGTTGGCTGAAGGGGCGCTTCCAATACGTCATTGCCTGGAAGGGGTATGGGCCCAAGGATTTCACCTGGGTGGATGCGTCTGCCGTTCAGGCCCCTGACCTGGTGCGGGCTTTCCACGAACAGTTCCCGTCCCGACCCCATCCCGACCGTCAGACCCGGGGGAAGGGCCCTGCGGTGGGGGATAGTGTTGTGGCCCCACCCTCTGAGCCTGTCCCATCGGAGGAAGAAAGCTCCAAGCATGAGGAAGAGGAGTCAGCCAGGCCTCCCTCTCCAGGCCCCTCCCCTCTGGCATTGTCTCAGGTGCCGGCCGAGGGAGAGGAGATCAGCAGGGAGACAGCTGGTTCGTCTCAGAGTGATGAAGAAACATCATTCCTGGATGCACACCTCCAAAGGCGTGATAAACGATTGCAGCAGCTTAGGAGGCGTGCTAGGGATTAGAACTGAGTCACTGGACCACACCCCAGAGACTATATAATAGAGGGTAGTGGTCAGGGATCCTTGTGACGAACAAAAGTAAACCTTGGATAGTCACTAAAGCCTCGTCCAGAACTGCTGGGAGGAATATTATTTCTGCTTGGACTTTTTTGTACGTTAGTATCTTATCTTTCTGTTTGTGAAAATAAAGTCACTTGGCAGACGGTGTGTCTATCGCTGCCAAGTGGGAGATAAGACCTGGGTGCGTTCCAAAGTGTTTCCTTAACCCTCAGCTGGCTGTGTTTGTGTGTGTGTGGGGACGGGGACAGATCAAACCGGGGTAGGTGAGTGTTTTGTGGATTGGCAAATAAATCCAGAACTGGAGTCCCGAAGCAGACTGTTATGAGATGGAAAAGATCTGGGTGGAGCTTCCATTCGGACTGTTTGATTGTTGTTCTGCTCAACCAATCCACCATGGAGTTGGAAGTCCCGGCAATGTGCTCCACCCGCAACAGCAGATGACGTTCTGCCCAAAGGCCAAGCATCCGTGCTTCGCGCAAGAGACATTTGGACCGAGTGCCCCCATCTGTTGACATGCGCCTTGGCGGTGACATTGTCCATCAACAGAAGGACATATTGATTGGACAACTCAGCCTGAAAGTGGTGCAGTGCCAGATGGGCCGCTCGCAGCTCCAGCCAATTGATGTCGTTCAGCAGATCCTGCTGAGACTACCAACCTTGTGTTACATTGGAATTCAGGTGAGCTCCCCAACTGAAGAGACTGGCATCCGATGTCAGCACCAGTCTGGGAGGATCTCGAAATAGGCATCCTTTCTCCATGGCCTCTGACTTCCACCAATTCAGGGAATGAAGCACCTGTTGAGGAACCCTGAACTTGCACAATGAGTTGCTGTGCCCTAACCTCTGACTGGGCAGAAGCAGCCACTGCAAAGCTCTGGTATGCAAACGGGCCCATGGGACTATAGTTAGACAAGAAATCATCTTCCCTAATAGCTGGGAAAGAAGCAATATGGGCACTAACTCCATGTTGTGGCCCCACCCTCTGAGCCTATCTCATCAGAGGAGGAAGGCTCCAAACATGAGGGAGAGGAGTCAGCCAGGCCTCCCTCTCCAGGCCCCTCCCCTCTGGCACTGCCTCAGGTGCCGTCCAAGGAAGGGGAGATTGGCCAGGAGCCAGGTGTCTCTGATGAGAGCGAGGAAGGAGAGCCGTTGTTCCTGGATGCACGCCAACGAAGGCGTGATAAACGGTTGCAGCAGTTAAGGAGGCGTGCTAGGGATTATAGCTGAGTCACTGGACCACACCCGAGAGACTATATAAGAGAGGGTGGTGGCTGGTAAAACTCTGTGACGAACAAAAACTAACTCTGGCTAGTCACTTGAACAACGCCTGAAGCTACCGAAGAGATATTGTTTTGCTGGACTATTTACAATCGTATGTAATTTTATGTTATCTGTTGAAGTAAAGCTCTTGGCAGACGGTGCTTATATTGTTGCCAAGTTTGAGATAACGACCTGTGTGCGTGCCAAGTGCTTTCTTAACCCTCGGCTGGCTGTGTTTGTGTGTGTGTGGAGACGGGGACAGATCACTCCAATCCCTGAACCTGTGCTACCATCTTCCTTAAGTTCCCCTCCTATCGCTCCTAAGATAGGAACACCTGTGATAACTGGGTGTCGATCACTGCCCCCAAATGAGTAAGCCTGGTGGAGGGAGTCAGATGGCTTTTTTCCCAGTTCACGGAGAACCCGTGATCCTGAAGCGTCCGGATTGTAACTTGCAGATCCAGGTCCACCTGCCTGAGAGACGATGACTGAATTAGAACATGGTCTAGATAACACTGCAGGCGGATGGGACACACCCACAGATGTGCTGCCACTACATCCAGCAACTTGATGAAAGGAGGCTGAGGAGGCTGAAGAGAGGCCGAAGGGAAGTGCTTGATACTGCCAGTGGCGGCCTGCAAATACAAATCTGAGGAACCTCCTGTGTAATAGCCTTATGGGTACATGGAGGTAAGTCACCTTGAGATCTATTGATGTTAAATAATCTCCCTGTCTGAGGCATCCCAGGATCGAATGAAGGGATTGCATCTTGAACCTCTTGTATTTCATGTGACCATTGAGGTCTTTCAGGTTCAATATAGCCCTTTGGCCCCTCCGAACTCTTGGGAACTAGAAAGAGTATGGAGTAAAAGCACAAACCTCTCTGCCCAATAGGTACTATAGCCTTGATGTCCAGCAAGTGCTGAACTTCGGCTTCCATCATAACTTTCTTGGTGGCATCTCTGGGTACAGGACATTGAATAAAACGTTGAGGAGGTCTGGAACAAAATTCTAGAATCAGTCCGAGATTTACTGTTTGTAAGACCCACACGTCCGTGGTGATATCCCTCCACTGGTCGGCAAACATCCTTAACCTGCCGCCAATAGGGATATGAGTTCATGAGTCATTTGGAACGGCAGTAGGGGCGTCCCCCTGATCTCCTGTAAGGTCACCTGGACTCTGGCTGTCGAAACCTGTCTCGAAACCCTGATCTGCCTTGTGACCTGTCCAAACTGTGGGAATGACAAAAGCAGTGAAGAAATTAACATGGGATCCAGACAGAGGATTAAATGAACATTTTGTTTCTAGACCAGTCAGCAGGTTAAAAGAAAATGGAATGTCAACATTCTTAGTGGAAAGGGTTATTCTGTAAAAGGGAAGCAGAACAACATTCAAATATATAACTCTGCTGACACTTTAAGTTGGAAATACTAAAATCCATGAAACCATTATTTCTTAAGGCTGTTAATGTAATACGTTACTGAATACATGATATGTTATTAGATGGCAGGTTGGGAAATGGTGCATCCATGGAGTAACCAGTAAGAAAGCAAAACATTCTTAATACCAGCTTGTCATATGCTAATATGACTGAGTTCCTGCTTCACATGCACAATTATCAGCTTCCCATGAAAATTATGGGCTAACATGATAAAAATGACTATGTGCATGCTTACACACTAATCACCGTGAGGGGCACCGTGCTACGGTAGTTCTCCTCCTTTCTCTCCGACCGGTCACAGTGTGTGCTGGCAGGGGGGCAGAGGTCAACCTCAAGGCCTCTTACCTGTGGAGTGCCTCAGGGGTCGGTTCTCTCGCCCCTTCTGTTCAACATTGATGTGAAGCCGCTGGGTGAGATCATCTGTGGCTTTGGGGTGAAGTACCACCAGTACGCTGATGACACCCAGCTGTACATCTCCACCCTTGGCCACCCCAATGATGCCCTTGAAGTAATGTCCTGGTGCCTGGAGGCTGTGCGGATCTGGATGGGGAGAAACCGGCTCAAACTCAACCCGTCCAAGACTGAGTGGCTGTGGTTCCCGGCATCCCGATATAGTCAGATGACTCCATCTCTGACTATTGGGGGTGAGTCTTTGGCCCCCTCGGAGAGGGCTCGCAATCTGGGAGTCCTTCTGGATACGCAACTGTCCTTGGAGGAACATCTGACAGCTCTGGCCAGGGGGACTTTTTGTCAGGTTCACCTGATACACCAGTTGCAGCCCTTTCTTGATCAGGATTCCCTGCGCACAGTCACTCATGCCCTCGTCACCTCTCGCCTGGACTACTGCAACGCTCTGTACATGGGGCTCCCCTTGAGGGGCACCTGGAGGCTCCAACTGGCCAGAATGTGGCCGCGCGGGTAGTTACGGGAGCTGCATGGCGCTCCCATACAACATCTCTCCTGTGTCAGCTGCACTGGCTCCCAGTGGTCTTCCGGGTGCGCTTCAAGGTGTTGGTTATCACCTTTAAAGTGCTCCGTGGCATAGGACCTAGATATCTTCGAGACCGCCTACTGCTACCAATGGCCTCCCATCGACCTGTGTGCTCCCACAGAGAGGGCCTCCTCGGGGTGCCATCAGTCAAACAATGTAGGCTGGTGACCCCCAGGGGGAGGGCCTTCTCTGTGGGGGCACCCACCTTCTGGAACCAACTGTCCCCAGAGATAAGGAGAATCCAAGACTTCGGTGCCTTCCACCGTGCCCTTAAAACTTTCTTTTTTCAGCAAGCTGGGCTGGCTTAACACTTTTAAATGTTTTTAACTGGTTTGTCATTGTTTTTTAATTACGGGGCCAAATTTATATATATCTTTTTAATAGTATTTTAATGTTTGTAGTTTATGTTTTTATTTGGCTGTTCACCACCCTGAGTCCTCAGGGAGAAGGGCGGTGTATAAATTTGATATAAAATAAAATAAAAACTATAAATATGTAGATTGACTGTTTTTATACATTATATAATTGTTACAAACAATTATTTATGGACTTTAATCTCACTTTCTTTACCTCATTTATGTGAGATCTTAAATCTTTGTGAAACAAAATTATGGGGTCTTCTATGAAAACCTTGTTTTCAATAATTTGATGCTGTAGCATTCCTCAGTTTCAGGGCTAAAATCTTATATTTAGATAAATCTACCTTCTTGAAAACAATCATTTATTCTAAACTCACAATGCCTGAATCTAAACTGAGATTTCCCCATTTATCTAAATTTTGATTAGCAAGCCTGAGAAACACTACTGACTTGAAAACAAACAAATAATAGTACTCAATGCAACAAATGAGCCTCTTTATTCCATTTTATGTTGCCCTGCTCATGTTTCACAGTGGACTTCTGAAGAATGTCTTATAACCAGAATGAACTTTAATGAGAGTGAGCCTTTTGAACTCAAGTAACTCAGCCATAGGCAAAAAGTCAAGCAGACATCTCAGAGGTTACTAGCATTCAATGTATAAGAATAGCAACTTGTTTGTTTTGTTTGAAATCTGAAAAAAATACAAATGGCTGAGATTAAAATCCTTCAATAAAAAACTATCTTCAGTTACTAACTGAATTGGTTCATAACAGGGTGGATAAAAATCAATGATTTTTTTAAAAAAATCAAAAAATCAGATTTTTTTTATTTAAATCGGATTTTTTTTATTTAAATCGGATTTTTTTTATTTTTATCGAATTTATTTTAATAAAAAACTTTGGGGGTAAAAATCTATCGTAAGATAGTTTTCTATTTAAGATACATAAATAATTTAGTTTATTCAGCATGAAATGGAGCTTAGTTATGTAGCATGAGGCTGTATATTCTGAAACACTGGGACTATCGGTGAATCAACAGTGGGTCAAAGGAGTAGCTGAGATGACAGTTGCTCTTTAAAAATTATGATTTAAATCAAGTTGATTTAAATCAAGCCTTTTTACTAGTGATTTAAATCATGATTTAAATTGTGATTTAAATCAACTCGATTTAAATCAAACCCACCCTGGTTCATAATAATATTTAACATTAACATGCCTTTGACAACAAGCCATGCCTTGCAACTTATTATTCAGCATGAAACTCATTTTCTACAAACTAAGGTGGCTCTAGGAAAAGAAGGCTAGAACTAAGCACTTTGGAAAATATGGCCAAGAAAACTGCAGAACTGATTCAAAGGTGCCATAAATGTATAAAGTTAAATCACCAGGAAAAAACAATGCATAGTACTAATTTCCTTGCTATAATTTAAGAGACATGTGATGTTTAAAAATGTGAACTTAGTGATGGTGGATGAAATCACACCATGTTGGTGTCAAATTCTAAAACAGAAATAGCTGGTTTTGTATTTAAAGTGATGGATATTTTTTAAAAAGGACAAACAAAAGGGAAAGTGTTCTGCTGGTTAATTAGAAATTTCCTTTATCATTTAGATCAGGATTTCTAAATTTGGAAAAGTGTACTAAGAAAGGAAAAAAACAACCACATAACAGCATCACATCTGAGTTATCTATTAGTATTGTTTGGATTATACTGTAAATATAGTGGTTACATCACACGCTGCAAACTTTCTGGGTTATCAGATCAACAAGATTTTGCAAGTTGGAAATGAGAGGATATTCATATATAAAGCTAGTAAAATGTATATATATTTCAAAAAGCAGGTTCTATTTGTTATTAACTTTGGATTTATGCCAAGTCTATTATAGCTTTCTAGTTTCTCCATCCAGGGCGAGATATGTGACCAATATAGTTAAGAAAAAAATGCAAGTTCTCTTTCTTTCTCTGGTTCCTTATGGCATTTATATTTTTAATAGAGGTAGCTATTCAAAATAAACAAATTTATCTGCCTCTCATTATTAACATCAGTATCCCTGTAGTGTCCAAACTACAAAAAGCAGAAGGGCTAGTGTGCCTGAATAGTTATTACTTCTGTTATATTACAGTTTAAGTATTTGATGTCAATTTAATAACCAGTCATTGTCATTATAAGAAAACGTTTTCCAAACAAACTATGTGGCCCACATTCATGCAAATGAATTATTAGCATGCATTGCACCATTAGATACAGATAAATGAAAAGAGTAAAGGTTCCAGTGAAATGCATGGAGATACAGAAGCTATTAAAAGTCTATATAATATTTATACATTATCAGAAATCATAAAATTACTACAGGAGTTCCACTGAGACTACTTTATCATATGTATCAAACCAAGTAAATTGACCAAAAAGAAGTAAGGTTAAGGCAACCAAAAAAAAAAAAAAAAAGTGGGGGGGAGTTGAGAACAATCTCAGTCCACTCAGATTTGGATTACCCTTCCATAAAAGCAAATTCTGCAGATGTAATGTTGCCCCTGAAGACATTACATAATTACTTTACTGGGCTGTGTACTTCCTGCTCCTTTCCTCTGATTTTGCTTAATTTTTTTTTGAGGGGGGGAAGTCAGAACTTGGGGAATATGACGGCAGCTGCACAATTAGAATGGGAGGAGAGAAGGGGAAGTTGAAAGCAGCAATGTGGAACATGCCATCCTTTATTTTAACTACCTGTGCAGGAGGTATTATATCAACTAAAAGCATAGTAAAATGAATATCTTATTTAATATAACATATCTGGCTGGCTGGTGCAAAACTAGAGGATAAGCCCTTTTTCTTAACAGAGGCAAATCAAGCCTCTCTGTGAATTAAGTCTCTGTGGAATTGGAGAAATTAGGCAAGAATCAAACCTGTATTTGGATTTAGTTAAGTGGCAATGGTTACACCACTGGAAGACCAGAAGGACCAAGTTAATAACAGAGTCATATGGGGAAAATAATCTCTGTCATCGCTAAGAGTTACCATTGATTTGATGGGATAAAATCCAGAAAGTGGTAAAGTCAGAATACAATTTTGGCTTAATGAAATAAACTACATTATATAACTTATTCAACAAACATTGATTTAAAAGTTCTTGGCCAAGTATGATGTGGGAAGCCAATCAATTCTTATTTACTTCTATCTTTATTTATTCTTTATCTCATGGCACTGTCTGTAATTAATAGCAATGATACGGAAGAACCCTCTGTAACTGTCAGCCCTATATTGTCAAGAAACTGCTGACAACTCCTAAAAGAATCCCTTTTCAAAAGACAGTAGAGCAGTAATGGCAAACCTTTTAGAGATCAAGTGCCCAAACTGCAAACCAAAACTTATTTATTGCAAAGTGCCAACACGGCAACTTAATCTGAATACTGAGGTTTTACTACTTACAATAATGATGAACAAGGCAGAGTTCAGCTAATTGTTCTAAGAAAAATTGATAAATGCACTTTTATGCCCTTTGGTTTTTTTCTGCTTTTGAAATATTACATTTAGCAACAATAAAAAAGAAAAACTTTTGAAATATCATTTCTCTTTCCCTCTCCCTCCCTTTTCCCCCTTTCTCTTTTTGCCTCCCTCTTTTCCCCTCCCTTTCTCTCTCTTTCTCTTCCCCCTCTTTCCCTCTTCTCTCCCTCCCTTTCTCTTTCCTTCCCTCTCTCTTTCCCTCCACCTCTGTCTCTCTCTTCCCCCCTTTCCCTCCCTTTCACTCACTCTCTCACACACACGCGCACACACCCTGCGACACTTCCGCCATCCTCATCCCTCCCTCTCTTTCCTTCCCTCTCTCTCTTTCCCTCCCCCTCTGTCTCTCTCTCTCTCTCTTCCCCCCTTTCCCTCTGTTTCTCTCTCTCTCCTTTTCCCTCCCTCTCACTCCCTCTCTCTCTCACACACACACACATGCACACACCACCCTGCGACACTTCCGCTGTCCTCATCCCTGCACAGGGTCAGCCAATCCCTTCTGGCGAGGGAAGGTCTCAGCATATGCGGGGTTCCCACTGCCGCCCTCCCCTCCCAAGACCAGACCTTTTCCAGGCACCCTGCCAAAGTCCCAGGACAGCTGATCTCCCTTTACCTGCTGCTGCCGCTGGTGTGGGGAACAGAAGGGGAGGGTAAGAAGAGGCAGCAGAGCCTGGCTACCCTTAGAATGGAGATCAGGCGGGCTCCCAAAAGGGGACAGGGGAACGATCCTCGTGGGAATGTGGCAGAGAAGGGGGGTGAGTGTGAAGAGTCGCTGCAGCACAGGAGGGCAGGAGGGAGCCGGACCGAGGAAGGGCCAAGCTAAAAGAGTCCTCATCTCCTTTCTATTGTTCTGGTGAGGGCTGAAAATTTGCAGGGGTTGATTTGAAAGGCCTAATCCTAGTCTGAACCTTGGGCGGGGGGGTGTTGAACGGTGAAGGCACTCTGCACATCATCTGAGACAATCCTGCCACAGGAAAAGAACACACTAAAGGGACCAAGCACGGGGCAAGGAGGTGGGCAGCAAAGGATCTGTTATTGCTGCAGAGATAGAGAGCAGTGTGCAAGATCCCTCTAGTCTAGTCTCCCCCCCCACCCCATTCTTTGCAATTAGGTCTCATCAATGCACAGGTTATTTGCTTGTGTATCTGTGTAATTTTTGAAAGAAGGCAAGCAAATGACAACTATAGGAGGGAATCGGGGCTAGAAAAAGCGAAAGGCCGGGGAGGGTTTTTCAAAACAGAAGGAAAGGAGCGGGGACCATTCTCAAACAGGCCCCTGGCTGTCTATCAACTTAAACAGGAGATGCAAAACGAAACTGCATCCACCAATCAGAACCCTGTTCTGCCCATCGCTTGTTTTGGTGCATGTCCGAAGTGCTTCGTCTGTGCTGGGGTGATGGCGCGCACGCTCACAAAGAGGGCTCTGTGTGCCACCTCTGGCACAAATTCCATAGGTTCACCACCAGGGCAGTAGAGGGACACCATGCACAACACAGAATGGAGATAAAATAAAAAAAAAATTCTACTGAAAATCTCTTTGTTGTGGAAATAATATCAAACCATCCAAGTCATCACTTAACTGTATATTAGAACTATTTTAATTACAGTGAATTTTCAATTTCCAGTAATTTCTTTAATTATTTTCAGATATCTTTACATTTGTAAAGATATCACAAAATCTTTGTTTACATCACAAAATCTTTGTTTACATTTGTAAACATATCACAAAACTAATTTCATTTTCAGCAGAAAATATTTTTTATGAAATTTGGAAAAAAAAATCAATCTGCAAACAGGAAATATTAAGAAATAGTCTTCCTAACACTTTAGTTTAAAAACAATACCTTATTGTTGCAATATTCAGATATAAATATTGTCTTAAATTTTATATTGTTATAATACCAAGCAAACATAGTTATAACTGATTGAGTACATCCAAATATTCAGCCATGATCTTTGAACTACAGTATTTTAATTTTTTATTACTCTAGTCTTCAAATGCCAGTCTTCTGCCTGTTTCTCCTATATAATGGTTGTTGCAGTCCTTACATTGTATGTTGTAGATGACTCCTGTTTTTAATTCTGGGGTTGCTGGGTCTTTTGGTCTGCTTAGGATGTTCTAAAGGGCTTTAGCTGGCTTGTGTGCTGTGCTGATTCCATATGGTTGTAGTAATCTATTTGTGGCTTCTGAGATACTCTTGATATATGTCAGTGCAATTCTTTTTAGGGTTTTGTATTGGATGTGCTGTGTTGGATTGAGTGGTCAGGGACTTTTTGATAAAGTTGTGCAGATATCCAACAATCCCAGAAGAAAAAACAGGAGTTTTCTACAAGATACAATGTAAGGACTGCAACAACCACTACTTAGGATAGGCAGAAGACTGGCAGAACACATCCACAAACATCAACTAGCAGTCGAAGACATGATGGAAATTCTTTAATTTCACAACATATAGACAGCTATAACCATAGTTTCAAGTGGGAAAATGTGACCATCCTAGACCAAGCCAAGTCCAAAAACACCAGGGAATTTCTAGAAGCCTGGCACTCTGACAAATCAGCCATCAATAAACACATAGACATTAACAATATCCATAGAATATGCAAAAGAGACTATCACCCAGCCCAAAAAGGAACAAAAAGACCCAAGCACCTCTCCACCAGCAATCAGCACCCAGATCAGCATAGCTTAACTCCAATGTTAACCTCAGAACAACAGTCAAATAAACAATACCCCAGTCAAGAAACTGCCAAAGAAGCCAATAGCAAACAGCCCAACCAAAATATCTCTAAGACTACTCCCACCAACACTGATAGGCAAGTCATTAGACTATAAACTGACAGCACACTGCACTCGTTACTAGCACTGATGATGTTACCTAGTTTGGATAATAAATGTCTGCAAGAAAGCAAGCAAGCTCAGAGAGAACCAAAGACCCCTCATGTTAGCCCTGAGCTACAAATATTTTCCTTTATAATTTTCGTTATTTCTGTGATGCTATAATGCCATCAATCCCTTTCCTCTGGATTTCCCTGGCTGCTAAACTAAAGTAGTTTAGATGTATCCATAACATGAAAATATTGGATGTATCCATAAGATGAAAACATTGTGTTATGATACAATGATATCAAGGCAAATTAATATTAATTATCTCCCCTCTATGGAAATAGCTAAATAGGGTTAAGTAACCCAGGGAAAAGCAGCTTCAGAGAACTAGGCAGTTTACCTTACATTGAGCAATTCTTCTAATTAGAAGAATCTTAGCCAACAATGACAGAGATCTTTTGACTGATCTAATAAAGTCATCATGTTTTTGTTAACATAGTACCAATATGACACTGGTTATATTATTGAATATTAAAACAGCAAGTGCCAGTTCAGAGAATATGCCGTATGACAGTAGTGTACCCAGAGAAAAAGAAGAAAAGCCCCTGAAAAGGAGAGGGAGCTGACATAGATTTTCTACATTGTTCCTGACAAAGCTTGCTGATGTAGTTTGATGTAGCAGGATGTGAAGCCAGCTATCAAAACAGGTTAGATGCCTTGTACTCATCTGAATAGTACAAGAAGTCATGTTTGTTAAATACTGTTATTCTCAATTACCTTCAGCAATCTGGAAAAGATGTCTGGATTATCTCATAGCAACGACATGATGCTTATGAAAATGCTTGGTCATCTCCTAGTGTAATACCCTTCTGTAACTCTCCAACATACATATTCACACTTTATGATATTGCAGTTGGTAGGTTAGTATGCATTTGTTTCAGCTTTCCTGTTTATAATTCAGATACAGGTTTATAATTTCAGGTTTCCCCAAAAATAAGCCCTAACCCGAAAATAAGTCCTAGCCTGATTTTTAAGTATGCATCCAAGTCCTACTAAAAAAAATAAGCCCTAGTGAAGAGAGTGGGCTGCCAGAAAGCCAAGAGTTGGTGGGCAGGTGCGCCCATGGAGGCCATGGGAGGCTCATTTTCATGTGGCAGCACCAGTAGCAGATGGAAGCAAAGGTGAGAGTGGAAGGCAGGTGATCCAGACATGCCATGTGGGCCATGGGAAAACTGAAAGTTGGTGGGCTGGAGAGGGTGGCTGACCATAGGAGGCTCGTCTTTGCGTCTCTCAGCTTGCCTGCGGCCTGCAAGGTGTGTCGAGATTGCTTGCCTTCTGCCCCATGCCTCTGCCTCTGTCTGCTGCCAGTGCTGCTGCATGAAGATGAACCTCCCATGGCTGCTTCAACCCATTGACTCTCGGCTTTCCCACAGCCCGCACAGTGCATCCAGTTTGCCTCCCTCCCTCCCACGCCTCTGCCTTTGTCTGCTGCTTGGACAGGGAATCAACTCACCTGTGGTCTGTGCAGCCCCAAAGTGCGTTGACCAAGGGACCGGAGGGCTGCAGCTGCTGCTAGTTATCATCAGTCCCCATGCATTTGCCACTTCTTGTGCACACACCAGGGGGCACTGCTTATTTTGGAGCTCCCAAAAATATAATATTGGGTCTTACTTTTGGGGAAATACGGTAGCTACAGCCCATCTTTGTAAAAATATATAGGATAAAACAAAGGTACAGGATATATTTTACTACTGTAAAGGATTAACAAAGCTAACTGGCCTTTTTTTTTCCAGAGTTCAAAGTAGGTAATCCTTTTTTTGAGCAATCTTCCCCACTTTTATTCTCTCCAAGCCCTGCTAGAATTCCTAGCCAGTGTATAGGTAACATACAAACTAGGAAATGTGATTGTTGTCATCTCAACAAATCTGGAAAGCGCCAGGTGAGCAAGCCTTCTACCTGAAAACATGGCTTGGTTTATTTTTCTTTTAAAAAAATAGCTAGCATTCAGTAGCCATAACAATAGGCAATTTCTATAGGTATGATGATAAACAACTAAGCAAACATACTAAGTTTGCACATACATTAGCCTTGCACGTAGATTAGCAAATTCATTAATTAGGAATTACTATGGGAAATGCCTTGAAAATACCAAACAGAGGCATGGACAGAGGAAACAATGTATGTATTCTGAAACCACAGATATATGAGAAAAGAGAACATGAAGACCTTACAATAGCAATATTTTAAAATGAACAGTTGCAAGTTTAACATATTTATATTTTTTTCCTTCAAGAAAAACTTTCAATTCATTTACATAAATAGTACAACTGACAGAAACATCTACAGTATTACATAACTTTTGTGTCAGGACTGATAGATGATATTTTTTAGTCCAAGGGCTACTCATTAAGTCATCAATTCCCCATCTTTTGAGTAATAACAGGTTAAACTGCATTGTAATTATATATTACAATTTTTATTTTTTATTTTTTTAAATTTATATACCGCCCTTCTCCCTGAGGACTCAGGGCGGTATACAGCCAGAATTAAAAAACATGAGATACAAATATTAAAAACAATTAAAATATATATAAATTTGGCCCAAAATTAAAAATACAAACCAATTAAAACATTTAAAATTTCTTCTTAAGCCAGCCTGGCTTGCTGGAAAAAGTGGGTTTTAAGGGCACGGTGGAAGGCGCTAAGGTCTTGGATTCTCCTTATCTCTGGGGGCAACTGATTCCAGAGGGTAGGTGCCCCCACAGAGAAGGCCCTCCCCCTGGGGGTCACCAGCCTGCATTGATTGGCTGATGGCACCCTGAGGAGGCCCTCTCTGTGGGAGCGACGGGACGATGGAAGGTCGTTGGTAGCAGCAGGCGGTCTCGAAGATAGCTAGGCCCGATGCCATGGAGCGCTTTAAAGGTGATAACCAGCACCTTGAAGCGCACCCGGAAGACCACTGGGAGCCAGTGCAGCTCGCGCAGGAGCGGTGTTACATGGGAGCGCCATGCTGCTCCCATCACTACCCGCGCTGCTGCATTCTGGACCAGTTGGAGCCTCCAGGTGCTCTTCAAGGGGAGCCCCATGTAGAGAGCATTGCAGTAGTCAAGGCGAGAGGTTACAAGGGCATGAGTGACTGTGCACAGGGAATCCCGATCAAGAAAGGGCCGCAACTGGTGGATCAGGCGAACCTGACAAAAGGTTACAGTTGTCAGATGTTCCTCCAAGGACAGCTGCCTATCCAGGAGGACTCCCAGATTGCGAGCCTCTTCTGTGGGGGCCAAAGACTCTCCCCCAATAGTCAGTGATGGAGTCAACTGACTATATCGGGATGCCGGGAGCCACAGCCACTCAGTCTTGGAAGGGTTGAGCTTGAGCCTGTTCCTCCCCATCCAGATCCGCACAGCCTCCAGGCACTGGGACATCACTTCAAGGGCATCATTGGGGTGGCCTGGGGTGGAGATGTACAGCTGGGTGTCATCAGCGTACTGGTGGTATCTCACCCCAAAGCCACGGATGATCTCGCCCAGCGGCTTTACATAAACGTTGAACAGAAGGGGCGAGAGGACCGATCCCTGCGGCACTCCACAGATAAGAGGCCTCGAGGTCGACCTCTGCCCCCCTGCCAACACAAACTGCGACCGGTCGGAGAGAAAGGAGGAGAACCACCACAACACGGTGCCTCCCACCCCCAACTCTTCCAGCCGGTGCAGCATGATACCATGGTCGATGGTATCAAAAGCCGCTGAGATCTAACAGGACCAGAACAGAGGAGCAACCCCTGTCCCGAGCCCTCCAGAGATCATCAACCAACGCGACCAATGCCGTTTCCATGCTGTGCCCAGACCTGAAACCCGACTGGAACGAATCTAGATAAGATGTTTCCGCCAGGAATTGTGGGAACTGTCGCGCGACCACACTCTCAACAATCTTCACCATAAAGCGAAGGTTGGAGACAGGACGATAGTTGGCCAATATTGCCGGATCCAGGGACGGCTTCTTGAGGAGAGGCCTCACCACTGCCTCTTTCAAGGCAGCGGAAAAGTGGCCCTCACTCAGCGAAGCGTTGATAACACCCTGGAGCCAGCCTCGTGTAACCTCCCGGGATGCCAGTACCAACCAGGAGGGACACGGGTCCAGTAAACATGTGGCCGCACTAAGTCTCCCCAAAATCCTGTCCACATCATCGGGAGTCACAGCGTCAAACTCCTCCCAGATAACATTCTCAAGACTATTCCTCGTCACTCTGCCCTGATCTACCCAGTCAGAGTCCAAATCCCGCCGGATCTGAGCAATTTTGTCATACAGGTATTGTCCAAAATCCTCCGCCCTGCCTTCCAACGATGTCCTTGTTGGAGCCTCTTGCAAGTTATCAGAAAAAGTCTGAAAACTGCCTACTTGAATATCATTGAATGAAATAGGATCAATTTTTGAATATATGAGATTGTAATGATATATACGGTAGATCTGCAATCTTAGGAATTTACATGGAAATTAGGCTCTTATTCATTTAGACATATTTTTGAATAAACCTGCAAAGAAGTTTTCTATAACACAATGAATACTAGGGATAAACACCAGGGAACACTTTTGAGTAAACTGATTTAAGTGTGGTAATACTTGTATAATATTGTTTAATAGTAGACCCCTGGGGATTCCCAGAGGCAGATCATTTTATAAAATAAATATACAGATACATTATTATTATTATTATAGTTGGTTGCATAGTCAGCCAGATGCTTAGGCTGGATTTTGCATTTTTATCCACCTATTAAGTGCTTCCCAAAGTCCCATGATAGGCAGATATTGTGGTTTTATTATCTTAAAGGTAAAGCTGTCTTATGAAACTGACTAATGGAGATTGTCAATGCCAATGGTATTCAAGATATGCTCCACATGTTGTGAGATTACACCCAAGGTGCCCAATTGGTCTCTCCAGTACTCAATAAGCCTTCATTGTGTACTAGTTTCATTACATCGTTTTCATTCTCCTTCAAAAATTCTTCCAATGTCCTTTTTTCTTCTTCAGCCATCTGATATTCTTGCAACATCCAACACCACCTATGCTCCTTAATATGTAGAGTCTGTCAACACTGCTGCGCGAATGAAGAACATGATTCATTATCATTATTTTTCTGGTTTTCCTATCCATAGTTTTCAGTTCTACCTGAGTCCAGTCCATTTTTCCAGCTGTGAATCCAATGACTTGAATTGCCCAGGTGTTAATTGCCTTGGCATTTCCTCTACTGAGTTTGTATTTTAAGATATTCTTCACTCTTATGCAGTGGTGAAATCCAATTTTTTTTTACTACTGGTTCTGTGGGTGTGGCTTGGTGGACATGGTGTGGCTTGGTGAGTGTGGCTTAGTAGACATGGCAAGGGAAGAATACTGCAAAATCTCCATTCCCACCCCACTCCAGGGAAAGGATACTGCAAAATCCCTATTCCCTCCCCACTCCTGGGGGAAGGATATTGCAAAATCTCCATTCCCACCCCACTCTGGGGCCAGCCAGAGGTGGCATTTGCTGGTTCTCCAAACTACTCAAAATTTCCGCTACCGGTTCTCCGAAATACTCAAAATTTCTGCTATTGGTTCTCCAGAACCTGACAGAGCCTGCTGGATTTCACCCCTGCTCTTATGACTTCAGTGTGCTTGATGTTGTTAGCTCAAAGGATACACAAATATTTTCTTTACCCAAATTCTTGATGCTATTTCCATAGGAGATCTTGATTCCTTCAGTGTTCAATATTTTTCCTCAGTTTATGATAACAGTGGCACATTTGTCCAGTCCCAGCTCCATTACAATATCCTATCTGTATATATGGACAGTGTTGAGCAGTTACTCTATTTCAGATGGTGTTTTTCTATACAACTTCAGATTAACATGTAAAAGAGGTGGGATAACCTGGCAGATTTATTTATTTATTTTGCTGATGCACGGTTTGATTTGTTCAGGATTGTTGAAAGAGGAATTGGTGCATTGGCAAACAGTAATGATAATGGTGAGTCTCCTTGAAAGATTTCTCCCTTAATATTAATCTTTCATATTCTATCCTTGACTGGCAATTGTATCTTCCAATGTGCTATTCATTTTTGCACAAAGTTCCTGATGTTTTTACTAACTCCTGATATTTCCAAGCACTTGATTGCTCCATTCAGCAAGGAGTTGAATCCCTTCTTATAATCAATCTAAACTATCTTCAAGTTCATCTTTATTCTTTTTTTTTTAATAAAAAAGTTTTATTTTCTGATCAAACGAGTATACAATATAAACATTCATTCAAACTATCATCAAGAAAAAGAAAAAAAAATCAATCCTTGGTAAACTCAATCTTCAACCCCTCCTCACCACCCACCACCCCCGACTTCCCAGAACAAAAACAGGGCATAGATTTCACCAAACATTTGCTATAATAAACTAGCTAACTGCAAGATTTAATAACTCCCAAAACCCCTTAACTCCCCTTTTATAATTTCATCAACCTCCCTTTTTATAAACTCAAAATAGCGTATAATCCAATAACTCTAAGAGTTTTAAAACCTTTAACAAATATTAAACATTCAAACCTTAAAAATTCTCTTAATATATCAGTAAAGTATTCAATTAATTTGCAAAAACATTTTCCCCCTCTTACTTTTCTCAAAGTTCAGATATTTTGAAATCTCATAACAGAAAATAAACCTTAGGTATTCACTAATTAAATTTCTACATTTTTTAAATTTCTAAATTTCCCCCCTTCATTATTCCTCCCTCCAACTTTTAAAATTTTAAAAGATAATCATCAACATAATTAACCATTAATACATAAACTAAAAAACCAAAAAAGATTAATCTTACATTCAACCATTAATGCATCATATTTAAAAATCAATATTTAACTTTATACTTTTCCCCCCTCAGTAGTTATAACACCTAAAACATAATCATTTTTAACCATAAGTAGAACAACTGCAAAGCCAAAAGAAAAGGTTAATCTTCCATTCTTGCTTTCTTTTTATATTTTTTCCAGTCTTTCTGCATCCCTCCTACTTCTATTTTGAGGAGGTTTTTCATTTTAATTTGAGGTTGATGTAACTTCAAAGATTGTCCCCTTTTTGAGAAAATTTCCTCTGATTTAGAGCCCCCAAATCGCCTCTTCTTGCTTATATAAATCAGTTCATTCCTTCGCCTGTAGGACCAAAGTTTGTCAAGAGTTTGTGAAAAAAAGTTCAGTTGTTTCTTTTCTATTAAATGTATAAATGCCACTGGCAAATCTCCTTCATCTTCTGAAACTTCGAAAGTCTGGTCATTTACTACTTTTTTCCAAACCAAGTCATA
The DNA here is from genome assembly GCA_022577455.1 of Arizona elegans. Taxonomy (NCBI): domain Eukaryota; kingdom Metazoa; phylum Chordata; class Lepidosauria; order Squamata; family Colubridae; genus Arizona; species Arizona elegans. The sequence goes on along the minus strand of JAKOOJ010000004.1, from coordinate 78,192,836 downwards.
ATTTTGAAAGATTCTATCAATTTTTCCAAAAAGAGCAGAGAATAAGCTCGAAAATTCTTGAGAAGATTCTTCCACCTTCTCTGCTGCAATCAGAATATCTCCTGAATTGTCATCATGCTCCGTACTTGTTTTTGTCTCCTCAGTCATTTCTGTTGTTATCCCTTTAAGAATTGCTATTTGATTACTTATAGCTGCAGTATGATTATTCATGGCTTCTTTTATAAATTCTGTAAATTCTGCATCAAAATCCTTATAACTCTGTAAATCAGACAACTGTTTCATTTCTGAGACCTCCAAATAGCTTCCAGCACTTTCAGGATCTCCTTTCTTAGAAGCCATTTTATTTTAAAAAGATTTTCTTTCTTCCCACAACCATAAAATCATAAAGTCAGAGCCATCCTTTTGAGCAGCTTTCAGCAATTTCTTTATAAATCACCAAACGAAATAATCTTTTCCCAAACAGCTCTTCAAAATCTATTCCAGCAACTTAAAACCAGTCTCTGAGCACGAGTCTATTAGCAAAAACTTTCCTTTCTAATTTTCACTTTTAAAATCGCAACAAAGAAACGCCATCTTTACTTCCAGCTCAGAAAATCCAATTAGAAACATTGTAACCCCGGAGTTAAGTATTATACTTGCAAAAAGCTTGTCCTCCTGCTTCTGTTCCGCCTGCTTTTTTGAAATCATTTAATCTTCTGTTTGACAGCAGAAATTGGACGCAACGCCTAGCTCTGTAAAAAAAAACAGAGTCCCCCCGGATCCGGAGCTTCAGTGGGCTGAACGGGGAGCTCTCGCCCTCCTAACCCCTGGAATTAATCCAGGGGTTTTCGGGGAGCTCTACCCTCACCCACCTGCTCTCTTCCCCTTCTTTTCCCGAAGGGGAGATTTTCAAGCCGTTTGACAGCTGATTAACGCTGTCAGAATGGCTCAACGGGATCGCGGGGGCGGCGGTCTAAAAAGACCGTCAATGGCGCTGCGGAGCCAACCCGGAAGCCCATCTTTATTCTCTTATATTACTTTATTCTCTTTATTGTGTTTTCCACAATCTTTTCAGTTACAAGCTGATCTTTTGTTCCTCTGTTTGGGTAGTTTCCTTTCTGCTCAAATGAACTTTTGAACTAGATGCTGTTGGACTGCATCCGCTACAACACTAGACAGCAATTTGAAAATTGTTGATAAGCAGGTAATCCTACCCAAGTCCACATGCACAAACTCATGGGTAGCTTTAAAACATTTGTTGAGACATCACAAGCCCCTTGCAGACACAGAGTTCCAAAGCCCACAGGCAAAGGCACAAGTCTGCAAATCCACACACACACAATCTGAAATCCAGGCACAGCTCAGAGTCCATACATTAATATGTGTGGATTTAATAATTTAATAATTCAAGCCAAGGTACAAGTCCAAAGTCCAAAACATGAGGTCACATGAAGTACAACCTCAAAGTCATGTGAACAAGGAGTCACAGAGTTGGAACACATGCATAGCAGAGAAAACGGGCAATATTGCAGTTTCCAATATTGCATTTCTCCATGTATCAGGCTAAGTAGGTATATACCAGCATAGCTCATTAGCAGGAGTGAGGCTGCCTCCTCACAATAGCCTCACCGATCTTCATTGTACCTCCTTCTATTCACCCCTACATATTCTGGGATCCTGTGGAAAAGGCAGTTCCTCCTCATCCCTGCTCATTGGCTGCAGCTGTGATCCTTCTCCACCCTGCATTTCTGACTAGGTCTGTAAGCCTCCAGCTTTTGCTGTGTCTCTCCCTTTCCTCTCCAGCCAGATGCTTATCTGGTCATCATTTCCCTGAAGGCCCCTCCAAATTCCCAGCCTCACTTCTTACTCCAGGTCCTCCACTCCTGGCTTGGAGGCTTCAGAATCTTCCTGATGCTCCTCCTCACCCTTCTTCAAAGTTCCCAGAGTTGGCCCCTCCTCCATCCAAGCTGGAGTCCGGGGACATAATCACATACATAATTGGCCTATAGTTGCCTGGCACTGTGCCTTTTGTTGGATTTTTTTTCATTACCTCATAGTTTTGCCTAATATTAATCCATCTTCAATTTCTCTTCTTTGCATTATGTTGTTAAACTGTTTGATAATGAGTTTATGTAGATTCTTCAGATGTTTCAACCCAAAACCATGCACTTCTTCTTCATCTGGTGCTAATAAATTCTTGAGCTTCCATGCCCTTTTCTCCAACATTTCTGCTATTATTATTATTTCTTTCATTTTACTTTCTTTTTTATTCTTATCTGCCTCCTCTATTCAAGCTGAATTCTTAGGTTGTCCCATAACTGTGCCCAGAACTGCAGTTTCTTCTTTCCTAGGTTCACTGCAATCTCTCTATTGATTAATTGGTAGAAATGATTCTAATTCAACTGAAATTGGAAATTCTGCTTATAGAGTGCAATTTGAGCTTCATATCTATTGATCTTCTTGAATAGAGATGCTATTTGCTGCTTTATTATTTCCTGGGCTTTCTCAATATTCCTTGTTTCTAGGTAATATTTCTTGATCAAGTATTCTTTGGTCTTCTTGTTCTTTAGCTTCTATTCTTTGATTTGTTCTAGCTAGCTTGCATCTGATCTTAGTTATGCTGACCTTATTTTCCAACCTGACCTTCTATTTTGGTACTGCTCTGTTTATTATTATTATTATATGCACCAGCAATGTAAAATCACAGTGCCAGTTCTTTAGCTGCTTGGCCTTCATGTGCATTGAGTTCTTCTCAATTACTTATGATGTTTTAATGTATCAGTGTAATATATGTGTGGATGTAAGCAGTGTGGTATTTTGTATTTGTCAGATGTAATTTTTATCAATGCACAAATTTTTCAAATGCCATCAACAAAAAATTGGGTGGCACCCAGTATGCCAATCATTAATTTTCATGCATTAGCTGATTGATGCTTTTCAATTTTGACTTTCAGATCTTGATATTTTGAATATTCTCCAATTATTTGTCTTCTATTCTGCTATCCCCTGGTTTTGTAACATCATTTATCCACATTTTATTTTTTTTCAACTATAGTTGAAAATTTATTATTATTATTATCTATGCACAACAACATGATGTGAAGTCACATCTGCTAGTTCTTTACCAATACTGGCCTTCATACAAGCCAAGTTCTTCTCAAAAACCTAGGTCACATTATATCAGTGAAGTATATGTGCAGATCTAAGCAATATGTTATTATTATTACAGTTTGTTGCACAGTCAGTGGATTTGGACTGTATTTGGCATTTTTGTCCAGCTATCAATTTTTTCCTAAGGACCTGGATAAGAAGAATTTTTTCTTTGATGGTATTAAATATATTGTTGCAAAATGTAAGCTATTCTAAATAAAGTGTACCATACAAATGGTGATTCAACTGTTTTGGGATTGCACTCAAGGGGCCTATTACTATTGGTACTACTTTTGCTTTCTTTTGCCACAATCATTCTATTTTTATTTGCTTTTATTTGGTTTTTGTATTTTGTGCTACAGTCCTTTTTCTTCTGCTGTCTCCAGGTACTATCAGGTTCACTATCCAGATTTCTTTGTCTTTCTCATTAATATTATTATTATATTTACAAACTGACAACAAATGCCATTGGCTTTTAAAAGAACAGCTAATTACAAATGAATCTCACTAAATAGAGCAATGCATTAACAATTCTAGTCCTGAAACAATGCAACTTCTGCTGGATGCCTTAAATCACATTTTCTAAGAGCAAAAACAGCAGGATAAATCCTGGAAAGCATTGAGTTCACATGATGGTCAATACAAGTAAAAATTCACAAAGCCAAAAGGTTCTGATAATTCTGAAAATTGCAAAACCTCAAAGAGCAATTCCATTAAAATAGCAGACCTGATAAGGCTTTACAAATAGCTGAGGAAAGAAGGAAAATAAAAGGCAAGAAAAAAAGGGAAAGATATACCCAACTGAATGCAGATTTCCAGAGAATAGCAAGGAAAGATAAGACGACCTTCTTAAACAAACAATGCAAAGAAATAGAGGAAAACAATAGAATGGGAAAGATTGCAGATTTCTTCAAGAAAATTGAATATATCCATATATCAAGAAAGATGGGCATGATAAAGGACAAAAATGGAATGGACCTAACCTAAAGAAGTGGCAAGAAGAATTATACAAGGTTCTTAATTAACACTCTGATAACCATGATGGTGTGATTCCTGATCTCGAATCAGACATCCTAAAGCGCGAAATCAAGTGGGCCTTAAGAAGCATTACCAACAGCAAAACTAGCAGAGGTGACAGCATTCCAGCTGATCTATTTAAATCCTAAAAGAAGATGCTGTTAAAGTACTGCATTCAATATGCTAGCAAATTGGGACAACTCAATGTGGCCACAGGATTAAAAAAGGTTAGTTTACATTCCAATCCCAAAGAATGGCAATTCAAAGAATATTCAAACTACTGTACAATTGGGCTCATTTCACACGCTAGCTAGGTTATGCTCAAAATTCTACAAATTGGGCTTCAGCAGTATGTGAACCAAGAATAGAAGTACAAGCTGGGTTTCGAAGAAGCAGACAAACTAGAGATAAAATTGCCAACATTAGCTGGAATATGGAGAAAGCAAGAGAGTTTCAGAAAGACATCTACTTCTGCTTCATTAACTATACTAAAGCCTTTGATTGTGTGGATCACACCAAACTGTGGCATGTTCTTAAAGAGATGGGAGTACCAGACCACCTTACCTGTCTCCTGAGAAACCTGTATGAGGGTCAAGAAGCAACAGTGAGAACCAGACATGGAACTACTGATTGATTCAAAATAGGGAAAAGGTTATGTCAAAGCTTTTTTTTGCCACCTTGCTTATTTAACTTATATGTAGAGAACATCATGCGAAATGCCAGGCTGGAAGAATCACAAGCTAGAAACTGCCAGAAGAAATATCAACAACCTCAGGCATGCAGATGATATCTCTCTGATGGCAGAAAGTGAAGAGGAACTAAAGAGCTTCTTGATGACTTGACTTAGAACTCAACATTAAAAAAAAACTAAGATCATGGTCTTGTTACTTCCTGGCAAATAGAAGAGTTAAGAAATGGAAGCAATGACAGATTTATTTTCTTATGATCCAAGATCACTGCAGATGATGACTGCAGTCATGAAATTAAAAGGTTCTTGCTCCTTGGAAAGAAAGCTATGGGAAATCTAAGCAATAAACATCACCTTGCCGACAAATGTCCATATAGTCAAAGCTATGATTTTTCCAATTATAATGTATGGCTGTGAGAGTTGGACTATAATGGAAGCTATGGGCTGAAGAATTGGTGCTTTCAACTTGTAGTGCTGGAGAAGACTCTTGAGAATTCGCTGGACTGCAAGGAGATCAAATCAATCAATTCTAAAAGAAATCAACTCTGATTGTTCTTTGCAAATATAGATACTGAAGCTGAAGCTCAAATACATTGGTCATTTAATGAGAAAAAAGGACTCATTGGAAAAGATCCAGATGTTGGGAAAGATTGAAGGCAAAAGGAGAAGGAGATAGCAGAGGTGTCAGGGTTCCAAGTAACACCCTCAACAAAAGAAGCCTTGGTAGTACAGTGGTCTAAAGCACCCTGTTATTAAGACCAGCTGCCTGCAATTACTGCAGGTTCGAATCTCGCCAGGCTCAAGATTGACTCAGCCTTCCATCCTTTCTAAGGTAGGTAAATTGAGGACTCAGTTGTGGGGGCAATAAGCTGACTTTGTATAAATATACAAAAGGATGAAGGCTATTGCTTAGCACATTGTAAGCCGCCCTGAGTCTCCGGAGAAGGGCAGCATATAAATCAAATTTAAAAAAAAAAAGAAGACTCCGAAGCTAGAAATTCCTCAAAATTCCATTTTATTCGAGATGTCATATTGGCACATCTGGAAAAACCCGAATCTGAGAGCTTCGTTTTCCCCACCCATAGGAAAATCAAAGTGCATAAGCGCACCAGCGTGGTTACCGTCCTTGTCCTAGTGTTCCCTTTTATTTGTATCCATTTCATGTATTCATAATTATGTTTATACTTATGTTATCTAATACATACATACATACATACATACATACATACACACACACAGTCCCTGCCCAGCACCCACATGTCTATCACATAGCCCAATCAATGCAGCATACCAACTGGAGATGCCTCCCAGTCACACCCTTCCAGGTGCAGGTTAGGATGTCCTTGACTCCCATAGAAAGGAATGTTATTTTGACTATATATCTCCCCTGCTCCATAAAATCCCCCCTCCCAGTTTCCTACAGCACTAAATGTGGCAGGCTTGAAGCAAAAGATGGCTTCCAGGCCTGACAGGAGGATGAAACGATTATATCATATTACCAACGCAATGAGCATGAATTTGGATAAATTCTGGGAGACAATGGAGGACAGGGGGTCTGGCAAGCTATGGTCCAGGGAATCATAAAGAGTTGAACATGACTTAGCAGCTTAGCAGCTGAATAACGTATTTTAGAAAGAGAAATAAATTGATGCAGAAACTTAAAGTTTAGGAAACACAGTTTAAACACAATTGTTGTTTACACAACAATTGTGTTTAATTTTCAAGAATAGTGATCCTGTTGTTGAAAATTCTCCTTATATTTTTTCTCAAATCCTTCCCTGGAATTCTTCAATGGTGTTCTTATTGTTCAATGCCAAGCACATCAAGTGGGGAAAAGCGAAGAATGTAAGATATGCAGAAAGAAAGAATGAAATGCTATTACTTGCATATTGTTGACTTATTTTAGCTAGCATTTCTTATGCTGCCCATCTCAGGCTTCCTTGAAGATGTTTGTAGATCGATTTTAAAAAATCAAAATGGCTGGAACCGCACCATTAAAGCCTCACTACTTTTTATGTGTTTTGCACAGCTCTGGTCATAATCTTAGAACTACATTTTCTTCTCATTCACTTGCCTTGAGCATCTGCCCTTCTCAAATTATTCTATCTACAGTATTCCTGTTGGCTTTATGTCTGGAATATCAGGATGGAAGCATCTGTCTTTTTCCTCTGCATGCTAATTAATGTCCAAATTTTCATTTCCAGTTGTGGTAAAAAAAGAATGCCAATCCTGCTACCATTCCCCATTTGCTCTTATGTTTTCTTTTATTGATAGTTTTCTTATTCCAAGAATCTTTTTTAAAAAACTATATTAAGCATTGCAGATGATTTTGTATAAACACCTAGTATGTAGGAAGATACTGGCATACATATACATAGGTCAGTGATAGCTAACTTTTTTGCTGTCGCGTGCCAAAGGCGGGGGGGAGTGCAGGCAGGTCATGCAAATGTGTTCCCCCCCCCCAGAATTCAATGTGCCCTGCCCGTGCATGCCCCCATGCATGTGCGCGTGACCCCCCTGCGTTCCCCCTGCTTTTGGCACGCAATGACACAGTGTGCCCAGTAGGCCCATTTTTAGTCCTCCCCAAGCTTCAGAGGCTTCCTTGGAGCCTGGGGAGGGCAAAAACGAGTTTCCCCACCTCCCCAGAGGCCCTGCAGAGGCCGGAAATGGCTTGTTTCCCGACTTCCGGTGGGCCCAGAAGGCCCAAAAATCAGCTGGAGCTGAACTATGGCAATGCTTGCGTGCCCACAAATATGGCTCCGTGTGCCACCTGTGGCACGTGTGCCATAGGTTCGCTATCACCGATATAGGTGATATAGGACTAGGACTGCATGAATGTCTTGAAAAGGTGGTGTCCTCCTGGATATATCGGAACGTCCTCTGGCGTCCTCCGGAGTCCCGATATAGCCAGCTGGCGCCATCACTGGCTATTGAGGGCGAATCACTGGCCTCCACGGAGAGGGCTCACAACTTAGGCGTCCTCCTGGATGCACGGCTGTCTTTAGAAGAGCATATGACGGCCGTGGCCAGGGGGGCTTTTTATCAGGTTCACCTGATACGCCAGTTGCGTCCCTTTCTGGATCGGGACTCCCTACGCACGGTCACTCAAGCACTCGTCACTTCCCGCCTGGACTACTGCAATGCTCTCTACATGGGGCTCCCCTTGGGGTGCACATGGAGGCTGCAGTTGGTCCAGAATGCGGCTGCGCGGGGGATTATGGGAGCGACGGGGCGCTCACATATAACACCTCTCCTGCGCGAGCTGCACTGGCTTCCTGTGGTCTTCTGGGTGCGCTTCAAGGTGTTGGTGACCACCTTTAAAGCGCTCCATGGCTTAGGGCCAGGGTATTTGCGAGACCGCCTTCTTCCGCCCATAGCCTCCCACCGACCGGTTTGCTCGCACAGAGAGGGCCTCCTCAAGATGCGGTCGGCCAGACAGTGCCGGCTGGCGACCCCCAAGGGGAGAGCCTTCTCTGTGGCAGCACCTGCCCTCTGGAATGACCTGCCCCCTGAGATACGCACGATATCAGACCTCCGGACTTTTCGCCGGCCCTGAAAACACACTTATTCCATCTAGCCGGGCTGGCTTGATCCCATCCTCTCAGTTTTTAATTGAATTCGGTTTTAATTGGGTTGTTTTAAACTTGGGCCAAAATTATTTAATTGTTTTTTAATTTTTTAAAATTTTATATGCTATGTTTTATCTTGGCTGTACACCACCCTGAGTCCTGCAGGAGATGGGCGATATAGAAATAAAATAAAATAAAATAAATAAAAATATCATTAAGCTAATTGTCATATTGATCCATGAAAATAAATTCAAAATTCATACATATATGAAAATTATTAATCAAAGTACAGAAGGCATAGAAGGGATTCTGTAGATTGTCTAATCCAACATACACAAACACATCCATTGCAGGAATCTAATAATACATTATTTCCAACAGATAGTCATCCAAATTGGCTATCTATATTTAGGTATTGGAAATATCTAAAGTTAAGTAGCATCCATCCTCTCTTGAAATAGTCTATTCCATCATTGAACAGCTTTTCCCATTTTCCTAATAGCAATTCAAACTTATTTCTTATACTTTAAATCCATTGTTTCACAACTATCTTCTGGAAAAATGTGGAACAATTCTGCCCCATCTTCTTTATGACAGTCCTTCTTGTCTCCCATTGTCTTCTCTTCTTTAGGTTAAAGATACACAAAGGTTCTAATTGTTCCCTCTATTTTTTTTTCTTTTTAAGTCCTTTTCAACTAAGTTGCTCTCCCCTGGATTTACTCCAGTCCGTCAGCATTTGTAGTATTTTAGTATCTAGCATGCAATATTCTATATATGCTTTGGCCAGAATATTCTGACAGCAGTATTTAGACCAGGGGTGTCAAACTTGATTTCATTGACGGCTGCATCAGGTTGTTTGACCTTGAGGGCCCAGCTAGGCATGGCCAGGATGGGTGTGGTCAGCTCGACGACACATATTAGGGCACCTGTAGTGGTCCGTGTGAGACTGGGGGGGTCCATTGTTTCCAGCAGAGGATGGAGCAGCAACCCTTGTCTTCGAGAGGAGCCTTGCTGTGCCTCTTAGGCCATGCAGAGGACCCCCAGATGGCAGTGCAAGCTATCCAGAGCCTTAGGCAGTGGAGGGCAAGTGCCCAGCCCAGCCATCAAGTTCCCTGAGGGGATGCCAGCTGTGTTTACCTCCTCGAGGCTGCTGCTGCTGTATTCACTCTCTTTGGCCAGGTTGCTCATGGTATTTGCGGTGTGTGTGTGTGTGTGTGTGTGTGTGTGTGAGTGTTTGGGTCAGAGGGAGGTCCACTCCCTCTGCATGCAAAGAGACCTGGTTTTGTAACCAAAGCATCCTCAGGTCAGGAGAAGGAGACAAGGGGATGGCAAAAGGGCAGCAGGGCTCCTGGTAGCCAAGTGCTAAGGCAGGATTTCCCTCAGACCCTTCCTCCCACTCATTATAATCTTCTTTCTTCCTCCCTCCCTCCCTCCCTCCTTCCTTCCTTCCCCTTTCTTTTTCCTTTCTTGCTCTTCCCATCTTCCCATCTTTTTCTTTGTCTTTCCTCTTTCCCTTTCTCCTTCCCTGTTCCTTCTGTTTATTTTTTTGCTTAAATGCAAAAGGGGAAACATTTCTCAATGCCTCCTTGCCTTGTGATCAAATGCCACTTTTGCTAGTAGTTTGTTTTGCTAGCCCTCTGCCAGCAAAAACGAAGCCCAGGAGGGCCACACCCGGGCCTCCTGGGTTCCGTTTTTGGCTGCGATGGCTTCCTGCAGCCTCTGCCAGCAAATGAATGTTGGATTTACCTTGAACGTTCTTTCTATGTGCGCTGCAGGAGAGTCCAAGCATGGGTTAAATTCATCTGATTGGTCAGAGACTGAGTTGGAAATTCTTTGGCCACGCCTTCTCCCGGCTGAGCCTCAGTTTTTTTCACCAAAACCAGGAACAGAAGAAGACACAGTCCAATTGAAGAATCGACCACTCCTGGACCCTGGTCCACAACAAGCCAGGGTGGGATTGGACTCTCCTGCAGTGCATATAGAAAGAAGGTTCAAGGTAAGTCCAACGTTCATTCTCCTATGCGCTGCTTGGAGAGTCCAAGCATGGGATATACTAAATATATCCCAAGCTAAATTATTACAGAGTGGGAGACAGATTGGTCCAGGGTCCGCTTGGCTGGCAGGACACTCTGCAATACACGTCTCCTGAATGCTGCTTCCACAGATGCGTACTGGTCTAATTTGTAATTCCGCACGAAAGGAGAAGGAGAAGCCCAAGTTGCAGCCCTGCAAATCTCCAGAATTGAGGTTTGTGTAGCCCAAGCTGCTGTAGCGGCAGCACTATGGGTAGAATGTGTCGTAATGCGATGAGGCATGGGACAGGCCTGTTGTTCATAAACTAAGGCAATACAAGCCTTAGTCCAATGGTGATACTTTCTTCCCAATAGACATGGGCTGGAAGGATACGAATAAGGATTCCATTCGTCGGAAAGAGGCCGTGCGTTTAATGTATCTCTTTAAAGCCCTGCGAACGTCCAAGGTATGCCAGCATTTTTCATGCGATGTCTCGGATTGGGGCACAAGTCTGGTAGAATAACTTCCTGTGCCTGGTGGAACCAGGTATTTATCTTTGGCACAAATGTTGGGTCTAAATGAAGAATGACCCTGTCCGGGTGAAAAATGCACAAATCCTGGCGCACCGAAAGAGCTGCAAGTTCAGATATTCTGCATGCAGATGTAATCGCAACCAAGAAGGCAACTTTAAATGTGAACAGTCTGAGAGTGGTGGTCCTTAAAGGCTCAAATGGTGGTAATGTGAGAGTCTGTAAAACCACCGATAGATCCCAGGTTGGGTATCTGTGGACTCTTGGAGGTAATAAGTTGCCAGCTCCTTCCAAATAGCTGCAGACCCTTGGATGTTGAGACAGAGGAACAGGTCCATCACCTGGTAAGATGGTTGCCAAGGCCGCAACCTGGCGACAGAGGGTATTGGTAGACAACCCTTTCTCCAGGCCCAGTTGCAGGAAATCCAGGACCTGTGGAACAGTTACAGATGTAGGGACCAGGTTCTCTTTGGTGCACCAGCGACAGAATGACATTAAGGTGGCATTATAAACCCAAATTGTCAATGGCTTCCTAGTAGCAAGAATAATGGAAATTACAGTTGGTAAATAATGTTCCTTCCTCAGGGTCTCCCGCTCAAGTGCCAAACAGCCAGCTTGAGCCACTGGGTTTCTGGATGTTGGAGGCTCCCTTGGTTGAGGGAGACCCTGTATGGTGGTAATAGCCAGGGATGCGAGATGGATAGTGACATCAGGTCCGCGAACCATGGACGTCACGGCCAATGAGGTGCCACTAACAACACCTCCATTTCTTCCAAGATTTTCCTGATTACTCTCTGGATCAGCAGAATGGGAGGAAAGGCATAGAGCATTTCGGTTGGCCAAGGGGAATGAAGAGCATTGGTCCCCTCGGCTGCTGGTGTCCAATACCAGGAGAAAAACCGAGGCAGGTGGGTGTTTTGTGGGCTGGCAAATAAGTCCATGACTGGAATCCTAAAGCGAACCTTTAGAAGGTGGAAGAGGTCTGGGTGGAGTCGCCATTCGGACTGGTCTATTGTTGTTCTGCTCAACCAGTCCACCGTGGAGTTGGATGTCCCGGCAATGTGTTCCACCTGTAGCAACTGCAGGTGTTGCTCCGTCCAGAGATCCAACTTCCTCGCTTCTCGCATGAGAAACTTGGAACAAGTGCCCCCTTGTCTGTTGACATGTGCCTTGGTGGTGACATTGTCCGTCAACAAAAGGATGTGTTGATTCGACAACTCTTTTTGAAAGTGGCATAGCGCCAGATGGGCTGCTCTCAGCTCCAGCCAAATGATGTTGTTTAGCAAATCCTGCTGAGACCACTGCCCTTGAATCACATTGCTAGTCAGATGAGCTCCCCAACCAAAGATGCTGGCATCCAATGTTAGCACCAGCCTGGGAGGGTCTTGAAATAAGCAGCCCTTGTCCATGGCTGCCAATTTCCACCAATTCAGGGAATGAAGAACCTGTGGAGGAACCCTGACCTTGCACAGGGAGTTGCTACACCCTGACCTCTGACTGGGCAGAAGTAGCCATTGCAAGGTCCTGGCATGTAACTGAGCCCATGGAACTACTGCTAAACAAGAAATCATTTCCCCTAATAGTTGGAAAAGAGGCAATAGGGGCACTAACCCCAAGGTCTGCATCTGATCTACCATCTCCCCGATACTGTCCTTTCTCTCCTGAGATAGAAACACTTGTGATAACTAAGTATTGATCACTGCACCCAAATGGGTAAGCCTGGTGGACGGTGTCAGATGGCTTTTCTCCCAGTTCACGGAGAACCCGTGGTCCTGGAGTGTCTGGGTCGTAACTCGCAAATCCCGTTCTGCCTGCCTGAGGGACAATGCCTGAATTAGGACATCATTGAGATAACACTGCAGGTGTATGGACTGCTCCCTCAGATGTGCTGCTACTACGTCCAGCAACTTGGTGAAGGTTCTCGGGACTGAGGAGAGGCCGAAGGGAAGCGCCCGTTATTGCCAATGGCGGCCTGCAAATGCAAATCTGAGGAACCCCCTGTGGGATAACCTTATGGGAACATGGAGGTAAGCCTCTTTGAGGGCTATAGATGTTAAAAAATCTCCCTGTCTGAAACAACCCAGGATCGAATAAAGGGATTGCATTTTGAATCTCCTGTATTTTATATGAACATTGAGTTCTTTCAGGATCAAGATAGCTCTTTGGCCGCTTGAATTTTTGGGAACTAGGAAGAGTATGGAGTAAAACCCCAACCCCCTCTGCCCCACTGGCACCGGGTCTATGGCCTTGATATCCAGCAAATGCTGAATCTCAGCCTCCATCATAGTTTTCTTGGTGGAATCTCCAGGTATGGGACATTGGATAAATCGTCGTGGAGGGCTGAAACAAAATTCCAGGGTCAGTCCAAGGTTTACAGTTTGTAAGGCCCACACATCTGTGGTTGTCTCCCTCCACTGGTTGCAAACATCTTTAACCTGCCGCCAATAGGGATCCGAGTCCACGAGTCATTTCAAAGGACGGTAAGGCCGTCCCCCAGATTGATAAGGTCTGGATTGCGGCTGTCAAGATCTGTCTTGAAATCCTGACCTGTCTTGTGCCCTATCGAAATTGTGGAGATATTGTCTGTGGAATTGCAAGGCAGAGAACCCCGCCTCAGTATTCCGAAGGGGCTGCCTGCGGTAATTAGGAGTAGATCTCATGTCTGATCTTCTAGCTGACTTAGGCAGGACTTTCCTTTTATCCTTACCTTCCACCAGGATAGGATCTAACACCTCCCCAAACAGCTGGCATCCTTTAAAGGGAGCAGCTGCAGGACGCCATTTGGACCTCATGTCCACTTGCCACTGGCATAACCATAACAAACGTCTGCAGGTGATATTGGAAGCCAGAGCCCTAGAGGCAAATTTTGCCACATTAATGGTCGCATTAGCAATATACTCTGTTGCAGCTATCAGTTTACTGATGTTTTGTTGGAGATGGGTATCCTCTGGAGAAGCCCTGACCTGCACCTGTTTCAGCCATAAGAGTGATGTTCTAGAAATGAAAGAAGCTGCTGTAGCAGATCGAATTGCCCAAGCTGCTGCCTGGTGAGTTTTGTGGGCAGCTAAATCCGCTTTCCTATCCTCAGTTTTCAACCCTTCCGCGTTATCAGAGGGGAGAATGGCTACAGAAGCCAAATTGGCTAGAGGGACGTCAACAGTTGAATCTGGAGGACCTCCTCAAGCTCCTTTTCAGCTGTGTACATTTTCTTATCCATGCCACTTGGTGCTGAGACCAAGACAGATTGTTCCCATTGCCTTTGAATTACATCAACCAAAATTTTTGGTGAAGGAATAACTTCCTGGGTGGTGACCTGCTCTGTAAATAGGCTAGCACAAAGATCCTGAGATTCCATAGTATCTGCAGTGGAACTCTCCATCCCCCCCATGTTAGCAGTCATTTTGGCCTTAAGTAATAAGGTTTTAAAAAGATGGGGGCAGAACAAACCAAAATAGGTGGGTTTAACTGGGGCAATCCCCTCATCACCTGAAAATTCAAATTCCTTAGTTCTTCCTCTCCTTCCAGAGAAGCCTCGCTGTGAACAGAAGCAGTGGCATGATGTGATTCCTCAAGATGTAGAGATTCCTCTACTGCCATGCAAGGGGTGATGCAGAGGTTCAGATCTTAAGGGTTCTGTATATAAAGAAGCCATCAACCCTCTTTGTGCCAGTGCCTCATCAATGCCTTGAGTAATAGTTTGCACAATAGCATAACATAACTCTGCAGACAATCCTTGATTTGCCACCTCCATAGGGCAGAGTTCAGCTGCAGTGGGCATAAATGTGGCAGATGGCACAGAACGCCCTTTGCCAGGCTCCTGAAGTAGACTGAATAAGGGTTTGCACAATCCCTTCCTAAAATGGAACAGCATGAAAACCTGAGTCTTGAGGCACAGTAGGAGGCCAATTAGGCTGATCCTCCTGCACATTTTGTGTTTGCAAAGCTGGAGGTAAGGGTTAGTAAGCCCACTCTGTCCCATAGAAAGCTCTGGGGATTTAGGGGCCCCAAGCTGTTGCTAAGCCTTTACAAAAAACTTCTCTAAGGCCTTTTGCCTTCGCCGAGCATCTTTTTCAGCTGCTGATGATAATTTTGAACGCTTGGCTTGGGTGCTAGTAGAGGCTTTGTTAGAATGCAATCTAGGCTTCTTAGCTGTAGAACATTCAGCCTGATGCTGACTGGTGGAAGATCCTTCAGAATCATTAGTATTTGCCATTATTGTATTAAGTATTAAGCTAAACAATATATAATTGTTTAACTGTGGAGATATTATTGCTAGGCAAACCTAGACAATTACTCACTGGACACTCCAAACAGTAACAGCAACAGCAGCAGAAGCAGTAATAATCAGGGCACTTCCAGTGCTAAAACAGGCGTGAGACTGGCAACACGGCCACAAACGCCACAAAAACACGCCAACACGGTTTAATTTCTCCTAATTAATTTAATTTAATTGCAGAGCCAACTCAAACAAGTCTCTCTTCCAGACTCAGTTAAAAAAAATTCAGGCACGGCCGGGAGAATGGCCAAAGAATTTCCAACTCAGTCTCTGACCAATCAGACGAATTTAACCCATGTTTGGACTCTCCAAGCAGCGCACAGTAGAAAACAGAGCTCAGGAGACCTCCATGCAGCCCTCCCAGGCTCCATTTTCAGCCACGATGGCATCCAGCATCTCTCTGCTCGCAGGCCTTGAGTTTGACACCCCTGATTTAGACTATGCCAGTTATAATCATATACCGTGTTTCCCCAAAAATAAGACCCACTTATATTTTTGGGGCTTCAAAATAAGCACTAGGGCTTATTTTCAGGGAAACACGATTTCAGGGTGATCAACCCGGCTGGTTGCGCCATCCCCCCAGCACATGCACAAAAGGAAATGAGTACACAGGGGCCAATATTGTGCAACTGCAGCCCACTAGCCCCTTGGTTGGCACACTTTGGAGCTGTGCAGCTCATGCAGTACAGGTGATTTGATTACCTGTCCAAGCAGCAGACGGCAGGAGAGGTGCATGGGGAAGGCATGCAATCTGGACATGCCGCACGGGCCATGGGAAAGCTGAAAGCCCACTGGAACAGGCTTTCAGGAGCAGGTAGGCAGCCACAGGAGGCTCGTCTTCACCAGCAGCATCGATAGCAGATTGCAGAGGTGCAGGGGGGAGGCACGCAATCCGGATGTGCGATGAGGGCCACAGGAAAGCCAAGAGATGATGGGGTGGAGTGGGCAGCCACTTGCAGGAGGCTCTTCTTCATATCTCTCATCTTGCCTGCAGAGCACCAGGATTACCTCCC
Source organism: Arizona elegans (assembly GCA_022577455.1). Taxonomy (NCBI): domain Eukaryota; kingdom Metazoa; phylum Chordata; class Lepidosauria; order Squamata; family Colubridae; genus Arizona; species Arizona elegans. The sequence goes on along the minus strand of JAKOOJ010000004.1, from coordinate 78,176,601 downwards.
CACCCCCGCACCTCTACCGTCTGCTGCCAGTGCCACCACACAAAGATGAATCTCCCACGGCCGGTGATCCAGCCACAGTGCGGCTGGATCACTTGCCTCCCCCCTGCCTCTGCCTGCTACTTGGACAGGTAATCAACTCACTTGTGCTACACAGGCTGCAGCTTCTGCTGGACACCATCATCCCCTGCACCCTCATCACCTGGCAACACCACCCACCCCCTGGACTGATGATGATCTTCACTAGGGCTTTTTGAGCTAGGGCTTATTTTCAGGAAAACACGGTAATAATCAAGGATACTCAACAAATGATGTCTTTCCCTCTCTCATTCTTTCTCATTCCCACCTTTTCTCTCTCACATACACATGCTCTCATTTTCATTTTTAAGTGTGCTATTTTCTGTTGCCTTTTTTTGGTGGTTGCTTTTTTTTTAATAGTAAGTTTATTTCCATTTTTTAAAAACCAATTCTTTACATATATACATACAAAGTTATTGCAATGAACCTACGCAAATATGCGCCTATACAGTTTAGATCACTAATAAGATCCATTTCATTTCCCTCTCTTTTCTTTCACCCAAATATACCATAGATTCCAACATTCGTAATAATCAGAATCTTTTTGGTTTCTAAGTAATTTCGTTAACCAATCTGCCTCTGTGCATTCTTAAATTTTCCAAATCAATTTATTCTCTGTGGGTATTAATTCATTTTTCCACTCTTGTGTGTATAATATCCTAGCTGCAGTAGTGATGTGGAGGATCAAGTACCATTTTTCCTTAGTTATTTTATCTGGTTTTATTCCCAATAAGAAAACCTCTGGTTTTAAAAATTCCAGTCTGGTTATCTCCTATTGAAGCAGTCTCACACTCAATAACTTTTAGAAAGGAACAAATTGTCAGATATGGTGAATTATTAAATGAAAAGGGTGAATTTAAGTCGAAACAAGAATTAGAAGAACAAGAGATTGAAATGGATTGGTTTTCATATAAGCAAATACAGTCTAGATATGACAAAGATTCTAAAATGGAGGGTTTTTAGAGTAATTTGACGAATTTAGATAAAATTTTAACAGGTTCTGATGACTATGTAATTAAAAAACTGTACGGTTACTTACTAGAAGTAAAACTGGCAGAAGAACAAGGTAAGGAATAAATGATTGCATGGGGGAAAAATGTTGGTCATGGGATTGATTTAGAGAAATGGGAAAAACTGTGGTCACAGAATTATAAAATGACAATGTCATCAGCATATAAGAAGAACTTGTATAAGATGTTTTACAGGTGGCATTTACCCCCGGCGAGAATAGCAAGAATGTACAAGAATAAATCAGAGAAATGTTGAAAGTGTCATCAGATTCCGGGTTCATGTTACCATATGAGGTGGATATGTGCAGAAGCCAAAAGATATTGGACTAAAATCCACATGTGGCTGGAAAAAATGACAAAGAAACACATTGACTTTAAACCAGAGATATTTTTATTAAGGATCTTACCAGAAACATACAACAGAGAATTGAGATATTTAATTGTGAATGTTTTAACGGCAGCTAGAATTGTATTTGCTAAAAACTGGAAAGGAGAGGAAATACCTACAGATGATGATGTTATTAAGAAAATTTTGTAGTGTGCTGAAATGAGTAAATTGACATTTGAAATTAGGGAACAAAAAGATAAACAATATTATTTGATATGGGATTTATTTTATCAATGGTTAGACAAGAAAGCATGGAAATGAAATATGAAACATGAAATGGATAAAATAATAAAACATATAAAGAGGGGTTTATTTTCCTTATGGAGGATAAGCTACTGTCAAATAATTGGTAAATGAGAATAATAATGTAATAAATTGTTAAATAAGAAAATGTTGGATAGAGGATTAAGCACAAAAGATTTGTAACCGATCAATACACTTTCTGTAATTGTAATGGATGATAATTGTTTTATGTTTTGTTTAAAAAAAAAAGAAAACCTCTGGTTTCAGCTCTATATTATAACTTGTAATTTCCACTATCCAGTTCCGGACCTTGGACCAATATTTGCCTGCTTTAGGGCAGGTCCACCATTGGAGGTAGTATGTCCCATTATTGTTCCCACACTTCCAACATGCCAGAGAAGCTCCCAGGAACATTCTTGCAATTCTTGTCGGGGGGATATGCCAACAATAGACCATTTTATAAATATTTTTGTTGTAGGGGGTTGCCAAAGTAAGTTTCATATTCCTGTTCCATATTGCCTCCCATTTGTCCAGATCTAGAGAAGATCCGAGGTTCCTCCCCCAGGCAATCATGGTGTCTTTAATCACCTCCTCACCAATCCATCGTGATACCAAGAATTGGTAGCACCTTGAAAGTAATTTCTTTTCGATTCCCAGTAAAATTTTATCTAACTCCTGTAATGACCTATAGATTCCCTCCTTTCCTTTGTCCCTTCTGACTCTCAACTGTATTTGGGCATAAGCCCACCAATCTACCTTCTTGCCCTGGTTCATAAGCTCCACACGGGTCTTCAACTCCCCTTGGGGATCGAGCAAGTCCTGATATGTCAATGATATTTCCTTATTATATAGTGTGGAGTGTGTTACTGCCTCTAGTGGGGCAAACCAAATTGGGATCATTGAATAATACCTATTCCTAACCCTTTCCCAGGATTCTAATAAGATTCTCCGAAGGTAGTGTCTCTTAAAGTATCCACATTTCTTACCCCTCTCTCTCCAAAGAAAATGGTGCCAACCTTGACACAAATAATAACCCTCCAATGTAAGAATCCTCTTCCTATTTAAAAGCATCCAATCTCTAATCCAAGTTAAATTAGCCGCTTGGTAGTAGAACTCCCATTTTGGTAAACCAAATCCCCCTCTACATGGTGCCTCTTGAAGCATTTTAAGTTTTATCCGGGGCTTCTTCTTCACAATTCACAAACAAATTTCCTCACATAGCTATCTAACCGTTTAAAAAACCGCTATCCAATCTTGCGGGGGCAGTCTGGAATAAATAGTTCTATTTCGGGAGCACATGGGTTTTAATCATAGCTATCCTACCAAGTAAGGAGAGTTGCAGGTGTTCCCACTTTTCTAAGTCTGTCTTTGTTTGGGCTAACAGCTTTAAATAATTATCTGCCATAATAGATGTATTTTTAGAAGACATCCAGACACCCAAATATTTTATTCTTTTAGTCACTTGAAGGCCCAATTCTCTCTCCAGTTCACTCCAACGGTTCCGTGCCATATTCTTTGTTATAATTTTCATCTTATCTTTGTTAATTCGGAAACCTGCAACTCTACCGTAGTTCTCTATCTCCTGAAGTAAGTTTTACCTGAATCTAAGGGATCCTCTACAATAAAAACCAAATCATCAGCATAAGCCTGAATTTTATATTCTTCAGATCTCTCCTTCAGCCCTTTTATTCCCTGATTCCTCCTAATTTCCCTTAGGAGAGGTTCTAGTGTAAGTATAAATAAAAGTGGGGACAGTGGGCATCCTTGTCTCATGCCTTTTCCGATTTCAATCTTGCCCATTTCTTCCCCACTGATTAAAGCTCTAGCTATTTGAGTTGAGTAAATAGATCTTACCGCCCGTATGTAATTGTCTCCAAATTCCATCCTATCTAACAAGGCAAACATAAATTTCCAGCTAACCCTGTCGAAGGCCTTCTGAGCATCAATAAAAATAAATGCTACTTCCTTATCACAAACGTCTCATAGTACTCCATTGCATCTATTATCGTCCTCACATTGTCCCTTATTTGTCTGTGTGGCAAAAACCCATTCTGGTCTCTGTGTACTGTATATAGTGGTTTAAAAAAAAAATTCATTCTCTCCGCTAAGATTGAGGCGAAGATCTTATAATCAATATTCAGGAGGGATATAGGTCTACAATTGTGGATCAACAATGAATCTATTCCTGCCTTGGGAATCAGGGAGATATAGGCCTCAGTCCAGGAGTTTGGGATCCAACCCTCCAAAATAATTCCATTAAAAACTTTGGCCATATGTTGTCCCACTGTATCAGAAATTTTCTTATAAAATTTCATAGGTATCCCATCGTCCCCGGAGTTTTCCCTAATTTCTGCTTCCCAATTGCCTCTTCCACCTCCTTCTCTAAAATTTCCCTATTAAGTATTTGTCTTATCTCTTCTGACACTTTTGGAAGATGCAGCTCCTCTATATATTCGTCCATCTCTTGATCTGACCCTTCCTCTCCCTTTTATAAATCCATGAAGAACTTCTGTACAATTCCCTTCATACCTTCCCCATCTGTTGCCTTTTTTTGGTGGTTGCTTTTTAAAAGCCAATCTGGTGTCTTATAAAAAGTAAGACTGTCTTGACCGTAACAAAAGATACTATTTGCTTATGAGCTCTTCCATTATAAGAAAATAGTTTTAGGAAGGAAAAAAAAAAGGTTGGATATTGTAAAAAACAAAAGGGAAACCTTTCTTGATAATTCACAACCACATGACTTCTGTATCATGTGCAACACAATATAATACAAAAGCCCTACTAAATTAAAGTCATTCAGGCAAATATAGTTGCATCATGTCTATTGTATGTCTGAAAGTATATCAATATTTTAATCACTATGCAAGCATGAATGATTAGCATTTGCATGGAATGCAATCTGATAGGGACTAACATTACATGCTAAATAACTGAGTATTTAGACTATGTGATTATGCCCCACATTTTAAATCTAAGTCAAAAAATCTAACCTATGAATCCTAGATAAAATTTATTGATTGCACTAACATGTAACCAGAAAATATTCCTTAGCAATCCTAGCCCAGTTTTCAAATATTTTGACTAATAGGCATCTTGTAAAAACATGATTTTTTAATATACTTCAGGCTAAGATGAATTTTCCCTCTCTTTTAGACTTATTTTCAGCAAAATGCACTTGGAGTACATTTTTTAGAACTGGAAGGGGTTCTATATACTGGTTTTAATATTAGGTGATGGTGAAAATAAGAATTGTTTATTGCATACTTTTTGTGCTCAACATCGTTGCGTATACCCATGTTATTAAGTCTATGTTTTTTCCTGTTCTTTTATTACAGTTTGTCTTGGATGTACTCCAGTGTATTATTACAATAGGTACAAGAAAATACACACAGAGATAAAGGAAAAGATAAAGGCAAAACAGACACACCTTATTGCTCTGCCAAACCAAGAGATTTAAGCATGTAAAAATAAATCAGTTGAAGGACTGAATATTTGCTGAAGTAATTCTGGCATAGCAGCAAAGTTACAACAGGCATATGGCTTGAAAGACATTCTAGCACCACTAAAGAAAAGGTGAAAAAAAGGAATTCTTATGCTTCTTTCTATGGGTATAGAATATTAACTTTCTAATGTTTACCAAAAGAAAAAAAATCCATATTTCCAGATATGTTTGCAAAGGAAAGTCTGGAACTATTAAGTTTTTCTTCTATTTTCAGATACAGTTAGCTCTGACGTTTCTGAAAACATTTCCTTGAAAGATAATGCAAATAATGGAATTTTAATTTTAATCTTTTAAAAACAATGTTAAACCACTTTATTATAGTATGTGAAGACTTAGCTCTTTGGAGAAGATTCTAATGCTAGGAAAGGTAAAAGGAAAGGAAAGATGAGGATGGCCAACAACAAGATGGACAAACATGGTTAAAGTAGCTATGGATATACCATTGAAGACATGAAATACCAGGCTAGGGATAAATTGTTAAGGAGAAAAATCTACCTACGTAGTCACTAAGATCAACATTGATTTGATAGTACATAATAAGGCAAATAAACCATTTACTGTGTAGAATCTAAAAATAAACCGACTTTAAGGGCAATTGGCAGCATTCCCTGAAAATTTATAAGATGTTCCTTTAGAATAATGTTTTCCAGAACAGAACTGGGCCATCTAACTTCCTCTTGTTCCCATTTGTACATCTTAGGATCACTGGACAGATACATCCAAGACAGGGGTGAAATCTAAAAATTTTTGCTACCGGTTATGTGGGCGGGGCTTAATTAGTGGGCGGGGCTTGGTAATCAGATGACTGGGTGGGAGTGGCTTGTTGGTCAGGTGGGCGTGGCCAAGTCAACGTCACTTTGTTGCCCTTTTTTAACCTACAAAACACAACACAACACAACTGGCTCACCCACAAGATAAAAGCAGCTGTGCTGGACCCAGAATAGCACCTGCAACAAGCAGGAACCTCACACAGCCCCAAAAAGCCCAAAAAACCAACTTTCACACTTTACACACACACACACACACACACACACAACACAACACACCTGCCTCACCCACAATGTAAAAGCAGCTGTGCTAGACCCAAAATGGCCCCTGCAACAAGCAGGAACCTCACACAGCCACAAAAAGTCCAAAAAACCAACTTTCACACTTTACACACAAAAAATTCCACATACAGCTTTGTGAGATTTTGTGTGTTTGTATAGTTAAACACTACTGAAACACACAAAATCTCAGAAAGCTGCACAAATATTATTTTATTTTATTTTTATATAAAACAGCTAAATTTAAAACTTCCTAAACTTTAAATGGCTAGGTCTAAAAAAAGAACAGCTATAAAAATCCCCAATTAACTATTTTTTTTTAAAGCTCCCAAAGGGGGAAAAAAATTGCAGGCAGGCAGGCAGATAGAGCTGCTCACTGATGAGCTTGATTGCAGGCAGGGAGATTCAGTTGCTTGCTGATGCAATGGATTGCAGGAATTACAGCAAGCGAAGCAAGGCAGGCGTTGCGACCAGCAGTTAAGGTAAGCAAGCTGGAGGCTGGGGGGGGGGGGGGGTTTGCTACCGGTTCTCCGAACTGCCCACTGCCATCACTACCTATTCACCCGAGCCGGTCCGAACCGGGAGCATTTCACCCCTGACCCAAGACCTAATGGGAATTTTTGAAAATGTTTCTAATAACAATGATACACCTAATAAGAAAAGTACTGTTGATCTATAAACAATTCTTCCACTATGGGATACTGGGATAAAGAACCTGTATGGCTTAAATCTACAAAGTACAGTCCAGCAAAACTCCAAATAATCACACATAAATAGAAAGGTAATAAAAATTAATTTGGCTGAACATTTACTAACAATATTAATTCTTACTTTTGATTTTTTTAAAGCCAAACTGCATTAGCATTTTGGATATGAGATCACGTTTTAAATAATATGGAAAACACATAATAACATTTCAAAATATTAGAACACAGGTTCCAAGTGACTATCATATTCAGTGTTTATGGATATATAGGCATTTCACAGAACATGCAAGAACTTTCAAGTATCTAGATTCTGAATTTCAGCAAAGAGAGACCGGATACAAAGAAAAAGGAGGAGGAAAGACCAATAACAAGGGGTATAACAATTATATGCACCTGGGTTTAATTCTAGGTGAAAATAAACAGATGAAAATGGACATTGCTTACCTGAACGTCACATTTATGATCGCTGCGAAGACATTCCTCCCTCTGGGTAGCTCACTTCGTGATTTGTTCCTCTGAGTGCCAATCATTCCCTCTGAAGCTGCACTTGCTGTCCCTTCCTGTTTCCCATCAGTCTTTTTTTGCGAAAGTGATCGATGCAGACAAGACGATGCCGCCGCGTTGAAAATCCAGGGAAAGCACCAGCTGCAGAGGGAAACAAAGGAAATCCCGCCCAAGGCCGGGAAACGAGATCCGGGCGGGCCGGAATGTCTTCACAGCGATCATAAATGGGACATTCAGGTAAGCAACATCCAATTTCCTGACTCGCTGCTCAGACATTCCTCCCTCTGGGATATACCCAAGCTTAAGGATTCTGGGTGGGGATCGAGGACTCCTTCCGGCCTTGGGTAGAAATTACAGCTTGCAAAACACGTCTGCCAAAGGCAGCATCCGCTGAAGCGTAAACATCTAAACGGTAATGTCTAACAAACGAAGAAATCGAGGACCAAGTGGCTGCACGACAAATGTCATCAATTGATGCCTGAGTAGCCCAGGCTGCCGAAGTAGCGGCCTACGTGTTGAATATGGAAGAATACGACCTGGAAAAGGACCCCCCCGCAATTCATATGCCTTAGAAATGCAGGCCTTGATCCATCACCAACAGTCGCAGAAGAGACCTTCAAGCCTAGAAAGGAAGGCAAGAAAGACACCAGCAGCGCCTCAGTTTTACGGAATGAAGATGTCCTACTGATGTAACCTTTTAAAGCCCTACGGACATCTAAAGTGTGCCAGCGTTTTTCCGAGGGATGTTTGGGATCCGGGCAGAAATTTGGTAAGACGATATCCTGTGTCCTGTGGAAATGAGAGTTAATTTTGGGAATAAACACAGGATCCAATCTTAAAACTACACGGTCTGAATGAAATATACAAAGGTCATTCCGGATGGAAAAGGCCCCAATCTCGGAAACCCGATGAGCAGAAGTAATGGCCAGCAGAAAGGCGACTTTCAAGGAGAGGTAATGGAGAGAAACCGTGCTGATTGGTTCAAACGGAGCAGACGTCAAGGATTGTAAAACCAGTGTGATATCCCAGGTGGGATACCGGTGAACAGTCGGAGGCCAAAGATTTGATGCACCCAGCAGAAAGGATCTGATACTTGAATCATGGGACAGTGGTTGTTGGCTGTCGCCAGACAGAACCGTAGACAAAGCTGCTACCTGCCTACGGAGCATAGATGTTGCTAAACCTTTTGCAAAGCCCGCATGAAGAAACTGCAGAACATCTGGCACCCTTGCCGACGTGAGATCAACATGATGACGGGCGCACCACTCTGCAAAAGTCCGCCAGGAGGCATTGTAGATGTGCACAGTCGACGGACGTCTGGCCGCTTGGATGACCGAAATAACTTCACTGGATAGATGACTCTTAGTCAGTCGAATCCTCTCAAGCGCCAGACGGTCAACTGAAGCCATTCTGGCTCTGGATGTCAGACGGCGCCTTGAGTCAGAGAAATCCGATTGGATGGAATTTGCCACGGCTGTTCTATGGACAGAGAGACAAGATCGGCGAACCATGCCCTCCGAGGCCAATGTGGAACCACCAGAAGGAGATCCGCCCTTTCCTTGATCAGTTTTTGAATGACCTTGGGAATAATCGGAATTGGGGAAAAGGCGTAAAGAAGACCCGGAGTCTAGGTGGGTCAAAGCGCGTCATGACCTTCTGCACCATGTGTTGGGAAGCGGGAGGAGAACCTCGACAGTTGAGCGTTGCTCGGGGTCGCAAGGAGATCCAGAACCAGGGTCCCGAACCGGCGAGAGAGTTCCTGGAAGAGACAGGGATCCAATCTCCATTCCGACTGATCCAAGAGACCCTGACTGAGCCAATCCGCTTCTCGATTCAGTTTGCCCGAGATGTGTTCGGCCTTCAGGGACAAGACATGGTGCTCCGCCCATGATATCAACCGTTTCGTCTCCTCCATCAACGGCCAGGAACGGGTGCCCCCCCGACGATTGATGTGGGCTTTTGTGGTGGTGTTGTCGGTCAATATGAGGACGTGATTGTGTAACACTAAGTGATGGAAATGCACCAACACCAGTCGCACCGCCCGAAGCTCCAACCAATTGATGCTGTGGTGTGCTTCCGCCTGAGACCAGGTGCCCTGAGCTAGATGCGATTGAAGATGGGCCCCCCATCTGTGAAGTCTTGCATCCGTGGTCAAAACGAGTCGCTCCTGCTCCAGGAATGGGGATCCTCGCTCGAGAGCTGGAGAAAGCCACCAATGGAGTGAGAGACGGACTAGGGCTGGTACTTTGACTTTGGAGAGAGATTCACCTCTCCCTTGACGCTGGAATGGGAGGAGAAACCACTGCAGACATAGGTGGAAATGCGCCCATGGAACTATAGCAATGCAGGAGATGAACTTCCCCAGGAGCTGGGATAGAAGAAACAGGGGCACCTTGGTGAGAGTCAGAACCTTGGTGACTAGATCCCGAATGCTGGCTAGATGGTCGGGAGACAGGTAGACCCGACCCTGAACAGAGTCTATGACCGCTCCAAGGTGCAAAAGTCGTGGGACTCAGATGACTCTTGTCTAGATTCAGCGTGAACCTGTGATCCTGAAGAGCTTGAATGACACGATGCCTGTCCAAATCTGCTTGTGATATTGCGGAAAAAAGGATCAAAATGTCGTCCAGATAACAAACCAAACGAACTAGAACTTCCTAGAGCGACGCTGCTAGAATCTTTGTGAAGGTCCTTGGCGCTGACGAGAGACCAAATGGCATCGCCTTGTACTGAAAATGAGTGTTGGCAAAGGCGAATCTGAGGAATTGTGTGCAGGATGAACAGGTACATGCAGATAAGCCTCTTTCAAGTCTATTGACTGCATGAGATTGCCCTGCCAGATGCATCCCAGAAGAGACTTGAGGGACTGCATCTTGAAACGGCGATATACTAAATGTTTGTTGAGATGTTTCAAGTTGAGAATCCCCTTCCAACTCCCCGAACTTTTCGGAACTAGAAAGAGTCGAGTAAAAGCTGGTCCTGGCTTGGTCCTCCGGAACCCGTTCTATAGCGTCTATTTGCAGGAGATGTTGAATCTCCAAGTCCCAACAGATGATGCTTGGCTGGTTGGGATGGCCATGGACGATAACCGAAAAGGTTGGGAGGGCTGGAACTGAACTCCAACGATAGGCTGTCGGTGACAGTGCGAAGGATCCATGCATCTGATGTGGTGACTTCCCATTGGTGGTAAAAGGATTGCAGTTTTCCCCCAATAGGAATATGGGACTGCGAGTCATTTGCCCCGACGGGAGTAACGGGAGGAAGCCGCTCGGAAGGGGTGACAGAAACTGGACTGGCGTCTACCGCGATCTCGAAAGGAAGCTCGATCCGAAGCTGGTTGGTAGGAATACGATGAGGACCGATGGTAAGATGAGCTGCCGGCTACCTGGTCATTACGAAAGGGCTGCCTGGTAAGGAGAGAATCTCCTATCTGGTCGCCTAATAGCGGAGGGCAAAACCTTTTTCTTGTCCCTGTTCTCTACAAGGACAGCGTCAAGCGAAGCTCCAAACAGGGAAGAACTCTTATAGGGTGCAGCAGTGAGACACCATTTTGATTTCATGTCAGTCTTCCAATTACGAAGCCAAAGAAGGCGACGAGATGATACGGTGGAGGCCAAAGCACGTAAAGCGAACCTGGCCGTGTCTAATGAAGCAAATGCTGAATATTCAGCTGCTGTAACAATTTTTGCACATCTTTCTGAAGGCGAGCATTGTCCTGAGGCAACCTATCTCGCAACTGGCGTAGCCAAACTAGAGACGCTCTATTGAAAAAGGAGGCCGAGGTCGCCGCTCGAAAAGACCAGGCCACAGCCTGGTGAGTTTTTCGAAAAGCCATCTCCACTCTCTTATCTTCAAATTTTAAACCATCACCAACCTCTCCGACGAGAACTGAAGAGGAAGTAAGGCCGGCCACAGGTTCATCAACAGTTGGTAGTTGCAGTAATGCATCAAGCTCCGGAACCGAACAGTACAGCTTCTTGTCAAAGGAATTCGATCCAGTGAGTGAAGTGGGATGCTCCCACGGCTTCTAGATGACCTGTGCAAAGAGATCTGGGCAAGGCACAAAATCAGAATTGGTTTTAGGCAAGAGAAACAAGTTATCACTAATGTTAGCTTGAGGTTGAGATGAAGACGGCTGGTCAAGGCCAACCCCCATATTGGTAGCAGCTTTAGCTTTACGTAATAGCTGTTTGAACAATGATGGTTTAAACAAACCAGGAAAAGCCGGTTTGTCTGGCAACTCTTCCTCGTCCCCTGAGAGTTCGAAATCGTCTAGAATTTCCTCCTCTCGAGAATGTTCAATCACATGCTTACAGGAAGCATGAGAAGGTGTTGGCTGCCCTTGAGCCGCTGGAAACTGACAAGGAATATGTGCGCTGCCCTCAAGGGGAAGCATACATCCAGTCTGTTGCAATCCAACCTGGAAAATATGAGAAATGGCTTGAGAAACCAAAGAATTAAAGTCCACAAACTGAGAAGGCACCTGACCCTCCTCTGGACGAAGCCCAGCTGCTGTAGGCGTAAACGTGGCTTCTGGCACAGGACGAGGCAGTGGAGAAGCATGACGAGCTGCAACAGAGATACATGGTTGTGACTGTTCCATAGGCAGGAGAACTGCATCCTGAGAATCTGAAATCACCTCACAGCGAAAGCCATCGCCCTGGTCAGCCTCAGAAGAGGCCACCTGATCGGATCTGCCTTGGTCCCCAGGAGCCTGCACAATAATCTCAGGAGTAAGGGGAACTTGTGCTGCTTTCTGTGCTTTAGAGAAACAGCGCTCTAAGGTGTTGTGCCTCCTCAGATCATATTTGTCCATGGGAGGCTTAGATTTGGCTTTAGATGCCTTGGATTTTTTTCCCTTGGACCCCCTTGAAGGGAGAGTAGGACTAGTGGATGGATCCTGGTCCAGATCAGAGGACAATTCCAAATCAAACATGTTGAAATACAGAGTAAATACCCTAAATAGATATATATATATAGAAATGATGATCAGACTTCCTTTGATTTGATTCTTTTTAGCTTTTTTCTTAATTTTGTCTTTTGTGGTTTTTTTTAATATAAATATAAAAGATAATAAATTCAGTAATCAATTAATTCTGATAATTAAAAATATATATAATGAAATGCAGCCAAGGCTCTCTGTCTCTTTTCTTTTCTTTTTTTTTAATTAAGCAATAATAATAATGATGAAATTAATAATTAGCAATTAGTTGTAATACTTCCCTTCTCTGAAGGCCCCGGATTTAAATGCAGAAAGGAAGTAGGCAGGTAAAGCAGACAGTGTCCCAACCTGCAGGAAGAGCCAGGCCAGCAAGATCCCCACTGAAATGCCCAGGGAAAAAGCGCGCCAAGGCAGTTTAAAATGGCGGCACTAAAAAGGGCGGTTAAGGCTTCTCCACACTTCAGCAGCAGTGGAAGCAAGTAGAAAAAAACGCTGAAACAAGTGGGGCCAGGATCCCGCAGCCTCAGCGAGGCGCTTCCGAGTTAGCAGAGTGTGCCAACCGGCAGGGACTCTGCAGCCGCTACAAGCGTTGGTGAGGGCTGCGGGGCGAGACAATAATGCTGTGCCAGCAATGCTATGCCCGCGGCTAACAATTAACTGAGTAATAGGGCTATCGGCCAGCAACAAAGGAAAAGTAAATGAAAACTCGAGCAGCGATCGGAGCCCCAAATCGCCTACTCACAAGCCCAGCTGACCGAAGAGCTCCCACGTTGCGCTTCCTTCCTCACAACAGGAAGAAAAAAATGGGAAAAAACTGTAATCTTTAATATAATCTTTTAAACTGATTAACAGAGAAAGGCACTCGAGTCTGAAACCTTCACTGAGTGAAAAAAGACTGATGAGAAACAGGAAGGGACAGCAAGTGCAGCTTCAGAGGGAATGACTGGCACTCAGAGGAACAAATCACGAAGTGAGCTACCCAGAGGGAGGAATGTCTGAGCAGTGAGTCAGGAAATCATTTTTTTACCTATGCACAAAATGTTCATGCTGCTATAGATAAGATACAAAAATCTAGACATGCAGGTGATAGAAGAACACAGATAAAGTTCTAACTCTGCTGCCATTTAGCGATTATTCTGATTTGCAATCTTAATATGGTAGGTTAAAGCAGCAGAATAAAACTGTAAAATAAATTGAAATCTGCAAATATTTCCAAAATTATATAATAGATAACATTTGCAAAGTCTGAAATTTATAGCAATTGTGGTATAAATTTCATTTTAAATGAAACATTTTCAAAATAAGTTCCAAATTTTATATGTGTTATGTATGTAGATTTTGGGCGGGCAGTTTGAATTAACTGACCGTCAGCTGATTGGCTGACCACCACAGCTGCAAGGTATATAAAGGGAGCTGTTTCTCCTGGTCAGTTGCTGGGTTCTCACCCTACAATAAAGAGCTGTTGTCACTCACTGCCTGGCTTGCTGCGTCCTCATTCACCCAACCTAACATTGGCGACAAAGGTGGGATTTTGAGGCCAGAAGCCACGGAAAGAGCTGAAGCCACGAGCTGACGAGAGACCTGCGAACCCGCATCCAGCTAGGCGAGCAAGCGGAGTACTTGGAGAATCTACCAACCATGTCTGCCTACGTACCGCCAGCGCCTTTCAATCCAACGGAGAATGGACGTTGTCCTACCTGAACGTCCCTTTTATGCTCGATGCGCCGCCAATCCTAGTTCTGGGTTACTTGATTGATGATTGGGTGTACTGAGTGCCTATCAAGATTTCTGCAGCCTTGGTACCGCCCCTTGTAACGTTAATCCTTCAGTCTTTTTCACGAAGCAGATAACGAGGACGACACCGACCCATGGTCAGAACAATCCAAAAACAGGGTCACAGAACAACGCTGCAGAAAAAGGAAACAAAAGAAAAAACACACACCACCCACAGCAGCCATGGTCGACAATCGGGCGGGCCGGATTGGCGGCGCATCAAGCATAAAAGGGACGTTCAGGTAGGACAACATCCATTTTCCTGACTCGATGCGCCGCCAATCCTACTTCTGGGACATGCCCAAGTTTACTCATTATCTGGGAGGGGTCGAGCCACTGGCTGTCCCTGGGTGGAAATTACAGATTGTAACACTCGTCTGCCAAAGGCAGCATCGGCAGAAGCAAACGAGTCTAAACGATAATGGCGAACAAATGAAGACAAAGACGACCACGTCGCCGCCTTACAAATGTCATCCACCGAAGCTTGGGAGGCCCAAGCTGCCGAGGTAGCGGCACTTCGAGTGGAATGGGGGACCACGCCACCAGGCACAGCCCTGCCTTGCAAATGGTAAGCAGTTGAGATACAGGCCTTTAGCCACCTACCTACAGTATGAGCAGAGACTTTCTGTCCCATGGAAGCTGGTAAAAAGGATACCAGCAAGGCCTCTGTTTTCCTAAAGGAAGCCGTGCGCTTAATATAACACCGTAAGGCCCTACGGATGTCTAAGGTATGCCACTGTCTCTCTAAAGGATGGCGGGGATCAGGGCAGAAATTAGGGAGGGTAATTTCCTGACTTCTATGAAATTTGGAGTTCACTTTGGGTATGAAGGCCAGATCCAATCTAAGAACAACCCTATCTGGGAAAAATACACAGAGATTGGGGCGAATTGATAGCGCAGCGATCTCTGAAACCCTCCTAGCAGAGGTTATTGCCAGAAGAAAAGCTATTTTTAGGGTCAAATAACGTAATGAGGCAGAGGCCAAGGGCTCGAATGGATCGGATGTGAAGGCTTGCAAAACTAAGGTCAAATTCCAAGTCGGGAAATGGTGGATCACCAGAGGTGATAAATTGGAAGCTCCTCTTAAAAAGGCCTTAATCTTGGAATTTTGAGAGAAAGATTGACGACCTTCACCAGGTAAAACAGTGGCCAAGGCCGCCACTTGACGTCGAAGCATAGAAGGGGTTAACCCCTTGTCTAGACCTGATTGAAGAAACTGCAAAATTTCCGAAATTGTTGGTGAAGTAGGGTCTACCAGCTTGGTAGAACACCATCTGACAAAGGAGGACCAAGATGCGTTATAAATACTAATAGTTGAAGGTCGCCTGGCTGCCTGAATAGTTGAAATGATATTTGATGGTATATTGTCCTTCTTTAGGATGATGCTTTCAAGTGCCAGACGGTCAACTTTAACACGTCTGGGTCTGGATGCTGAATCACGCCCTGTAGAAGTATTAGCTGGCCCCCGGGGATTCTCCAAGGTGGCCTGACTGACAGGTCCTTCAGGTCGGTGAACCACGGTCTCCTTGGCCAGTAAGGCGCCACCAGAAGAATCTCGGCCTTTTCTGATAGAATCTTCCGGATGAGCCGTGGTAAGACAAGTATCGGAGGGAAGGCATACATTAGACCGTCCGGCCATGGGTGGCGGAGAGCGTCGTGGCCTTCTGCGGTTGGAGACGGGAACCTGGTGAAATACCTGGGGAGCTGAGCATTCCAAGGAGTCGCAAAAAGGTCCACAATCGGATTGCCGAACCTGAGAGTGAGATCGTGAAAGAGGCGGGGATGGAGCTGCCACTCTGAAGGATCCAGATGTTCCCTGCTGAGGTAATTGGCCTACAGGTTGCTGGTGCCGGAAATATGTTCCGCCTTTATTGACAGAATATTGGCCTCTGCCCAAACCATCAGCCGTTCTGTCTCCGCTATCAAGATCTTGGACCGCGTGCCCCCGTCTGTTGACATGTGCCTTTGTGGTGATATTGTCTGTCAGATGGATTAATAATAAAGAACGAGAATTAAACACTTCCCTTCTGCCAATGAATCGCCGGGTAGTCAGAAGGGCGAAAAAGAAGGAGGCTGCAAAAACTTGCTAGCAGGCCACGCAGCACTTCGTCAGGAAGCTGTCTGTGGAGACCTCAGCAAAATGGCGACCTCAGGAGAATTCTGGAAAGAATATTGCTATGCCAAACCTCATAAAAAAGATAGAAAGGGCAAAATTAAACCTCCAAACTTCTTAATGCAACAAACAAGTGGTGAGAGCCAACTCCCAGTTTCCCACAGTCATAAACATACAAGCACAAACAGTAAAAGCGGGCAATTATTTGAAAATCAAAATGGTGGGAAGCACAACCATTACCACGCCATTAGGAAGGCGGCAGGGTATGCAAGAAAACCGCAGGGACCCTGGGAACTGAGCCATAATGCCCCAAGTTACATTTGTGGAAGCTGATCCGTTGCCTCACAAGATCAGCGTGACCACCAACTGCACCCCCAGGAACTCATCGGGTTGCAGGGAAAACGCTGCCATGAACAGAATGCTACCGGCCGTACGTACAAACCCCCAGGCCGACTTCGCCCGGAATCCTCAGGCATTTTACAGCGGGGCTGCTTCAAAAAGCACCTCTCAGCTGTCTTGCGGCGATTAGAGGAGGCAGACCGGATCGGCAGTTTAATTCCTGCCAAAACCGCCGCTCGCGCCTCAGACTCACAGGAATAATGATATAAAATGGCGGATCAGCAATTCAGCCTCAAAACGCCGAAAACCGCGACTCCTGATGCCTCCAAATAGCGTCCAACAAAGTAAAAAATTGAAAAGGTACAGAAATGAATTTTAAAACCAAACAGATGAAGAAAAAAGAAGAATTCTCTGTAGAGAATAGGCACTGTGATGTACTCCCTTTCACTGAGTGAAAAAGACTGAAGGGTTAACATCACAAGGGGCGGTACCAAGGCTTCAGAAATCTTGATAGGCACTCAGTACACCCAATCATCAATCAAGTAACCCAGAAGTAGGATTGGCGGCGCATCGAGTCAGGAAAAGAAGTGGGCATCCTATATGTCCCGCTTCGAATGCTTCCTGGTGGCCAGCGACCTACAGGGGCTACCAGAGGTACGGAAGAAAGCCCTGTTCCTGAGCCATTGTGGACCCAAGGTGTTCGATATGGCCGAGGCCCTGTCAGAACCAAACTCGGTCCACACCATCTAGTGGCAAATGCTTCACACACTACTAAAGGACCACTACGCCCCTGTTGTGGCCCTGCCCTCTGAGCCTGTCCCATCGGAGGAAGAAAGCTCCGAGCATGAGGAAGAGGAGTCAGCCAGGCCTCTCTCTCCAGGCCCCTCCCCTCTGGCATTGTCTCAGGTGCCGGCCGAGGGAGAGGAGATTAGCAGGGAGACAGCTGGTTCGTCTCAGAGTGACGAAGAAACATCATTCCTGGACGCACGCCTCCGAAGGCGTGATAAACGATTGCAGCAGCTTAGGAGGCATGCTAGGGGTTAGAACTGAGTCACTGGACCACACCCCAGAGACTATATAATAGAGGGTAGTGGTCAGTGATCCGTGTGACGAACAAAAGCAAACCTTGGATAGTCACTAAAGCCTCGTCCAGAACTGCTGAGAGAAAGATTTATAGTGTCGGACATTTGGACTCTTGAGTATTTATCTTTCTGTTTTACTGTGAAAATAAAGTCACTTGGCAGACAGTGTGTCTATCGCTGCCAAGTGGGAGATAAGACCTGGGTGCATTCCAAAGTGTTTCCTTAACCCTCGGTTGGCTGTGTTTGTGTGTGTGTGAGGACGGGGACAGATCAGCCCCAATGCCATCGAAGTGCGTGCAGCAGTTCGACTTCCGGCAACGGCTGCAGCATGAGGGAGAATCGATCAGCGAATACATCGCTGCCCTGCGCAAGGCCGCAAACCAGTGCGAGTATCAAGACCTTGATGAGATGCTGCTAGAGGAATTAATCTGTGGAGAGATATTCGCTTGCAGAGAAGGTTGCTCACAAAGACAAATCTCACACTACACATCGCACTGGACGAGGTGAGGGCTCACGAATCTTCCTCCAAGGCAGCCGAGAGACTACAGGGGACGACGCAGAGCAGAACGGCACAGAAACCAGTCCTGGTTCACCAGGAAACCATAGGCACGTGGAGCAACGAAGAGTCGGACGAGGAAGTCTGCCGGACCAAACAGGACCGGCAGGACCAGCGAGGCCACCGAGATACCTGTGTGAGTTGTGGGGAACCCCATCCACGCCAGGTCTGCAAGTTCCGAGATGCCTTTTTCAGGCAATGCGAGTGGAAGGGGCACATCGCTAGAGTCTGCAGAGCCAAGCAGTACCCCCATTACAAGCCGCGGAGCAACGCTAGCCAATCAGAGATGGCGCAGCGGACGAGAACCAATCCGAAGGGCAGCTACAGGAAGAGCACAAAATCCGAGGATCTCGAGGCCTGCACCATTCGAATCGGCAGGACCTGCACATCCCCCGGAGAGAAGACGTACACAACGGTTGACATCGAGGGGTATGAGTGCGTAATGGAGACTGACATTACCATCATGTCCTGGGACAAGCTAAAGAAGGCCGTCCCCATTATCCAGAGATGGCAACTACGACACCAGCGGTTGGGACTGCGCGATTACCAGGGGAACCGCATTCCCGTGGAAGGAATCGGTGAATTCCAGGTGGAACACGGGGAATTCCGGGAAAAGCTTCCCCTCACCATAGTCAGCGGAAAGCTCCCAAGCCTCCTGGGCATGGACTGGCTCAGAGCCCTGGGCATGGGATTCACCGGAGTCCGCAACGTGTGAAGCACCCTGAAGGACGACCTGCAGGAGTTCCAGGACATGTTCGACGAGTGACCCGGCAAGTATGTGGGGACCCCTATTTCATTCAACCTTGACCCCAATATTGCCCCCATCTGGCTGAAACCCAGGAGAGTACCTTTCACCCTAAAACCCAAGATCGATGTGGAAGTGGACAAATTAATCAAGCAGGGGGTGTTAGTGCCAGTCGATCATGCCCAATGGGAGACCCCAACTGTGATCCCTGTTAAGCCAGATGGGTCTGCGCGCATCTGTGCAGACTATAAGTGTACGATCAAGAAGGCCCTCCAACAGAACGTTTACCCGGTTCCTATTTTACACCATCTGCTGCATTCCCTAGGGCCAGGCAAGAACTTCGCTAAACTCATCTTGCGCAGGCGTATCAGCAGTTGCCAGTAGATGGCGCTACCGCAGAGGCACAGACTATAGTAACACATACAGGTGCCTTCAAGTGTACCAGACTCCAATTCGGAGTCAGCATAGCTCCAGGACTGTTCCAGAGCACCATGGAGCGACTGTTACAGGGGATCCCCGGGGTGGTCCCATATTTTGATGAAGTGCTCATCACAAAGAAGACGAACAGCAACTAGGGGAGAGGCTGAGACAAGTACTAAGGAAGTTCAGAAGTGCAGGACTCAGGGTCAAACGCAACAAGTGCATGATCGCAGTCCCTTCTGTGGAGTTCTTGGGGTATTGGGTAGACAGAACTGGCATACACCCCATCGAGAGCAAGATTAGGGCGATCCAAGAAGCCCCCACCCCCAAAGACAAGGCGGAACTACAAGCATTCCTGGGACTATTTAACTTTTACGCAATTTTTCTAAGGGACAAGGCAACAGTAGCGGAGCCCCTGCACCGACTGATGGCCAAAAAGTCCAAATGGGTTTGGGGGAAGGCTGAGGCTACCGCATTTGCTGCCGTAAAGAAACTCCTGTCGGCCGAGAGTTTTCTAATTCAGTACAACTCTACGCTTCCCCTAGTGCTAGTCTGTGACGCGTCCCCCTTCAGCGTGGGGGCTGTCCTGAGTCATAGACTACAGAACGGTCTAGAGGCACCCATCGCCTACTACTCCTGGACTCTTTTGAGTGCCGAACGGAACTACAGTCAACTTGACAAGGAGGCCCTGGCAGCTGTCTCAGGAGTCAAGAAGTTCCACGAATACCTGTTCGGCAGATACTTCGAACTCATCACAGACCATCGCCCCCTGTTAGAAAAATAAAAATTATTCCTGTAAAAGCATAACCTGAGTTACGCCATTTTAAAATCATGTTAAGGCTTTGTTTTGCCTTGTATAACCTGATTATATAATTTAGCTGACATTTAAGAACATGAGAAAGGAAGTGTGTAATTCCTGTGTTTTTGAGAGGATGTTTATCTTGCAGGAAATATGCTCTTGGGTCAACTTGCCCTCACTAATTAAAGGAAGTACGCAATTGATGTTTTTGAGGGGTATTTCTGTTGGGAATTGAGGAATTTCCAGGGTGGAATTATGTACTACATATGTTATATAAGATGTTATGTAAGATCTGAAACTGATTTCCAAGGTACTTTATTGACGTGTATTCTGATGTTCCTGAAGACTATAAAAACTCGTGTAAATTATTTTATTTCCGTCTTTCTCTACTTCAGAGAGAGAGGCCCTTTGCAAAGAAAATAAAAACTCTGCCCCAGGATTATTTTAGTCTCTGTCTCTTTAAAAGGGTAATGGGATTTACCTGTCGACCACAATTGGCGCCCGAAGGGACTGAAAACATTCTGTCTGGAATGGAACTCCCTGATACGTGCGCACAAACACTGATTTCAGTGAGAAGGGGTTATTTCCTTTCCAGCCGGAATTGCTTTTCTATGAACCTTGAGGCGGAGACCTGAATGCCTGGACAGAGAGGAACGTTCCTGAAGACTTTGGTGCACCAGGAGTGAGTATTTGTTTTCTTTTTGGTGGTTTGGATTTGTGTATGTTTGTGTGTGTATGGCCTGTATGATTTGTGTGTATAATTAGTGTAATTATAATTAGGTTGGGGAAAGTATGGGGCCTTTACTAGGGAAAAGTGCTGCTGAGACTGAAATACCCTCCATCCCCCATATCTCTATTAGGGAAATTGTTAATACAGTGGTCAGAGGATTGGTTGAAAGCTTGTACAAAGGTATTAGATAAGGTAACTATGATTAATTATTGTAAGGAGGTTTGGCTGACGTTTGTGTTGATACAGCCTAATTATAGGTGGAGTAAGTTTGGGGAGTCAGACCCATATTGGATCAATACTTTGAAGAACGTTTTGGTGAAAAAAAGAAGTTGAAAGCTCAATTGTTATATGTTGAACCTCAGTTCCATGTTCAGTAGTTTGACCCTCTTCCCCGAGAAGTTCTAGAGTTTTGTATGGGAAGGAAGAAGAAGAGGAAGGTTGGGATCCTTTAGCTTATGCTACATGCCCACCTCCCCCTCCTTCGTATAATCCAAGTTGTGGGTGGAATTGATGTTGCTGCTGGGAGCAGAAAGGAAGAGACTTTGGCAGGGCAGTAATATGGGCAGCTGGAGAAGGAGTTGGGTGAATTGTCAGTAACCGTGAAACAGAATCCATCCACTTCTCCTCATGTTAAATGTTCACAAACTAAAGGAATGTTTCCTTTAAGAGGAATGCCGAATGGTATTGCGGCTTTTGTGAATGTGTCTTTGACATCTTCTGATCTGCAAGATTATAAAAGAAATATGCCGTCTTTACAGGCGGATCTGATCAAGTTGTCTGAGTCATTGGATTTATTCCTGAGACCCAATCTGTATACTTTTGCAGAGTTACAGCATATATTGAGTTATTTGTTCTCCCCTGAGGAGAGGTCACAAATTCGAAAGGCAGCTATGGTTTTTTTTAGGATAAAACCCAAGTGGGGGCTGTTCAGCCCGTTGCTGCAGATGTTAAGTCTCCATTAGTTAATCCTGGTTGGAATAATAATAATTTAGCCGATCAGGAACAAATGGAGGGAGTTAAGACAGCTGTACCTCAAGGAAGAAACAAAAGTTTTGGAGGTGGAACAGTTGTGGGAAGAAACACCGTCTGTGTTTCTGGAAAATATTAAGGACAATTTGAATAAGCACACTGGTCTTTCTCCTGAAACGCCGGCTTATGAGTCCTTAATGGAAATGAAATTTGTGACGAAATCATGGCCAGACATACAGAAGCTTGAAAATTGGGCTACTACTGATATTGCTGCTCTGTTGAAAGAAGCTCAAAAGGTCTATGTGAATAGGGACGAGGCCAAGACTTGAAGAGAAAAGGAAAGAAAAGTTGAATGATGGTGTCTGTGTTGAAACAGACAGGAGGGGGAAAGGAGTTAGGTAGAAGAGGAAAAGGTTTTGTGAAATTTTGGTTGCAATGTGGCGACAGTGTCCTGGAATTGGGAGAGGATTACTCCAGTGGAAAAAAGTCTAGTGTTGGTGGATTGGAAAGCAAAAAGTGCTTTGTGTGTGTAAAGGAGAGGCATTTTGCTAGAATTTGTCCTGAGAAGAGGATGATTAGTGGTTCCAGAAGAGGAAGATCATGTGTTTCTAATAGATACGGGTGTGACTAGAACCTCTATTTGTAAATTGCCTAGAGGAGTGCATCCCACAGGTGTAACTATTAAGATAAGGGGTGTCAAGGGTATACCTTTTGATGTGCCATTGTTGAAGAATGTGAAATTGAGTTGTGGAAAGGGTATTACATGTTTGGATGTGATATTTGTTCCAGAAGTAGGTCTTAATCTGCTTGGGAGAGATGCATTGTCTCTTCTGGGATGTGAGCTTGGTATACAGATCGTTCTTGTTCTTGGATGAGGCAGAAAACTCTGTAGGAATGTAGTAAGGAAGGGTTATTGTTCTTCCTACCTAAGGTTGAATGTGAATATTTTGTC
Organism: Arizona elegans; assembly: GCA_022577455.1. Classification (NCBI taxonomy): domain Eukaryota; kingdom Metazoa; phylum Chordata; class Lepidosauria; order Squamata; family Colubridae; genus Arizona; species Arizona elegans. The sequence continues at coordinate 78,153,706 of JAKOOJ010000004.1, read as the reverse complement.
TTTGATTAATGTGATGTGATGGTGATATGTGTGTGCCGGCTAATTAAGTGACCTTCTTGGCTTAAGCCTGGAGCTGTGGAGGACAGGTGTGGTTAGGGCCCGAAATCAAGTTTTTGATTAAAAACCGCATCCTGAAGTTTTCCGCTGCTTGAGGAATAGGCTACAAGATGTCAAGGATGAAAATGAAATGGGTATCTGAAGGGATGGAACCTTTCCAGGTCTTATTCCAGGTTTGTAAATGTTGTTAAATGGTATGTGTGTGTAATGAGAGTTGTTTAGGCAATAGAGCTCATTGTCTTGTAAAATAATAATAATACTGAGAAAGATAATAAAGCTTCCTGAAGTATTTATGCTGACTAATTGGCAGGGAAAAGGCATGTGTGTGTTGGAATACACTAAAAGGTCTGATTGCAGAATAAATATGAGTGTGTGTGGTAAACCCTTAAATGGGGGTGGTAAAGTGATCCTGATATTTGTGAATGCCTGTGCATTGAACCCCTGAGAAATCTCCCTTTGTATATTGAAATAGTGAGTGGCAAGAGTTTGTTGTAGTAGTTGTTGTTATGTTGTAATAGCAAGTGTTTGAATGAGCAAGTGAGAGATGAGAGAGATCCTATGGAGAAGTAGGATTAGGAAGAGATATTTGCGATGTTAATTGGAGACAGGAGTAGTATTTTTCCTCTCTATATTTCCCCCGTCTTTTTGTTCTGAGCAAGAGAAGTAGAAAGGGGGGGGGGGAGGTGCGGTTTGTTTTCCCTTTTACACATTTTTTTTCCTTTGCTGAGTTTGTCTGAGAGAAAGGAGGGGCAAATGGGTGATTTGATCCTCCATTGTTTCTGACTGCATTGGCAGCTATGTAGATGTATTTCCTGTCCTGCTCTAGAGAAGTGACATTGAAAGTCTGAAACAATTATTTTTGGGAGTAGAGACCCGGAGTACCTCTAATTAGGTGATTTTCTTTTGGTTTTTGAAGTTTTTTTATTACCCTCTTTTATGTTTTTATGTCTGTGTATTTTGAATGATTTTGAATGCTGAGAAGGAGATTTCTAGATACTGGATAGTCTGGGGAATAGTTGACTATGTTATTTTAGCTTAGTGTTGTCCAGATAAAGGATGTTCCCTTGAGGGAAGAATTACTGGTAGAAGGTAAAGATGGACTTTTGGTCTGGTTAGCTAGGAAGTTACCTGTGAATTTAGATTAAGCTTTGCATTTCTTTGAAGCTTGTGGAAATAGTTTAGCTAATTTGATAGAGATGTGGTGTGATTCCTCTGAAGTGGGGAGAGTTGAGTATTTGTTGAGACTTTATTGATTTATTGATAGTTAATTCTAAACTAAGTTGTTTGGAAGAAAGGGTTTGAAGAGTTGAAGAAAGTAATAATATAGTGTTGCTCCAGTGTTATGTTTGCCTGGTTTAAGGAAGAAATTTCCACTTGTCTGTAGTAGTGGAAGATAGTATAGCCAAAGGAGTGTTGGTTCTCTTGACCAATAGGAGAGAGAGATGGGACAATGTGGAACGAAATTGTGTGGTTATGAATAAATGAATTGAGAATGGGATGAGACAGGATGGTTATGCAGTTGTGAATGGAGACACTATTGAGATATTGGAAGCTGGAAAGTTACCGTTTGAATGGTCAGTGCAGACATGTGAGGTTTTTGCTTTATTGTAAGCATTGCACATATTAATTAATGAGGTAGGGAATATTCATGCTGATTTGAACTATGCTTATGGTATTTTACATACTTTTGGGATAATCTGGATTGAAAGGGGGTTGATATTTAGTAAAAGGAATTGCAATAGGTGGAAAGGCAGTTGAGGATCCTTCTAAACTTGATATTATATAAATAGTGGATGATTAAAGATGGAGTGCAAATTTTTACTAAAGCTGTGATGTGGAATGTGATTGAATGAGTGCATGAGGGAACCTATTGGGGAACGCAAGCACTTATTGATTTTATTAAATGTATATGCATATATGTGTCTAGGGGTGTGTATACAATAGTTATATAAATGGTACGGAAATGAATACATTGTGTATGTAAAAAAAACAAATATGTAGAGATTTGACCATTTGGCCTTTTCAATGAATCTAAGTAGATTACATTGAAATGCTGGTGGTGTGACCATTGATATATGTAATAATAATAGTGGATTATTTTACTGGATAGGTTGAAGCCTTTCTTTGTGTAAAGACAGGTGTTCAGAAGATTGTTAATTCATATTAGAGCGAATAATATCCAAATATGCATTGGTTGATCTTATTGATAGTGATAGGGGTATACATTTCATTGTCCAAGGTGATGAAGGTTATGGAACAATTAGGAATTGATTGGCAACTACATTTATTGTTGTGAATGTGCTAATCAGATAAGTAAATCTATGTTATAAAAATTAATGTTAGAGCTTCAACTACCTTGAATGAAGTGTTTGCCTTTAGCTCTATTAAGAATAGGAACTAGTCCTAGGAAAGATCTGGGGATATCTACGTATGAAATGATGTTTGGATTGCCATATGTGGGGAAAGTTGAGATGCCTAGGATAGAATTGAAGGATGTTTTTTCTGAAAATATATACAGGGACTGTCCCAGTGTTTTTCTCATTTAAGGTAAAAAGGACAGAATCCACCTCTTGATTTCCAAGCACATGAATACAAAAGTGGAGACTGGGTCCGATAAAAGCCATTACTGAGAAGAAGTTGCAGCCGGTGTGGAAAGGACCGTTCCAAGTTCTGCTAACTACAGGGTCGGCTGTAAGGACTAAGGAACAAGGTTGGGTATGCTATTCCAGAGTCAAGGGACTGGTGGCTTTGCCTTATGGAAGGACAGTTGCTACGGAACCTGCAAACCCTCTTAAATTGACTTTTTGATGACAAACCTTAGACGATTGGGGACCAATGGATGGAAGAAGAGTTTTATGAAGAATTTTGTATTTGGCTAGGAGTGGTAATAATTCTTGTTGTGTTTTTGATTGTATTGAGGAAAGATATTATTGATTGGTGTAAATCTATGTTTTGGTATCCAGTGGATTAAGTTCTCCTTGATTGATTGATGTATTGGAGGTAAGATAATAATCTTTCATCTCTTTGAACAATATGTTGGGAGAGCTAGTTCACTAGGAATAATGGGGTTTTTTGTGGTAATGTTTGTTATTCTACAGGTGTGGATAGGAATGGGGATTTTGGCTGTGTTGCCTAGTTACCCTATAACATGGTAGCAGCTATGTTTCCATACTGAATTCGAGCACCGTTATTCTTTTATAGAAACACCACTAACCCTAATAGACACCACTGAGGAAGCTGAGATATGTATTAAGTCATCTTTTGAAGATGGTGTGTGCCAAGTGCAAACGTACATATGGGATAGTTCCTCAATACATTGGCCTTACAAATAGAATGGAATTTTTAAATAAGCAATGCACTGAGCTATTTGGTAATTATACACCTTCATACAAGAAGTTTCGGATTTTGGAGGAAGGGTTACATTTTCTATGTTTAAGGATATAAGTTCCCTCCAAGTTAATGTTTTTATGTGGTAACATGACATTGACCAAATTACCTATTGTATGGAGAGGAGTTTCTATACTGTTACAGAATGTTCATAATTTACAGGAATAAACTGATAAAGAGAAGAATTGGGGATTGTGAGAAAAATAAGAATTATTCCTGTAAAAGCATAACCTGAGTTACGCCATTTTAAAATCATGTTAAGGCTTTGTTTTGCCTTGTATAACCTGATTATATAATTTAGCTGACATTTAAGAACATGAGAAAGGAAGTGTGTAATTCCTGTGTTTTTGAGAGGATGTTTATCTTGCAGGAAATATGCTCTTGGGTCAACTTGCCCTCACTAATTAAAGGAAGTACGCAATTGATGTTTTTGAGGGGTATTTCTGTTGGGAATTGGGGAATTTCCAGGGTGGAATTATGTACTACATATGTTATATAAGATGTTATGTAAGATCTGAAACTGATTTCCAAGGTACTTTATTGACGTGTATTCTGATGTTCCTGAAGACTATAAAAACTCGTGTAAATTATTTTATTTCCGTCTTTCTCTACTTCAGAGAGAGAGGCCCTTTGCAAAGAAAATAAAAACTCTGCCCCAGGATTATTTTAGTCTCTGTCTCTTTAAAAGGGTAATGGGATTTACCTGTCGACCACAATTGGCGCCCGAAGGGACTGAAAACATTCTGTCTGGAATGGAACTCCCTGATACGTGCGCACAAACACTGATTTCAGTGAGAAGGGGTTATTTCCTTTCCAGCCGGAATTGCTTTTCTATGAACCTTGAGGCGGAGACCTGAATGCCTGGACAGAGAGGAACATTCCTGAAGACTTTGGTGCACCAGGAGTGAGTATTTGTTTTCTTTTTGGTGGTTTGGATTTGTGTATGTTTGTGTGTGTATGGCCTGTATGATTTGTGTGTATAATTAGTGTAATTATAATTAGGTTGGGGAAAGTATGGGGCCTTTACTAGGGAAAAGTGCTGCTGAGACTGAAATACCCTCCATCCCCCATATCTCTATTAGGGAAATTGTTAATACAGTGGTCAGAGGATTGGTTGAAAGCTTGTACAAAGGTATTAGATAAGGTAACTATGATTAATTATTGTAAGGAGGTTTGGCTGACGTTTGTGTTGATACAGCCTAATTATAGGTGGAGTAAGTTTGGGGAGTCAGACCCATATTGGATCAATGCTTTGAAGAACGTTTTGGTGAAAAAAAGAAGTTGAAAGCTCAATTGTTATATGTTGAACCTCAGTTCCATGTTCAGTAGTTTGACCCTCTTCCCCGAGAAGTTCTAGAGTTTTGTATGGGAAGGAAGAAGAAGAGGAAGGTTGGGATCCTTTAGCTTATGCTACATGCCCACCTCCCCCTCCTTCGTATAATCCAAGTTGTGGGTGGAATTGATGTTGCTGCTGGGAGCAGAAAGGAAGAGACTTTGGCAGGGCAGTAATATGGGCAGCTGGAGAAGGAGTTGGGTGAATTGTCAGTAACCGTGAAACAGAATCCATCCACTTCTCCTCATGTTAAATGTTCACAAACTAAAGGAATGTTTCCTTTAAGAGGAATGCCGAATGGTATTGCGGCTTTTGTGAATGTGTCTTTGACATCTTCTGATCTGCAAGATTATAAAAGAAATATGCCGTCTTTACAGGCGGATCTGATCAAGTTGTCTGAGTCATTGGATTTATTCCTGAGACCCAATCTGTATACTTTTGCAGAGTTACAGCATATATTGAGTTATTTGTTCTCCCCTGAGGAGAGGTCACAAATTCGAAAGGCAGCTATGGTTTTTTTTGGGATAAAACCCAAGTGGGGGCTGTTCAGCCCGTTGCTGCAGATGTTAAGTCTCCATTAGTTAATCCTGGTTGGAATAATAATAATTTAGCCGATCAGGAACAAATGGAGGGAGTTAAGACAGCTGTACCTCAAGGAAGAAACAAAAGTTTTGGAGGTGGAACAGTTGTGGGAAGAAACACCGTCTGTGTTTCTGGAAAATATTAAGGACAATTTGAATAAGCACACTGGTCTTTCTCCTGAAACGCCGGCTTATGAGTCCTTAATGGAAATGAAATTTGTGACGAAATCATGGCCAGACATACAGAAGCTTGAAAATTGGGCTACTACTGATATTGCTGCTCTGTTGAAAGAAGCTCAAAAGGTGTTGAAACAGACAGGAGGGGGAAAGGAGTTAGGTAGAAGAGGAAAAGGTTTTGTGAAATTTTGGTTGCAATGTGGCGACAGTGTCCTGGAATTGGGAGAGGATTACTCCAGTGGAAAAAAGTCTAGTGTTGGTGGATTGGAAAGCAAAAAGTGCTTTGTGTGTGTAAAGGAGAGGCATTTTGCTAGAATTTGTCCTGAGAAGAGGATGATTAGTGGTTCCAGAAGAGGAAGATCATGTGTTTCTAATAGATACGGGTGTGACTAGAACCTCTATTTGTAAATTGCCTAGAGGAGTGCATCCCACAGGTGTAACTATTAAGATAAGGGGTGTCAAGGGTATACCTTTTGATGTGCCATTGTTGAAGAATGTGAAATTGAGTTGTGGAAAGTGTATTACATGTTTGGATGTGATATTTGTTCCAGAAGTAGGTCTTAATCTGCTTGGGAGAGATGCATTGTCTCTTCTGGGATGTGAGCTCGGTATACAGATCGTTCTTGTTCTTGGATGAGGCAGAAAACTCTGTAGGAATGTAGTAAGGAAGGGTTATTGTTCTTCCTACCTAAGGTTGAATGTGAATATTTTGTCTTTGATTAATGTGATGTGATGGTGATATGTGTGTGCCGGCTAATTAAGTGACCTTCTTGGCTTAAGCCTGGAGCTGTGGAGGACAGGTGTGGTTAGGGCCCGAAATCAAGTTTTTGATTAAAAACCGCATCCTGAAGTTTTCCGCTGCTTGAGGAATAGGCTACAAGATGTCAAGGATGAAAATGAAATGGGTATCTGAAGGGATGGAACCTTTCCAGGTCTTATTCCAGGTTTGTAAATGTTGTTAAATGGTATGTGTGTGTAATGAGAGTTGTTTAGGCAATAGAGCTCATTGTCTTGTAAAATAATAATAATACTGAGAAAGATAATAAAGCTTCCTGAAGTATTTATGCTGACTAATTGGCAGGGAAAAGGCATGTGTGTGTTGGAATACACTAAAAGGTCTGATTGCAGAATAAATATGAGTGTGTGTGGTAAACCCTTAAATGGGGGTGGTAAAGTGATCCTGATATTTGTGAATGCCTGTGCATTGAACCCCTGAGAAATCTCCCTTTGTATATTGAAATAGTGAGTGGCAAGAGTTTGTTGTAGTAGTTGTTGTTATGTTGTAATAGCAAGTGTTTGAATGAGCAAGTGAGAGATGAGAGAGATCCTATGGAGAATAGGATTAGGAAGAGATATTTGCGATGTTAATTGGAGACAGGAGTAGTATTTTTCCTCTCTATATTTCCCCCGTCTTTTTGTTCTGAGCAAGAGAAGTAGAAAGGGGGGGGGAGGTGCGGTTTGTTTTCCCTTTTACACATTTTTTTTCCTTTGCTGAGTTTGTCTGAGAGAAAGGAGGGGCAAATGGGTGATTTGATCCTCCATTGTTTCTGACTGCATTGGCAGCTATGTAGATGTATTTCCTGTCCTGCTCTAGAGAAGTGACATTGAAAGTTTGAAACAATTATTTTTGGGAGTAGAGACCCGGAGTACCTCTAATTAGGTGATTTTCTTTTGGTTTTTGAAGTTTTTTTATTACCCTCTTTTATGTTTTTATGTCTGTGTATTTTGAATGATTTTGAATGCTGAGAAGGAGATTTCTAGATACTGGATAGTCTGGGGAATAGTTGACTATGTTATTTTAGCTTAGTGTTGTCCAGATAAAGGATGTTCCCTTGAGGGAAGAATTACTGGTAGAAGGTAAAGATGGACTTTTGGTCTGGTTAGCTAGGAAGTTACCTGTGAATTTAGATTAAGCTTTGCATTTCTTTGAAGCTTGTGGAAATAGTTTAGCTAATTTGATAGAGATGTGGTGTGATTCCTCTGAAGTGGGGAGAGTTGAGTATTTGTTGAGACTTTATTGATTTATTGATAGTTAATTCTAAACTAAGTTGTTTGGAAGAAAGGGTTTGAAGAGTTGAAGAAAGTAATAATATAGTGTTGCTCCAGTGTTATGTTTGCCTGGTTTAAGGAAGAAATTTCCACTTGTCTGTAGTAGTGGAAGATAGTATAGCCAAAGGAGTGTTGGTTCTCTTGACCAATAGGAGAGAGAGATGGGACAATGTGGAACGAAATTGTGTGGTTATGAATAAATGAATTGAGAATGGGATGAGACAGGATGGTTATGCAGTTGTGAATGGAGACACTATTGAGATATTGGAAGCTGGAAAGTTACCGTTTGAATGGTCAGTGCAGACATGTGAGGTTTTTGCTTTATTGTAAGCATTGCACATATTAATTAATGAGGTAGGGAATATTCATGCTGATTTGAACTATGCTTATGGTATTTTACATACTTTTGGGATAATCTGGATTGAAAGGGGGTTGATATTTAGTAAAAGGAATTGCAATAGGTGGAATGTATTTTGTTACTCACTGCCTGGCTTGCTGCGTCCTCATTCACCCAACCTAACAATATGGCCTTCCATAGATTATATATAACGTATGTAACATGCTGGAGTCCTTATCTAAAGTAATTTGACAATTGCCATCCCAGGAAGTCTATTACGACCCCAATATGATCAGATTAAGATCACACTGGGATCTGGGATCTTAATCACCAGGCATTCTTATTTTAAACCTATAAAATGCAATTTATGAACAAGCAGGAGAATGATGCTCTTCACAATGAACAAATGTATGCAAAATTCCCCAAAAGACAGAAGGGATTTCAGCGCTTTAACAATACTCTTAATGAAACCCAAAATGCAAGTTTTCCAGTCATAATTTGTATGGCATGTGTACAATACAAACATTTAAAATACAGCTTCAAGTCTGCTTTATTGCCATGGATGGTGTAGGACTGGAAATTATTACCTGCTTCCATTTTATTTGCCTGCCTATGGTTAACTTAGGATAACTATGATTTTGTCAGATGACTAAATGTATGATGTTCTAAAGGATAAATGATTTATATAGGTTGATAAGCTAAAATATAGTATGCTAACTGGGTTTACTGTGCTGTAAAAAAAGACATTTCATAAAGTAAACAATGCAGAAAATATTTTCATAAAGGATAGAATGGAAGAAGAGAACAGAGATAATGCTTATAAATTCACAATACTGTAGTCTTCAAAATGGAAAAATGGCCAAGGTCAGATGTCTTAAAGCAGTGATGGCGAACATTTTCGGCACTGAGTGCTGAAAAGGTCACACGGAAACATTGTGCACACACACACATGCTTGTCAGGGCTGCAATCCGGAAAAGTGAAACTTCCGGATTCTAGCACGCATGTGTGCCCGTTGATCAGCTGACCAGCGTGCATGCGCAGGCCAGTTTTCGGCACTGCCAGGCGCGAAGGGATCGTGCTCCAAAAAAGCCAAACTTCCAGGTTCTGGCACACATGCGCACCCGACAATCAACTGGCCAGCACGCAGGCGCACACCGGTTTTCAGCACTGCCACGCACACCAAGGACAGCTGAGCATCGCGCACACATGCACGCCAAAAACCCAGAAGACAAACAGGCAAGGCCGTGCGTGTCAGGTGAATGGCTTTGTGTGCTACTTTGGGCACACGTGACATAGGTTCACCATCACAGTTTTAAAGCTTATTATTACACAAGATATTTGTACAAGAGGCAAACTCAGGATTAAATGTTTCATTGTGGCTTTTTAAAACAATCAGCAAACCTAGCCATCCATTTTCTTAAACTAAACTGAATCAAAACTATAAGAAATTGGCATTTATTTATTCCCAATTCTAAAGGAAGCTTTAGGAAAGGATTAATACAACTGAAAAGACAAAAAGTATGTTATCTAATGCAGGGGTCACTAACCTTTCGGACCTCAGGGACAACTAAAAATTCATAATTTTAAATCCCGTGGACCACTAATATGATCTGCCTAATGACTGACTGGGTGGGCGTGGCTAAGTGGTCATGTGACTGGGTGGGTGTGGTCAACTCAATGTCACTCACATTGAGGGGTGCCTCACCGGCCTCTACTCCCCCTCACCTCCCAACCCCTCCTCGCCTGCCCACCCAGGCTCCTTAGTGCCCCAACAGGAAGCAGTTGTTGGAGCAAAGCAGCCACCATGAGAAAGAGTTGGCAAAACAGATCAGTTCAAATTGGATGTGACCGAGGAGGCTCAGCAGACCACACTGAGGACTAGGAGAATAGGCTTTCCAAGCAGGAGTGCAAGGCCAGGTACCAGAGCCTGGAGGCTCAGGAGGCTGAGATGGTCAGCTAATTCCAGGCCACGATGCCGTCCCACTGGAATGAGGCCCTCCGGCTCTTCGCCACCAGCCTTCGTCCAAAGCCCCACACCAGGAGGTTGAAGCAGACCCCAAGTTGGAATTTTTGCCCCTCTCCAACCCGCACAAAAAGAACCCAAAGGGGGAGACTCTCTGCAGCAACACAAATATTCATTGTACGTATCCGGCTCAGGGGTCGTAGTTTGAGGACCCGTGATTTAGTGCAATATAAAAAATGCAAATAACTTTTCTGCGGACCACCAAAATTTTCTCACAGACCACCAGTGGCCCACAGACTATCAGTTGGTGACTGCTAGTCTAATGGATGTAAAAATCTACATTGTAAAGTGATATTAGGATATGTCCTTCAGTAAGGTACTATAGGAACAGCAGGGCACAGAAGGCAGCTAGGGCAACCTTGATTTTCTCAACTTGAGATGAAAGCTTCAAACCAATTCATCAATAGAAAATTTTAGAAATGGAATAAATGTTTGAAAGTTAGTTTTCTGTATCAAAGCACAGGTACACAAACTTGTATTAGCAGTAAGTACCAGCTCTTACAGAAGAAACAGAAAGACAGAAGTCTGAATACATCATGTATTAAATGCAATGATTTCTTTCAATAGGATTTGCAGAAATGCTTAATACTGGGACAAAGGAAATCAAATCCTATATGTCTGACATCTTCAAAAAAATTAAAGGTGTGATTGGCCATAATTACTCATTTAGATGTTTATCTTTGAACTTTGAACAGAGTCCTTCTTTAGTGCACTCAAGAATCTGAACCAAGTTTCTACAATTATCATCTGAAGTTTATCACAACAGAAGGATTGGGATTTGTTATTGCCCATGGATCTAAGCCTTTTAGTGCTGTTTCACAATGTTAAAATTCCTTTGTGGAACTCCTTTGATCATTTGCTCCCAGACTGGAAAAAAAGTGAATCTTATCAAATGCCTTTACCTCATGATACTATAAAAAGGAAAAGACTCAGTAATCAACCCTAATTATTCCAAGAGGCACAATGAACTTTCCCCCACCCCAACCCCCGAATTTATGATTGGAATGAAGAATATTCTTTCTAAGCAATAATGAGACACGGGGTTGTATTTTTTTCTAGGTTTATGCAAGTCTGTGTCTTCATTTATACAAAAAAAAAAAGCTTCTTCCAATATATTAAAAACAAGAAAAAAGTCAAGGAAACAATTGGTCCACTGGTGGGAGAAAGTGTCAAGATGGTGACAAGCAACAGGGAAAAAGCAGAACTACTTAACTCATTTTTTGCATCTGCTTTACACAAAGGGAAAAAACAATGCAACCTATCAAAACAGCACCACAATAAAGATTTATATTTGATTTATATTGATAATGACGGTTGGTGTAAGCAAATCGAAGGAACTTTCGATGTGCTGGATGGATTGGAACATGGAGGTACGCCTCCTGTAGGTCGACTGATGTCATTACATCGCCCTCTCTTATGCATCCCAAGATAAGTTCTGAGGGATTGCATCTTGAACTGTCGGTATTGGACAAAGTTGTTGAGGGATTTGAAGTTCAAGATCCCCCTCCAGCCCCCTGAAGACTTGGGCACTAGGAAAAGAATTGAGTACACCCCTGTTCTTTCCTGCCCTGAAGGAACAGGCTCTATGGCCTGTATGTCCAACACATGTTGGATTTCTGCATCCATAAATTGACTCTTCTACTGATGTGAAATTGGACATTGGATATAACAATCTGGAGGAGTGGACTGAAATTCTAGGATGAGTCCCTGCCCCACCGTCCGAAGAACCCAAGCATCGGACAATGTGACTTCCCATTGGTCTAGGAAATGACTTTAACGACCGCCAATGGGAAGATGTGACAGAAAGTCATTTACCCCTTTTAGTAGGCCTTTGCCTGGCTCCTCTATATGGTCTCTTGGTGGAGGTGTTATATCTGCCCCTGTCTCTGAAGGACTGTCTATCCGAAGATCGGTCAAATCCCTGGGAATCAGGGCTGTGTGAATAGAACCCGCTGGGTCCTGTATCCTGCTGAAAGGACTGCCGTTGGGAATACGGTGAATATCTATGGTCCGGTTTCCGATAGGAAAATGGCAGCACCTTTCTCTTGTCTTTCCTTTCTACTAAGATTGGTTCCAAGGCTGGCCCAAAAAGAGCAGATTCATTATAAGGAGCTGAAGCCAACTTCCATTTAGACTTCATATCCACTCTCCAAGGGCACAACCAAAGGAGTCTACGAGAAGAAACAGTAGAGGTCAACGCCCGTGACATGAATTTGGCCGCATCTAAGCAGGCGTCAGCTGAGTACTCAGTAGCTGCCACCATCTTATTGATATCCTGTTGGATTCTAGTGTCCTCTGGAGGAAGACGTTCCCTCAACTGTCGCAGCCAAATTAAAGTGGCGCGATTGAAAAAAGATGTTCCAGGCCCGGAAGGAATACCAATGGAGTTTTACAAAAACTGTCAAAATGCAATGGATGAACTGTTACTCCAAGTCCTCAATGATGCATTATTGGAAGCAGAAATCCCCAAATCCTGGACCGAAATCATTATTACACTCATCCCCAAAGAAGATATGGATCCCACACAAGTTAAAAATTATAGGCCGATCTCATTGCTCAATGTAGACTTCAAACTCTTCATGTTGGTTATAATGCAAAGACTGAAAATAATTATTTATAAATACATACATACAGATCAGAATGGTTTTGTCCCAAGAAGACAGATCAAAAATAACATAAGAACAATTATCAACGTCCTGGAATATTACGAGAAAAGAGTTGACAAACAAGTAGCCTTAATCTTTTTAGATGCACAAAAGGCATTTGACAATTTAAATTGGAATTTCCTCATATTACACCTAGAGGCCATGGATTTCGGTGTCAAATTTTTACATATGATTAGAAAAGTATACTCCTTCCAAATGGCCAAAATCATGATTAATGGAGATATGACTGAAAATCTGGATATACAAAAAGGTGTGAGACAGGGTTGCCCTTTATCCCCACTACTGTTCATAATCTCATTGGAAATATTATTAAATGAAGTTAGGAAGGACGCGGAAATAAAAGGTCTGAGAACACGGAAAGAAGAGTACAAACTGCAAGCCTTCGCTGACGATGTGGTATTTATAATGGAGCAACCAGAAATAACAGGAACCAAACTTTTAGTGAGGAATATGGAAGAGTCGCGGGGCGGACTTCCGGCGGTGACGTCAATGTGTTAGGGACGAAAGGAACTGTGCTCCGTTTCCAAAGCCCCTAATATCCTCGCTGCGGGCGCTGATTTCGGCGCTACCGACCCCGTAGAGGTCGGTAGAAAAAGGGGAAGTTTCTGAGGTTCAGGATAACTCCTCTAACTCGGAACGAGGAAGAACCAGCCACCCGGCTGGCCAGAAACGCTGACAGCTGTTAAGAGAGAAGCGAAGATTGAAAAAGAAAAGCATCAGTGAAAACAGAAGTGAGGATTAAAGATTGAAAAGGTATATCTGCATTTTCTAACGGTTGGGAGAAAGCGGGTGGAAGGAACCCTTGAGTAAAAGAGGAGAAAGAGAAGCAGCGACCAATAAGTGGAGTGAAGGGAGGAATCCATATTGAAAGTGACAGTGCGTAATCTGGTAGTCAGTGGAATCCGAAAGAATCCAGAGGGAATACGGTTGAACAAAGTGTGTGATCGATAACAAGAGCTTTATAACAAAAAGCTGCGAGAGCGAAGGTCTCCGAAAACTTAAAAGACTTAACGGGAGGATTTTTAGAGCCCCGGATATCCATATGAGAAAGGACGGTGAAGCCATATTGAGCAACGGCAGGGAGAACGCAGTCAACTTAGAACTTATAACATTGTTGCCGATACTTACTGGACAATTCAGATAAAGGCTTCCTTAACAGGATCGAGTTTACCGATCGAGTTAATTGGATAATTGGATAATAAAGTAACAGGACTGTTGGATTGAGCTATTTGGGGAAGCAGACGCTTGATACTTTTGGCGCACGATCGGTGTGTATTGGACAAAAAGTAAAGGGAGGAAAAAAAAGTACGATCGGATGTGAAATACACTGGATTTATAATTTTTGTTTCTGCCATGGCTTATCCCGGTGAGGACTTGAATTGAGGATTATAGAACAAGTGGATAATACATGGATATATTATATTGAAACTATTGACAGTTGAAAGGAAGTGGACTTGAACTATAATTGGATATTTGATATAAGGATTGCCAGAATACAAGATACTACCAAGACCAACTACTAATTACCAACAGTGACTAAGAAGTAATATTTGGTGTATATATACTCACTGCTTTGGAAATCTATACTTATATGACTGCATAACATTACCTTATACTTATCTTGTACTCATTAAGTGAATTATTGCCTTATTAATTTGTTTTTATATATTTATATATTTAGAATCAAAGATATAGACTCTATTATAGCTAAATATAATTTCTATTAATTTGTCTTTATATAATTAGAATCTCAATGATTTGTTAATTTGTCTTAATATAATTAGAATCAAAGATCCGGATTATATTATACTTATCATAGCTATATTATAATTACAAAAGTATATCCATATACATATGTTATATAAATTAAAATAAATTGGATAAATTAGATAAGATAAATATTTAGACAATTGCTTAAGGAATCTATGTTTGACATATGATTGCATAGTATGACCTTATTTATAAGAAGTGTATATTAATAGATTAAGTGATATATTAATTTGATCTATATATAGTTAGTATTAAAGATTTAGTCCATAGTATATTAGATACATTTATATTAACCACATCCCTTTACCTTCTGAGAGAAATCATATAGCACTTACTCCCTACTTACTAATATACCACTTACTCAAATACTTAATACCATGGAGAATTAGCTGATGGATTGCTAGAATGCTACATTTTTCCCTCAACCCTCCCGCTTAGCTTCCCATGCTGATTGATTTATAAGTATAAAGGAGCCTGGAAAAAAGCAAAAAATAAATTTGGGTGAAATTTTAAAATAGACTTAGAAATATTGACCAGTATATGAAAATCTGGGAAAGAATAAAAAAAGAGATAATAATGGCGACCACAAGTATAACGACAACAGCTAAAATAAGTAAGAAAACACCATCGAGCCAAATGATACTTATGACCTCACCAGCTCAACAGAAAGTAATTGAAACCACAGAAAAGGAGAAGATGAGCCCTGCCCTACAGAACATCCACTCCGCATTAGCAATGATCCAGGAAGGCATGAATAGAATGCAGGAAACCATGGCACATAATCAAGAAGAGACCAAGAAAAATCACAAAGAATTGAGGTCAGATGTGAGTGAAATTAAAGATAACATCAAAAATATGGATGAGAAGATAGAACAAATTCAGCAAAACAACAGAAAATGAGCAGAGGATCCAAAAGGTGGAAGAAAGAGTAAAATATGCGACCAATAGAATGGAAAGAATGGAACAAGATCAAGGGGCATTTAATAAGGAAACTGAGGACGCGTTAACCTATCTGGAAATGAAAAAGGCATCATTCTACTTACGGTTTCAAAATGTAGAAGAGCAGAAGGATGAGGATCTAAGTGAAATAATGATTGAGATACTGGCAAAAGCAACCTAGGTGGAGAAGGATGAACTGCGAAATGGAATGGATGACATATATAGGGTGTACACGAACTACACAAGAAGAAACAAATTACCCAAAGAAATCCACATAAGATTCACGAAAAAATCTATTAAGGAAGAGATCTACAGGAAGATGAGGGAAGAGACAATCATGCACAAGGGAAGAGAAATCATAACTCTCAAACAAATACCAAGAAGAACAAGAGATCAAAGAAGAAATTATAATTTCCTGACCACCCAGATAAATAAATTTAAAATAAAATTCTGCTGGCTATTACCGGAAGGCCTACTCATCTCCTGGGATGAAAGAAAGTACAAGATTGATAATTTGGAAAAGGCTCAAGAATTCTTTGACCAGCACTTTACAATGGAAGAGGAACAGGAGACAAGGAAAGAAACAGAACCCGGGACACGGCGGATGGAGAAGGAAGAAAAAGATCAGGAAGAGGCAAAAAGATTGGAGAGAGAAAGAATGGAGAAAGAGGGAGCAAGGGAAAAGACTCAAAGAGTTATCAGAAACACAACAAAGGTGAAAATCACAAATAGATAAACTCGATAGAGATGGAAGGAGAAATAAAAATTATATTAATTAATATAAACGGACTCAACTCCCCAAGGAAAAGGAAATATATATTTACGAAATTGCAAAAATTGGACTTAGATGAGATAACTTTACAAGAAGTACACATTAAAAGACAGGAACAAATATTGTTGGAGAATCAAAAATTAGGAAAATTATTCACATCCCTAGGAGATAATAAGAAGAGAGGAGTGGCAACTTATGTCAAAAACCATTTAAAAGCTAAACAGATATATACAGATTCGGAAGGACGTATTTTAATAACTGAAATACAAACAGAAACAAAGAAAATATTGCTAGCTTCTATCTATGCACCTAATGGAAACCAGAGAGAATTTTACAAGAAACTACATGATACAATTAAAGATTTGGAGTACGAAAATATCTGTGTTGTCGGAGACTTCAATGCAATCGTGAATATACAAGATGTCTATCGAAGTAATAAACAAAGTAAGACTCGAAAAAGAATCTTACCAGATACATTCAAGGATATGACTGAAGAATTGCAATTACATGATGGATGGAGAGAGGCCAACAAACAAACCAAACAATATACCTTCTACTCAAATCCACACAAGTCATGGTCTCAGATTGACATGGCCTGGATGACACCAGACCTCAGGAAGGATCTACAAGACATCGAAATTATACCAAATACATGGGCCAACCATAATCCTATAAAAATAACATGGAGAGGGCAGCGAAAGCAGAAGAGGTGGATGATGGACACTGGAATAATAAAAGATAGAGATTATGTGCAGATGATGGAGAATGAATTTAGAATATTTTATCAAATAAACACAAAGGAGCAGACTTCAGTACAGAATCTGTGGGACACTACTAAGGCCTATATAAGAGGCCTCACAATAGCATACACAGCAAAAAAAAGATAAAGATAAACAACAAAAGAGGAAAAAATTAATGGAAGAACTCAATATATATGAGTCACAATTACAGAAACAGCCTGACGACAAAACAACAAGGGAAAAATTGAATCGTACTAAACATGAGTTGAACTTAATTACACAAGCAGAAATCGCACAGAAAATGAAAATGGCCAAGCAGAAATACTTTGAATACGCAAACAAAACAGGTCGCTGGCTGGCATACAGAGTGAAGAAAGAGAGGGAAAAAAGAATAATATACCAATTGCAGGATGAAACAGGACAACTATATAGTATGAATTTAGATAAAAAACGTATAGTAAGGGAATTCTATCAAAACCTCTATACACAAGAAGAGACTCAAGACCAAGATATTATGGAATACCTACAAAAAGCAAATATCCAGAAATTAGAGGAATCCCACAGAGAAATACTGAATAAACCAATAACAATGATGGAGTTGATGGAAACCCGAAAGAAACAGAAGAACAACAAAGTCCCAGGTCCGGATGGAATTCCAACGGAATTTTATAAAAACTCCCAGTCTGCAATAGACGAACTACTACTACAAGTTCTCAATGAGGCACTGCTGGAAGCAGAAACACCTAAATCTTGGGCCGAAACAATCATCTCACTCATCCCCAAAGAAGATACGGATCCGACTAAAGTCCAAAATTATAGACCCATCTCGCTGTTAAATGTAGATTATAAACTATTCACGATAATTATAGCACAGAGGCTGAAAACAATTATACATAATTATATACACCCCGACCAAGGAGACAAATAAAAAACAACATGAGGACAATAATAAGCGTTCTGGAATACTACGAGCAAAACATCAATAATCAGGTAGCGCTAATCTTTCTCGATGCGCAAAAGGCGTTCGACAATTTGAATTGGAAATTCCTTATAGCGCAACTGGAGATTATGCATTTTGGCGACAAATTCCTGAAAATGATTAAGAAAATATATTCTTCCCAGAGCGAGAATTATAATTAATGGAGATATGACTGAAAAAATAAACATTCAAAAGGGGGTAAGGCAAGGATGCCCAATATCGTCTCTACTGTTTATAATCTCACTGGAAGTCCTTCTAAAAGAAGTAAGAAAGGAAGAAGAAATAAAAGGACTGAAGATAAGGAATGAGGAGTATAAATTACAGGCTTTCGCGGATGATGTGGTCTTCATAGTGGAACAGCCGGAAGTAGCGGGAGTCAAATTACTAGAGAAGATAGAGGAGTATGGCAAAGTGGCGGGGCTTAAGATCAATAAACAAAAAACCAAAGTCTTGACCAAAAATATGACAACAACACAAGAGGAAAAATTAGAAGAATTAGGAATGCAAATTGCAAAGAAAGTAAAATATTTGGGAATCTCGCTTACTACAAAAGCAACAACTATTAGAGAGGACAATTACACTAAATTGATGAAGCAAATTAGAAAAGACTTGGAAAGATGGAATAAGGTATAACTATCATTTCTTGGCAGAATAGCGTCTGTAAAGATGAACATATTACCAAGACTCCTATATCTCTTCCAAGTGATACCAATTGGTCCGGAAAAGATTTCTTTAAGGATCTCAACAAGACAATAATGAAATACATCTGGCAAGGAAAGAAAGCTAGAATGGACGTTGACTTACCTGAACGTCCTTTTTCGGAACGCTGCGGATACACTCCAGCATTGGGAAAATCCTCATGTCTGACAGCAACTGAGAGAAGTTATATTTAAATTAGCCTGCCACTCTGTGCTCCTACCATGCCCCCTTTTGCACCTGAATCCCCAGTCTTGAACGAAGACACAGCCCAGAACAGGAAACAAATTCTTTATTAAACCAAACACAACGGCCACCACACAAACACAAAGACAAAACCAAACAGGAGGGGATGGAGTGTATCCGCAGCGTTCCGAAAAAGGACGTTCAGGTAAGTCAACGTCCATTTTCCAGAACGCTGCTACTACACTCCAGCATTGGGACATACCCAAGCCTAATTATCAGGGCCGGGCAACTGACTGTTCACCCCCGAAGAACCAGAAACCACACTCTGCAGAACCCTGCGCCAAAAGGACGCCTCAGCAGAAGCAAACAAGTCAATTTGATAGTGCCTAATAAAGGGCGACAATGAAGTCCAAGTGGCCGCTCTACAAATGTCCAACACAGAAGCCTGAGTCGCCCAAGCAGCCGACGTCGCAGCGCTCCGAGTAGAATGGGCCTGGAGTCTTGCTGGAACAGGTCTGGCCTGCCTCTCGTAAGCCAAGGCAATACAAGCCTTGATCCAATGACCAATCGTTGCCGATGACACCTTTTGACCCATCGAAGCTGGATGGAACGAAACGAACAACGCCTCCGACCTCCGAAACGAAGCCGTCCTCCGGATGTAGCATCTCAAGGCTCTGCGAACATCGAGTGTGTGCCACAGGACTTCGCGGTGATGTCTGGGCGACGGGCAAAAATCTGGTAGAACCAGCTCCTGCGAACGGTGGAACCACGAATTCACCTTAGGCGTAAATGCCGGATCAAGACAAAACACCACTGTGTTAGGGCGAAAGATACACAAGTCATCCCGGACAGACAGAGCGGCCAGTTCCAAAATTCACCTGGCCGAAGTCATCGCCAACAGGAACGCCACTTTGAGCGACAGATACTTGAGTGAAACTGAACCCAGAGGCTCGAACAGGGAAACAGTAAGAGCTTGCAAAACCAACGACAAATCCCACGAAGGATAACGATGAACAGTGGGTGGCCTCAGGTTCGTGGCACCATGGAGAAGCCCCCTCACCCAAGGGTGATGGGACAGTGAGGTGTGTGGAGGAAAGGAGAGCACCGTGGCCAAGGCAGCCACCTGATGTCTCAAAGTTGACGGGGTGAGACCTTTGTCCAGTCCTGATTGAAGAAAAACCAAAACGTCCTGAATCGTAGCCGACGTCGGATCAACGTGAGCTCCGGCACACCAACGACAAAAGGCCCTCCAAGAAGCTTCATAGATTCTAGTCGTGGAAGGTCGCCGAGCTGCCTGCATTGTGCCAATCACGGTGTCCGGCAAGTGCCCCTTCTTGAGAATGACGCGCTCAAATGCCAAACGGCCAACTGGAGCCACTGGGGGTCTGGGTGGTGAATGACCCCTTGGCACAGGGCTACTCAATGAGGCGGAATCACCCATGGATCGGACACTGAGAACTCCATGAGGTCCGCGAACCACGGCCTGCGTGGCCAGTTGGGCGCCACCAGCAACACTTCCGCCTTCTCTGCAATCATCTTCCAGATCACCTGGAGAATCAATGTGATCGGGGGAAATGCGTACAGTAGTCCGACAGGCCACCGACACCTCAATGCGTCCATGTCCTCTGCCAACGGGGAAGGGCAACGAGAGATGAACCTGGGAAGTTGGGCATTGGTGGGACTGGCGAACAAATCCACCACCGGTCGTCCGAAACGAAGAGAGGCCTCCTGAAACAGCCTCGGGAGCAGCTGCCATTCGGCTTGATCTATCATCTCCCTGCTGAGCCAGTCCGCTCGAGTGTTGGCCGTCCCCGAAATATGGTCTGCACGAATGGACAACAGATGGCGTTCTGCCCAACTGAACAGCCACTCCGACTCGAGCATCAACACCTTCGACTTCGTCCCCCCTTCTCGATTCACATGCGCCTTTGCAGAAGTATTGTCCGTAAGAACCAGGACGTGGCGCCCTTGGATCAACGGGCGGAAGTGGAGTAGAGCAAGACGAATCGCCCGAAGCTCGAGAAGATTGATACTGTGGGCTCTCTCCGTCAGGGTCCACTGCCCCTGGGCTACTTGGACTCCCAGATGGGCCCCCCCACCCGTGAAGACTGGCATCGGTGGTGACCACAATCCGGTCCAGATCCAGAAAACTGCAACCTTCCAGAAGAGCAGGAGACTTCGACCACCTCAGTGACAGCCGGACCTGGGGGGATACGCTCACCTTCCTCGGAGAGTCAGCACAGCCCTTCCTCTGAAAGGGAAGAAGTAGCCATTGAAGAGGCCGGGAATGCCTGCGAGCCCATGGCACAATGCGGAAGCACGAGATCAGCTTTCCCAATAACTGCGACAAATTCAGCAGGGGCACCGACCTCTTGACCAGGACTTGGTCCACCAGCATGCGGATGCTCTGAACTCTTTCTGGCGACAGGAACACCTGTCCTCTCACAGAGTCGATCACGGTCCCGAGGCGTAGGATCGAAGTAGAAGGTACGAGATGGCTCTTTTCCAAGTTGATCATGAAGCCGTGCTCTCTGAAGGTTGACAGCACGTGCTCCATGTCTCGTACTGCCTGAACCCTGGAAGACGAGAGGACAAGAATGTCGTCTAGGTAACAAAGAACTCTCACCGGGATGGTGCTGAGAGTCGCTGCCACCACTGCCACCAGCTTGATGAATGTCCTGGGTGCTGAAGAAAGCCCGAACGGCATCGCACAATACTGGTAATGTTCGCCCGCATATTCGAAGCGTAGAAACTGTCGATGCGAGGGAAGAACCGGAACATGAAGATAGGCCTCTCTCAGGTCCACCGACTGCAGAAAGTCCCCCTTCCGGACCGAAGCCAGGATCGAATGTAGAGAGTGCATCTTGAAGCGGCGATAACATACCGTCTGGTTCAATTGCTTGAGATTGTGAATACCCCTGATGCCTCCCGAAGACTTTGGCACCAAAAATAGAATCGAGTAGAATCCGGTCCCTCGTTGGCTTAATGGAACCGGTTCTATAGCGTTTATTGCCAGCAAGTGTGAAATTTCTGCCTTCATGAGTCTGCGACGGTCGACCGCCAAGGGAACTGGACAACGGATGAACCGTCGCGGGGGTCGATCTGTGAATTCTATCGAGAGGCCGTCTGAAATCGTACGACGCACCCACCGATCTGGAGTGGACATCTCCCATCTGCGATGAAAGGCCCGAAGACGACCACCCACAGGACCCGGAGTCGGTGAGTCATTTACCCCTCCGGAAGGACTTGGAACCAGACCCCCAAAAGGAGCGCTTGGGCGCGGTCTGATGTCTGCTGTGGTCTCGGAAACGCTGCCTATCTGAGAAACGGTCGGCCTGCTGGAAGGATTGTCTGAAAGTGGCGGGGCCTCCAGCCCCCGAATAAGAACGAAAGGGCTGGCGTTGAGAATAAGGGGTATAACGTCTGTCCTGTTTGCGAAAGGAAGAGGGTAACACCTTCCTCTTGTCCTTGTCCTCAGTCAGGACTGGTTCCAAGGCTTCACCGAACAGGTTGGAAGCCTTGTATGGAGCCGCCGCCAGCTTCCACTTAGTCTTAACATCAGCCTTCCACGGACGCAGCCAGAAAAGGCGTCGTGATGTAATGCCGGCCGCCATCGCACGCGAGGCAAATTTCACTGAATTCAACGAGGCGTCCGCCGAATATTCCGTGGCTGCGATGATTTTATTGACATCATGGCGGAGGCGAGTTTCCTCCGGGGGGAGACGTTCTCGAAGCTGACGCAACCAGATTAAGGAAGCGCGATTGAAGAAAGAAGTGGCCGAAGTAGTCTTGATAGTCCAGGCCACCGCCTGATGGGCCCTCCGGAAGGCCAACTCCGTACATCTTTCTTCCGACTTGAGACCATCCAGCGGATCAGACGAAACCATCGACTGAGTCGTGAGAGCCGCAACCGGAGGGTCAACTGAGGGTAAATTCAACAGTGCTTCCAGCTCGGGAGCTGGACAGAACAATTTCTTGTCTAGATTGCTAGGAGCGGTGGACGACCCTGGCTGGTTCCAAGGGGCCTGCAACACGTCCGTGAACAGCTGAGGGCATGGCACAAAGTCCTTTTCCTGCTTGACTTGCTTGAACAAGGCATCATGAGGCCCCAGTTCAGATTGGGCTGCCGGCGGTTGGGCCCCCACTGACCCCAAATTAGTTGTCAAACGAGCCTTGTGTAGGAGGGATTTAAACAAGGCTGGACGGAACAAGCCAGTGAAGGCCGGGGTGTCAGGTGGCAAACCCTCATCCTCAGAAAACTCCAGGACTTCACCCTCATCTTCCTCTTGTTCAGAGCTCTCAGACGAATTGGATTCCCCTCGAGGAGAAGCCCGGGCTCTGCGCGAAGCTGAGGCGGACCATCCGCGTGAAGAAGATCCAGTCGAGGGAGTCTGGGCCACCGTTTGCACACTCGCTGCCATGATGGATGCCAAGGCCGTAGAAAGCATTGACTGAAAGTCCATTTGCGACTGTGGCGGAGAAGGATCCACCCTCCGCAGCCCCGCCGCCGTAGGAGTGAAGGTGGCTGAAGGCTGATGTCGAAATGGCCCCGACGAGTCCAGACCAGCGAGCGACACATCTGGCATAGATTGAGACACGCCCCTGCGTAGAGTCGACTGGACGGGCTCGGCCGTTCGTGATTCTTGCCCTTCAGGGACGGAAGGGTACTGCTGGCTAGACCCCGCCTCCCAGCTGGAGGATGATGAGACCGCTTGTTTGGCCTTTTCCCACTGCCGCTCCAAGGCCTTGTAACGTCGTTGGGCGTCCTTGTCAGCTGTAGAGCAGCCCTTAGGTAGGTGAGTCCCAAGACTCCTGGAAGCCGAAGTTTTGCTTGACTTCTTCTTTCGGGACTTGGTAGTCCGCACAGGACTGGCCCCCTGTTCCACATCCGAAGAAAACGAGGAGTCCGCCATGTAGGCAAAACAGGTTTTTTTGTTTTTTGTTTAGGCTAGGCCAATCAAGACCAAACGCCCACAACAGGAGAAAGCCTCTCATGGAAGGAGCAGTTGGTCACACTTTGCTCCAGGGTGGGAAGGCCCCGGGGCTAGAAAGGCGCGCAGACCAGAGACATAGGCAGACTTCACACTGATGCCTTGCACATAAAGCCTCAATTAATCAATAAGGTCTGTAGGGCCTAACGAGCCCCCCCCTTCTCTGATGGTGCCTTAATAGGAAGGCCCTAGTCACCTCTGGAGAGCTCTCCAACCGCCTTGATGCCGAATCCAATGATGAGGCAATGAAGGCTCACAAAATGGCGGCCGCCCACGTGTCCAAAATGGCGGCCCCAGAAGGTGGCACAGCAATTAATGGCGATCCTCTCACCAGTCGCCAAAACGCCGGTAGCGCCCTGTGGCATCAGTCCCTCGATCGCCACGCGGGGAATGGATCCCCGATCGCCAATAACAGAGGGGCGGCGAGCTACCACGAGCCACACCACACACCCCTGATCTTCACTCACGTCCTCCAATCCTCGTAATGCCAATTGGGCCTAGCAACGGCGCCGCCCGCAGGAACCTGACAGGATGGACGCCGGAATAAACCTGGGTGATGTGCACTCAACCGAATCGCCGGCACCTTCCACCCGCCGCCGCTTCGCTGTTCGATTGAAAGATGGCTGGGGAGGACGGCGAACCGCCCAGCCCCAAGCCCTCCAGCGGCAAAGGCAGCCGGCTCCGCCCCGCAGGGACAGAAGCCGGTGGCTGTACGCGCTCACAGCGCTCGCATCGGCACGGCCTTGCTTACCAGCACGAAACCGACCTACAGCTGCTAGGCGGGGAAGTCAGATCACTGAGATGAAGAAATTAACTATTCTCGCGAAGGAAAGCCAAAAAAACAAAAAGGGGCTAATCAAAAATAAATAAAGGCCTAAACGCAACTCCAGAGTACAGAGAAAACCCTCTCAGTCTGTCAGCAACTGAGAGAAAGACTGGGGATTCGGGTGCAAAAGGGGGCGTGGTAGGAGCACAGAGTGGCAGGCTAATTTAAATATAAGTTCTCTCAGTTGCTGTCAGACATGAGGATTTTCCCAATGCTGGAGTGTAGTAGCAGCGTTCTGGAAAATTAAAATAAGATGCTTACAGGACACAAAGGAGAAGGGAGGCCTAGGTCTACCAGACTGGGAGCTATATTACAAGGCAGCGGCGTTGAATTGGATCGGAGAATGGATAGATCTATCAAATAGGAGAACGCTATACTTAGAGGGATTTGATCTGAGTCGAGGTTGGCATGCCTTTCTGTGGGAAGGCACAGACAAGCAACATCCATACTTCCAGAGACATGTAATAAGAGGTGCACTATATAAAACGTGGCAAGGTATCAGAAGGCAACACTATAGTAAAATCCCGCGATGGTTGTCACCTATGGAGGCGCTAATTTATCCAAACACTATAGAAACAGGAAAGATGCGGAAATATCAAGAATTGTTGAGTAGTGAGGGAGACCTACTTACGAGACAAGAACTGGAAAGACGAGGCATTATGATTGATCGGTGGCCATACCTTCAAATTGAATCAAAATATACAGCAGTCCGGAGACATTATGATTTTCAAAGCCAACCAAGTGAACTAGATAAAATTTTAAAAGGCACAGATGAGAAAATAATATCTAAAATTTATGGATATTTAATAAGGTATAAATTAGAGAAGGAAACAGTGAAATAAAACATGGTAAGCTGGGCAAGAAATATAGGTCACAATATAGAGTTGGACAGATGGGACAAGCTATGGGCAGAAAATTATAAGATGACACTGTCGATTCCATACAAAGAAAATTTATACAAGATATTTTATAGATGGCACCTTCCTCCGGCACGTTTGGCTAAAATGTTTCCAAACACATCACCAATGTGTTGGAAGTGCAAGACACAAAAGGGGACATATTACCATCTCTGGTGGTCTTGCAGGAAGGCACAACACTACTGGCAAGAGATTAAGAGAATAATTGAAGAAACAACGAGGCAAAGTGTAGAAATGAAACCAGAATTCTTTCTATTTGGAATGACTACAACACAGTGTACCAAGGAGATAAAATATCTTACCATCCACATATTGACAGCGGCACGTATAGTGTACGCTCAGAATTAGAAATCCGAGATAATACCAACAGAAGAAAAAATAATAACAAAAATAAATGAATGCGCAGAGATGGATAGGCTCACAAAAGAGCTCCAAGATAAAGAGAACACTGACTTTTATTTAGTTTGGCAAAAATGGTACACATGGTTAGAAGGAAGGATAGGGCCAACAACATAGGACACTAGGAGAACATAACTCAAGAATTGCAGAAATAGATACATGAGATGAGCCGTAGGATTGTATAAATAAATGGTTAATATGATTGTAGAAAGATACTGCTGAACTTCTATGAATGTATTAAGGTATAAGCAAGTCAATTTGTAAATAGTATGATTAAGGAAAATTGGTTAAATGGACATTAATCACCGATGCGAAGGTTTTCTAGAAGTTAGTCGATTGACTTTTTGTTAATGTATAAGTGTTTACATGTATTTGTGTTTTACGTTTGTTTATGTTAATAAAATTTAATTTAAAAAAAAAGAAAAAAAGAAGAGTCGCGGGGCTTAAAATTAACAAACAAAAAACTAAAGCATTAACAAAGAATTTGACAAAGGTACAGGAGACAAAACTAGAAGACAAACTAGGAATACAAATTGTAAAGAGAATAAAGTATTTAGGAATTTGGCTTACTGTTAAAGCAATAACAATTAGAGAAGACAATTATAACAAATTAATGAAACAAATTAGAAAAGATCTGGAAACGTGGAACAAATTACAACTGTTATTTTTAGGGAAAATCGCATCCATAAAAATGAACATACTGCCTAGATTACTCTACCTTTTTCAAGTAACTCCAATTTGGCCAGGAAAGAACTTTTTCAAGGACCTTAATAAAATAATAACAAAATTTATTTGGAATGGGAAAAGGGCCAGAATCAAAATAAAGTGTATGCAAGATACTCGGGAAAAAGGAGGTTTAGACCTACCAGACTGGGAGTTATATTACAAAGCAGCATCGCTAAATTGGATAAGGGATTGGATAGACCTCAAGAATAAAAGAATGCTACTACTAGAGGGCTTTGAATTACAATGCGGATGGCACGCCTTTTTGTGGGAGGGAAAGGACAAGCATCATGGATATTTCCAGCAACATATCATCAGAGAATCACTGTACAAAACATGGCAAGAGATTAGAAAGCACTATACCAAAATTCCACGATGGTTATCGACAATGGAAGCACTAATATATCCCAATGCCATGGACATAGAGAAAATGAGGAGTTATAAAGAATTACTGAACAGTGAAGGAGACCTACAAACAAGACAAGAATTACAAAATCAGGGTATAGACATTGATTGGTGGCCATACATGCAAATAGAATCAAGATATAAAACAGATCGGGCACAATTCGGATTCCAAAATGAACCAAATGAACTGGATAAAATATTACAAAGTACAGATGAGAAAATGATTACCAAAATTTATAAGTATCTACTAAAATACAAACTAGAGGAGGAGGTTGTCAAAGAGAATATGATAACATGGGCCAAAAATATAGGATATACTATTGAACTGGACAAGTGAGAAAATTTGTGGAAGATAAATTATAAGATAACATTGTCTATACCCTATAAGGAAAACCTTTACAAAATGTTCTACCGATGGCACCTCCCACCGGCGCACCTGGCCAAGATGTTCCCAAATACGTCTCCAATGTGCTGGAAATGTAAATCACAGAAAGAAACATATTATCATCTCTGGTGGTCATGCCGAAAGGCAAAACAATACTGGCAACAAATTAAGATGATGATTGAAGAAATCACAAAACAAAAACTGGAAATGAGGCCGGAAAACTTTTTATTGGGAATAATCACAGCACAATATACCAAAGAAATAAAATATCTGATCATCCATATCCTCACAGCAGCACGTATACTTTTTGCCCAACATTGGAAATCTGAACAGTTACCCATAGAGGACAAAATAATAGCTAAAATTGCAGAATGTGCAGAACTGGATAAGCTCACAAAAGAAATACAAGAGAAAGACGATACTGATTACTATTTAGTATGGCAAAGATGGTACAGCTGGCTGGAGGCAAAAATAGGAATATAAAGATAATTTTTGACTATTCAATAGAAATGCATAGAAGTAAATAGAGTCAATATGTGTGTGTGTGTGTGTGTGTTGTGTGAATGTAGATATAGATACAAATAGAGAAAAATAAGAGAAATACGAAAATAACCCACAGTTGTAGTAACTTCTAAGAGTCAGTCAATGGACTGAATTGATGTTTGTTCGTTTTGTATGTTGTCTTAATGTATTTATGTTTGTTTGTATTTTTTTTATTATTAATAAAAATCTTTAAAAAAAAAGAAAAGAAAAAAGACGCCGCCATCACTGCTTTGACGCCCCAACCAGCCACTTGGTGAGTTTTCCTGAAGGAAACCTCTGCTTGCCTATCCTCCGTCTTCAAGACTTCCACTACGTCGTTAGACAAAACAGTGGAAGATGAAAGGCTGACTATAGGTGGATCAACAGTGGGAAGATTGAGCAGTCCATTTAAAACAGGATCTGCACAATATAATTTCCTATCATGACCACTAGGTGCCGATAAGGCCCCAGACTGGTCCCACTGTCTCTTAATGACTTCTGAAAATAACTCTGGGCAAGGAATGAAGTCCTGATCAGGTGTAGGAATTGCAAACAATTCCTCATGAGGTTTTACTGAATCAGCAACTTGATCCTTTGGATCAACAATAATCCTCATATTAGTGGCCATTTTGGCCTTCCAGAGTAAGGTTTTGAAAACTGTAGGACGAAAGAGTGTGGTGAAAGCCTGTTTATCCGGTACCACCCCTTCATCCTCTGAAAACTCAGGATCCCTGTTATCTTCCTCCAGCCAGGCCTCCTCACTACTGACTGATTCCTGCCGGACAGGTGAAACCAGTCTGGGGACTGCCTGGACCTGAGGTTGGGATTGCCACCCTGACACCACTGATGGCATGTGACCCCCTTGATGCAGACCAGAAGCAAGAGCTTGAGCCAAAGCGTTAGTAAACAAGGACTGAAAATCCAATGGCTAGGCCAGTCCCTGCCTCTCCCCAAACTGGAGCTCCGCTGCTGTTGGGGTGAAGGGTGGCTCAGGAGCCAAGCGACCCGTGGCTTGTACCCCCTGCTCCTCCCTTAGGCTACCCTGGTTAAGAGCTGAGGTGGACCCCTGAACCTCAGGTTGTAAATGTCAGCACTAGGTTGAGGCAAGGAAACATCTGGCTAAACTGAAGAATCCAGAATCTCTGACTGACAAGCAGGAGGAACACTGCTAACTTGTGTCTTTTTTTGTGCCATGGCAAAATGTTTTTCCAAGACATTATGTCTCCTTTGGGCTAGAAAATGATTTTGAAACAGGCAGGGGTGTAGCTGGCCTGGTGTAACCAGAGTCTTTCCTGCACTGAGTAGCAGAGCTTTTGAATTTATGTTTCATAGCTCTTGTTTCTCTGGGGGGTATAGCGGATTCCTCAATATCAGAGGAAAATTCGTGATCCCCCATCGTGATTCAAAAGGAAACCAACTTGGTACAATTTGGTACAAATCCAAATAATAATCCCAGGCTGCAATTAAACAGAATCAAAATAAGACTTAGCACACCGTCAGCCGTTGGAATTTGGCGCGAAATTAAAGTCAGTTAAAATCTCCACACACTATAATGGCATGATACAAAGGAACTGCCTCCCAGCGCCCACACCCAGAATTAGGTGACCAATGGCTCAGGAAGATAATTTCCTTTCTCAATTAGCCGCCTCGCAATGTAGCCTGTACAACTATCTATGGTGGGAGATTCAAATCCCGTCCCTGCCAGCCAGTTCACAAAGTCTTACAAACAAAAATGGTGCGAGGCTGATCTTCCAACGTCCGAAGTGCTGCAGTGGCAATCTGATCCGTTCCATGTCCTTCTGATACTTTTCGCCACTAATCAAGCCGACTTCCGAAGGCGCAGGAGCAAAAAAACTGCTAAAAGTGCCACGAGGCCAAAAACTTTCACAGAGTTTGCCTTGGCATGCCGAGCAGGGACTCTGGAGCCGCCCTATGACTAAGGGAGCAAAATGGTGGCGGTTATGCCAGCTCACCAGGTAACCAGCTAACCCACCGGTGGCAAAACCAAGGGTGGAAAGGCCCCAATGGAGTTGCCCACAATGGACAAGTCTCCATATGCTGCAATCCAGGAAGACCGTAGGCAGTCGATCAGGAGCCCCTGAAATGATCTGCCCACCCTGCAGCAAAAAAAGGGAACCAGTTGTGGCCACAAGCTGGTCCCAACAAATTCCTCTTCTGCTCCCAATGAAAACAATCTAAATTAAAATCCTAATAAACTAAAAATAAAATAAAATTACACTTGCTGCAAGAGCAGGCTTACACACGTCCCTACTACTAGACTGAGCGAAGCAACTGAGGCTCAGCAGAGCAGAGGAGGCGTGGTCACAAGAGATTTTAAAAAATTCTACACTCAGTCCCTAGCAAGCAGACGTGAGAAAACCCACACTTGAATTGCCTAAGCAGTGCAATGGAAAATAGATCTGGGAAACTACAGACCTATCAGCCTGACCTCAATACCAGGAAAGATTCTGGAAAAAGATAATCAAGCAACGAATCAGCAAATACCTAGAAGCAAACAAAGTAATAAGCAAAAGTCAATGTGTATTTGTCAAAAACAGATCACGCCAGACAAATCTTAATGCATTCTTTGACAAAATGACAAAATTAGTAGACCAGAAGAATGCTGTTGACATAATTTACTTGGACTTCAGTAAGGCTTTTGATAAAGTAGACCATAACTTACTACTTGATAAGATAGAAAAATATGGGTTAGACAGCATAATCAACAGATGAATTTGTAACTGGCTGACCAACTGCACTCAACATGTAGTCCTCAATGGAATTGCATCTACATGGAGGGAAGTATGCAGTGGGGTGCCCCGAGGCTCTGTTTTAGGCCCAGTAGTCTTCAACATCTTCATCAATGATTTGGACAAGGGGATAGATGGGGAATTCATCAAATTTGCAGATGACACCAAGCTAGCAGGAATAACCAACACTCCAGAAGATTGGCTTAAGATACAGAAGGATCTTGACAGACTTGAACATTGGGCGCTATCTAACAAAATGAAATTCAATCATGAAAAAAGTAAAGTTCTACATTTAGGTAACAAAAACAAAATGCACAGGTACTGTATATGTGGTACCTTGCTCTATAGTAGTAACTATGAGAGGGATCTTGGAGTCTTAGTGGACAATCATTTAAATATGAGCCAGCAGTATGCTGCAGCTGCCAAAAAAGCCAACACAATTCTAGGCTGCATAAACAGAGGGATAGAAACAAAATCATGTGAAGTGTTAATACCACTTTATAATGCCTTGGTAAGGCCACACTTGGAATACTGCCTTCAGTTTTGGTTGCCACAATGTAAAAAAGATGTTGAGACTCTAGAACAGTGGTTCTCAACCTGTGGGTCGCGACCCCTTTGGGGATCGAATGACCCTTTCACAGGGGTTGCCTAAGACCATCGGAAAACACATATTTTCATTGGTTTTAGGAATAATTTCATGAGGAATTATATTAAAGGGTTGCGGCATTAGGAAGGTTGAGAACCACTGCTCTAGAAAGAGTGCAGAGAAGAGCAACAAAGATGATTAGAGAACTGGAGGCTAAAACATATAAAGAACGGTTGGTGGATTTCGGTATGTCTAGTTTAATGAAAAGAAGGACTAGGGGAAACATGATAGCAGTGTTCCAATATCTGAGGGGCTACCATAAAGAAGAGGGAGTCAAGCTATTCTCCAAAGCACCTGAGGGCAAGACAAGAAGCAGTGGGTGGAAACTAATCAAGAAGAGAAGTAATCTAGAACTAAGGAGAAATTTCCTGACAGTTAGAACAATTAATCAGTGGAACAACTTGCATCCAGAAGTTGTAAATGCTACAACGCTGGAAGTTTTTAAGAAGAAATTGGATAAACATTTGTCTGAAATGGTATAGGGTTTCCTGCCTAAGCAGGGGGTTGGACTAGAAGACCTCCAAAGTCCCTTCGAACTCTGTTATTCTATTCTATTTAAATAGAGCAA
This sequence comes from Arizona elegans, assembly GCA_022577455.1. NCBI lineage: Eukaryota > Metazoa > Chordata > Lepidosauria > Squamata > Colubridae > Arizona > Arizona elegans. The sequence goes on along the minus strand of JAKOOJ010000004.1, from coordinate 78,121,881 downwards.
CTTTCATTGTAAGCTAAATAACAGAGTGGGATTTATTTATTTAAATTTAATTTCTATAACCACCCATTTCAGGTAAGTGACTTTGATGACAAACAATCAAATTTTCTTGCATTCTGTTTTGTACCCACCTTACCACTTAACATTTCAAATATATTTTCAATATTCTCAAGTTTCCTGGCTAGAGAAACATGAAACGGAGACCCTTTTCAAATTTGCATTCCTCCCAATATATCATCTTATAAATAGAGATGTTTTTGGTATCATGGAGGAATTTCGGTGTCATAAAGGAAAGAATACAAGTTTTCTTCTGGTACTGGAAGAAAAGGAGGCTACTATGAAATGGGTGTTGTATTTACCTGATACGCCCCTTCTCTGTGCTGCTGTCACAGCAGTCATGCATGGGTGTTGCTGCGGTGCTGATTGGTAAGACCGAGCCCACTGAATTTCTTAGTCCCACCTCTTCCTGCCTCTCTTCAGTTTTGAGGCAAAGGTATTCAGTAGGCTGACGTGTCTATAGAGATAAAATGAGAAAAGTGAAATGCCACCCGCCCCCAGAAACCTGCAGTACCAACCAGGGTGGGGCTGACTGCCGTGACAGCAGCACAGAGAAGGAGCGTATCAGGTAAGTACAACACCCATTCTCCTATTGGCTGTCACGGCAGCCATGCATGGGACATACCAAAGCTCTTGTCCTATAGGGTGGGTTCCAGTCGGACTCTTTGTAGCACTCTCCTGCCGAAGGCAGCGTCAGCGGAGGTGTAGAAGTCGAGGCGGTAGTGCCGGATAAACGGGGTCACCGAAGTCCACGTAGCCGCCCGGCAGACCTCTTCAAGTGGAGCCTGGGTAGCCCAAGCCGCTGAAGTGGCGGCACTTCTGGTGGAGTGTGCCGTGATACGTCGTGGAACAGGTAAGGACTGAGACTCATATGCTGTGGCAATGGTAGCCCGCAACCAACAACCAACGATGGAAGCTGAAACCCGGGCACCCATGTTGGAAGGCTGGAAGGAGATGAATAGAGCTTTGGTTCTTCAGAAGGATGCAGTGCGGGATAAGTATATCTTTAGAGCTCTACGCACATCCAGGGTGTGCCAGACTTTCTCCAATTGGTGTTGAGGTCGAGGACAAAAATTTGGTAGGATGAGTTCCTGGGACCGATGAAAGGTGGAATTGACCTTTGGGATGAAAGCGGGGTCCAAGCGGAGAACCACCCTATCCTTGTGAAAGATGCAGAGGTCGGAGCGAACCGAAAGTGAAGCCAGTTCCGATATCCTGCGTGCAGAAGTGATAGCCACCAAAAAGGAGACTAAGGATAAAAATTTTAAGTTGACTTCCTGAAGGGCTTCGAAGGGTGGTTTTGTGAGGGCATTGAGGACCTTGTTCAGGTCCCAAGTAGGAAACCTGTGTATTACCGGAGGGCGTAGGTTAGTGGCCCCCCATAAAAATGCCTGAATGAGTGGATCCTTCGAGAGGGGAAGGTCAAGCACAAAGGTGAGAACCGAAGACAAGGCAGCCACCTGGCGGCGCAAAGTGTTGGGTGAGAGACCCGTGGCGAAGCCTTCGTGTAGAAAATCGATTAGTTGAGCCACAGAGATAGATGATGTTTCCAGACGATGTTTGGCACACCAACGAATGAATGATTTCCAAGTGGAATCATAAATACGAGCGTTTGAAGGCCTGCGAGCTGCTAGAATGATAGGAATGGCCGCTGGGGAAACTTTGGCTTTGATCAGACGTTGCCGCTCAATCTCCAGGCGGTTAGATGAAAGGCCTGGGGTTCCTGATGCACAAGATCGCTCTGCTGCAGCACTATCTGATCGTCCGGAATTTGCCATGGAGTTGCCACTGAGAGAGACACCAGGTCCGCAAACCATGGCCTGCGGGGCCAGTGAGGAGCCAGAAGTATGAGTTCCGCTCATTCCTGTAACAGCTTGCGAATCACTTTGGCCACCAGAGGGAAGGGAGGAAATGCATAGAGGAGTAGCTCGCGAGGCCAAGGACTGCGAAGCGCGTTCACTGCTTCTGCTCCCTCCGAGGGAAAACAGGAGTAGAAGCGAGGCAGACGGTGGTTGCTGTTGGAGGCAAAAAGGTCTACCTGAGGGTTGCCGAACCGATGAACCAGCCGCTCGAATAGATGAGACAGAATGCTCCATTCTGTGTGGTCTACTTTGAAGCAACTGAGGGAGTCGGCCTGGGTATTGTCCTTCCCGGCGATGTAGTCTGCCCGGAGAGAAGTTAGGTGAACTTCGGCCCACAGGCCCAAACGGAGAGCCTCCTTCATCAGCGTCCTTGAGCGGGTTCCGCCCAGTTTGTTGATATGAGCCTTGGCCGAGATGTTGTCCGTGAGGACCAACACATCCCGGCCGCAGACTTGGGGCAGGAACCGCCGAAGAGCCAGGTAAACTGCCTGTAGCTCTAGAACATTGATGGACAGAGCTCACTCGCTCATTGACCATAGACCTTGTGTTGAAAGAGACTCGAGGTGGGCCCCCCAGCCGATGAGACTTGCGTCGGTCGTTAAGACTACTCTCCAGGGTTCGTGGAACCTGCAGCCCTTGGCTATCGCTGGAGAAGTCCACCAAAGGAGGGAAGTGACCACCGGAGTGGGAAGCTGGATCGTCCGAGAGGGCAGAGTGGAGGGACTCCGTTGAAAAGGGAGTAACAACCATTGGAGCTCTCTGCTGTGGAGACGAGACCAAGGAACGATCCCGTAAGCGGACACCATTTTACCCAGTAGGGTGGAGAGATCCGCAAAGGAAGCTAACCTATGACGGCGGATCCTACTAGCTAGGGAAGACAGGCTGGCTTGCTGGTCCTGAGACAAGTAAACCTCCACAGCAATTGAATCAATAACCGCTCCTAAATGTTGAATGCGGTTGGTGGGCACTAAGTGGCTTTTCGCCCAATTAATAGAAAAGCCATGTGATTGCAAAATGCGGACTGTACTATCTACATCTAACCTAGCTTGGTCAGGTGAACGGGAAAGGATGATGATATCATCCAAGTAGAACATGGCTCTGATAGGAATGGAGGAAATATGAGCCATAAGGGCCGCCATCACCTTGGTGAACACCCTAGGGGCTGAGGATAACCCGAAGGGTAGAGCCATGTATTGAAAGTGACGTCCATTGTGACAAAAACGGAGGAATTTACGGTGGTCTGGTCTAATTGGAATGTGAAGGTAGGCCTCCGTTAGGTCTATGGATGCCATGTAGTCGCTCAGTCTAATGCCCAATAAAATGGTCTGCAGCGACTGCATCTTAAACCTGAGATAAATGATGTGCCGGTTTAAGGACTTTAAGTCCAGTATGGCACGCCAACCTCCCGATGATTTGGGAACGAGAAACAGACAGGAATAGAAACCCTGCGACCGCTCTGGGGGGGGGAAACTGACTCAATAGCCTTAATGTCCAATAGGTGTTGGATAGCCGAATTGATGCAAGCGGTCTTGATGTGATCCCGGGAGGGAGGACATTGCAAGAAAAATTTTGGGGGAGTGGAACGGAACTCTAAGAAGAGACCGAAACGAATAATGGACCTGACCCAGGCGTCTGAGACAGTGCTGTCCCAAATGTCCGCAAATCGAGAAAGTCGGCCCCCTACTGAAGGATACCGAAGGGACCTACCGGTTTCTATGGAAGGGGCGACCTCTACCCCCACGGAAAGACCGCTTAAAACCAAATCTAGACCCCTGTCTAACCTGGTTGTCCTGGTGGGAAGGACCTCTGGAGGAGTAGGTACGTTGAGAACGTTGGGTTGAGAAGGATGAATCTGAGTTGCGAAAGGACGAAGAGGGACGAAAAAAGGGTTGAGCCCTGTTGTCCGAGTGGCGGTTAAGGGAAGGAAGTACCTTGCGGTGATCCTTGGTTTCCACGAGGAGTGGATCCAGTTGGGAACCAAAAAGTTTCTCACCAGAGAACGGTGAAGAAGCCAACTGCCACTTGCTTCTGATGTCAGCTTGCCAGTTGCGAAGCCATAAGAGGCGACGTGAGGTGACTGTGGATCCTATGGCCTTGGCGGAGAAACGGGCCGCGCTGAGAGTGGCGTCTGCAGAAAATTCTATGGCAGCTGAGATCTTATTCAGGTCCTGATGAGAACGATGATCTGAAGCAGGAAAACGGGCTTGAAGCTGTCTGAGCCAGAGAATAGTTGCTCTATTGAAAAATGATGCTGCAGAAGAAGCCTGCACTGCCCACGCCGAGGCCTGATGCCCTTTAATCAAGGTACGCTCAGCCTTCCTTTCTTCTGGCCTCAAGCATTCCTCAGGAGGACCTGTAAGAGGAGAGGAAGAAGACAATGCCAAGACAGGCGGGTCAATGGAAGGAACCTGCAACAGGTGAGAAAATTCAGGAGCCATATTGAAAAAGTGTTTGTCAAGATTATTGGGAGCAGGCCCAGAACCTGGAAGAGTCCATTGCCGGACAACCACATCAGAAAATAATTTTGGAGCAGGGACCATTTCCTTCTGAACTGAAGGTTCCTGGAACAGGGCATTGGCTGGGTCTCCAGAAGTAGAAGCAGCAGCGCCTGCAGAGGAGGATGAAGAGGAAGAAGTGGATAATCCAAGACCAGTAACCATTTGGGCCTTGTGAAGCAGTGAACGAAACATCTGTGGTCGGAAAAGGCCAATAAATGCAGGTTGATCAGGTTCCAGGCCATCATCATCTGACAGGTCCTGATCAGCCATTATTTCACCTTCTGAAAGGGAATCTTGGCTAACTGATTCATCCTGATCACCAGCCTCAGATCTAAGCTCAACTTCATCCTGAGAAGGAAGAGCACCAGAGTGTTGTTGCGGACTGGAATGAACAGAAGTCACAGAAGGTGGGGCAGATTTTTGCTGAAGGCCTTGGGAAATACCCTGACGAATGGCCTCAGAAATTATAGCAGCCAAAGCAGGGGTAATCTCAGGCACGGGCTGAGAGACCTGATCAGAAGATGGGACAGGAGGGGTTGAACAAGCCTGGATGGCAGCTCCGGGAGAAGCAGATGCCTCATGAGAATCAGGGAATACAGAGGCCGCTTCTTCATCACAAATAATATCCCCCTCCACCGATCTATCCGGAGATAAGGCTGGAACAGGCCTCTGAGTAGTTGGATGTGAAGAGGCCTTCTCAGAGGGAGGATCGTTAGTCTGGGCCTGGGCCTGAGTAGGCTTCTCTTGAGGGCCAGCAGCAGCCTGAGCCTTGTGAAAGGCCCATTCAAAGGCCTTATGGCACCTCTCCTCCTCACGTGATGATTTAGATGAGGGGAGCTGGGAGGAAGACTTGGAGCTAATGGCCCTGGATTTGCTGGGCCGACCCCTCGAAGTCCCTTCCTCAGGGTCCTCCACCCGGGGCCTCTTTCCTTTATTGCGAGCCTGGCGGGAATGGCGCGGTTTTGCTGCGTCCGCCATCTTGAGGAGTTAGGCCTAATCCAGCGAACAGAAATAACCCCAGTACTTGCGGTTAATGATCCAGATGGGTATCGATCGCTAGACTAGTCGCTAGCCTGACGGCTGAAACCCGACTTGCGGCTGAAGGAGGAGAGGACTTGGAGCCTGCTGGAAGGGAGATAAGCGCGCCGAAGGCTATCGGCTGACCTCCGTAGCTGCGCGCTGCTCCCTGTGGCACAAACAGAATCTGCCCGGAACAGACCCCGATGGAATCCGAGGGGTCTGTCAATCAGTCCTCCGCAGCAATGCTAGCCTGCGGGAAAGCTGGGAGGCGCGGCTGAGCGAACTCGTGCTCGCGTCTGTTTAGCCGCCAAAGGTGGAATCGAAGCAAATGAAGCCAGGGAGTAAGGCAGAGAGCAAAAATACAGTCCGTTCCGAGTCAAAAGCCAAGAGAAGATAACAATTTGACAGGATTCTATAGACATGACTGGTTCTGATCAGACTGAGCCGAAAAACTGGAGAGAGGCAGGAAGAGGCGGGACTAAGAAATTCAGTGGGCTCGGTCCTACCAATCAGTACCGCAGCAACACCCATGCATGACTGCCGTGACAGCCAATAGAAGGGTACATAGTGTTTTGACTAGGACAGGGAAATTAAGCATGAAGCCTCCAATACATTCTGATTAGTGGTGGGATTCAAATTTTTTTACTACTGGTTCTGTGGTCGTGGCTTGGTGGTCATGTGACTGGGTGGGCGTGGCTGAGTGGGCATGTGACTGGGTGGGCATGGCCAACTCAACATCAATCACAGTGTGGGGCACCTCGCCTGGCTCTCTCCTCCCAGCCACTCCTTGTCATGCCTAGCCTCAACATATCTATAGTTCTGTAAAAATATTGTTCACTCTTTTTCAACTTTATTATCTCTATCTTCATACTATAGATGTACTTTCATGGACCACTGAAAGGAGGAAATGGCTCACATGCTTTGCCCAAGAGTGCGATAGGTAGGTCACAAAACAGGCTTTTGAGGGGCTGTCACAAAGAAGGGAGGCAATATATTTTCCAAAGAAGCAGAAGGCAAAACAAGAAGCAATAGATGGAAACTGAACAAAGAGAGAAGCAACCTAAAACTGAGGGGAAACTTCCTGAGAGTGAGAACAATTAACCAGTGGAACTGCTTGTATCCAGACGTTCTGGGTGCTCGATCACTGGAAGTTTTTAAGAAAAGACTGGACAGCCATTTCTTTGAAATGGTATAGGGTCTCCCAAAGTCGCTTTTAAGTGTTATTCTGTTATTCTGACACCTTTCCAGTGGTGGGTTGCCCCTGGTTCGCACTGGTTCTATAGAACCAGTAGTAAAACCAGTGGGAGACTCCGCCCACCAACCCCGTCATCAAAATGCACTTGTACAGAAGAGTGCACGGCCCCACTGCGAACCAGTAGTAAAGGTAAGTAGAACCTGCCCCTGCACCTTTCCCAGGCCTTCCACTCAGATTTTGGCATCCTCAGTTTTCTTGACTGAGCAGGGGGTTGGATTAGAAGACCTCCAAAGTCCCTTTCAACTCTGTTATTCCATTATTCCTGAGGTAAATAGCTAAGACCCTCATTGAGATCCTATCTCTTTTGCTCCCTCTGGATTAATGAGTTAAAGAACTGGCTCTAGACATTCATTTTAGTAAAATTTTAGAAACCTATAGTTGAAAGTTCTTCATCTCTCCTTACTCTGAAGACCCAATTTCATTTGGAATTTAATCCCAAACTGATTGTCCTTTTAGCATTTCTCTTGATACTTCTCCAAAATGCAACAAGAAGCCATCTCTCTCTCTCTCTCTCTCTCTCTCTCTCTCTCTCTCTCTCTCTCTCTCTTTCGCTCTCTCTCTCCCTCTCTCTCACACACACAAAATTTAAGAAAATTCCCTAATTTTGGAGACTTTAGAATCAGAAGGTACCTTGGAGTCCTACAGTTCATCTTTCTGCTCAAGGCAGAAGACCTCATACATACGCAGGTTCGCAGACATCATGGCTTTGGCTGCAAGAACTGCAGGCACACACTTCCTCCTCCCGCCACCCCATGCAAGGTGGTAGGCCTAAGAGAAAGCGCCCCAGACAGCCCACCATGACGGAGCCCTTCCCAGGGAGCAAAGCAAGAACTTACTGATCCAACCTGAAGGCGAGGTGCAGGATGGCAGCGGCAGTAGCGGTGGAAGGAGAGTTCCAGAGCGGCAGTGGCAGCACTTCAGGAGGGGGCTCTCAGGGCCCTGGGAAAGTGTCTGGCACAGCACAGTGAAATTTACCGTATTTTTCAGAGTATAAGATGCACTTCCCCCCTCCCCAAAAAGAGGGTAAAAATTTGGGTGTGTCTTATACACCAAATGTAGCCCCGACCACTCCCCGGCCCCAACCCTTTTGGAGGTTTTGGAGGCTGCAAATGCAGCATCGCAAACAGAAAGCCTCTCAAACAACCTCCAAAAGGTCCATTTGAGATGCTGCCTTTGCAAAGAGAAGCTCCTTTGCAAATGGAGCTTTTGGAGTTTTTGCAGGCTGCAAACCCAGCTTCTCAAACGGAGTGCCTCCATTTGAGAAGGTGTGTCTTATACTCTGGAGTGTCTTACACTCCGAAAAATACGGTAGCAGCAGGGGTGAAATGCTCCCAGTTCGGACCGGATCACCCGATCCAGTAGCGATGGCGGTGGATAGTTCGGAGAACCGATAACAAAAATCCTTGGGCCCCCCGCCCATGCCCACCCAATCGCCTGGTCGCCACTTGCCCACTTGGCAGCTTGCTGCTTCTTTCAGGCTCACTCGCTTTTCTTGCCTTGCTTTGGCTGCTGCAATCCATTGCATCAGCTAGCAACTCAATCTGCCTGCCTGCAATCAAGCCAATTGGTGAGCAACTCAATCTGCTTGCCTCGTGCCTTCAGTTTGGTAAGTAACTGGGAGCTTTAAAAAAAAAAAGTTAATTGGGTTTTTTTTAGCAATTTTCTTTTTTTTTAGACATAGCAATTTAAAGTTAAGGGAGTTTTAAATTTAGCTGCTTTTATCTAAAAATAAAATAAAATAAAACATTTGTGTAGCTTTCTGAGATTTGGTGTGTTTTTGTGGTGTTTCACTCTAACTACACAAACACACAAAATTTCACAAAGCTGTAAGTGGCATTTTGTGCGGAAAAAGTGTGAAAGTTGGTTTTTGAGCTTTTTGTGGTTGCGTGAGGTTCTTGCTTGTTGCAGGGGCCATTTTTGGTGAAGTGCAGCTGTTTTTACATTGTGTGTGTCAGTTGTATTGTGTTGTGTTGTGTTGTGTGTGCATAAAGTGTGAAAGTTGGTTTTTGGTACCTCTTATTGTTTTGTGAACTTTATTATTTTTATTATTTATTATTATTGACCACACCCACCGGGTCACCTGACCACCAAGCCACGCCCACCGGGTCACCTGACCACCAAGCCATGCCCACCAATTAAGCCACGCCCACAGAACCAGTAGGGGAAATTTTTAGATTTCACCCCTGGGTAGAAGCCATGAGCCGCCATTTTCCTCTAAGTCTCATCCGGAAAGCGCTGTGCAGATAGAAACACCCAGGTTGAATGCTGATTCTCTCTGCCACCCACAGCGCTTTCCAGACTTAGACAAAGTGGCAACTCCCAGTTGCTAAATTTTGCTGTGCTGTGCCAGCTTTCCCAGCAAGAGCAGCAGCGGAGAGAAACAGCCAGTGGGCGGCATGAGGAGGAGGCCCTGGGGAAGGCTTGAGCTGGGTACTGGTGCATTCCTTGACCCAAGATGGAGGGCGAGTGGGTGGCCTGGAGGTAGAGGCCCTGGGGAACTGGCATGTCCCCTGACCTGAGGCAGAAGGCAAGTGGGCAGGTGGCATGCAGGTGGAAGGATGGTGAGAGCCACGTTCAAAAGGTGGGCAACCCTTACCATGTCCCCCAAGGTGGCGGCCTAGACTGGCTCAGGAGTCGGCACTCAACCAGGGCTTGTGGAGGCAGTTAGGCGGAGCCAGGAGTCAACTTGACCAGGGCTTGCTTGCAGGCTCACTCTCCCAGGGAGATGCAGGCTGCGGTGGAAGGCAGGCAGCAATGGCGGTGGAAGGCAGGCTAGCAATGGCGGGTGAGCGGGCGAGATAAGGAGTGACTGGGCATGGCAGGGTGGGGCAGGCAGGCAGGGCTGGGCGAGCGGGTGGAGAGTGGGTGGGCGGGGGCAAGTGGCGACCGGGCAACTGGGGACAGGGCCAGCCAGAGGTGGTATTTGCTAATTCTCCGAACTAGTTAAAATTCCCACTACCAGTTCACTCGAACCGGCCAAACTGGCTAAATACCACCTCTGATTCTGATTCTCATTAGTGACTATTACCTCTTTCATGTGTTTGCTTTATAGAACTATTATGAGAATAAGTAGAAAACCCCATGTTTATTCTTTGAGCTCACTGAGGGAAAGACAGGATATAAATTATATAAATAAAAATTGACTAATTTCCTTTGTTACTCATATTTGGAATAATAAAATAATTAGAACTGTTGCAAGTGTAGATATGTTGAAACCTGGAAGTTGTTTGCAACTAGAGTCCCTCTGTTGCCTCAATAATATAGATAACAGTCATTCACAACTGGTGTGGGTGGGAGAGGTGAAAGGAATGCTTGAATGATTGGGAATAACTAGGGGGCTGGATTATCATAGAAGTGTTGGTGGTGGTTGACTGACGAGTGAGTGCTGAACTGTGAAAAGATAATGTAACTGTTGCCAATTTTACCTTTTACCTTATTAGTTTCCTCTCTAGGATCTGAATGTCATATTTTAAATGGGGAACATTAACACCAGTCTTTTGCCATGGTCAGAACAGTACCTAATCTTGCTAACTCCTTCACTATTAACATTGGCAAGGGTGGAACACTGATTAAGAGAGGCTACTCTAGGTCCCTAATTTTTCCAGAAGGCACTTGAGAGTTTTCCAAGCAACCTCTTCTCTAAGCTGAACAGGAGATCTTCTAGATGGTCTGCCAAGTAAGTGCCTAAAGCCTGTAAAGATCTGGATATGAAACATAAACAAGCAAAATTGAGTGCTTGTTTGCCCCAAATCCTAAAAGATACTTTGTCCTTAACATACCTACACCGAGGGGATTCGACCGGAAGTGTTGCAGCGAGACAGTCAGGGATTGGCGGGCTCTGATGAGCCTTGTGAAATCCCGGGCTGACGAACCGCTGCAGAGGGGCCTTTGGATCAGATCTGTCCTGTAGGGACAGGGAAGAAGGAGAGGCACCTCGGAAGACCAAGAGGAACAGGCAAATTCCTTGGAGGTCAGAGGAAACTCTCCCTGACTCTGCAGCGGAGGGCGGCGGCCATTGTGACTGCCAATTCAGCTGGGGCAACCAGATCAAGCACTGTGCAGGAGCGGAGAAGTGAATAGAACATCGATGCTGGGTGAGTGACAGCTAAATCACAGGCAGGAGAGAGAGAGAGAGAGAGAGAGAGAAAGAGAGAGAGAGGGAGAGAGAGAGAGAAAAGGACTATTTTTAAAATAACTATAAAAGTCCTAGCGGCTTAATAGCGACTAATAGGCGTGGAGAAAGGACGGAAGAAGAAGAGTAAAGCGGAAGCTACAAAATGAAAAAAAAACCCAATTAAAAAATTATGTGCTGGATTCAAATATTTGGAGAACTTAAAAAAATAAATTAGAAGAATTGACAACCCGAAAGTTTTTTCCCTAATTAGTGAACCTTAAAAGAAGTTTAAAGAGGGAAGAAAAGCCCGTAGTAGAAAGGATTGGTTAAAGATTTTAAATTGAAATTGATTTGGAAAGTAAAGTTGGAATTTGGACTGTGTAAATTTGGACTGAGTTTTTAAACTGATTTGATGCATATAAAAGTGAAAAGGAAGAAGAAGGAAAATCAAATAAGCAAAGACTGTTCAATGTGGATTGCAAACAAAATGGATACTTTTCTAGGTTGCTGATTGCAATTGTGGATTATAGAGAGCTATCTTCAGAAGAAGAAAAAAGACCATTACAATGCTGAATTTCTATTTTGGAAAAAAAAGAATAAACCTTGAACTTTGAAAGAGACAGCTGTGAATCTTTAAGGAGGCTTGGTTTGGCTATAAGTGTGACTTCGACGATTAAAGAAGGAGAATTACAACACAACTTGAAACTGGAATAATATTAACTGAAAAAGTACAAAATGGAGGAATTTAAGGAAATGATGAAAATGATGTACTTATCATTGAAGATGGAAATAAGGGAAATGACTATAATATTGCAAGGAAAATCAAAACCTGATGAACTAAAAAATGACTTAGAATTTATTCAGATTGACAAGGAAATAATTAAGGAAAAGCAAGAAAAAGAGACTGATAATAAAGAAGAAGACAAAGACAAAGAGATTGACTATGGAAAACTAAATGATTATGGGGCTAGTAATAATAAAAAGAATTTTAGAGATTACATTAAAATTAATGGAAGAAACAGAAAAGGGGGAAAGAAGCAAATAAAAAGAGGGCGGAACAGAAAGAATATAAAAGATTTAAATGATTACGCTGGGATTATCAGTGGGAAAATAAGAAAAAGGGAAAAGGGATGGAAAATAAGGAGAAATGCAGGGCAAAACAGAAGTTTGACTTTAAAAGACAAAATGATTACACTGGGATTAATAGTGGAAAGATAAGAAAAAGGGAGGAGAGAGCTCAGGAATTTAAAACACAAAAGAAAAGAAAGAAAAAGAAAAAGAAAAAAATAGAAAAATGGAAAGGGAGAATTGTGATATTAACTAAGCAATTTAACATATGCATGTATGATGAATGTAATAATTGGGATAGTCATAAGTAATTAGGGAAATGGTAATAATTGGAATATTTTTAATTATATATTTGGAATTGAACTAAAAAAGAAAAGAAAGTTGAAATGATATGGGACAATGAACTAAGTAGAAAAAAAATCATACTTATTTGGTTTCTATAAAGCTGTTGAATTGTATTATTGGGAATAGAGAGAATTTAAGGAAATGATTGGGAATTGCATTATGGTGAAAAAAATAATAAAATAAAATAAAGACACCTACACCCACAACCGCCACTGTGCAACAGGCTGCTTTCTACTTAGATAAGGTGACCAGATTTTAACATTGGTAAAGAGGGACATTGTGGGCGTGGCTTATTTTGTGGGCATGGCTAGCTGGTCATATGACCGGGTGGGCATGGCTAGCTGGTCATGTGACCGGGTGGCCATGGCTATGTGTATAGGGTAAGGTGAACAGATTTTAACATTGGTAAGAGGGACACTATTGTGGGCGTGGCTTATTGTGTGGGCGTGGCTTGGAGGCCATGTGACTGGGTGGGCGTGGCTAGCTGGTCATGTGACCGGGTGGCCATGGCTGTGTGTATAGGGACTACTCAGAGGGCTGAAAAGTCATTTCTGACAGGTCCTCACACTTTTGACTGGTCCTCACACTTATGACCATCCTCACATTTATGCCCGTGCAGCATTCTTAACAACCATGTCACTCATTTCACAACTGCTTCTCTTCACCATGGTGACAAGATAGGGCAAAAAATGTAAAATGTGAGGACAGTCGTAAGTTCGAGGACTGGTCAAAAGTGCGAGGACCAGTCAAAAATAACTTTTTCAGCCCTCTGAGTAGTCCATATGCACAAAAGGACTAACCAGAGGGCTGAAAAAAGTCATTTCTGACAGGTCCTCACACTTTTGACTGGTCCTCACACTTATGACCATCCTCACATTTATGCCCGTGCAGCATTCTTAACAACCATGTCACTCATTTCACAACTGCTTCTCTTCACCATGATGACAAGATAGGGCAAAAATGTAAAATGTGAGGACAGTCGTAAGTTCGAGGACTGGTCAAAAGTGCGAGGACCAGTCAAAAATAACTTTTTCAGCCCTCTGAGTAGTCCATATGCATAAAAGGATACAGTAATAGAGAGGGATGAAGGAAGGGAAGGGAAATTAGAGTAGGAGTGACGGTTAAGAGAGGGAGGAAGAGAGGAGAAGGAGAAAGGAAGAGGAAGTAGGGAGGAGAAGAAGAGGGGGGGAAGAGAAAGTAAGAAGGAAAGAAAAGAGAGGTGGTAGGTTTGAGGAGAAAGATTGCTGTACAATAAAAAAGATGAAAGGAAAGAAAGCCAACCCCAAACAAATATAAAGATATTAAGATAAAGAATGAATTGTTAAACTTTAAAGAATAAAAGAGAACAAATATGAATAAATAGCAATAATTAGAAACACACATACATACAATGTATTTTCTTTGAACAGAATATTTGGCTGGTTCACAAATTTAAACAATGTTTAGTCATTTCAATTAAATTTACAATTTCTATATTTCCTTTTTGCCATATTTATTCCTCATCTATTTTTTAAAAAAAACAATTTTACCCTTCATCCTCATCTCTAATCTTAATCAAATTCAATTTTTCCCTTCTATTCTATTTTATACCCCTTCCCATTGTCATCTATTTTTATATCCATCCTCACATTGGTTAATTATGTAATTATGTAATACAGTTGTTTAATACAAATTCAACATTTTAATATAAATCAATTAGTTATATAACTATCTTTTTTGTATATTAATCAATATGAACATGAATATTCCAATTATTTCCATGCAATCCAATTTCTTACAAATCAATTAATTATACTTACCAATAATAATAAACCAAATAATTTCCCCCATATATTCCTCCAAACCACAACTTAACCATTTCTGCTTTCAACACAGTATACAATTAATAATATCTCAATTATTACAATTCCCTAGTTAAAAAGAGCTTTTTTTTCTTTTGTGTTTTAAAATCTTGAACTCTCCTCTTTTGCCCTAAATAATTTTCCATTGTTTGCACTTACCTTTTTTGGTGAGGAAAAGGAAAATAAATCTGCTGCCTAATTTTCCAACGTTGCAAGCAAACCGCAAAGCCAACAGCCTGTTTTACTTTCAGTTTCGTTTTGAGCTTGGTTTGCACAAAGAGGAAAAAAAAAACTGAGCAATTTAGCAAGAGCAGAGCCCTGTGCAAATCAGCTGAGAGGGGGAAGCCGAGCTAATTAACGTAGGGCAGCCCTTTGAAGCCCCGCGGCAAGAATTTAAACAGGTTTTTTCCCTCTAGCCATCAGCGGGGATTCAGGAGGCAGCCGGGAACCAGGAGGCAGAATGAAAAATCGGGACTTTTTTAAAACGCCGCGGGACAAATTGCTCAAAAGCGGGACTGTCCCGCCAAAAGCGGGACGTCTGGTCACCTTATACTTAGAAGAAGTAAACCTGCAAATTGAGGGTCCTTATAGACTTATGGCTCTTATTAAAAAGGAAGTGGGGTCCATGGCCAGGAGGACCTTTACTAATTATAGGTAAGTAAGCCATCCAGGGAGTAAGTCACCCATGCCCATTACTACGAAATGGGACCACTATTGCAACACACTCCACTTAGAGCTGATCATATAAATGACTCAGAAACTTTAAATGCTACAAACCTAACACTTCTATCACTTCACAGTTCAATTAAATTTTATTAACTTTGCTCCAACCCTCCTTATTGGAATGATAATGATGATGATGATTCTGTTGCTTTGCATATACACTGAGAGTTTCTGCACCAGAGACAAACTCCTTGTGTCTAATCACACTTGGCCAAATAAAGTTCAGTTCTGTTTCTGTTCTATTCTATTTCTGTTGTTATAACAGTAATTGACGATTAAAGGTAATGCATAAGCATCATTATTTCAAAGTTTTTGAATGTTGTTGCTATTGCCATTATTGTTAATATTACAGGTTTTAAAATTTGATTTTAGTTACTCAGCATCTTTGGAATAGAATGGAATATGAAGTATATAAATGCAAAAACAAATGAACTCACTACAAAGATAAATCAGCAACTGTAGGGCAGCCATTGTTGGATATGAGATGGACAACAAATAAATTTCCCAAATAAATAAATAAATGGTTTGTTTTGCTTCTATGAAAATTCACAAAGCTATGTATGTGTCCTGAGAAATGCAGTTTTTGCTTACATGTTAAATGATGTTGCAAAACAGAATTGCAGCAAAAGCTTCAGCTCTGAAAGCACTAATTGCTCAACTCAGTTTGATTGTTCCAACATATTTGGAATTTATAATATATTTTTTTTAACCCTGCAATATGATACACTAAAGGCAGTTCACTCTCTGCACTACCGATATGTGAATAAAAACTATTTGCCAACTTCATGTTACAGCACAAGTATAACCACAGCAAGTATACTTTATATATAATAATATCCAAACTATTGGTCTATTAAAGAATACTGCTATTCATATATTCCATAAAACTCTTATACATATTTTTTTCCAGATGAAAACTGAAACAATAAACTACAACAAGCTTGCATTTTTGCAGCATTGAATCTGATAAATATTTTTAAGGACTAAGACAAATTATTTTAGCACTGTTTTTTTTTTTTTTATTGCAAAAGTTTTACAATTACATTTTCACCCCTTTTTTCCCCCCCCTCGACCCGCCCCAAACTTCCCAACCTCCCTAACCCACCCTAACCCACCCCTCCCCCCAGACTTCCTCACAATATAGTCATGTCAAATAAAAGGAAAAACCCTCCTTTGTATATAAAACTTGAACCCCGCCCTCCCCTTACAAATTTTCATCTTCATTACATTAACCTATTTCTATCTTAATATAGCAGTTTCAAATAAGTTTTCATCCTGATTACCTTGAAAATATTTCTATCTTAATATAACATTTTCAAATAAATTTTCATCCTCAACCTTAAAATATTTCTATCTTAATATAACATTTTCAAATAAAAGCTATTTGGTACTTCCTAGTTTGATATTTGTTCTGAACATAATCTATCCACTTCTTCCATTCCCATTCATAAGTCTCTTGAGAACAGTCTTTTAAATATGCTGAAATCTTCGCCATCTCCGCAAAACTGGCCATCTTCAAAATCCATTCCTCAATCGAAGGCAGCGCTTCATTTTTCCAGTATTTACCTATCAACAATCTTGCTGCAGTTATCATGTACAATATCATTTTTGTTTCCCCCAATGTAAAACCCTTAACTATACCCAATAAAAACAGTTGTGGAGAAAATTGAATCTTTCTCTTCAAAACATTCTGCATGACCCACCAAATTTTTATCCAAAAAGCCTTAACTTTCTTACAGGTCCACCAAACATGATAATATGTAGCGTCTAAGCAGTCACATCTCCAACATTTAGGCTGGGCACTAGGGTACATACACGACAATTTTTTTGGATCTAAATGCCATCTATAAAACATTTTGTAGAAATTTTCCCGCAGATTCTGCGACTGTGTAAATTTAACATTCTGAACCCAAATTTTTTCCCATGTTTCCAACATCACTGGTTCCTCAAAATTTTGTGCCCACTTAACCATACAGTCTTTAACTAGTTCAGTTTCTGAATCCCTTTCTAACAAAACATTATAAAGTCTTTTAATATGCATTGGGCCTTTCTCTTTTATATGTCTAACTAATTCTTCCTCATACATCATAATACCAGTTTTTTGGTCCTCTTTCCATCTCAATTGCAATTGATTATATTGTAACCAAGTTAAATTAATCCCTTCAGCCAACAATGTCTGTAATGTCTTCAGCTGCCATCTGCCCGCATCTGCAAAAAGAACCTCTTTATATAAAAACCCCCCGAGTGACATTATATTTGTATTCCACAAGGTATGACCAAGATCCAGCCATAGCGGTATTTTGTAATTCCAGTTGTTTCGGTGCTTCTTCCAAACTCTCAGCAAAGAATCTCTAAGTATATGGCTTTTAAATACTTTATCCACTTTGCTGTCATAAAATAAGTAAGCGTGCCATCCAAATTCCAAATCAAAACTTTCTGCATTCAATATTCCAGTCTTTTTTCCTCCAAACCAATCACTTACTAAAGTCAAAGCTGTTGCATCATAATATAATTGTAGGTTTGGAAGTTTGAGACCTCCCCTTTCTGGGATGTCTTGCATAATTTTCATTTTTACTCTTGGTTTTTTCTCGTTCCAAACAAATTTGTTGATACCAGTTTGCCATACTTTTAGTTGTTTATCATTTTTGAGCACCGGAATCATTTGAAACAAAAAAAGAAATCTTGGCAAAATGTTCATCTTAACTGCTGCTATTCTTCCAAGTAAAGACAGCTGCAGTTTTTTCCAAATCTCCATATCTTTTTGCACCTCTCGCCACAACGCCTCATAGTTATTTTGAAACAATTTCATATTTGATTCTGCAACCTGAACTCCTAGATATTTTACCTTTGGTACAATCTCAAAACCTGCCCTTCTTTCTAACTCCAGTTTACGATCTTGTGTCATATTTTTAACTACCATCTTAGTTTTTCTCTGATTCAATCTGAAACCTGAAACTTTACCAAAGTCTTGTATAATGTCCTTCATCTGGATTATCGATTCCATTGGCTGTGTTAGGGTAACAACCAGATCGTCTGCAAATGCCTTTATTCTGTAATCCTCTTGCCTTATCATTATACCTTTCAATGTGTTAGAATCCCTTATTGTATTTAACAAGACTTCTAGTGTTAAAATGAACAACAATGGGGACAATGGACATCCCTGTCTTGTACCTTTTTCAATTTTAAACTCTGTTGTCAGACTTCCATTGATAATGATCTGTGCCTTTTGCTCTTGATAAATTGCTGAGACCGCCTGTATATATTGGTCCCCAAAGTCCATCTTTTTTAATGTCTTTAGTAGAAAATTCCAATCCACTCTATCAAAGGCCTTCTCTGCATCCAGAAAGACCAGCACTGCAGGGATCTGTTTATTCTTCTCAAGATATTCCAATAAATCTATTACTTGCCTTACATTGTCCTTCATGTGCCTACCCTCAATAAATCCCGCTTGGTCATCATGAATCACCTTTTGAATTACTGGCATCAGTCTGTTGGCTAATACTTTTGCATAAATTTTATAATCCGTATTCAAAAGAGATATTGGTCTGTAATTCTCCGGTTTTTTGGGACCTGCTTGCTCTTTTGGTATCAAAGAAATATAAGCTGTAGTCCACGATGGAGGTACTTTTCCCCCTTGTTGTATGTTGCAAAATAAGTCTCTGAGTTGTTCCACCATTTCTGCCTGTAAAGTTTTATAATACACTGCTGTCAGACCATCCGTTCCAGGAGCTTTGGCTGTTTTTAATTGTTTTATTGCTGCTATTATCTCCTCCTCTGTTATGGGATAATCCATTCTTTCCTTTTGTTGTTCAGTGATTTTTGTAACTCTTTTATTATCCAAATATTTTTCTATAAGTCCATTCTGCACCTCCTCTCTGGCATATAGTTTAGTGTAATATTGAAGAAAGGCTTCTTTTATTAAATTCTGTTGAAAAACTTCTTTCCCCCCAATATCAACACTATCAATAGTCCGTATGCTTTGTTTCTTCCTTAATGTGTAAGCCAACCACCTGCCTGGTTTGTTAGCATTGCAGAATGTATTATGCTTCGCATATTGTAAGTTTGTTGCAACTTGTTCCACTATAAGCATTTGGAATTGGTCTTTCAGAAGTTTTATAACACTAAGTATTCTTTCATCTGTTGGGTTTTTAATAAGTAACTGTTCTTTATCCTTTATTTCTGCTTCCAATTCAAGTCTTTTCTTTTGTCGAATCCGCTTATGTTTAGAGTTCATATATATAAGCACCCCTCTCATATAAGCTTTGCTTGCATCCCACACAATTTCCATTGGGGTGCCTTTATTCAAGTTCATTTCAAAAAACTCTTTCAGATGCTTTTTAAGTTCTATTATATTTTTCTCATATCTAAACAAGTTTTCATTTAATCTCCAAGAGCGTCTCTCATTCTTACATGTCTCAATTTCTATCCAGACTGGACTGTGATCAGTCAAAGTTCTTGGCAAAATCTTTGTTCTTTTTGTCCTAACAAGTAAGTCATCAGACAACAAAATAAAATCAATCCTGGAGAAGGATCTATGTCTGTCAGAAAAGAAAGTATAGTCCAGTTCTTTTGGGTTATGTATTCTCCAAATATCTTTTAATTCCAGGTCTTCTTTCATATCAAAAAAAGTCTGTGGTAATCTAATTCTTGATTTTGCCAAAGTCTTTTTATCTAATTTAGAGTCAATTACTCCATTCCAGTCTCCCATAATTAAAATAGATCTATAATCCCATTGAAGTATTTTAGTATGCAGCATTTTATAAAAATAGTCCTGTTGTTGATTAGGAGCATAAATTCCTATCAGAAGAATTTGACTATTGGCAGAAAGTAATTCAATTGCTACAAACCTACCATCTTGATCAGCTTCTATAAGTTTGGCTGTTAATTTTTTGTTTACATAAATAACCACACCATTCTTTTTTTGATTAGTTGAGGATATAAAATGTGTTCCTAATTTGGAATTTTTCAAATAGTTTTGATCTTGAACTGTAATATGCGTTTCTTGTAAACAAATTATATCATTATTATGTTGTTTTAAATATGCAAATATTTTCTTCCTTTTTTGTGTTGCATTCAACCCATTCACATTCCAAGATAGACATTTAATCATCCTTATTCTCCTTCTGGAGCGAAGCGCAGAACCTTAGGATGTCATCTGAGATCCTCTGTCCTGCTTTTCCCACAGCCCCAGCCTTGTCTTGACTCTCCTGCTGTAACTTTTCTTTGAGTTCCTTGGCTTTTGCTCGAGTTATACGCTGATCCTTAACTTCAGCCGCCCAAGCCAGCTCCGAGATTGGAGAAGGTTCCAGCAAAGGCTCATCCAAAAAGCCTCCTTCAGCACCCTTCAGCTCTGCTAATTCCTGCTTAGATTGTTGTTCTTTAATCTCCAAAACTGTAGATGTGCGTGGGGATGGAGTTCTTTCTTTAAAGATGTCATTGTAAAATTGCTCCGCCTTCTCCACAGTATTCAGACGGTGTTTCTCTCCCTTGTATCTCAAAATTATGCCAGTTGGGGCGTCCCAACGAAATGGGATTTGATTATTCTGCAGTTCTTTAACAAGAAAACCATACTCTTTTCTAGATTTCAACATCTTAGGTGGGAGCTCCTTGTAAACTGTAATCTTGGATCCACTCACTTGCACAGAAGTGAGAAAAGATTTTTGCAAAATGTCATTTCTTATTGCTCTATCTGTAAAATATATGACCACATCTCTAGGCAATTGTCTTTGTCTGGCCACCCACGAGTTGACTCTATAGATTTTATCTATTTTGCAAAAAACCATCTCAGGTTCAACTTTTAAAATCACAGCTAGGGCTTCAGCACAGATCTGTCTCAAATCTTGTCTCTCCTCCTCTCTAATTCCTCGAAGCCTTATAGCAAATTCCATTGCACGAAATTGCATCATAACAATATCATTCTCAACTCTCTGCATCTTGTCATCAACATCAAAAAATTTGTGATCATTATTTTTCATCTTAGCATTAACTTCTAATTTAAATTCATCCACTTTTGTCTCAACTTTCATAATAAATCCTGCCAGACCAGACGCCACATCCGTTATTTTTTTGGTCACCATCTTTTGGCTCTGCTGCATTTCCTGCATGATTTCCTGTTGTGACTTTTGAATTTTTTCATCTATTTTATTTATTTTGTCATCCATGTCTTGAAATTTCTCATCCAAAATATTTGAAATGAATGCTTTTAATTCTCCCATATCCAAATCTTTTTTTTGGGCTTGTGACTGCGTATCCTGCTTACGTGGGGGGGATCCCCCCCCTGTTTTGCCTTCCTGCTTTTTTGAAGCCATCCTGCCACGTAAGCTAGCTTTCTTAAAAAAGGAGGGTCCGCCTCTTCTGCCACCTCCACAATACCTTCTAAAAAAGTCCCCCAGAGTTACTCAAAGCAAAGCTATAATGCAGCAAAGACAAGTAAAAGGGAGAGATTTTCCTCTTATTTCTGTTGCAGCCGGAGCAACTCTGTAACAACTTTTTAACTTTGTAGCAAGACAAGATAACTTCACCAATCCACACCCACTAATTCATTTGCTGAGCGCCATATTTTTTCAATCACTTTCACTCATTCCGAGACTTTCACTTCAGTAAAAAAGTTCAGCAAAGGTCTGATACTTGCAGTTCAAAGTTTCAGGGTTCAAGTGGATTGCGGATGTTTATTTGAGTTTTTTCCTCGCTCTTTAAAGGTTTCCTGAGGTCGGCTTGTTCCGCACAGGCAGAAGACGTCCCACGCCGCCCGGAGTTTCAGCAGGTTGTAAGGGAGCCGCGCCTGCTTCCTCCCCTGAAACAGTTCCCTGGGGGGGTTGCAGGGGCTCTACCTGTGCCCTGCTGCCTCTTCTTCTGCAATCCTAGGGATTTCGAAGATTTCGAGCCGCTTCGCAATCAGGAAGCGGCTCTACAAGCGGCGGGGGTGGCGGTGCCAAAGGAAAGCACCGTCGCCGCCGAAGACGAGGAAACCGGAAGTCAGCACTGTTAATAATCATACCAATGCCTGTCAGACTTGTTTCCCTTCCTGAGCATCATATTTTATTTAGCAATATTGATAATTCCAAACTGAATTATTGTCCTAAAACATGTGAACTAGAATGTGGCTAAGTGGATTTAAATTCTATTTGTGTAGATACATCCTTAAAATTGACTTAAGCATGAATGTGTATGTAGAAGACCCTCATCTGTGATATAGACACTGGAGTATGCTGGCATTACAAGCAAATGTAGTTATGTGTGTAGTTTTTACACCAGCAAAGTCACCTGAATACGGAGTACTAATATGCAAACAAAAATGCTATTTCCTAAGGTTTTTTATCTACCGTATTTTCCGGCGTATAAGACGACTTTTTAACACAGGAAAATCTTCTCAAAAGTCGGGGGTCGTCTTATACGCCAGGTATAAGCTTACGATATCTACCTTGACAGACTGATGAAAGCGGTAAGAGCGGCTACTACCATCTCTAGTCATTGCTAGAGATTTCTAACCCGAATCTGAGTTGCCGTCGCTGACCGATGACGCTACAGGAGCGCAGACAACCTTGAGGGGCCAATCTCGTCAAGGCTGCATGCCGCTGAATGCTTGACCCAGCTGGTTGCTGAGTGGACCTTCCCCCACCGTCCCAGGCATCCAGGTGGATATTACTGACGCTCCGACTTCCCCAGACAGCTGGGGCTCGCCATCACTGGGGGTCAGCTGGGGAAGTCAGAGCGTCGGTAATATCCATCTGGATGCCTGGGACGGTGGGGGAAGCTCCACGCAGCAACCAGCTGGGTCAAGCATTCAGCTGCATGCAGCCTTGATGAGATCGGCACAGCTTCCCCTTAATGTTGTCGGCACTCCCATAGTGTCATCGGTTTGCCCGACACTTAGTTGCTAGCTGTCTAGGTCATTGTCCTGGAGTAGCAACTCCTGTCTGCCTTGGCGGGGAGCGACAGCCACATCCCGCCACCAGGCAAAGGCTGGAGAAGCCCACCAGGCTGTCAGCACTCACCTTCCTTCCGAAAGCCCCTCCATCTCACCCGCCCCAGGGCGGAGGGCTGCCTTTCGCAGAGCAGCTGCCTCCGCCTCCTCCTCCCTTCAGTCTGTCTCCTGCGTGCGGAGGCTGCGTCTGCTGCTCCCGGCTCCTCCGCACCCTCCCGTCCCTCCCCGGCAGCTGCCCGGCTGCAGCTAGTCTGGCTCTTCGTGGCAGCAGGCAGCAGACCCGGAGCCGCGGGAAGAAAGGAGCGGGGCCGCGGGAGGGAGGGGGAAGGGAGGATGAGCTTCCTGCCCAGCCCCTCGCGCGCCTATTCGCAGCCTCTACTGAAACCTGCAGGGTCGGATGTGAAAAGGAGACGGATCGGCCTTTGCCTGCCACCTTCCCTCCGAAAGCCCCTCCATCTCACCCGCCCCAGGGCGGAGGGCTGCCTTTCGCAGAGCAGCTGCCTCCGCCTCCTCCTCCCTTCAGTCTGACTCCTGCACGCGGAGGCTGCGTCTGCTGCTCCCGGCTCCTCCGCCCCCTCCCGTCCCTCCCCGGCTGCTGCCCGGCTGCAGCTAGTCTTGTTCTTCGTGACAGCAGGCAGCAGACCCGGAGCCGCAGGAAGAAAGGAGCGGGGCCACGGGAGGAAGGGGGGAAGGGAGGACGAGCTTCCTGCCCAGCCCCTCGCGCGCCTATTCGCAGCCTCTACTGAAACCTGTAGGGTCGGATGTGCAAAGGAGCCGGACCGGCCTCTGCCTGCCAACTGGCCCAGCGGCGAGGGAAGAAAAGTTATTCTCCCGCGGGGGCTTGCCTGGGTTTTTCATCAGTTGCAGGGCCTCTTCTTTGGTCACATTCCGGCGCAATTCCCTTTCGGCAAAGGGCAACTAACCCGGTGCTCTGCCACTCTGGTGCAAACTTCTCTGCAGGCTTATCGACAGGCTTGCAGATCTGTTTTATTTGGGGAGCTGCTTCTTCCCACTCTCCCCACCCCCCCGGAAAAAAAATCCCCTGTCAAAAGGGAAGGCCGTGACTTGGCCATAGTTCATTAAGCCTCTTTTAAGTTCGCCACGGCATCGGCCAATGCAGAAGCGAAGACGCGGGAGGGGATCCACTTTCAAAGTCAATCCCCCCCCCCTTCGGCTGGAGGCTGAGAATTTCTTGGGGAAATACATTGGGGAACAAAATCCGTTGAAGGAACCAGCTTCCAAACTTCCACGTTAGAAGCGGTTCTAAGCGCCCTCACCGAAAGCAGATAAATGCCTCGCTTCAGTTTCGACCTTCTTGCTGTGGGGCACTTTGGGGAGGTGATCGTGCATGCAAGTCCTCCTCGGCTCTTCCAGCCTAACTCGCTGTACTTTAAAAAAAGGACTATATAGAGAATGTTATCCAATTGCTCATATAGCACATCGCCAAATAAGGCACTCCGTAAAACTTTGCCCATCCCGCAAGAGAAAAAAGGCATTGTAGCTCCAAAAGAAGCTGTTCAAATGCACATTTCTAGAGTTAGGGATGACCTTCACTGAGAGTAACTTTCTACAATTGCATGTTCCAAACTTGAATCCTCCAGGTGTGTTTTGATTTCAATTCATACAATCCCCAGCCAGCACAACATTAAACAGTACATGTTCAACCCAGCAAACTAGTTTCACCTTCTTCATTGCAGTGAAATAAAACAACCTAGTTTAGATAATAATAAACTATATTTAGAATGCTCTTTATTAGCCTTTGTTACCTATTAAATAAAACTAACCTTATTTCCACTGATCCTCTCATTTATAGGGAACTTAATTACAAAAATCTATTATATGTACCCTAGACCAGAATGTTGGATCTCTTCACAAGATAAAAGACCAACAATATGTAAACATACTACCAAAAAATGGACATAATTTCCAACCCAAAGCCTGTCCATCTAGTATCCTAATTTAAAGCTAGGGGGAAACAAGTTTTTTAAAAAATCACTCAAAGGTGGGCATTTCCCCAGACAGCTGGGGCTCGCCATCACTGGGGGTCAGCTGGGGAAGTCAGAGCGTCGGTAATATCCACCTGGATGCCTGGGGGAAGCTCCGCTCAGCAACCAGATGGGTCCAGCATTCAGCGGCATGCAGCCTTGACGAGATCGGCACAGCTTCCCAAATCTGAGTTGCCGGCGCTGACCGATGATGCTACGGGAGTGCCAACAACATTGAGGGGAAGCTGTGCCAATCTCATCAAGGCTGCATGGGTGACAGGACAGGGTGACAGGAAAAAAACCTGGTACGAAATACCATATTGAAATCAAATCTGATATTTTTTAATTTTTATTTGGTGTGCGTTGGAAGAGGGGTAGTCTTATACAGCGAGTATAGCCCAAACCCTATATTTTAACAGGAAAAGTAGGGGGTCGTCTTATACGCCCAGTCGTCTTATACACCGGAAAATACGGTATATCCAGAGATCATAAATATCTAAATGAGTGAATTCTTTATAGAGGTTTTTCATGGAGATTATCATATTAAGCCCATCCTTAAATGTATCAAGATGAAGAAGCCTATACACTTTGCCCTCCACAATACATCTGTTATGTCATAACCTCTAAAAACTCATATTCAAGCTGGCTTTAGAACAGTGTGCTCCAATCACATTAAAACCTTTACCCATATCAAGGGCTAAGGTATGGTAGAATTTCAACCTCCTCCCACCTCCTCAAGTGCTATTGATCCAACTATGCCTCCTTGCAATAATAAAAGAAAAATAATACAGGAAACTGAACTTCCAGGGACACTAGAGTATCCCGAAATCTGGCATTTCCACATTTCATTATTGCATGCTACTAGGACAAAGTCATGCTGAGTCAACTTGGTTAATCTCAAAAAGTTAAACTTAGTCAGATTTGGCAAATATTTGATAGAATCTATCAGGAAATACCAGGCACGTAAATAGATTGCAATAGGGAGGGAGGGAGGGAGGAAGGAAAGAAGGAAGGAAGGAAGGACTCCACTTCCATATTGTTGCAAGAACAACTGCATTAACATATCTATAAAGCTGTCAGAATATGAGAGTTTTTGATTACCAATTAAAATCAATATATATCAAAATAAGCCAGCTTTAAGTTTGTGGTGCTCTGTTTCAAACTGCAATCTACAGATCAAAAATAAATAAAAGCTAAAACATCAAGAAAGATAATCTGGAAAAGAGCCATTAAAAATACAAAGTAAAGGCAGGAAAATATAGTAATGTGAAATACAATAGTTCGAATATCACATTAAACTATCTACAATTACTCTGGAACTTATGCCAGGAACAATTAAAACTGTCATTAAAAGAACCTCCTGTAAAATGCACAAAGAAATGCTCCTCTTTATCTACATACAGCATTGTATTAGTGGGATATAGTTCCATTAAGCAATTCACTGAATAGAATCTTGCATATTTTCATAATTGTTTACATTATACCAACAGGTTGAAAGCCTTGGCTGCATTATAAATTGACAGAGTTAATGTCTGGCTTTACACAATAAGCCAAAACAAACATATTTTCTGTTTAGAAAAAATTATTAATGTAGACAAAATGTCCTAAAGCAACTGTTCGGCAATGTTGTATATGACATAATGGCTCTTTTAAACTTGAAACAATTATATGTGGCTTATAGATTAAAAATGATTACATTCATCTCCTCAATTATATTTTGTTTGTTAATCCAAGAGTAGGTCACCTGAGCTGAATGTGTGCCCTGAACTGCAGAGCCATGTTGGATCACAGTTGTTGAAAATTGACAGTATGATTTCCTATCATTTTGTAACCAAAACAATAAAACTGTACCAGCCCTTAAAAACATCACCCTAAAACATAAATCATCACATTGATTTTTATTTTATTTATTTTGCCATTCAATCATGTCCGATTCGTGAAGTATACCTGACAGGTCCCTGAAATTTCTTAGCAAAACTTTTCAGAAGTGGTTTGCTATTGCCTTCTTTTTATGGTTGAGAGAAAATGACTGGCCCAAGATAATTCAGCTTGCCTTGTGCCTAAAGAGGGATTAGAACTCAGGGTCTCCTAATTTCTAACTTGATACCAAACTGGCTCTCAAGCATGATGAATAATTTATATATCAATAGCAATAAAATGTTGGGCACTCTCTTACTATTAGGATGGACATACAGGATCTAAGGAAGCAGCAGAAGAGAAACCAAAAAAAATCAATATTCCTCGATCTTGCACCATACCTGTTCTCCAATAAAGTCATGCACACAACCTCTCGTACACCAGGATTGTTGGCTTTTTCAACAGAGCAGTTTTGCAGATTCCAAGTGGCCACTCTCAGCACAGGTCGCCCATCCCGCACCCCACCAAACATTTCCACTGTGGGTCGTGTGGAGATCATCTGTGTTGGCCCTCCAGGAGGAAAATCCAAATCCTCACTCTGGAGGCTCAGGGATGTGGGGCTTGGATGAGGCTTGACAGTGAAATTAAGGCCACCATTAGTATTTGTGGAAGAGGGTCTTGACCGTTCTGCAAAGATCTGATATTGGATTTTGTCCAAGAATGAAGAGTTAATACAGTCCATCTTGACCAAGTCCTCAATACTTTTGAAGGGCCCATACTCTCTGCGGTATTCTACAATGCTGTTGGCAATCTTTTCTGTGATACCACGGATGCTCATGAGCTGAGCAGGTGTAGCTGTGTTAATGTTGATTTTAATAGCTGAAAGGTGATCCAGATTCTGGTCTTTTCTTAAAGAGTTGGGTGAATGTTGTGCAGAATTTCCTTTGCTGCTCACACAGATCTCAAATTTCACCTGCTCCAGCTTGGCAGCTCCAACTCCACTCACCAAGGCCAAGTCTTCAACTTTCTTGAAGCCACCAATATACTCACGATATTCCACAATGTTTTGGGCTACCATCCTGGTGACCCCAGGAAGAGTCATGAGCTCCTCTTCTGTGGCTGTGTTAATATTTAGCCTCTCCTGGTTCACAAGGATATTACTGAAATTGCATGCGGCGCTGAATTTACGATTATGGCAAAGATCTGAAGGGTCTCTGGGTATGGAGCGGTGGCAGCCAAGGTTACCACCCATCGTTTCTTCTTTTATCTTGCAATAATCAAAGTGGATTGTTTTCGATTTCAAACAGGACAAGCGACTTCCAGGCAGAGACGGCTTGGCCCTCAGGTTGTGAGAATTCTGCAGAGAAGTTCTGAAAAAAGAAGACAAACGGCAAAGCGTCTTTCAGAAAACGCTGGCAACATCACGGGAGGGTGAGACAGTAAACACTGTTTAAAATCAGAGTTGCGAGGCTGGAGTTACTGCTGGCTTCCGAAGGTACTTCAGCAGCCAAGTGGGGAAAGTTAAAAATACGCTAAACACACGCACGCAGCCACGCTCGCACGATGCCGCGAGCGGGTCAACAAGCCAGCCTCCTTTTTTCTTTCTTCTCTCCTTGAACGGAAGAGAGCCTTTCTCGTCCCTCGTTTCGGTCAGGCTGGCGAAGCTTCCAGTCGCCCAAGTCTCTCCAGAGCCTCTGCAGCGCTGCGATCCCAAGCAAAAAGCTCTTCTTACAGTAGCATCTCGCCGGGAAGCATCCTAGCTCCGGGAGGCAACGCAGTTCCTTTTCTAGTAGCTCGTCGCCACCCCCACCCCCCACGTGGGGCTTTTCCTTTCCGACCTACGCCAGTGGATTTCTCAACCTCGCCGCCTTTTGCAAAGCCAAGGAAGCGGTGAGAAGAGGAAGAGACCCAACACCTCGGCCGCCGCCCCCCGCGGGTTTTCGCAGTGCTCTTCCCCCGCAAGGTCGGCGAGTGTTTTTGATTTCCTCCACTCTCGCTACGGCAATGGCCTTCTTGGCGATCGCCCTTGGAGGGCTCCAAAGGCGCTCCAAAGGTGCTGCCTCTTGCGGACAAGGACAGTGCCCCAGACAACCAGCCTCCAAGGCCAGCAGTTACGACACAGATTGACTTGTTACACGCGCGAGCTGTTAAGCTTAGAGGCGGCGCGGGGAGCAATAGTCGGGACCGCCTCAAAGCACAGCGGAGGCGGGGCCTGCGCTCTCGCGCTGGGGTTGTCCGGGTTGTTGCAGCTGGGCTAAGCGGTTGCCAGTCAGCCAAAGCCGGCTGCCAAGGCTAAGAGCAGCTTTTAGGCCAAACTTTGTAGACCTTCCCTCTTAATCACCCACTTCCCGTCCTCGCATACATACACCAACCTTTGGTCGTGTGAGTCTAGGCTGCATCTGACTGACTGTCCCCCAAGAGTACTTCATCTCTCTGGCCTCTGCACGTGACTTGCACATTAAGTGCCTCTGTATGCTAGGTATATGAGCGCTTCCGTGCGCTCGTGGGTGGAGGAGGATTTGCCTGGCGGAGCCTCAATTTGCAGGGATGACGGGAGAGAGGGACTTCGACAGGTCAGGCATAGATAGAAACAGGTTATCATGTGCTTTTTCAGCAGAGGAGTCCAAGAGCTTTTGGCATTTGGCAGGTTACTGAAGCTTTTTGGACTTGAGTTTTCCGATGGTTAATCAGCTAATGCTTTTGCACTTTTTTGCCGAAAAGTGCAAAAAAAAAGTCTATAAATATATCTCCTGGGCTAAACAAGTGGCTCGTCGCTGCTCAGTAATAAGCTGCTGATACTGCAGAAAATTCCTAGGTTCTTCCGGAGGAGGTTTTACGTTGAGATTAGTCAAAGAAAGGTATGTGTGTGTGTGGAGAGGAGACGTTCAGATGTTTTCACCTTTCGGTTGTGAAGCCTTGGGGAAAATTGGGGAGGGTCTTCTTTAGTGGTTATATGGCACTTGGGAAACTGCAGACATATCAAATAAGCATGAAGCACGGAATAGTAATTATATTAAATTTATATACTGGTCGACTCCCAACAATTTTAGGGGTTCACAGCAATACAACAAAGCTATTATAATGAGCCACGGTGGCACAGTGGTTAGAGTGCAGTATTGCAGGCTACTTCTGCTCACTGCCAATTGCCTGCAATTTGGCAGTTCAAGTCTCACCAGGCTCAAGGTTGACTCAGCCTTCCATCCTTCCAAGGTGGGTAAAATGAGGACCCAGATTGTTGGGGGCAATATGCTGATTTTGTAAACCACTTAGAGAGGGATGTAAAGCAGTATATAAATCTAAGTGCTATTGCTATTGCTATAATAAAATCAGTAATAAAGATAAAATACGGTGGATTCCATGAAACAGAGATCTCATTCTCACTCATTTTTCTTTCTCCTCCCACATCAACTACATAAAAACAATTGCAGTGGTATTAAAACTACCCAAGGAAGGTTTCACTAGGAACTGATCACTAATATTAAAGCCAACTGTGACTTGGGTTCATGATGAAACCTTCCTTAAATCACACAAAATGTAAATGGCAGTGTGGCATGATGTGGGTGGTGTGGTGTGATGAGTTATAGTATGGTAATATTATTATAATATATGGAGATACTGATAGTGTTACCAGTACATGCTTGTGCCCCCACATCTAGGTTCACTAGGATGATGGAGAAGATTAAAAGAGAGCTTTTAGGTGCCCAAAAAAATTTTTTTAAAGGAAAAGTTTCTAAAAATTTCAGATCTATCTTTATAATATTGTAGGCAACAGCCAATCAGTGCCATATTTTTCCTCAGGCAGACTGTAGATTTAATCAACTTTTTTCCAGAGCTAAAAATGCCTGAAAAGAAAAGATCAATTTCAGTGATCAAAATGAGTCAATTTAATAGTGGGAGGTCATTCCTGAATTCAAATTTTTGTTCAGTTCTAAAGTCCACTTGATATAACTCAAGGATTGACTTCTGTTGTAACATGCTCAGGAGTTACGTGCAGGCATGAGAGAATCATGCTGTAACGCGTATGTGAAAAACTAGATAAGGGCTGGAACAACTCATAGATAAGGGCTGTAACAACTCACTAGCAGTTAGGATTGTAGATCTTTCCTTATATGGGCATTGCTTCCATGTATTACTTGTACTTATGTATGCATTACATGAGACATGCTGTAATATATTATTGGCTTATGCTAACAAACCCCTCCTGCCTTTGTTTGTGTTCAATAAAAGAGGCTCCTGGAGTCATATCTGGGTCGTCTCATCCCAAGAAAACTCGTGTCCGTGTCTTTCCTCAATATTGACCTCATGGGCGGCCCACGGAAAACTCACATCTGGTGACCCCGACGTGATTCATGGATCGAGCACGTCTCTTGGCACCCTCATACTCATTCGGCTGGAATAAGCCTCTGCAAACCAGGGCCGGTCGTCTGCGGACGAAGCACCCTCCCATAAATTGTGAGTATGGGGGCAGAATTCTCTAAGCCTCAGGTTGCATACCTCCACAAACTTAGGGAATTGGCCAAGTCCTCAATTATTGTTTTAAAAAGATAACGGGAAAGTCCTGCCCATGAAAGAATCTGATTTACCTTCTAAAATACATTTGGCAACATTATCCGGCTTATCCGGAAAAGGGCTCTTTAAAAGTGAAAACGTGAAGACAGATGGGAACATGACTCCACGAACCTCCGAGCCCTGGAAAAATTCTGGCACTCTGGAGATTGGTTATAGAGTCTTTAATGATGCATGAAGAAAAAAAAAAAGCCTTCAGGACACTGATAATGGTTCCTTTTTAGATTAATGTCATCAAGGAATAGAAAATATAGCTCTGATGCCTTGGAAGAGCAACAATTAATTACAAGTCTCCACCTGATTATAAAGTTAAAATTGTCACCTCAAAACCATCTTTAATTGAATCATCAGCTCCTTCTGAAGGAGTTAGTTATACCCCCACTAAGCAGAATTTAAAGAAACAGACAAAAAAAGGGGGGGGGTGGAATATAGAAGAAATTCCTGAAATGCTTTCTGTCTGTCTACCGGCTGCAATTTTGCAAGCCTTCAGAAAAGTGCTTGTTTCTGGCAAGCGTCAACAAGCCTTCTCTAACATAAGGAAAAAAGCTACAAAGAACGCCAATCCTGAATGCCGAGGAGCAATTGTTGGGCTGGGAAAAGATCTTGATTTGGCAGATATGATTAAAGTGTGTCAGGATATAGGAACATCGTACAAAACCAATTTGTTAGCAACTGCTTTATCACCAAGCAGCAAATCTCAAAGAAAGTGTTATGATTGTGGAAAACCTGGTTATTTTAAAAGAGAGTGTAAAAAACCAGGGGGGGCATGTCTGTAACATCTTGCCCTCTCTTTCATCAGGGATAAAAAACCCTGGTTATCATCGCATAGATGACGTTTTAATTGGAGCACAAAAAATACAACCTAATTGGCTTTTTGAAATACAAAATGATTTATGTGTAAATGAATTGCACATTGCCCCAGAAAAAATACAGTTGTACGCTTCTTATCTGTATTTAGGGCATAAACTATTGCAACCTTTTTCTACTCCAGCTATTCCTTGTTTAAGGTTACCCAAAGTTAAATTTGCAACAATTACTGGGTACTATTAATTAGGTCCGCTCATATTTCTCTTTACCTACGCATTTACTTAGCCCATTATTTGAGTTATTGACTAAAGGAAAAAAGCCAGGAGATTTAATTATAGTTCCATCTCTAGTGTTTGCTACAGTTGAGAAAATTAATAACATCTTGAGTATTCAGTTTGTGGATTGGATCCCTCATAGAAATTGTCAGTTAATATTTCCTACTAGTAAGCTACCCACAGGAGTATTGGCTGCTTTAGAACAGCAAAAAGTATATTGTATTGAATGGCTTTATTTGTCTCATTGCCATCTAAAAATGTTTTACCCTTTATCCGAGCTATTGCTGAAATTATAACCTTGGGGCGTACTACAGCCTGTCGAAGAAATGGAACTGATTTAATAAATATTATTCTTTCTATCTCAAAATCTGACTTTCACTTATGCAGCTATCTCAGCTTTCCACACTTTTTCTTAACAATCTTTTAATCTGATCTCTGACTCTCAGTATGTTTGTCAGGCTAAAAGAAGAAACTGTTTATTGTTCTTCCCACCCGGGGTTTAGCAGGTAATAAAAACGTAAAACCTGTCTAAATGGGAAAACTCAGATGATTTGAACTGATCAACTTGAAGTGATTTCTGTTAAAATATTTTGTTGATGTACATCTATAATGATAGTGTGTGGAATTAAATGTGGTTGAATTAATTATGATATATTTAGCTGGCCAGCAAAAATGAATGGGCTTCGGCTTAAGGCTGTGGAAAGACAGGCGATGGTTATGGGCCCAATATCACCTTTTGTGATTATGACTGTTGCCTGTGTTTTCCACTGTTTTGGGGATAAGCTAGTTCATTGAAATAATTTGAATGACTGATTTGCATGGAGGACGTATTATACAAAAGGTCTGATTGCAGTACAGATGTGAATGGGTGTGTATGTAGTCATTTATTGGATTGCATGAAATGTAATTTTGTGTATAAGCATTTTTCCCCCTTTCTCTTCCTGCCCTCCCAGGAGGAGGGAGGCTTGTCCGTTTTAAAAAATTTTTCCTTTCCCTCACCCCCTCCTTTTTTTCCCTGGGAGGTGAGAGACACAAAAGGGGGGCTATGGGTCTTTGTTCCTTTAACCATTTTTTTTTCTCTCAGAGAACCAGCCTGAGAAAGGTGGGGTAAAGGGTGTATCTGATACCTGCCTTTGCAGTTTCAGAGTATTGACTCAAAATACCTCATTTAGATTGTTTTATTTTTGAAGCTGTCTTTCTTACTCCTTAATGTTTTTTTTTATTGAAAAAGTTTTCAAATACAAGTTTTTCCCCCTTTTTTCCCCCCCCCTCTTCCCTAACCCACCCTTTCCACCCAACCCCCCCTGTGACTTCTTCACAACAATAGGCTATTTCATAACTAGTTACATACATAATATCTTTCCTTTCCCTTAATCCCTTCTCGAAATACTGACCCTTAACATGTTAAGCTTATTGAGTATTATTACAATTTAACCTTTAGTCTTTTATATATATTAATATAACATTTTAAATCAACCTTCTCCCTGCATCCAAATTTAACATTTATTCAATTCTGTCCAATTCCTCCACTCCTCTAAATATATGACTTAAAATCATACAGTACAATTCTAGATATAATCCACTACCCACTTTACTAAAATATACACATATCTATATATGCATCCCATTTTATAAAAAGAAGAAAAAAAAAAAGAAGAGAAAGAAATATATCTTCTTTAGTATCTTTCCACTGAATTATTAAGTCCTCCACTCCCCTAAATATATGACTTAAGAATCCTTTTTCTTAAACTAATCAATCAGTAAGCTAATCTATTTCA
Organism: Arizona elegans; assembly: GCA_022577455.1. Taxonomy (NCBI): domain Eukaryota; kingdom Metazoa; phylum Chordata; class Lepidosauria; order Squamata; family Colubridae; genus Arizona; species Arizona elegans. Next base: position 78,087,909 of record JAKOOJ010000004.1, on the reverse strand, counting down.
ACCCTTCAATTCCTACAAAATCATGCAGTACAATTCTAGATATAATCCACTACCCACATTACTAAGATATACACATATCTATATATGCATTCCATTTTGTACAAAAGGAAAAAACAATAACTTTAAATTTATAATCCATATAGTATCTTCTTTGATGTCTTTCCTCTGGATTGTTAAATCCATCACCCATAATAGGGTAAAATAACATGCTGGTGCAACAGTTTGTTCAAAATCTCCAATCATCTTCTGCCCCCATCAGTAGTAAATATCCTCGCATCTGTATAAAAGCAAAAACAACCACCCGAGTGACATTATAATTATAATTATATCCATATGGTATAGTTGTGGTATTCATCAGGATTATTAATTCCCATCATCCTACTGAGTAACATCCAGATCTTCTGCATGCCCCGGCGAAACTCTCCTGCCTTATTGCAGAGATCTGCCACAATCCTCAGGATAGTATCAAACAATTGTTCGCCTCCACTATCTTTTCAAATATTCATTCATTTTTTAAAGTCCCTGGCATCACTGTTGCATAGTTTAGAAATTGCTGTTTCTATGCGATCTATTTCTTTTCTTTTTCTTTTCCGGGTTGAATTTCCATCCTCGTTTCTTGCCTACCAATTGTGTGTCTGCTAGTTGATTTTCATTCTGCTTTATGTATTGTTCTTGTTGGGTTAGTTTTATCATCTCATCTTTCTTCTCCGTCACTTGTATATCAACTGATTGATTTGCGCACTTGTCTGTGACTTGATGGTTCATCACATTGGAGTCGGGTGACACTGCTCTCTTATTTATAGACAGTCCAGCTGGGGTATCCAGGGAGTCCAAAGACAATTTATCCATCACAGCCTCTGTAATTTGATGTTTTCCTTTTGTTTCCAACTCCTTTTGCTTATCCTGTATTATGCCTAAAGATGTTAAATTCATTTTTAAAATTTTTTGATAAAAATCTTCCGCTTTTTCAACAGTATGCAATTGATATCTTATTCCTTGATATCTCAATATTAGGCCAACTGGGGTGTCCCACCTGAATAGGATATTTCTTTTTTTTAATTCAGTCACTAGAAAGCCAAATTTCTTCCTCTCCATTAACATCTTGGGCGGGAGCTCCTTAAAAATCCAAATCTTTCTTCCATGAAATTGCAAGGTAGAATTAAAAGAGTTCTGCACAATATTATTCCTAATTTCTTTATCTGTAAAATAGATCACCACATCTCTAGGCAATTGCCTTTGCTTTGCCAACCAGGAGTTTATTCTGTAAATTCTATCAATCCTGCAATACACTTCATCAGGTTGAACCTTTAAGATCCCAGCCAGAATTTCAGAAGATATTTTCCTTAGATCATCTCTATTATTTTCCTGCAAACCTCTCAGTCTAATTGCATATTCTGTAAAATTATATTGAATCATTAAAACTTCTCTTTCAATCCTCTGTTGTACATTTTCTTCATTACCAATCTTTTGGTCAGTCTCCATTTTAAATTTGTCTTCCGAGCTATTATCCTGAGTGTTTATCAAATCCTTTTTAATTTTTTGAGTCATGTCATCCAAATTCTCCTCAATTTCCTTCATTTTAGACTCTAATAATTTAGTCTTTGCATCCACCCGAATCAGAAAGCCTGATAAACCATTAGTAGCTTTTAAAATCTTTTGATTCAAAAAGTCAAACTTTGATTTCACCAATTCACCAATTTCTTTAATTTCCTGCTTAAATTTTTCAAGTTGCTGGTTCACAATCTCATCCCTTCTTACAATCTCTTCAAGGATAAATTCTAATATATTAAAATCGGGTTTCTGACGCTGGAGAGTTGAAATTTGTTGGCGCAATTTCCTGAGAGGGGAAGTTCCCCCCCCCCATTTGTCCAGCTGTGTAAGTCCCGATGCCATTTCCCACACAGACAAGATTTAGCAAAAAAGAGAGAAGAAATAGAAAATGAAAGGACTTTCCCTTAAAAAAAGAAAAAAAAACTTCTTTTCAATCCACAGCACAGGAGCGAGGTTTTATCTACAAATGTAGCCAGTGATATTTATTCCGCTACATTGTAGTAAGGAGAGACGGAAGGACTTTCCCTTTTAGCCCTTCTCCAGCCACAGCAGACGCCATTTTAAAAGGTTCTTTTTCCCTCTTTTCCTCTCCTCTTTTCTCTTAGATAGATTTTGGAAGGGTGAAATACTTGCGGTTCAGTATTAAGGGTCCAGCTCGTCATTTCTTTAATTATTCTGTTGAATTCGCAGGCTTGCTCTTGACGCCTGGCTCTGCATAGGCAGAGGTCTCCCAAAGCCCGGAGCAATGGCAGGGGATAGGGGGCTTCTCATCCGCTCCGTCCCAAAAGTTAAAAAAAAACTTTTGGGACACTGCGGAGAGTTCTACCCACCCCTGCCGGCTCTATCTCCGTTTCCTCTTGGAAACGGAGTTTTTTCGAGCCGCCATCCGCTGTAACGGCGGCTCTGACAGGCAATGGAAGCTGACGATCCCAAAGGAACGTCTGGCGGCGGCCAGCAGCAAACCGGAAGTCCACTCCTTAATGTTTTTATGTCTGCGTGCATTCTGCATACTTAACAGATGGCACGTTTGTTCGTTTGTATGTTTGTTTGTTGTTTGTTTGTTTGTTTGTCAGCAGCATAAGCTGCTGCCTTTTTAGGAATTATCACAGAGATGAGTTAGAGATTACAATATGTAGACAGAGAGATAAAATACTTAGGACATTTAATTAATGAAAGAAGTAACAAAAATAACACCTGAAGAGTTGAGGAAATATTTAGGATTGACTGGATATTGTGGGCTGTGAATAGATAATTGTGCTATTTTGAATGAAGACTGGTATGCAAAGAACCCAGTGTTACAGGGAATGTAAGGGAATGGCTTTGAGGGTTTTAACCCAAAAGTGGGGAGGGAAGAGAGAGTTAGTGAAGGAAAGCAGAAAGTTGACTTTTGGAAGTATCAGACATTGGTGCTGAGAAGGGGTTGAATTGTTTAAGAGAAGACATTTAGGTAAGTTGGTTTGCACAGACTTGGGCTGGCTTGGAAGTCAGAATGGCAATGGGAGAAGGACTTGAATGTTTAGTGTTATAAGGAGATTTGTTTATTGGAAGGTTATAGATATTGTGGGTGACGGAGACAGAGATTTCCATCAAAATAAAAAAGCATTAGCGAAGCAATTTGGTCTCACGGCAGCCGAAGCGACTGCCATCATACAACAATGTCCTACCTGTAGTCAACAAGCTCATTCTATCCCTATGGGTGTAAACCCTAGAGGACTTAAAGCTTGTGAAATTTGGCAAATGGATGTAACTCAGTATCCATCCTTTGCCCCATGGAAATATTTGCATGTTTCCGTGTATACTTATTCAGGATTTATTATGGCATTCCCAAAAAGGGGGGAAGCAACCAAACGTAATAAATCATTGTATTCGGACTTATGCATCGATGGAATGCCCAATTGAACTTAAAACTGACACTGGACCTGCGTACACCAGTACTGCCTTTGCAGACTTTTGTAACAAGTGGTCCATCACACACAAATTTGGCTTATAAATTGAAAAAGGAAAAATGCCTCGGCCTCCCAGCCATGCAAAACAAACTCAATCTTTGCTTATATACTTTGAACTTCCTTAACCTGACTAGACAGCCTCCCACATCGGCTGCGACCCGTCATTTTTCTGCTTCTCCATCAGCTACCCCAAAACCAAAGGTCTATTTCCGCCAACTACCTGATCCTGCATGGAGAGGGCCCGCTGACCTTATTACCTGGAGCCGTGGATACGCTGCTGTCCAGGACAATGACTGCATTATTTGGATCCCCAGAAGACACGTAAGACCATTTCATTTACAACAAAAAGAAGGAGAAACCCCTCGTGCTGAGATTTAAGAAGAAAACACCTTGCTGAGTCCTCCTGGCAACGGACTCTCAATGCACAGTGGTGATCAGTTGGTCCCCCGAGCACAGCGGAAGATTCATCAGGAGGAAATTACCTTCACATTGTACATATACATTTTATTAGCTTTAATATAACACTTTCTTACACACACTAATGTTAGTAGAAGTTTGGGAGTTGGTATTGTGGATAATTGTTTTTCTAATTTTGCTAGTAATTTTGTTTCACATGTATAAGTGACTATGATTTGTTTATGGCCTTGGACATTGTTAGCTTTGGCACTCTCAAGTGACCATGTAAGGAACATCAAATCCCCACATACATACACTTCAAGTCAAGTACGCTCCTGCTACAAACGCATTGTCTATGCACAAGGTCCTTACTTTCTACCTAAGTCTACTCCACCACCTAAGGTTCCCATATTGACATTTCCAGCTGAGGGGGGAGTGAATAAGGACAATGGGCCTCTGCAACAATTGCATAGAGGAGACTATATATCACAGATTCTGGAATTAAGTCATGATCTTGCATCTATTGCCCCTACATCTCATGATCCTTCATGTCAGCAGCCTCTACATTCAATTATGATGGGACAGTAATAAAAGACATTCAAATAGCTGCTAATCGGACAAACTCCACTACTCCTATTTCCCAAACCACACCCACCACTGACACTGGGTGGCTCATTAAAAACTCAGATATCCAGAGGCATCTTGCCCAATCTCGGGTGGCAATGAACTATCGGGATCTTCATTTATTAAATAACTGGACAGTACATATGTTCAACGAGACTATCAAGGTGCTAAAGCTGATGAACAAAGAACTGGTTGAAATCAGGGAGGTGGTCTTACAAAACCGTTATGTCTTAGATATTATGCTAGTAGCTAAAGGAGGCGTTTGTGCCCTCATACACTCACATTGTTGTACCTATGTATCTGATTATCAGTATAACATCACTCACACCATAGAACATATGGAAAACTTGATCAAAAACAATCCCTTATCATCCGATGGATCTGGCGCCATTGACATCTGGGCTGCTCTTTGGTCATGGCTCCCAGATGGTTCTTGGTTGAAATCAATTATGCCAACTATTGTATCTATACTGCTTGTTTTGCTTTGTTTGCTGTATCCTATGTCTCCCCTCCCTTCTGCAAATGTGCAAAGGTTTTATTCCCTCCAATAGGAAGGACGTCCTGAAAAGTGAAACCACAGCCCTTCTGGAACTGGAGGAACAAATCAGGTGTGGTCAGAGAAGGTGCTCGGGACTTGTAAGATAGGGCTTCCAGAATAACTCAGAGGTTACAAACTCCTGACATGTGGTTTTCTTGGGTGCCTGGATCCGGATAGATTTACAATTTGTGCGAGCGATTTGTGGAAATGTATAATTGGAATACAACTCAGAAACTTGATGGCCTACCTCGCTTGACATCTCCTGGCCACTTTTCCACTAACTTTGTTCACCGTAATAAAAGGATGGGTGAGCTACAAACATTTGCAGAAACCGGATGGCTGAAGAACATATTGTTTACTGTACTCATGATCATTGCTTTGCTTATTTCTGTATGTTGTAGTATCCAATGTATTCCTGCTTTGTTGCTATGATGACAAACATATTTGCCAAACGTAAAGAGAAAAACAGGAGATGTGGGAATCAGGTGGCCACAGTATATGTGTAGACCAGTCTAGCTGGTTGGACACGTGTATGGAGCTTAGCACTGAAATAATCTGACTATGAAAAGCGGGTTCAGCTAGATTATCTCTGAAGGCCCCTATTTGTTCTCTCTTTGTTCATAATATTGTAGAACATAGGCTGTGTTTGCATAGCAGAGACATCTCCTTGTATAACATTCCTGAGGATTGAGGTAATCTCTGATAACGAAGAGGTGGGCCTCTCAGCTAGAAGAAGAAGATGCTGGGAGAATTGAGTTTCATTTTTCCTTAACGTTTGCTTTCCTGAAAACCACGTGATTTACTGTAATATTGTAGAATGTGAAACCTATATGGATGCTTTTCTTTTTCATGCATGTAGTATGAAATGTGTAGCCATAATAACGCCTTCTGATGAATTTACAAATAAATGAGACAGGGAAAGTTGTAGCGGACCTTACCGCTGAGTTAAGAAAGCTTGTGCATGTACCCGTACAAAAGTGGACGGAAATACTTGATGAAGGGGGTTTTTTGGGAGGAATATTCCGCAATTGGAAGCAAGCTGCGTTCATGATTGGTGTCATTCTTTTAGGCCTCCTCATGCTCCCATGCCTAATCCCCATAATCCGGAGTATTATCCAATCCACGGTAGAGAGTGTGGTCGAAATCAGAGAAAAACATATTAACATAGCCCAAACAGACACTAATGACATACTACAGCAAAAGGCATTGCTATCTGCCCTCTCTGATGAGGAAGATGATCGTGTTTAAAAAATTAAAACAAAAAGTAGGAGATGTTGTAACATGCTCAGGTGCTACGCACAGGCATGAGAGAATCATGCTGTAACGCGTATGCGAAAAACTAGATAAGGGCTGGAACAACTCATAGATAAGGGCTGTAACAACTCACTAGGAGTTAGGATTATAGATCTTTCCTTATATGGGCATTGCTTCCATGTATTACTTGTACTTACGTATGCATTACATGAGACATGCTGTAATATATTATTGGCTTATGCTAACAAACCCCTCCTGCCTTTGTTTGTGTTCAATAAAAGAGGCTCCCAGAGTCAGATCTGGGTCGTCTCATCCCGAGAAAACTCGTGTCCGTGTCTTTCCTCAATATTGACCTCATGGGCGGCCCACGGAAAACTCACAACTTCATGCTAAGCCATAATTTAATTATACAGTAGTTTACTGAATAAAATTTGTGAGTTGAGAGTTCACACGATGCTAATTCAAAAGATGCTATTTAAATTAGCATGTTGTGTGAACCAAGCTTAAATCTCAATCTAATAGGGTACATAGCAGGGGTGAAATGCTCCCGGTTTGGACCGGATGGCCCGATCTGGTAGCAGTGGTGGCGGGTGATTCGGAGAACCGGTAGCAAAAATCCCTGCGCGCCCCCCCCCCCATGCGCAGCTGAGCCGCACGATCATCAGAGGCTTTTTTTTTTAACTTTTAAAAGCATTTTTTCTACAACTTTGCCGAAAAAATGCTTTTAAAAGTTAAAAAAAAAGCCTCTGATGATTGTGCGGCTCAGCTGGGATCTCAGAGGCTTTTCAAAGCATTTTTTTCTGCAACCTCTTCCGGGGAAGAGGTGGTTTAAAAAATGCTTTGAAAAGGCTCTGACGATCAGGCAAAACAGCTGGGATCGTCAGAGAGATTTTTAAAGCATTTTTTTCTGCAACTTCTTCAGCGGAAGAGGTGGCTTAAAAAATGCTTTAAAAGTCTCTCTGACGATCCCAGCTGTTTTGCCTGATCATCAGAGCCTTTTCAAAGCATTTTTTAAAATGATCAGGCAACTCAGCTGGGATGATCAGAGAGACTTTTAAAGCATTTTTTTTCTGCAACTTCTTCTGGGGAAGAGGTGGTTTAAAAAATGCTTTGAAAAGGTTCTGATGATCCCAGCTGTGTTCCTGATCGGCAGAGGCTTTTCAAAGCATTTTTTTGCATTTGCAGAAAAAATGCTTTGAAAAGTTAAAAAAAAAAGAAGTTGGCCACGCCCACCAGTCACATTACCCCCCACCACCAAGCCACGCCCACAGAACTGGTAGTAACAAATTTTACATTTCACCCCGGTACATAGTATAGATTAGTTGTGAGAAGGAGATGGGAGATTCTCAGGAATGGTGTCATAGGGCAGGAGTCTTGTAGTGAAATATACTGAGGATTAGCAGAGACATGATTAAGATGAGAACTAGAACATTCAGGTAAACATCCAATTGGGTGAAGTCATCCAGGGGCAGGATTTTTTTTCTTTAATAATTTATTTGAACACTGGGTTAACTGTGAATTGAATTGAACACTGAATGCAACACTTTCCATTCCTTGCAACAACAACAACCAAAAAAAAAGATAAAATTGCAACCTGTGACTTTGTACTTAGAAGGAAATGTCAGGCAGTGAGATATCCAGAATCGTTCCAAATTTTAGTTATTTTGAGGTGCTTTCTGTTTCTTCTCAGAATACTTAAGTTGAAGAAGAAAAGTTCATTGTAAAAACTCCTGTTCAGATCTTTGCCAAAACAAAATAAAAATAGCTTAAACAAATTTCATTTTATTTTTTATTTTTATTTTTGGATTTATATACCGCCCTACTCCCAAAGGACTCAGGGCAGTGAACAGCCAAAAAGATAAAACACACAAACACACACAAAATGTAAAAGACAATATAAAAACCCATTAAATAATTTGGCCCCAAACAAATTAAGACACCCCTAATGTTTTAAAACAAATTTACAATTTACAATTAAAAGGGAAGTTAGGCTAGGCCAGCCTGTTAAAATAAAAAGGACTTGAGGGCACGGTGGAAGGTGTGTAAATCCAGGCTCCTCTGTATCTCCGGGGGCAGCTCATTCCAGATAGCAGGTGCCCCCACAGAGAAGGCTCTCCCCCTGGGGGCCGCCAGTCGACACTGTTTGGCCGACGGCACTCTGAGGAGCCCCTCTCTATATGACGTACTGGCCGGTGAGAGGCTACAGGTGACAGAAGGCGGTCCTGTAAGTACCCAGATCCTAAGCCTGGAGTGCTCTAAAGGTGGTAACCAAAACCTTGAAGTGCACCGGGAGCCAGTGCAGCTCGCGCAGGAGAGGCGTTACATGGGAATACCATGTTGCTCCCATAACCACCCGCGTGGCCGCACTTTGAACCAGTTGGAGCCTCCAGGTGCTCCGCAAGGGGAGCCCCATGTAGAGAGCATTACAGTATTCCAGGCAGGAGATGACGAGGGCATGAGTGACTGTGCGTAAGGAGTCCCGATCCAGAAAGGGACGCAACTGGCGGATCAGGCGGACCTGATAGAAAGTCCTCCCAGCCACAGCCGTCAAATGCTCTTCTAAAGACAGCCGTGAATCCAGGAGGACACCCAAGTTGTGAGCTCTCTCCGTGGGGACCAACGACTCACCCCCAATAGTCAGTGATGGCACCAACTGACTATATCGGGACGCTGGAAATCACAGCCACTCGGACTTGGATGGGTTGAGCCTGAGTCTGTTTCTCCCCATCCAGATCCGCACGGCCTCCAGGCACCAGGACATCACTTCAAGGGCATCATTGGGGTGGTCCGGGGTGGAGATGTACAGCTGAGTATCATCAGTGTACTGATGGTACTTCATTCCGAAACCATGGATGATCTCACCCAGCAGCTTCACATAAATGTTGAACAGAAGGGGCGAGAGGACCGACCCCTATGGCACCCCACATATAAGGCGCCTCGGGGTCGACCTCTGCCCCCCTGCCAACAGACTGCGATCGGTTGGAGAGAAAGGAGGAGAACCACTGCAGCATGGTGCCCCCGACCCCCAACTCTTCCAACCGGTGCAGCATGATACCATGGTCGATGGTATCAAAAGCCGCTGAGAGATCTAATAGGACCAGGACAGAGGAACAACCCCTGTCCTGAGCCCTCCAGAGATCAACCAATGTGACCAATGCCATTTCCATGCTGTACCCAGGCCTGAAGCCTGACTGGAACGGATCCAGATAAACCGTTTCATCCAGGTACTGGGGAAGCTGTCGCGCCACCACACTCTCAACAACCTTCACTACAAAGCGAAGGTTGGAGACTGGACGATAGTTTGCTAACACTGCCGGGTCCAGGGAAGGCTTCTTGAGGAGAGGCCTCACCACTGCCTCTTTCAAGGCAGCGGGAAAATCACCCTCACTCAATGAAGCATTTATAATCCCCTGGAGCCAGCCTCGTGTCACCTCCCAAGAAGCCAGCACCAACCAGGAGGGACACGGGTCCAATAAACATGTGGCTGCACTCAGTCTAGCCAGAATCCTGTCCACATCTTCGGGAGTCACAGGGTCAAACTCTTCCCAGATAACATTCTCAAGACCTGCCTCGATCATCCCTCTTGAATCTACCCAGTCAGAGTCCAAGTGTTCCCAAATCTGAGCGATTTTGTCATACAGATACTGCACAAAGTCCTTGACCCTACCCTCCAAGGGGTCCTTCCGCGCTCCCTGGTGGAGCAGGGAGTGGGTCACCCTAAACAGGGCGGCCAGGTGATTATCTGATGATGCAATAAGAGCGGCAAAATAGTTACATTTTGCCGCTTTTATCGCCATTAGGTAAGTCTTAATATGAGACCTTACCAGTGTTCGGTTGGATTCAGAAAGGCTGGCCCTCCAACTGCTCTCCAGGTGTCTTTTTTGGTGCTTCATCTCCCTCAGCTCCTTGGTGAACCAAGGAGCCAGGTGAGACCAGCGCCGGGTCAGAGGCTGCAAAGACACGACCCAATCCAAAACTCCAGTGGCCGCCCTATCCCAGGCGGCCACTGGGTCTTCAGTCGAGGCGTGATCCAGAGCCTCAGGGAATGGCCCAAGCTCTGTCTGGAACCTATCAGGCTCCATCAGGTGCCTGGAGTGGAACCATCTCATCGGTTCTGCCTCCTTGCGGCAGGATGTGGCAGTTCAAAGCGAAAGAGGGAGTGATCCGACCATGACAAGGGCTCAATCATTATATCCCCTATCTCAAGATCACTCAACCACTGACCAGAGACAAAAACCAGGTCCAGCGTGTTTCCGTCCCGTGTGAATAGGGCCATGAACTAACTGGGTCAGGTCCATAGCTGTCATGGAAGCCATGAACTCCTGAGCCGCCTCAGACGTCTCACCGACAGATGGCAAGTTAAAATCCCCCATGACCATAAGCCTGGGGGTATCAACCGCCACTGCGGCTATAACGTCGCGCAGGGTTGCTGCCACGTGGCAGGGAGCCAGGTATGTGATCAGCAAGCCCATCTGTACCCCATGACCCCACTTCACAAGGAGGAACTCACATCCGGCAGTCTGAGGAACAGTGGCCTCCCTCGGTCCAAGACCTTCTTTAATGACAACCGCCACCCCCGCCCCTCCCCTGTGACCTTGGCTGATGAAATGCCTGAAAACCGGGTGGGCACATTTCAATGAGGGGGACCTCCCCTCCTGGCCCAACCAGGTCTCCATAATACCCGCCAGGTCTGCTCCCCACTCCTGAACAAGATCGCAAATGAGGGGGGCTTTATTTACCACGGACCTGGCATTGCATAACATCAGCCGAAGGCCTAGGCCCTGAGGATCTGTGCAACCTGGGGAACAAGCAGAGCATTGGCGGCCGGAGCGTGCCACTGCTTGGAGTCAGCAAGCGCGCGCTCCCACAACACAATATGGTCCCCTGTTCCCCCATATCTGTCTCTCCCACCCACAGTACTGATGGAAAGTCCATCATCGGAACAAGCTCTAACCCCCTCCTTGACCCTGAGTCCCACACCCCCCATGCCATGCCCTTCAGCTGGACCAGGCCCCCTCCTCGGTGGGTTATCATCCACACCCACAACCCTAGTTCTAATCCAACCTTCCCCACCCCCACCCCCGGAACCCCTTACAAATTTTGCTAAAAATTTACATAAAAAAACCCTCAACCCCCTCTTCGCCGCATGCCACATCTCGGGGTTCCAAAAGCCATCATCAAGGTAGGCCCTTGATAGCATGGAGGGCCAGGCCTGCAAGAGGGGGGACTCTCACAGCCCAAGGAGCTCGGCAGCCGAATACATCGAAAAACAGTGATGGAGGGTGACATCTGACCAGGGTTCAGTAAGTTAGTCAGAAAAGTCCAGGAGCAGAAGGACAACAAACTTGGTGCAGATGGACTGGACGCCACTGTCCTCTCACGGCAGTGGGAGAAATCTCATGCCATTTCAACATAGTCAGAGGGGAAATATCCAAAGTCACCCTCTCACGGTGACTGGCCTAGATGGAAAGGCGATGGCAATTTCGATGGTCTATCCCCTCTGATAGTGAGATGGCAGTGAAAGAACCGGTTCCTTCAGCCCCTCAACAAGATTGTCAACTCTCCATGCGGTTAAGGGGCACAGCTGAAATGTATGCTGGTCCATAAAGGCAGAGTAGTAGTAGTAGTCCCAGGGAGGGGCAGATGAAACATGGGTGGGGGATAACTTGCAGCAGGGAAACACCAAACTGAGACCAAATGACCATAATTTGGGGGAGGAGAGACAGCCCAAGGCGGCCAGATGCCCATTCCTCAGCCAACCTCCAGCCTCTCCAACCCCCAGATCTTCAACACTCAGGCCATTCGTCCCACTAGTCTCCAGTCTCCAAATCTCAATGGGGGCCGCCCAGGACAGGTTTGTCCACCAGAAATCGGCCAGACATCCTACCAGGTCCAAGCAATCCCTGATGGTAAACCAGCCAAGTATCTCCCATTCGCCTTGCAGTCGCCTTCAGCTGCCGCTGCCATTTTCCCCATCTTAGACAGTGGCCATTGTTGCCGCTGCAGCTGCCATCGTCACAGGGCACCCACTGTCAGGGCTCCTGACGCACCTCAGCTCCTCCAGAACCCCTAGAGGCTGCCAGGGTCCAGAGGGAGACCACTGCATTGCCGTCGCTGCCGCCACCACCGCTCCAACCGCCGCCATCCCAGACAAGGGGAAATACGTGCTGTCAGCCAGGCCACTGCCGTCGTCCTCCCACGGCACCTACGATCAGCAATATCAGCTGCTTCCTTCCCAGCCAAGGCATTCCGGAGGGCGAAAAAACCCTCAATAGGCTGGAAAGGACCTGCCTTAACCGGGACAAGGGCCAGGATGGTCTGTTGTGGCCCAGGAGACCCCCAAAATGGGCCAGAGTCACCCCATCTTTCAGGAGCGTCTCAGGCAAGCATCGCCATCTTGGTCATGCGCAGGAAGTATCACTTCCTGCACATGACCAAATTATCACTTAATTTAGTGATAGAAGCTACAAGTAAAAAAAAAAAACATGTGCAGGTAAATGAATTAAAAGACCAAATATTTATTTCATACCATCTTGCTTTTGCAAGATCATGTTAGCTGAATTTTTGCATGAAGAAATTGGAGGGCAGTTCATTTTTAAACAATTCTGACAGTTACCGGTAACCAGTAAATTTGCATCTATCTATACTTGATTTGATAGTTTATACCAGTATTTCAAATTTGATATTTTCTCAATTCAGTTGACAAAACATTGGGCCAAATCTCATTAATTATGCCTCTATTCCTTACATATATACCCACTTTATTCCTTTATACAACATATGTATCATATTATGCTGGATGCTGTTCTCTGACATTATACAGGAACACAATCAAAAGTCACTAGATGCGGAAAAATCAAGTGTGAAATTTTTTCAGTGTTATTTATCAGGGTGGCTGTTTATCTAAGATAGCTGAATGACTGGAGTCCCAACTGTTCTAATTATAGTCTAAATCATGTTAGATAAATAACTTTACCAGGATATGCTCTGTTAGCCTTAGGGAGAAATAGTTGATCAGTTGTGATAACATTGCCTTATTTTGGGAAGAGGATTTTTGCAATCATATTGAGGCTATAGAACTTTGTTCAACAATTTGGAGAGGGAGAGGTTGTATAAATGACATTGGGAAGATCCCCATTTTACACCTTCAAAATGTTCTATAGAGTGCTATAGAGTTGCTCACTGTTTACGTTTCTGTTGTTTCTGAAAAGTCACATTCAGTGGCTATATTTGGGCAAGCCCCTCCAGTTCATACCAACTAAAAAAAAAAGGTAAAATCTGAAAGCAGCTGTACATTTCTGCTGCAGCTGAGAATTAAAGAGAGTTTGGACTGATTCTTTATTCATTGATGTACAGTGGTCCTAAGAGCTGGATTGCAATTGGTGTAGGTAGATGAGGACTGGTTTTTCAACTTAGGTAAAGACAAATTAGAAGTAAGGATACCTGACTAACAGGAACCCAGTCAGTCCATCCTCAGCTACCTCGGGTCTATGTAGCAGACTGCTGCTTTACCTCTGAACATACTATCGTTGGCAAAATGTCAGGAAATCTAGTGTTCAAGGTCACTAAACCCTAAAGCCCAATGCTGCTCAACAGCTAAGGGCTGTGAAAGCACCAGTAAATTAATGTTTTAGTTGTCTACATTAATAAAATCTTGCAAAAATTGTCGTGCATGTACCCTAATGTTCAGCCTAAATGTTGGAGATGTGATTGTCTAGATGCTACATATTATCATGTTTGGTGGACCTGTAAGAAAGTTAAGGCTTTTTGGATAAAAATTTGGTGGGTCATGCAGAATGTTCTGAAGAAAAAAATTCAATTTTCTCCACAATTGTTTTTACTGGGTATAGTTAAGGGTTTTACATTGGGTGAAACAAAACTGATATTGTATATGATAACAGCAGCAAGATTGTTGATAGGTAAATACTGGAAAAATGAAGCGCTGCCCACGATTGAGGAATGGACTTTGAAGATGGCCAGTTTTGCAGAGATGGCGAAGATTTCAGCATATCTAAAAGATTGTTCACAAGAGACTTATGAATGGGAATGGAAGAGGTGGATAGATTATGTTCAGAACAAATATCAAACTAGGAAGTATCAAATAGCTTTTATTTGAAAATGTTATATTAAGATAGAAATATTTTAAGGTAATGAGGATGAAAAATTTATTTGAAAATGTTATATTAAGATAGAAATAGGTTAATGTAATGAAGATGAAAATAAGAGATTGTGAAGTAGAGATACAGTGAGGAGGAAGATTTCCGAAAAGACCGAAAAGACCAAGTGCCAGCTAAACAATAGAACTTTTAATAGGGAAAGCAGCTGATAGTAGTAGTTTTTGCATGTTTTCTATTCTATTTAAATTACTTGCATCCTTGTCATTTTTATTCAATTGTTTAGCTCTGAGAAAATATATGAGTAGGACACTTAGAATCTAAATTAATTTATGCCGGAAAAAAGGGTAGAGTCCTGATGGTAGAGGTAACAATGGACCAAAGGAAATGTTTGTTGGTTGGAATCTATGCCCCAAATGGATGCCAAGTAAACTTTTACAGGAAATTGTAAATTCCCCTTTAGAGGCAATGATACACCCGACTCTTTATAACAGAAATAAACTATTAATTTACCAAGCTCTGTTGGATCCTTCAGGCAAAGTAAAATCTCGAAATACTCTGGTGGAATTAGGCTATGAGCTAGATTGGTGGTCATACAATCAAATCCAATCTAGGACAGCTCAGGATAAAAACAAAGGAGGAATCTATAATTCCCTACAGGAACTTGATAAGATCTTGTTGGGGAAGGATGAGAAGGTATTATCCAAACTGTATCAATTCCTCTTAATGGATTGGATTGGAGAGGAGGTCATCAAGGACTCAATGATTGCCTGGGGGAGAAATTTGGGATACTCGATTGAATTTGAAAAATGGGACGAAATTTGGGGGGAAACCTTAAAATTAACAATGTCAGTTTCCTATAAGGAAAATATATACAAAATGCTGTATAGATGGCACCTGCCCCCGGCTAGATTATCGAAGATGTTCCTGGGAACCTCTCCGGTTTGTTGGAAATGCAACGCCGCTATGGGAACTTACTTTCATAGTTGGTGGACCTGTCCCCGAGCAAAGGAATATTGGGCTAGAATTCAAAAATGGATTTTAGAAATCATAGGATGTAGAATAGATTTGAACCCAGAAACGTTTTTACTAGGCATGAAACCAGAAAACTTAAACAAATCTAATTGGTATCTCGCTCTCCACATCATTATTGCAGCCAGGATCTCGTTCACGCAAGAATGGAAATCCAAAAATATCGCATCGGAGGCTACGTTAATTGCAAAGATCATGGACTGTGCAGAAGCAGACAAGCTTACTGGACTTTTGCGAGATAGACAAGAATCGGGGTTATATAGGAGCTGGGACAGATGGTATGCTTGGCTGCAAAAAAAAGAAATCTTATTGTGAAAGCATTTTTTTACAACCTCTTCGCTGAAGAGGTTGTAGAAAAAATGGTTTTAAAAGTTAAAAAAAAAATTGGCCATGCTCACCCAGTCACATTACCACCACCACCACTAAGCCATGCCCACAGAACCGGTAGTAACAAATTTTAGATTTCACCACTAACTAACAGTATAACTGGATATTGTCTGGATACTTTAATGAAATCTCTGGGACCGTTCTTGGAAAATGGGTCCTGGTTAGATGGCTTTAAGTAGGTTGTGACATTTCAAATAGGTTGTGACATTTTAATAAACAGAAAATGTAAGGCTACTGTAATTTGCAAAGTGGTGAACAGGATTTCAGACACCTCTGTTACAACTTATGTTATATAAGTACTGGGCATACTTTAATTAATTGTACACACGTACCACAGTTATGAGAGCTGAAATGTGTTTTACAGGTGATCCTCAACTTATGACCACAATTGAGCCCAAAATTTATGTTGTTAAGTGAGAAATTTGTTAAGTGAGTTTTGCCCTATATTACGATGCCAGGTTTCAAGGTCGTCTCAAATAAATTGCATTTCAAACAAAGTCTTTGATGAAAAACTCCCATTTATTAAGCACGACATTCTAACTCCGACTCCATTGCAGCCAACACTGACTTCCAGACCCCAAACCCTCCCTTTCCGTTCCCCATTCCTCTGCACTCATTGGCCATCTTCCAAGTCACTTTACCCCTAATCTACTGCTCCAGCTCAAAGGAATTTCCCCCCTCCCATCCCATCTCCTAGGGGATATTATCTCCAGGAAAAATAAGTAGATGAAAAGTCAAACGTTCCTTTCCAGACGCCTCCGCTTCTACTTCTTATGTCAGCACTAGAGTAAATGCAGCTTGAAATGCTGACATACAATTTCTTATCACAGTTGTTAAGCGAATCACTGCAGTCGATAAGTTGTTAAGTGAATCTGGCTTCCCCATTAACTTTGCTCATCAGTAGGTAGCAATAGGGGATCACATGACCTCAGGACACTGCAACTGTCATAAATATGAACCAGTTGCCCAGTGTCCGATTTTTGATCATGTGATCCTGGGGATGCTGCAAAGATTGTAATTGTGAAAAACGGTCATAATTCGCTTTTTTCAGTGCCGTTGTAACTTTGAACAGTAACTAAATGAACTGTTGTAATTTGAAGACTACCGGTATTTACTTGTTTATTGTTGTTGTTTCCTTATACAATCTAAACTACAATGAAAATTTTAATTTGGATATGCATATTTTTTAACAAATACAATGAGACACACATTTAAAGCTGAGCATGAAAAAGAAAACTAAACTGAGGATCCTTCCCCCAAAGAGAACAAAATTTGGTATATGTATGCATGGGGATATGTGAACATACATACATAATTATTTTTCAATTAATTTTTTTTTTTAGTTTTTCATGCTTTGCAATAACAAACCTGGCAGTTAACAGCATGAACTGAACATTCTTCACCTGTTGCATCAGTTTATCTGCTTTATGAACTATGGATAATTTACAACTACAGGATTAATTGGGAGAGGTGGTTGAGTGATTGTTTTTTACAATTTCTTTTGCATTTCTAAAAACATTGACAAAAAAAATCTTACAAAGTATATAATGATTAAGATACTGGCCTAGAAAGCAGTAGGTTGGGAATTCTAGACTTCCAATAAGCATAAAAGCTGGCTACGTGAATTTGGGTCAGTGACTTTCTCAGCAACTCACCTCACAGGGTTGTTGTTATGGAGTAAATAAGAGACAGGAATATTAGATATGTTCCTTTGATTGAATTAATATTAAAAAATGCAATAAAAACAGAAACATATTGTCAGAGTATGAATATTCATAGACTAGAATAGATCAGCCAATGGGGACTGAATGGAGACATGGTAACAAGGTCAACCAATGAATAGGCATAGCAACTAAATCAGCCAATGGGAGCTGATTGATGAATTGAAACTGAAACTGGAAAGAGCCTGGGCGTGGCTCTGTATTAAGCTCTGAGCTTTGAAGCTGCAAACTTGTCTCTTCTGCCGTATTCTACTCTGCTTGTGTTTTGCTTATAGCTACTACATTGGAAGATCTGCTGTTAGTATTGCAAATTTACTTCATGTTTTATTATGTATATAAAGAAGTTAATGAATCCTGCTGCATCAGTCTGTCTGTGTGTGCTTTCTGGATTTGATTTTTGCAACAAACTCTGACAAATATTAATAATAATACTAATGTGTTTGCAATATTCTTCTCTAGAAAAATTAAAATATAAGTGATGTAATTTTAGTGTTTAATGAAGTCGCATCTATTATAAAGTTTATATAGTCATTTCTTGATGATTTGCTGAATCTTATGGAGCACAAGTTTTATGTCACAAAGAGTTCCATTATAATTTATCAAGTTCCAAACAGAAAAAAAGTATTCCAAAGTTTTTCAGATTTTTACATTAACCTGACATGTTTAATGTAAGAGCTTTGCTTTTAAATTTATACAGCAAAATGTATAAATGTATATACAGCAAAATGTTGTCTGTGATTTTAAATGATGAAATCTAAGAGTTTGGAAAGGAAAAATTCATTTAAACCACACTGAAATGTGTTATTTATTATTTTGAAACTTATATTCAAAAGCATTTTCATCAATAATTCTCAAACAATATAACATTCTGGATCTGCCCTTTCTCTATGAAAACAAATTATTATTTCACTCATTCCCTGTACTTGATGCAACTGTAACTCTTTAACTAATGTGCCACCCAATTTACAATGAAAAATGTTAAAAAATAAATTTGAATAAAAACATATACTTTTCGTGCAAGTAAATGCAAAATGAAAACTCTGTATAAGTTATATACCAGTAAGGCAGCCATTCAAAATCTTAAAAGCAATACATTAAAAAGCCTGGAACAGTAGATTTCACCTGGCACTGAAATGATGCTAATATGGGTATCAGTCAAGCTTCTCAAGAGGCATTTTTAAATTGTTTACCCCTTGTGTCATATCTGATTACAAAAACAAGATAAAGTAATGAAAATCAAAAGGACAAGATAGGATAAAAGTATAAATTCTGATATCATGTTTGCAAGCAGCATCTCAAACATCTTTCTGCCTAGAAACAACTGTAGAGCAGACAAATCTGGCAATAACATTACTTTTTCATGCCACTTTTGCAGATTGGGGTCCTGTTCTGCAATCAAAAAGACGTATTAGTAAACAACTTACTTCCTTCAACTCTGAAGATTTAGACAACAGGTTTAAAAGAGAACTGCCATTCATATAAAAAAAAGGGGGGGGGGTAAGAAAGAGAAATGCCACCTTTGCCATATTTGGCCAGAGGGGTCTTTTGAGATAGAAGTCATAGACCCATAGGGTTGGAGGTGACCTTGGAAGTATTCTAATCCAACTCCACAGTGGTTTAATTCATCCAATTTCAAATTGCAAGCCTGAGCCCATTTCAACATCGTCACTGATTTAAACAACAAGCCTAATATCTTTTGACTGGACATAACTCAGGAGCTTATGCCCTACATTTATATCTTACCTTTCCATATATATCCTTTCTCCCAAGAACCCAGGACAAAGTATATGACTTTCTCCAATCCCATTCTCTCTTCAGAATAATACTTGTATTCTCTTAAGAAATAACTGATGAAACAACTGAGGGAATGACTCTTGCTTCAGCCCTGAGCACAATAGGCTCAGGGCTGAAAAGCCACCGAGTTTGGAGCAGACGTACATAGGTTTTGGGTTAAATCAATCATTGAAATTTCCATTGCCTAGATTTCTCCTATTAACTTAGTAGGGATAAGACACTGTCTCAGCCAGCTTCCAATTTTCCCATGTAATAGGAACATATGGAGTTTCCTCTAACCCATTCATGGTTTACTTCTAAAAAGGGTGGGGACCAATGGTGGGTTTCTACTGGTTTGCACCGGTTTGGGTGAACCATAGTGGTAATTTGGCTTTGGTCGCCGAACCGGTAACGACCGCTGACTGGCCACGCCGCCGAACTGGTAGCCCGGTTGCCACTTGCTTGCCCCGCCTGCCTGCATGTCTTCCAAGAAGCAGCTGGCAAAGAGGTAGCGACTGGAAGGCTTCTTGCAGTCACACTGAAAAAGAAAAGGCCTCCCTTTGCAGTTGTGGTGGCTAGCCTCAGGCCGCCAAAAACTACCAGAGGTCACCGAAAAAAAACACTGCTGTCACATTCCATGGCCTCTTGCATTGCGCTCAGATGGTGAATCCCATTGCCTGCTGTGCAGTCTGAGTACGAGACAGCAGGCAATGGGATGCGCATGTGCGGCTGGCACATGTATTAAAAGGGAAGAGAAGAAATTCAGAAAACTATATAGAAAGGGAATAGAAAGGGATTTCCTATAAATGAGTTTAGTTGGCTAGGAAGAGCCCTGAACAAATTCTAGATCTTCACATGTCTTATAATTGGAACTGAAAAAGAGAATGACTGAACTGTATCTATTTAATTATAATTATGACTGCTTGATACGGTATTTACTAAATGAATACATAAATGATTAGTTGCAAGAATAATTATGTAAGCATGCCACAGAAAACAAATAAGTGTCAGGTGTCAACATTACAGATCAATCGATTGTGATAGAGCTGCCTACCATTGCCGTTCTCATCAGATGTGTAGATGAGATGGGAAAGTCTTGTTACACTGGTCAGTAGCTTATTTTAGCTAAATGGAAAATAGCAACATGTTAAATAGTGGGCGCAGACAGAGGACACAGGACACATATCTCAGCTACATCCGTTTATTCAGCTCTGGTACAGCAAAAGGCGAAATGTGAGCCCCAGCAGCCTCTTTTAAAAGGGAGCTGTTGTTGTGGCCCACCAGCGGCCTGCGCGGATTGTGGCTGATCCCAACGAAGAGGAGGCTGGTGTGGTGTTGCGCCAACAGCCTGCGCAGCCATCGCTCACATCGGACAGTGAGGAGGCTGAAGAGGATGTGGTGCTAGAGGCAGAGACTCAGCCAGGGTCTTCAGAACCTCCAGAGGTTCCTTCAAGTGGAGAGAGCGAAGTGGAGGAGCCTCTCCTCAATGCTCGAACATGCAGGGCTGCCAAAAGGCAGGAGTGGCTACTCAGGAGAAGGAAGTCTACTCAAGAGTAGGGCTTGAGGATAATTGGCCACTCCCTTAGCCTATTTAAGTCGTACGCAGCTAGTGCTTTCTTGCTGGAAACAACTCGTATTTTATTATCAGAGTATTTTGGTTTATCATATCTTGTTTTCTGGGCTGGTCCAACCTTTGCCGGTCTTGTTTATTCTTGTTACTTAATAAATTTGATAAGGACTGTTGGTGTGTGTCAATATCCTCAGAAATCCGGAGCTGGGGCAGAACAGCTGTCCCCGGCTTCAGCCACTGACGTGCTTCTAAATTTCCCGCTCCTGCTACTCGCTTCTGATTGGTTCTTTTGAATCGTCATTCAATACTCAACACCCCTCTCCTCTAGATCGGCACTGACCAATCGTGGACTTCCTTAGGCTATGTAGTCACACAAGTAGGCGGGCCTTTTTTGGGTACAACTTAACCTGCGCAGTTCAGTTGTTACAGCGATCTTGCAATGAGAGGTTGAGTTCTGTGGCTCTCCTGGAACTCTCTCGAACTCTGCCAATGATGTGAACCTATCTTGTTGGATATTTACTCCTTCCTCTCCCAGCTGGAAGAGTGGACTGTTGCTACCTTCGGGAACCCTCTCTTGGACCCCAGCTAAGTGCCCACTGTCTCTCGTTGGGTTTGAGTGTTGTCTTTGTTGTTCGTTTGGCTGTTTTCTATGTAGGGCCTGGTCTATTTCGGTAGTTTCTGTGTGAAGTTTCTTTTCTCGACCCTGGTTTTCTTCTTGTGCTTCATGTTCTTTTCTGACTAATCGGCCTCTGAGCTGATCTATGTGTCTTTTCCAGCTACGACCATCCTCAGTTTCTACCCAGTAGGATAGAGGGCCTGTAATCTGAGTGTCTTCTGCTGGAATCCATAAGGGGTTCCCGCTAAAGTTCTTCGTGTTACACTTTATCCCCTGCTTGGAATTGTCTGACCTTACTGGAGGAATCTACTGGCTTTTCTGTGCTGTATTGGGGGTGTAGTCTGTCTAAACTAGAAACTTAGTTTCCTTCCCATTAACAGTTCCGCGGGACTTCTATGTGTGGTGGCATTGGGTGTTATGTGCTGTATACTTAGTAGTTTATCTATTTTTGCCTGTATGTCCCCTGAGCCCAATCTTTCTAAGGTTTCTTTTGTCGTCCTCACCATCCTTTCTGCCAATCCATTAGTGGACAGTTTTCCCGGCGCGGATAGTGCGTGTCGGATCCCTTGACTGGTTAAAACATTTCTAATTGGTTAGCTGTGAACTGGGGCCCATTATCGGAGACTACCAGATCGGGTAATCCATGTGTTGCAAATAGTCTCCGGAGGACTCGGATGACTGCTTCTATCCTTATTGATGGCATTAAATTTACTTCTAACCACTTAGAGTAGGCATCAACGATGATCAGAAATGTGTTTCCCTGGCAAAAATCTATGTGTATGTGGGACCAAGGGGCCCCGGGATTTTCCCAGTCTGTGTGGGTGCTGTGTGTGGTGCTGGACGAGATTCCTGGCAGGGTGTGCAAGTCTCTACCCATGTTTCTTTTTCTTTGTCCATCCTCAGCCACCAAATGTAGCTTCTTGCAAACGCCTTCATTTTCACTATCCCTGGGTGTCCTTCGTGTAACAATTCTAATATGTCATTCCTTAACAATTTCGGAATTATTACTCTATCCCCCCACAACAAACACCCCCTCAACCCTGATAGTTCCATTTGTCTTATCCTGAATGGTTGGAATTCAGTGTCCATTCCCGTCTCAGGCCATCCTTTCCAGACCCAATTCAAAACCCGCGCCAAACTTCCATCTCTTGCTGTTGCTCTCACGATATCTGCAGCCAAGATTTGTGTGTTCTCCATGGTTTCTATTAGCAATGTGGTTGTGGCTGGTGCTGGATCTTCTGCTGGTTCCGGTAATGGGCATCTACTGAGGGTGTCAGCATGGTTGATGGTCTTTCCCGGTCTATACTTTAGCTGGTAGTTGTAGGCAGCAAGGAATTCTGTCCACCTCAGCATTCTTGGTGATAGGATTTGGTGGGGGGGGGTAAGGTCTGTCTCCCGCAATGATTCCTAGGAGCGGCTTGTGGTCCGTGATTAGTTCGAATCTCCTTCCATATAAGTACTCATGGAATCTTTTGATCCCAGCCACGGCGGCCAGTGCTTCTTTATCAAGCTGGCTGTAGTTGCTTTCAGGTTTGGACAGTGTTCGCAAGTAGAAGGCGATGGGGGCTTCTCTGCCGTTCGGCATGCAATGGCTTAGCACAGGTCCAATTCCAAACGGGGATGTGTCGCAAGTCAGTCTTAATGGCAATGTTCTGCTATATTGCACTAATATGCTGTCTAAAGTTAATAGTCTCCTTCCCCCATGTCCATTCCGTTCTCCTATTCAGTAGACAGTGTAATGGCTCAGCAATCGTGGCTTTCTATGGCAGAAAATATTGTAAAAGTTCAGTAACCCTAGAAATGCCTGAAATTCTGTTTTATTAGTGGGGGTTGGTGCCTCTCTGATTGCCCTTAGCTTGCCCAGGGTGGGTCGTATCCCTGAGCCATCGATTAGGTATCCCAGGAATTCCACTTGTTTTTCTGCTAATTGGCACTTGTCCTTTTTTACCTTCAATCCCACTTCTTGGAATCTGGTTAGAACTGCCTTTAGATGCTGCTGCAGTTGTTTCTGATTTATGGTGGATATCAGCACATCGTCAAAATAGGGAATGACTCCTTCGATTCCCTGAAACAGACGTTACATGAGACTTTGGAACAATCCCGGGGCTACACTTACCCCACACTGCAGACGTTTGCATTTGAACACTCCCCTGTGTGTGACTATTGTTTGAGCTTCACCTGTGGCATCATCTACAGGTAACTGTTGGTATGCCTGGGCCAGATCGAGCTTCGCGATTATTTTTCCTTGCCCCAGGGAGTGTAAAAGGTGCTGCACAACAGGTACTGGGTACACGCTCTGTTGTAATGCTTTGTTCAGGGTGCTCTTGTAGTCCCCACACAGGCGCACTGACCCATCCGGCTTAGTGGGGGTTACTATTGGTGTCTCCCACTTAGCATGGTCCGTCGGCTCCAAAACCCCTTGGGCAATGAGTTTTTCTAGTTGTTCATCAATCTTGGGTCGCAGAGCAAAAGGAACCCTCCTAGGTTTAATCCTTACAGGGGTAACTTGGGGATCTAAGTTAAATGATATTGGGGTCCCTGTGTATTTGCCCAATTTTCCATTGAAGACATCTGTGAAGTCCCTTATCAGCTCTTCTTCCCAGCCATTTTCCTCGACATGGTTGATCCCGGTCACTGCCAGTCCAAGGGTTCAAACCATTCCAGACCCAATAGGCTAGGCCTGTCCTGGTCCACTATGGTGAGAGCAGCTTTCCTTGGAAGTCCTTGAACTATCTGATGCCCAGCACTGGAATCCGGTTTCCCTGATAGTCTCTCAGGGTGAGTCTTTGTGGCTTGAGCGCGCTGGTTGTGAGGCTTGGAATCATTTGCTTGATGGTTGTCTAGGAGACCATGGACAGGTAGGACCCTGAGTTAACCTCCATCTTGCATGGTTTCGCTTCTATATAAATGGTCGCTGCCATCTTCTTTGCTTTTCCTGCGCTCGAATGGCCGACTATTCACCCCTCTCTGACCCATGGTCTTCGTTCTGGCGATTTCTTCCAAACGGTTGCTTCCTGTTGCTTGTTTGGAATTGCCTGGGTCTTTGTGGTGGACTGGTTTGTCTGTTTCTGCGGAATGCAGGTTGGGATGCTCTGCAGGCTCTTGCGATGTGTCCTTTCTGGTCGCAACGCTGGCAGATCGCATCTCGGAACCTACACTCCATGCAGGGGTGATTCCCTTTGCATTCTGCACACCAGACTTATTTTTTTCCTTTTTCCTGGGGTCTCCCCTTTCACTCCACATGGAGATGATGTATCTCATCCTCCTCTTCTTCATCTGACCCCATCTCCACATCCTCATAGTAGATTATGATTCCTCCCTTCCTGGCAGCCCCTTATTCATTTTTTTCATCGCGGCTGCTGATTTCTGGGATGCTTCAGTCACAGTTGCTTCTTCCATGGTCTCTTGGAAAGTTATTCTGGGCTTGGCGAGTAAGCGACTTTGTAAGGAGAGATCCCTCAGCCCCAGTACCAAGCGATTCCTCACGGCCTTGTCCAGGTTGGAGAACTCGCAAGCGGTGGCTATTTCACGAAGTGTTACTATGAATTCACTTATCGATTCTCCCTCCCTTTGGTCCTTTTGATAGAACTCATGCCATCTTACCAGGGATGAGGCTTGGGGTGCGTAGTGCGCTTTCAGGATGCCCTGTAGTGTTGGCCAGGTCATGGTTCTTAGTTCTGCCGGCGAGGCTAAAGCTTTTGCCATCCTGAATACGGCGGCTCCGTAGTGAGTGAGGAATAGTGCCCTCTTCCTTTGTTCCAATAGACTTAGCAAGTTGTTTGCTTCTAGGAACATATGGAATCGCTCCATGTAGGATTCCCAGTCTTTTCCCGCCAGGTTAAATGGTGCGGGGGGGATGATTGAAGACATCTTGCTTGGCCGATTGAATTTGATGGCCGTTCATCTCTACGAGGAGGTTCAGTAGCCTGATGTCCTGTTGTCCTTCTGAGATCCCACCTTCGTCGCCAGTGTTAAATAATGGGCGCAGACAGAGGACACAGGACACGATCTCAGCTACATCAGTTTATTCAGCTCCGGTACAGCAAAAGGCAAAATGTGAGCCTCAGCAGCCTCTTTTAAAAGGAAGCTGTCCCTGGCTTCAGTCACTGACCTACCTCTAAATTTCCCGCTCCTGCTACTTGCTTCTGATTGGTCCTTTTGAATGGTCATTCAATACATAAATTCATATCAACTTTAAGTTGGGAAAGTATTTAATAATTAATATTATGACATAGGAAGCTAATGTTAAAAAAATGATTAAACTGCAAGTGTTTTGCTGGTAATTTGTGTCACTTTAGAGATATAATAGGCTTTGTTGATTTGTCTGAAATAAATTAGCTACTAAGTGCATTGCAGGAAAAAAAAGGGTATGAACTTGATGGTGGTTTTTTTTTAAAGAAGTCTGAGATGTGTTGCAAAATATTCTCCATTGTTTGAAAGGGATTGGAGAAACATTTTGGTGTTGTGGTTAAGACACCAGGCAAGAAACCATGCAACTGGGAGTTCTAGTACTACTTTAGGCATGAAAGCTGGCTGGGTAACTTTGTCAGTCACTTTGTCTCAGCCCATGACATCAGGCTCAGACAACAAGCCTGTTGTTCAATTTCTGTCATAACTGATGGATCAACATTGGTTGTTGTAGGGGAGAAAAAAAAGAAAATGCTAAAGATGCAAAAAACCAAACAAAAAACCAAACAAACTAGGAAGAACAAAACTTATTTGAAAAGCATTTAAATTAAGGATTTTTCTATAGAGTCCCCTACTTTCTTTTTGATGATTAAATTTCCATAATGCTTACAGGTAACCTTTATTCCAAATAATATTGTGCAGTCCTGTTGGATAGGGTGGATCAGTCTGCTATTTTGATCACATTGTTCCAACACACACCCACACAATTTGTGCATAGGAATTGTATGTGAAGGTCTATGACCATAATCTTGTTATGCCGCGAAGAGGGGGTTGAGGGGTTTTTTAAGTAAATTGGGTAAATTTTTAAGGGGTCCCGGGGGGGGAGGGAAAAATTGGCACTAGGGTTGTGGGTTTGGGGGAAGACCCACCAAGGGGAGGGTCAGGCCTGGCCACTATGCGCGGTGGAGGGGATGGGGGATCCGGAGGTGATGGGGGGGGTCGAGCTTGTCCAGATTATGTCTCTATCATCAGTACTGTGAGTGGGAGGGGTAGATATGGCAGGAGCAGGGGGCCATATCATGTTAAGGGAGCGCGCACCCGCTGTCTCCGAGCGGTAGCATGCTCCAGCCCCCAAGGCTCCACTCGTTCTCCAAGTTGTACAGATCCTCAGGGCCTGGGCCTTCGACTGATGTTGTGCAACGCCAGGTCCGTAATAAATAAAGCCCCCCTCATTTGTGATCTGGTTCAGGAGGGGGGAGCGGACCTGGCGGGTATTACGGAGACCTGGTTGGGCCCGGAGGGAGGGGTCCCTCTGGTAGAAATGTGCCCACCAGGCTTCCACGCATTCCATCAACCGAGGTCACAGGGGAGGGGCGGGGGAGTAGCAGTTATTATTAGAGAAGGTTTTAGGCCGAGGAGGCCACTGTTCCTCAGACGGCCGGTTGTGAGACCCTCCTTGTGAAGTGGGGTCATGGGGTTCAGAGGGGTTTGCTGATCACGTACCTGGCTCCCTGCCACGTGGCAGCAGCCCTGCCCGAGCTACTCAACGTTATCGCCGCGGTGGCGGTTGATACCCCCAGACTTATGGTCATGGGGGATTTCAACCTGCCGTTCATGGGTGAGACGTCTGAGGTGGCTCGGGAGTTCATGGCTTCCATGACGGCTATGGATCTGACCCAACTAATTCATGGCCCTACGCACACGGGGGGAAACACACTGGACCTGATTTTCGTCTCTGGACAGTGGCTGAGTGATCTCGAGATAGGGGACATAGTCATCGAGCCCTTGTCATGGTCGGATCACTCTCTCCTTCGCCTTGACCTTCGAACCGCTGCACCCCGCCGCAGGGAGGCGGAACCGATGAGATGGTACCGCCCCAGGCGCCTGATGGAACCTGATAGGTTCCAGATGGAGCTTGGGCCAATTCCTGAGGTTCTGGCTCACGCCTCGACTGGAGACTTAGTGGCCACCTGGGATAGGGCGGCCGCTGGAGCTCTGGATCGAGTCGTGCCTTTGCGGCCTCTGACCCGGCGCCGATCTCACCTGGCTCCTTGGTTTACTGAGGAGCTGAGGGAGATGAAGCGCCGGAAAAGATGCCTAGAGAGTAGTTGGAGGGCCAGTCGTACTGAATCTGACCGGACACTGGTAAGATCTCATACTAAGAATTACCTAGTGGCAATAAAAGCAGCAAAATGCACTTATCTTGCTGCTCTTATTGCATCATCAGATAACCGCCTGGCCGCCCTGTTTAGGGTGACCCGCTCCCTGCTCTACCAGGAAGGGCGGGAGGACTCCTTGGAGGGAAGAGCCGAGGATTTTGTTCAGTATCTGTATGACAAAATCACTCAGATTCGGGAAGATCTGGACTCCGACTGGGTAGATCCAGTGGGGATGACGGGGGCAGGTCCTGAGAATGTTATCTGGGATGAGTTTGATTCTGTGACCCCTGAGGACGTGGACAGGATTCTGGGTAGACTGAATGCGACCACATGTTTGTTGGACCCGTGCCCCTCCTGGTTAGTGCTGGCTTCCCGGGAGGTGACGCGAGGCTGGCTCCAGGGGATTATAAATGCTTCATTGGGTGAGGGTGTCTTTCCCGCCGCCTTGAAAGAGGCGGTGGTGAGACCTCTCCTCAAGAAGCCTTCCCTGGACCCGGCAACATTGGCTAATTATCGTCCAGTCTCCAACCTTCGCTTTGTGGCGAAGGTTGTTGAGAGTGTGGTTGCACGTATCGACGTATCTAGATTCGTTCCAGTCGGGCTTCAGGCCTGGGTACAGCACGGAAATGGCATTGGTCGCGTTGGTGGATGATCTCTGGAGGGCTCGGGACAGAGGCTGTTCCTCTGTCCTGGTCCTATTAGATCTCTCAGTGGCTTTTGATACCATCGACCATGGTATCATGCTGCACCGGTTGGAAGAGTTGGGGGTGGGAGGCACCGTATTACGGTGGTTCTCCTCCTTTCTCTCCGACCGGTCGCAGTCTGTGTTGACAGGGGGGCAGAGGTCGACCCCGAGGCCCCTTATATGTGGGGTGCCACAAGGATCGGTCCTCTCGCCCCTTCTGTTCAACATTTATGTGAAGCCGCTGGGCGAGATCATCTGTGGTTTCGGGGTGGAGTACCATCAGTACGCTGACGACACCCAGCTGTACATCTCCACCCCAGACCACCCCAACGATGCCCTTGAAGTGATGTCCCGGTGCCTGGAGGCCATACGGATCTGGATGGGGAGAAACAGGCTCAGGCTCAACCCATCCAAGACCGAGTGGCTGTGGTTTCCGACGTTCTGATATAGTCAGCTGGTGCCATCGCTGACTATTGGGGGCGAAGCACTGGCCCCCACGGAGAGGGTTCGCAATTTGGGCGTCCTCCTGGATTCATGGCTGTCTTTAGAAGAGCACTTGACGGCCGTGACCGGGAGGATTTTTCATCAGGTCCGCCTGATTCGCCAGTTGCATCCCTTTCTGGATCGGGACTCATTACGCACGGTCACTCATGCCCTCGTCACCTCCCGTCTGGACTATTGTAACGCTCTCTACATGGGGCTCCCCTTGAGGAGCACTCAGAGGCTCCAACTGGCACAGAGTGCGGCCGCGCGGGTGGTGATGGGAGCGTCGTGGCGCTTCCATGTAATGCCTCTCCTGCGCGAGCTGCACTGGCTCCCGGTGGTCTTCCGAGTGCGCTTCAAGGTTCTGGTTATCACCTTCAGAGCGCTCCATGGCTTAGGACCTGGCTATTTATGGGACCGCCTGCTGCCACCAATAGCCTCCCACCGACCAGTACGCTCCCATAGAGAGGGGCTCCTCCGGGTGCCGTCGGCCAAACAATGTTGACTGGCGGCCCCCAGGGGGAGAGCCTTCTCTGTGGGGGCACCTACGATCTGGAACGAGCTCCCCCCGGAGATACGGAGAATTCCAGATCTGCATACCTTTCGTCGCGCGCTTAAGACGTTCTTATTCCATCAAGCTGGCCTGACCTAAACCTTTCCTCTTTTTAAAATGGAATTTTAAATTTTAAATTTGGTTTTAAATTTATTGGGGTTTTAAAATGTTTCAGCCAAATTTATTTAATTAGTTTTATCTCCATTTTAAATTTTGTATCTATATGTTTTATTTTATGGCTGTTCACCGCCCTGAGTCCTTCGGGAGTAGGGCGGTATACAAATTTAATAAAATGAAAAATGAAAATGAAAAGGCCTGAATTAGTGCTGTTTTGTTCAAAAGAACAGTTGATTGGTCTATAATATCTCTTTTTTTTATCAGTTTTTCCTTGAATTTAAGTCAATTCTCTCCAAAAGAGGAATAGGAATGCCTGCCTAAATATATACATATACCTTCCTATTTTTCTTTTGAATGGGGTGTGTGCCTGTGTATATGTGTGTTTCTCAAAGTGCATAAAAATCACACGAATATATAAAAATTACAGACAAAAGTCCTGTATAATGCCCTCCTTCCTTATCTTGTCAAGTTAGGTCTACCAAGTGCAGCTGAAACCAGTCCTAAAAATTTGTCACACCCTTTGTCTACCTGTCACACTAGTGTGTGTGCATATATGTATGCATCTCCATGTGACTATACTCCAGATAAAGAAATGACAGAGTGGAAAACCTGAATAAATAGCTCCTGATTAAAATAAGCTGCCTACAAATAAAGTGTCCCATTTACAAATCTGATCCTTAAGGAAAGAGAATGTTGGGTGGGGTTTCTGGGCAAAACTCAGATGAACGTGAGGAAATAGGGAACTGGCCAGGTAGGAAGGAAAAGAGGGAGAGAAAGAGAGACTGTTTTGATAAAACCAATAAGGCAGAGGTGGTATTTAGCAGGTTCTGACTAGTTCTGGAGAACCGGTAGCGGAAATTTTGAGTAATTCGGAGAACTGTAAATATCACCTCTAACTGGCCCCGCCCCCATATATTCTCTGCCTCCTGAGTACCAGCTGATCAGGAGGAAATGGACATTTTACAGTATCCTTCCTCTGGAGTGGGGTGAGAATGGAGATTTTACGGTATCCTTCCCCTGCCAAGCCCACCAAGCCATGCCATAGTCACCAAGCCACACCCACAGAACCGGTAGTAAAATTTTTTGAATCCCATCACTGCAATAAGGGTTATTATTGTGGAAGCAATGGCTCTTAAACAAAGGCTCAACCTCAGACAGCCACCCATTATTTCAGCAGTCACCTTCCTGGTCTTGTGTGCATTTCCCTTGTTTTCAAAGACTTTTTTCCTTATGAATAAAGGCAAATATATGGGTCCCAAGATAATGTTGCAAGAATGAATCTGGGTTGGTCTCTGGGACCATTACACAGACAAAAGTATTACTCTTCCGAACTTTCGGACTCATGCTGGAGGCAGGGGTGAAATCCAGCCGGTTCTATCCAGGTCGGGTGAACCAGTAGCGTCAGCTGTGGGAGACTCCGCCCACCCGCGCAGACATCATGACGTTGCCTTTTTGTGACATTTTAAGCTTCTGCATATATGCAGAAGGCTTTGCACATGTGCAGATGATGGCGCGTGTGAGCGGAGCGAGCACGCACACATCGGCGAACCAGTAAGGAAGGTAAGTAAATTTCACCCCTGGCTGGAGCCCTTCAGGTTTTTTTTCTTTTCTTCTTTTTCTTTTTCTTTACTTATCAGCAGTGATAAGGATCACAAGTGGTGGAGAATTATTTGGATTGTGAAACCTGTCTTTCATTGCTATGTAAAAGGTATGAAATATGTGACAGCTAGTTTGGGGTAATGGTTAAAGAAGTTGGACTAGAAACTGGGAGGCTGTAAATTCTAGTCCTACCTGAAGCACAAAACCAGTTGGGTGATTTATTTATTTATTTATTTATTTATTTATTTATTTATTTATTTATTTATTTATTTATTTATTATATTTCTATACCGCCTTTCTCCCGTAGGACTCAAGGCGGTGTACAGTCAAGAAAAATATAGACACACAAACATCATAAAATTGCTAATTAAAATTATTACTTAGTTTGGTCAATTAAATAAAACCCAGAATTAGATAACCTTTTAAAAAAAAATCATTCACATGTTCATATGTTTAGCCCCGCCTGTTGGAACATCAGGGTCTTGAGGGCACGGTGGAAAGCACGGAGATCAGGGATATTCCGTATCTCCGGGGGCAGTTCATTCCAAAGGGTTGGAGCCCTCACAGAGAAGGCCCTCCCCCTGGGAGTCGCCAGTCGGCATAATTTGACTGATGGCACCCTGAGTAGTCCCTCCCTGTGAGAACGAACTGGTCGGTGGGAGGCTATTGGTGGCAAAAGACGGTCTCGTAGGTACCCAGGTCCTAAGCCATGGAGCGCTTTAAAGGTGATAACTAACACCTTGAATCGCACCCGGAAGACCACCGGGAGCCAGTGCAGCTCGCGTAGGAGAGGTGTTACATGGGCGTAACGAGCTGCGCCCATAATCACCCGCGCGGCTACATTCTGGACCATTTGGAGCCTCCGGGTGCTTTTCAAGGGGAGCCCCATGTAGAGAGCATTACAGTAGTCTATACGGGAGGTAACTAGGGCATGAGTGACCGTGCGCAAGGCGTCCCGATCCAGAAAGGGATGCAACTGGCGGATCAGGCGAACCTGATAAAAGGCACCCCTGGCCACGGCCATCAAATGATCTTCTAAAGATAGCCGTGAATCCAGGAGGACACCCAAGTTGCGGGCCCTCTCTGTGGGGAGCAAGATCTCATCCCCTATTGTCAGTGATGGTACCAGCTGACTATACCGGGACGGCGGAAGCCACAGCCACTCGATCTTGGAGGGGTTGAGTCTGAGCTTGTTTCTCCCCATCCAGATCCGCACGGCCTCCAGGCAACGGGACATCACAGCAAGGGCATCATTGGGGTGGTCTGGGGTGGAGATGTATAGCTGTGTGTCATCAGCATACTGATGAACACTCACCCCAAAACCACGGATGATCTCGCCTAGCGGTTTTACATAAATGTTGAACAGAAGGGGTGAGAGGACTGACTCTTGCGGCACCCCACAAATAAGGTGCCTTGAGGTCGACCTCTGCCCCCCTGCCAACACAAACTGCGAACGGTCAGAGAGGAAGGAGGAAAACCACCGAAGCACGGTGCCCCCTATTCCTAACCCCTCCAGCCGGCGCAGTAAGATACCATGGTCGATGGTATCAAAAGCCGCTGAGAGATCTAATAGGACCAGGATAGAGGAGCAACCTCTGTCCCGAACCCTCCAGAGATCATCCACCAACGCGACCAATGCCGTTTCCGTGCTATATCGTGACTTGAAGCCCGACTGGAACGGATCCAGATAGACAACTTCAACCAAGTATCGGGGTAGTTGTCGCGCCACCACACTCTCAACAACCTTTGCAACAAAGCGAAGATTGGAGACTGGACGATAATTTGATAATATAGCCGGGTCCAGGGAAGGCTTCTTGAGGAGGGGCTTCACATCTTCCTCTTTCAAGGCAGCGGGAAAGACACCCTCACTCAGAGAAGCATTTATAACCCCCTGGAGCCAGCCTCGTGTAACCTCCCGGGAGGCCAGTACCAACCAGGAGGGACACGGGTCCAATAAACATGTGGCAGCGTTAAGCTTGCCCAGAATCCTGTCCACGTCCTCAGGAGTCACAGAGTCAAACTCTTCCCAGATAACGGTCTCAAGACCTGCCCCTGTCTCTTCCCCTGGATCTACCCAATCGGAGTCCAGGCCTTCCCAAATCTGAATGCAGGAATTGTACAAAATCCTCAGCTCGACCTTTTAAGGGATCTTCCTATACCCCCACCTGAAGTAGGGAGCGGGCCACCCTAAACAGCGCAGCTGGGCGGTTCTCTGCAGATGCAATAAGAGCGGAGAAGTAGCTAGACTTCGCTACTCTAATCGCCACTAGGTAGGTCTTAATATAAGATCTCATCTGTGTTCGGTCAGATTCAGATCGGCTTGTCCTCCAATCGCTCTCCAGGTGTCTTTTCCGACGCTTCATCTCTCTCAGCTCCTCGGAAAACCAAGGAGCTAGACGAGATTGGCATCGAGTCAGAGGCCGCAAAGGCACGACGCAGTCCAAGGCCGCAGTAGCCGCCCTGTCCCAGGCGACCACCAGGTTCTCAGTCGAGTCGTGAGCCAGAGTCTCAGGAAATGGCCCAAGCTCCATCAGGAACTCTTTGGGGTCCATCAGGCACCTGGGACGGAACCATTTGGTTGGTTCCGTCTCCCTGCGGTGGGTGGAAGTGACTTGAAAGTCCATGTGAAGGAGAGAATGATCAGACCATGACAAGGGCTTGATGTCTATATTCTTAGATCATTCAGCCACTGATCAGAGACAAAAATCAAGTCCAGAGTGTGATTCCCCAAGTGGGTGGGGCCTTGAACTACTTGGGTCAGGTCCATGGCTGTCATGGAAGCCATGAACTCCCGAGCCGTCTCCGACATCTCACCAGCGGATGGCAGGTTAAAAGATTTAGGTTAAGATTTAGGGTAAGTCCTTCTCTCTCAGTCCTAGGAAGCAGGCAACAGCAAATCACTTCTGAAATCTTGCCAAGAAAGCTTCAGGGGCTTGTCTAGACACTCACCAAGGGTCAACATTACCCTTATACCCAACATTACACACACATACACATATATAATATATATATAATTATACAGACAGACAGACATGTAAAAACTTGCTTTTGTTGAAGCAGGTGGGAGGGGAAGTCAAGCAGCCAGTCAGGGAGGGAAAAGGAAAGGAAAGGATTACTTATTCACTTGGATTTATTTCAACTCATTTGTATTTCTCATCTATTTAATTTTTTGTTTCCCAATTTGCTTGAAAAGTGTTAATTGGATGCTAAAAATTACACCAGTTTTCTCTGATAGTCATTAAAACCTTGCCTACAAATTCTGCAACACATTCGTGAAAGAATTCCCACATTTTCAAATAAAGAACAGAAAACTGTGTGGCATTTATTTAAGATTACAAAGGTGGCAGAAAACACACTGATTTCAAATGCTCAGTGCCTGGCAGGTTGAAACTGATCCTAAATGAGGCCATCGTTTCCCAAGTTGTTTCTGATTTGAGAAAAAGGGGCAAAATTAAGGAGTTAAGAATAATGGGATGTTCATCATTCAGGAAAATCTTGTAGGGCAGTTGTTACCTGACTTGAAACCTGTGGCCACCTATGAGAACCAGAGAGATGGACTCAAAGACTTCAAATAGCCTAAAGGATCGCATTGGCAGGCCTCTATTCATAAAGGTGTAGATTTGTAGAACTCCTTCAAATGAAAAGGGAAACAACCACAGCCTCTATTACATTGATATCAAAATACATGGTCTGAGTTATCTGCAGGGTACATAGCCATTATAAGCTTTTGTACTGAAGGAGTACTGTGATGAGTGAACACAATTTACAACCTTTCCTTTCATGTTTATTGAACAGCTTCACTAATCGTAACGTCATAAAATTGGCAGAAATGTTTGTTTGGTTACATACTAAAGCAAATCTTGTGCATCAGTTTTGCTGATTTTACATGCTAAATGTTGAGAGAGAGAACAATATACATAAAGGGTATTATGCTATATATTGATTACATCTAGCTTTAAATATACTAAAGAAAAATTTGTATTTAATGTTAAATGCCTACCCGTATATTTATTGAGGTTTTGCATAAATTGTAATTACATGCACTTGTACAGTATCTTATTTCCCCCTGTATTTAAATTCTGTTTCCTGCATGTCTCTTTGAAAGTTTTTAATGTAGGACCAGTCCTGGGCATAGAAATAGATAAAATAAATTCACAACTACTATTAGAATGCAATGTAAATCAAGCCTTTGCTTTCTTGGTCAGGTTTCAATATCTGAAGAAAATCCAAAACTAACAATAATAAGTCAACTATCAGCGCATTTATGGCTGATGTAGATTTGAACTAAGAATTTATTGCTTACTATATGCTAAATCAGCTTCAAACTTTTGCATATATAATTTTAAGTTATTATTTGGATTTGTGACAGTTTCCCAAAGAATAGGAGACTTAAAAGCTTTAAATTTATATAACAGTTTGATTTTCAAGATTATATAATTTTTATTTAACTTTTATGTAACTACAGCAGGGATTACATCCATATGAGTAACTATGAAAACCATTCATTTTATCTTACGAATGAAAAAAAATTATACTTGCCTAGTATGTTCTTGACCCAACAATTGTATGCTAACTGTACAACAAGAACATGGGTAACTTTTCCTAAACTAGTTAGGTTTCAACATTTAACGTAGTAATTCTTAAATAGAACTATATGTTGACTTTGTTGTATTGAGCTGTGAACTGATGATGCATAAGCAAATTAGTAGAAAGATTGAATTAATCAGTTAGCAAATTAATATGGAAGCAAGTTCTATATAAGTTCAGCGGGATATACCTACACTCCAATATTCTTGAGAAAGGCCAACTAGAGTAACCAAAGAAAGTGAGGCATGCTGCAATATTCAGATTAAACTAATTTTCTCATTAAATATTTCTTTTCTTGAAGCCCAATAATATGAACAGGAATCGGCTTGGTGTAGTGGTTAAGGCACTGAACTAGAAACTGGAAGCCAATGAATGCTAATCCTGCTTTAGGCAGAAAACCTGCTGGGTGACCTTGGACCAGTTAGTCTCTCTCAGCCCTAGGAAAAAGGCAATGGCAAGCCACTTCCAAAATCTTGGAAAGAAAATTTCAGAGACTAATCCAGGAGTCAATAATGACTTGAAGGTATGCACAGATATGTAAAAATTAAAATGAACATTTAACAGGAAGTAGATTCCACTGAATTCAATTGGATTGAAACAGGTGAAATGAGAGAGAGAGAGAGAGAATACAAATATTTTTAATCAAAGCAGTGGTACCTCAGATAGCTGGATGTGAGTCCCTCCTTGTGAAGTGGGGTCAGGGGATTCAGATGGGCCTACTGATTGCGTACCTGGCTCCCTGCCACGTAACAGCGGTCCTGCCTGAGCTGCTCGACATTATAGCCGGGGTGGCGGTGGAAACCCCCAGACTTATTGTTATGTGGGATTTTAACCTGCCATCCGCTGGTGAGATGTCGGAGACGGCTCAGGTGTTCATGGCTTCCATTACGGCCATGGACCTGACCCAAGTAGTTCAAGGCCCCACCCACTTGGGGAATCACACTCGGACTTGATTTTTGTCTCTGATCAGTGGCTGAATGATCTAAGAATAGGGGATATAGACATCAAGCCCTTGTCATGGTCTGATCATTCTCTCCTTCACATGGACTTTCAAGTCACTTCTACCCACCGCAGGGAGACGGAACCAACCAAATGGTTCCGGCCCAGGTGCCTGATGGACCCCAAAAGGTTCCTGATGGAGCTTGGGCCATTTCCTGAGACTCTGGCTCATGACTCGACTGAGGACCTGGTGGTCGCCTGGGACAGGGCGGCTACTGGGGCCTGGGACCACATCGTGCCTTTGCGGCCTCTGACCCGATGCCAATCTCATCTAGCTCCTTGGTTTTCCAAGGAGCTGAGAAAGATGAAGCGTCGGAAAAGACAGCTGGAGAGCGATTGGAGGACAAGCCGATCTGAATCTGACCGAACACAGATGAGATCTTATATTAAGACCTACCTAGTGGCGATTAGAGTAGCGAAGTCTAGCTACTTCTCCGCTCTTATTGCATCTGCAGAGAACCGCCCAGCCGGTTGTGGAGTGCCACAAGAGTCAGTCCTCTCACCCCTTCTGTTCAACATTTATGTAAAACCGCTAGGCAAGATCATCCATGGTTTCGGGGTGAGTGTTCATCAGTATGCTGATGGCACACAGCTATACATCTCCACCCCAGACCACCCCAATGATGCCCTTGCTGTGATGTCCTGTTGCCTGGAGGCCGTGCGGATCTGGATGGGGAGAAACAAGCTCAGACTCAACCCCTCCAAGATCGAGTGGCTGTGGCTTCCAGTATAGTCAGCTGGTACCATCACTGACAATAGGGGATGAGATCTTGCTCCCCACAGAGAGGGCCCGCAACTTGGGTGTCCTCCTGGATTCACGGCTATCTTTAGAAGATCATTTGACGGCCGTGGCCAGGGGTGCCTTTTATCAGGTTC
Organism: Arizona elegans; assembly: GCA_022577455.1. NCBI lineage: Eukaryota > Metazoa > Chordata > Lepidosauria > Squamata > Colubridae > Arizona > Arizona elegans. The sequence goes on along the minus strand of JAKOOJ010000004.1, from coordinate 78,050,201 downwards.
GCCTGATCCGCCAGTTGCATCCCTTTCTGGATCGGGACGCCTTGCGCACGGTCACTCATGCCCTAGTTACCTCCCGTATAGACTACTGTAATGCTCTCTACATGGGGCTCCCCTTGAAAAGCACCCGGAGGCTCCAACTGGTCCAGAACGTAGCCGCGCGGGTGATTATGGGCGCACCTCGTTACGCCCATGTAACACCTCTCCTATGTGAGCTGCACTGGCTCCCGGTGGTCTTCCGGGTGCGATTCAAGTTGTTATTTATCACCTTTAAAGCGCTCCATGGTTTAGGACCTGGGTACCTATGAGACCGTCTTTTGCCACCAATAGCCTCCCACCGACCAGTTCATTCTCACAGGGAGGGACTACTCAGGGTGCCGTCAGTCAAATTATGTTGACTGGCGACTCCCAGGGGGAGGGCCTTCTCTGTGAGGACTCCAACCCTTTGGAATGAACTGCCCCCGGAGATACGGAATATCCCTGATCTCCGTGCTTTCCGCCGTGCCCTCAAGACCCTGATGTTCCAACAGGCGGGGCTAAACATATGAACATGTGAATGATTTTTTAAATGTTATCTAATTCTGGGTTTTATTTAAGTAATAATTTTAATTAGCAATTTTATGATGTTTGTGTGTCTATATTTTTCTTGACTGTACACCACCTGGAGTCCTACGGGAGAAAGGCGGTATAGAAATATAATAAATAAATAAATAAATAAAAAGGGATGGTTTTTAGAGACGTATTTCCATGAAGCATTTCTTCACATTAAGTAATTTCAAAATAAAAAATCAAGAACCTCCTAAAAGCCTCAGTAATTGGCAGAAGAAATAATCATGTTTCCAGAAGTTGCTTGCTGGTCAAGGAGAGAATCACATATGCTATTGCTGTATTTATATTCTAATTGTCCTACTACTATTATTCTGTTACTATAATTAAGTAAAATTCAGTTGACTGCCTGTTATACAGAAAAGGAAAGGAGGCATATTTTCTCCTTTAGCACTGGCTGAAAAATGTTTTGAGCTAATCTTGTTTCCTTTGTGCTGTGGTTCTAAAGCAGCAAAAGACAAAAGTGTGGCCTTGCAAAATTGTTGTCATATAACTTCCAGCATTTCCAACCAGTTTTGGCCAAATAGTAAGGAATGATTTAAAGAGCAGATTTTATAATTTAAATTTAGGAAATGGTTAAGCACTGTCTCCTCCAGCACTTTGTTCCTGTTAACAGTGCCAGAAGAGTCTTGTAGTTTCTTTAAAAAAAAAAAAAGGAATTTAATAGAATTTAAACTTCTTTAAAACAACAATTGAGAAGAAAGCCCATAACAGGAAATATGAAACTTCATACTGGCTATTGTAAATTTTGTAAATTTTGAAATTTCACAATACATTAATGATCTAAAATTAGATTAGAGGAGTATGAATGCCTACAGACATGATAGTATTATGTAATGTTAACAGGGTGGTGTAAAATTGTTTGGGCCTTGGGTATTTATATAGTAATTGTTAAATGAGAATAGTGCAAACATTTCTATAGTGTAGGTCCTGGAGAAGTACATGTTATGTTGTTCCTACATGCCCAGAGTCACAAGAGCATTGTCTCGGAAGCTTCTTCTACAACAGCTGGGGGGAGGTGTGACAACATGACATATAAATACCCTTTGATGATTTAAGTATTTCAAGATTGTTAGGTTTGCCATAGAAAAGACTGTACTGTTGAATTCACTGGTGATAAAAGTTGGGAACTTGGCTAGGTCCAATTGACACTCTGTGTCCACTATGTCCAGTTTAATTAAAGCATTGGCCTGATCATACCTAATGCTAAGTAGAAGACCTGGAGAGAATTCTAAGGATGAGATGGTAGTTGTCATTGTCTTTTTCCATGTGACTGAAAATCATCCCTCATACTAGTGGGGCAAGGCCAAGAGGATAAAATAATTGTTTAGACCTGTAGGTGAATATAGTTGCATACATTTTAACCTCTACTTTCATGAAGCCTATCTCTAGTCTAAAGGTGGCATTTGAGGCTGACCAGATAGGGATTGAAGGGCCAATTTTAGAAATATGAACTAAACAAGTTCAAATGGTAAAAAAAAAAACCCTTGGAGAAAGGGCCTAGCTGGGTTAGGTTGTGCTATTGGCTTACTTTCAAATAATTAAAGAGCTGCAGGAATATAGTTGGCCACCTCTTTTCTTGAGGAATTTAAGTATGGCATGTGATTTTATCTGTGCATTTTTAGCAACATAATCATCATGGATATTCCTATTGTTGGAAAAGTGTAGGATTACTTCCAGATATTTGAAATGAGAAACTTGCTCAATCTTGAGACCATCTATCTTCCAAGACTGATTTTGGAGCCTTTTGATAAATGCCATGATTTTGGATTTCTGCTAGTTTGAGCTCTACCTCAGCTAGGTAGACAAACATTGTTATGTTCTGACAGTTGGCGCATGGCAACTAGGGCTGCCAGATGAGGGTGCTGTGCTGGCGGGAAAAAGACGTATACCCATTGGTTAAGACGTTGACAGCTGGAGTATATAAGAGCTGTCAATTCGAGAGCTCTCGCTCTCACCTCATACAGTTGTTAGTTCTCCGAGCGAGTTGTTAGCTCAGTGTTTAATAAAGTGTTGGTTGACGTTAACCTGGCTCACCTTGTTCTCTCTCATTGCCAGCCCATTCTGGGTTTACAGCACTGGCGATAAGGGTGGGATTACTGAGGCAGCAGATCAAGCGAAGTTGCTAATCAGCGGCCACTTGCCATTCGTTTACCACAATCGGACACTGAATAGTGAAGTGCCTCAGGCCGCTATCTGGGTCGATATGGTTACCTTGACGATGTTCACACCCTTCAATCAGACCCAGGAGACTTGGGACTCTCTCTTGGACAGGTTTGACTGTTTCCTAGCTGCCAACGATTATAAGGCTCTCCCGGGCGATCGAAAGTTAGCAGTTTTCCTTGTGGGCACAATATGTTTGAAATAGCCTGAGAGCTACTTGCACCACTGAGGGTTCAAGATGTGCCTTGGGACACATTGCTAGCTAAGTTGAAGGGACACTATGCCCCATTGCCATCGCGAATGGCCAGGCGTCATGCATTCTGACATCATTACCAGGCTGAAGGAGAGATGATTAACCAATACATGGCAGCTCTAAGAATAGCCGCCTTGTATTGCGAATTCCGGGATTTAGACAATCTTCTACTGTGTCAATTAATTTGCGGGGTGCAGGACCTCAAATTGCAATGGCGGTTTTTGGCCCGGACGGATGTCACCCTACAGTCGGCCATCGATGAGGTCAGGGCATCTGAGTTGTCAAATCGGTCCTCATCCGAAATACAGAAGGCAATTAGTCCCACGGTGGCTAGAAAGGCTGCCGCTGTCCATTATGATGAAGTCGAGTCCGACCTGTCTGCGGACAAAGATGACATGAGCTGCCTGAAAGCAGCGCCTAAGAAGAAATGGGACACCGAAAAACTGAGAGCACAGGGTCCATGTGCCGGGTGCGGCGGAAATCACAACCGGTCCGCTTGCAGATTTAGGAATGCGGATTGCAGGCGCTGCGGCCGGAAGGGCCATCTAGCCAAGGTCTGCCGAGCTAGCCTACCGACTATCATCAACCCAGTTAGGCCTTCACCTAGAGAGTTCTGGCCCCCTAATAGACAGGATCCTAAGGGGGGGAGTGCTTCACCATTTATCAGGACACATGCCACCCCGAGGCAGTTATTGATCAGGCCAGTGGGGAGCTGAGACGGAAAATTTTCCTCACCGTGCTAATGGAGGGCTGCCCATGTAAAATGGAACTTAACATGGGGTCCTCCATGTCACTGGTTTCGTGGAGTACGTTTAAGCGACTAGTACCCACGATGTCAAAAAAACATTTGTCCCCCTGTCTTCTTAAGGTTTGGGATTACCAGGGTAATCCCATACCTATTCTGGGAAGTGGGAAGGTCAGAGTCCAGCATAAGGACTTCCATGGCCGCCTCAAGGTAATCGTTGTTGGTGGCTCCTTACCCAGTCTACTGGGATTAGACTGGTTTGATGCCCTAGGGTTGGCCGTGACTGGAGTCAACTCACATAATGTGGATAATTTTGCCTCCCTTCTGGATGAATTCGCTGACGTGTTCAGCGAGGGGCTGGGGTCCTACATCAGCACTCCAGTCTCCTTTAATTTGGACCCTGGTGTCGCCCCCATCCGGCTCAAACCACAATGAGTTCCCTTTGCGCTTTGGGCCAAGGTTGATCAAGAATTAGATAAATTAATTGCCCAAGGGGTCCTGGAGCCGATAGATTATGCAAAATGGGAGATGCCTATCATCATTTCCATTAAGCTGGATGGTAGCATTCGAATTTGCGCCAATTACAAAGCGACGTTAAATAGGGCACTGCAGGCTAACCCCATCCCATTCCTGTAGTGCAGCGTTTGCTGCACTCTTTGGGCCGTGGGTCAGTTTTTGCCAAGCTGGATATGACGCAAGCCTACCAGCAACTCCCTGTGGACAGCTCCACTGTGGAGACGCAGACCATTGTCACACCATGTGACAGTGTGTCGCACCCGGCATCTTCCAGAGCCTAATTGAGCGGTTGTTGCAAGATCTACCGGGAGTAATCCCAGATTTTGACAACATCTTTATTTCGGCTAAAAATGACTTTGAGCTCGCGAGTCGCCTCCGGAGAGTCCTGACTCGTTTTCGTAATGCTGGACTCAAGTTGAAACATAATAAATGCCTACTGGGCTCCATGCAGTTGGAGAACCTGGGCTATCTGATCGATGCTGCTGGAATTCATCGTATACCAGCAAAGATTCAGGCCATAAAGGAAGCACCCCCGCCAACATGTAAGGCCGACTTGCAGGCCTTCCTAGGTCTCTTGAACTTTTTTACAATATGTTCTTACCGCATAAAGCTACCGTTGTGGAGCCTCTTCACTGTTTGCTTCAATCGCAAACCCCATGGTCGTGGGGCTGCCGCGAAATCGCCTCGTTTAAGACTGTCAAAGGCTGTCAAAGACTTACTGACATCTGCCAGCATGTTAGTCCAATACGATAGCCAGCTTCCCTTAACGCTTGCCTGCGACACTTTTTTTTTTCAGCAAGCAAGATAATTTTAGTATACTACAATATTATTACTGCTTCCTATTTAAAAGACACGTTATTGCTGCTATTTTTAATTCCAGTGCCTAAACTTGTTAATTGTTTATGGAACTTTTAAGTGAATTATTGTCAGCTTGCACTGATAAATTTTGTTTTAGTGATTTATATTCTGTCTTTGTTATTTTTATAAATAATTCAAGGAGTTGAACATTCTTACTACTCCTTGTTCTCCTATTTCCTATTCTTAGTTATGATTTTTAAGCCACTCTGAAAGTCTTCTTAAAGAATAAGAGGCACATATATTTTGTACCACCTCTTGATCTCTGGATTTTATTCTTCTTTTGCACATATGTGTGTCTCTATGGAATATCCTTTAAAAGTGATTTGTTTAGCCACACAGATAGGCCAATCCAAGGCACTTCTTTGACCATGATAGAATTTACTTGGATGTAAAACCATACTTTGGGTATACTTTCAATGACAGGACATAAATAATATGGCCAAACAATTTTATGAAAAAGACATAATTAGAAATATATAGACATATAGGTTGGAATGAGATGTGTTAAGTGGTCAAGGATGACCCTGGATAATTAAATAATAACATCATCTATAAGAAGCAGATACAACTACCTAAGCAGTCACTTTATTTTTGCATAATAGTATGCAGTAAGATGTTTTTGTCAATTATTACAAAACATCCGTCCCCCCAAATGTTAGATGTTTTTGGGATTTTTTACCTGTAAAGATTTTCTTCAAGTGACTGAAAAATATTCATATGTTTACTAGTTTTCTGTTTTTAACAGTGCTGTTTTTAGAATAATTTTGATGTAATATCATGCTTCAAATGGCATCTTTCCAGTTCTTTCCAGTTAGGCCAGCTTGAAATATAATATTAATGAGTGGATAAATTGATACCAGATTTTTATTATTATAGTATTGTAATAATACTAGCACAGTCAGTTTTTCACAATAAGGTGAGATATGCTACATTATTTTAAACTCATATTTATACATATAAACTCAAACAAATCTTGGTTAAATTTATGTCTTCTTTTGTTTCTTTTTTTAATATTCAAAAATAGACAGTCTACATGCCACCTACAGTAATTCTTGCAAGACAAAGTGGGAATCATAGTGGTATGAAGGTACATGTGCAGATCTAAATATCTTTTATCCCCTGCTTTTGGGTTGAATATAAATAGATTAGTATTTAAGGAATGGGAGAAAGGAATTGCATGGAAGAAATAGCTAATGACATCAGCTATTAATAAAGTAAGATGGGAAACAGTAAGAGCAAGAAATGTTTATTGGGTCACAATAATTAAGAATATTCTCTGTTTATAAAATACTTTTGCATGTTGTTGTTAGTTGCGAAGTCGTGTCCGACCCATCGCAACCCCATGGACAATGTTCCTCCAGGCCTTCCTGTCCTCTACCGTCCTCTGGAGTCCATTTAAGCTCACGCCTACTGCTTCAGTGACTCTATCCAGCCACCTCATTCTCTGTCATCCCATTCTTCTTTTGCCCTCAATCTTTCCCAGCATTAGGCACTTCTCCCATGAGTCTTTCCTTCATTAGATGACCAAAGTATTTGAGTTTCATCTTCAGGACCTGGCCTTTTAAAGAGCAGTCAGGATTGATCTCCTCTAGGACTGACCAGTTTGATTGTGTTGCAGTCCAAGGGACTCACAGGAGTCTTCTCCAGCACCATAGTTCAAAGGCCTCAATTCTTTGGCGCTCAGCCTTTCTTATGGTCCAACTTTCACAGCCATACATTGCAACTGGGAAAACCATAGCTTTGACTATATGCACTTTTATTGGCAGGGTGATGCCTCTGCTTTTTAGTATGCTGTCTAGATTTGCCATAGCTTTCCTCCCCAGGAACAAACGTCTTTTAATTTCTTGGCTGCAATCCCCATCTGCGGTGATCTTGGAGCCCAGGAAAATAAAATCTGTCACTACCTCCATTTCTTCCCCATCTATTTGCCAGGAATTGAGAGGGCTGGATGCCATGACCTTAGTTTTCTTAATGTTGAGTTTCAAGCCAACTTTTGCACTATCCTTCACCCGCATCAAGAGGCTCTTTAGTTCCTCTTCACTTTCTGCCATTAAAGTGGTATCTTTTGCATATCTGAGGTTGTTGATATTTCTCCCGACAATCTTAATTCCAACTTTTGATTCATCTAGGCCACCTTTCTCATGATGTGCTCTGCATATAAATTAAATAGGCAGGGCGACAGTATACAGCCTTGCCGGACTCCTTTCCCAATTTTGAACCAATCAGTGGTTCTGTGTCCAGTTCTCACTGTTGCTTCTTGACTCGCATATAGGTTTCTCTTTTGCATAGATATCTGCAATAAAATATAGAAACAGCAGACTAGGAGGAATAATGTTTCATAAGATTGACACAGGAGACTGGTAAAATTAGATCCTCAATGAGTAACTTTCTTCTTTTAACTTGGCAATTCACTCCTAAAAATAGATGGTTTAATCCTGCTTTTACAAATATGTTGTTGCAATTCAGCCTGGCAATATATCATTCTCTAAGAGCAGCACATTCCACAGGCTGTGAATCTAGCAGTGCTGAAAATTCTTGAATTACAGAACTATATTTCCAACTGAACTGCTGCTAAAATTAAAATTAGCTTTCAAAGGACATCCAGTTGGGCAAGGATCAACATTTGTGCTACTGATCTATGCATAGATAAGGATCCTACTGATAAGGTTTCATTCTGTGGGTGGTAATACTGCTAATATATGCAACTAACTCAGCCTGCTAAGATGCCATCTAGGAGTCTAGGGAGGGCAAAATGGCCTTCCCCACCCCCTCCAGAGGTCCTCCGGAGGCTGAAAACACCCCGTTTGACAACTTCCAGTCCCATGGGGCGTTTTCGGCCTCTGGAGGACCAAAATGATTTGTGTTGATCAAGATCAGACAGGTGTTCTCTTACTATGTTTTTGCTTATTTTAACTTTTATTTCTAGTCTGTCTTTTACAGTTATGTTTTTGGTAGGTTGGGCTATAATTTCTTTTTGTGTGAAGACCGATGCAAAGAATGAAATAAGCAGCTCTGTATTTCCTGACTCACTGCTCAGACATTCCTCCCTCTGGGTAGCTCACTTCGTGATTTGTTCCTCTGAGTGCCAATCATTCCCTCTGAAGCTGAACTTGCTATCCCTTCCTGTTTCCCATCAGTCTTTTTTCACTCAGTGAAGGTTTCAGACTCGAGTGCCTTTCTCTGTTCAAAGTTAGAAAGTTATTTAAAGTGTAGAGTTTTGTTTTGTTTTTTTCTTCCTGCTGTGAGGGCTGCGCAACGTGGGAGTTCCTTACGATCAACTGGGCTTGTGAGTATGCAGTTCGGGGCTCCGATTGCTGCTCATGTGCTTTTCATTTCCATTTCCTTTGTTGTTGGCCGATAGCCCTATTACTCAGCTAATTACTAGCCGCGGGCGTAGCATTGCTGGCACAGCATTATTGTCTCGCCCCGCAGCCTTCACCACTGTTTGTAGCGGCTGCAGAGCAACTGCCGGCTGGCACACTCTGCTAACCGGGAAGCGTCTCGCTGAGGCTGCGGGATCCCGGCCCCACTTGTTTTCGGCGTTTTTTTTCTTCTTGCTGGATCGCCGAAGTGCGGAGAAGCCTTAACCACCCTTTTTAGCGCCGCCATTTTAAACTGCCTTGGCGCACTTTTTCCCTGGGCGTTTCAGTGGGGATCTTGCTGGCCTGGCTCTTCTGCAGGTTGGGATGCTGTCTGCTTTACCTGCCTACTTCCTTTCTGCTTTCAATTCCAGGATCTTCAGAGAAGGGAAGTATTACAACTAATTGTTAATCACTTATTAAATTTCATCATCATTATTATTGCTTAATTTAAAAAAAAACAGAAAAAAGAGAGAGTGAGCCTTGGCTGCATTTATTATATATATTTCTAATCATCAGAATTAATTGATTACTGAATTTGTTATCATATATATATATATATATATACATATACATATAAAGACAAAATTAAGAAAAAAGTTGAAAAGAATCAAATCAAGGAAGTCTGATCATCATTTCTATATTTATATATTTATGTATCTATTTAGAGAATTTACTCTGTATTGCACCATGTCTGATGTGGAATTGTCTTCTGATCTGGACCAGGATCCATCCACTAGTCCTAATCTCCCTTCAAGGGGTTCCAAAGGAAAAATATCCAAGGCCTCTAAAGCCAAATCTAAGCCTCCCATGGACAAATATGATCTGAGGAGGCACCATGCCTTAGAGCGCTGTTTCTCTAAAGCACAGAAAGCTGCACAAGTTCCCCTTACTCCTGAGATTATTGTGCAGGCTCCTGGGGACCAAGGCAGATCTGATCAGGTGGCCTCTCCTGGCTGACCAGGGCGATGACTTTTGCTGTGAGGTGGTTTCAGATTCTCAAGATGCAGTTCTCCTGCCTATGGAACAGTCACAACCATGTATCTCTGTTGCAGCTCGTCATGCTTCTCCACTGCCTCATCCTGTGCCAGAAGCCACGTTTACGCCTACAGCAGCTGGGCTTCATCCAGAGGAGGGTCAGGCACCTTCTCAGTTTGTGGACTTTAATTCTTTGGTTTCTCAAGCCATTTCTCATATTTTCCAGGTTGGATTGCAACAGATTGGATGTATGCTTCCCCTTAAGGGCAGCTCACATATTCCTTGTCAGATTCCAGTGGCTCAAGGGCAGCCAACACCTTCTCATGCTTCCTGTGAACACATGATGGAACATACACGAGAGGAGGAAATTCTAGACAATTTCGAACTGTCAGGGGAGGAGGAAGAGTTGCCGGACAAACCGGCTTTTCCTGGTTTGTTTAAACCATCATTGTTCAAACAACTATTACGTAAAGCTAAAGCTGCTACCAGTATGGGGGTTGGCCTTGACCAGCCTTCTTCATTTCAACCTCAAGCTAAAATTAGTGATAACTTGTTTCTCTTGCCTAAAACCGATTCTGATTTTGTGCCTTGCCCAGATCTCTTTGCACAGGTCATCCAGAAGCCGTGGGAGCATCTCACTTCACTCACTGGACCGAATTCCTTTGACAAGAAGCTGTACTGTTCGGCTCCGGAGCTTGATGCATTACTACAACTACCAACTGTTGATGAACCTGTGGCCGGCCTTACTTCCTCTTCAGTTCTCGTCAGAGAAGTTGGTGATGGTTTAAAATTTGAAGATAAGAGAGCGGAGATAGCCTTTCGAAAAACTCACCAGGCTGCAGCCTAGTCTATTCGAGCGGCGACCTCAGCCTCCTTCTTCAATAGAGCGTCTCTAGTTTGGCTACGCCAGTTGCGAGATAGGTTGCCTCAGGACAATGCTCGCCTTCAGCAAGATGTGGCAAAAATTGTTGCAGCGGCTGAATATTCAGCATTTGCTTCATTAGACGCGGCCAGGTTCGCTTCACGTGCTTTGGCCTCCACCGTGTCATCTCGTTGCCTTCTTTGGCTTTGTAATTGGAAGGCTGACATGAAATCAAAATGGCATCTTACTGCTGCACTCTATAAGAGTCCTTCCCTGTTTGGAGCTTCACTTGACACTGTCCTTGTAGAGAACAGGGACAAGAAGAAGGTTTTGCCCTCCGCTATTAGGCGACCGGATAGGAGATTCTCTCCTTACCAAAGACAGCCCTTTCGTAGTGACCAGGGAGCCGACAGCTCATCTTACCATCGCTCCTCATCGTATTCCTACCAACCAGCTTCGGATCGAGCTTCCTTTTGAGATCACAGTAGACGCCAGTCCAGTTTCCGTCACCCCTTCCGAGCGGCTTCCTCCTGTTACTCTCGTCGGTGCAAGTGACTCGCAGCCCCATATTCCTATTGGGGGAAAACTGCAATCCTTTTACCACCAATGGGAAGCCACCACATCAGATGCATGGATCCTTCGCACTGTCACAGACGGCCTATCGTTGGAGTTCAGCTCCAGCCCTCCCAACTTTTTTGGTTCTCGTCCATGGCCATCCCAACCAGCCAAGCGCCATCTGTTGGACTTGGAGATACAACATCTCCTATAAATAGATGCTATAGAACGGGTTCCAGAGGAACAAGCCGGGATCGGCTTTTACTTGACTCTCTTTCTAGTTCTGAAAAGTTCGGGAAGTTGGAGGGGGATTCTCAACTTGAAACGCCTCAACAAACATCTAGTATATCGCCATTTCAAGATGCATTCCCTCAAGTCCCTTCTGGGATGCATCCGGCAAGGCGATCTCATGCAGTCAATAGACTTGAAAGAGACTTATCTGCATGTACCTGTTCACCCGACACACAGGCAATTCCTCAGATTCGCCTTTGCCAACACCCACTTCCAGTACAAGGCGATGCCATTTGGTCTCTCGTCAGCGCCAAGGACCTTCACAAAGACTCTGGCAGCTCTGGCAGCATCGCTCCGGGAGGTTCCAGTTCATTTGGTTTGTTATCTGGACGACATTTTGATCCTTTCTTCCGCAATATCACAAGCAGATTTGGACAGGCATCGTGTCATTCAAGTTCTTCAGGATCACGGGTTCACGTTGAATCTAGACAAGAGTCATCTGAGTCCCACAACCAGAATTTTGCACCTTGGAGTGGTAATAGACTCTGTTCAAGGGCGGGTCTACCTGTTTCCCGACTGTCTGTCCAGCATTAGTCACCAAGGTTCTGACTCTCACCAAGGTGCCCTTGTTTCTTCTATCCCAGCTCCTGGGGAAGTTCATCTCCTGCATTGCTATAGTGCCGTGGGCGTGTTTCCACCTGCATCATCTGCAGTGGTTTCTCCTCCCATTCCAGCGTCAAGGGAGAGGCGAATCTCTTTCCAAAGTCAAGGTACCAGCCCCAGTCCGTCTCTCACTCCGTTAGTGGCTTTCTCCAGCTCTCGAGCGGGGATCCCTATTCCTGGAGCAGGAGCAACTCGTTTTGACCATGGATGCAAGTCTTCATGGATGGGGGGCCCATCTTCAATCGCATCTAGCTCAGGGCACCTGGTCTCAGGCGGAAGCACTCCACAGCATCAATTGGTTGGAGCTTCGGGCAGTGCGACTGGCGTTGGTGCATTTCCGTCACTTGGTGTCACACAATCACATCCTCATATTGACCGACAACACCACCACAAAAGCCCACATCAATCGTCAGGGGGGCACCCGTTCCTGGCCGTTGATGGAGGAGACGGAATGGTTGATATCGTGGGTGGAGCACCATGTCTTTTTTTTTTATTGCAAAAGTTTTACAATTACATTTTCACTCCTTTTTTCCCCCCCTCTCATCCCACCCCTAACTTCCCAACCTCCCTAACCCTCCCTAACCCTCCCCTCACCCCGGACTTCCACACAATATACTCATATCAAGTAAAAAAAAACCCTTAATATAAAACTTATATAAAACTTGAACCCCTCCCTCCCCCTTATAATTTTTTAATCTGAATTACATTGAAATATTTCTATCTTAATATATCATTTTCAAATAAAAGCTATTTGATACTTCCTAGTTTGATATTTGTTCTGAACATAATCTATCCACTTTTTCCATTCCCATTCATAAGTCTCTTGTGAACAGTCTTTTAAATATGCTGAAATCTTCGCCATCTCTGCAAAACTGGCCATCTTCAAAGTCCATTCCTCAATCGTGGGCAAAACTTCATTCTTCCAGTATTTACCTATCAATAGTCTCGCAGCTGTTATCATGTACAATATCAACTTTGTTTCACCCGAAGTAAAACCCTTAACTATACCCAATAAAAACAATTGTGGAGAAAATTGAATTTTTTTCTTCAAAACATTCTGCATGACCCACTAAACTTTTATCCAAAAAGCCTTAATTTTCCTACAGGTCCACCAAACATGATAATATGTAGCATCTAAACAATCACATCTCCAACATTTTGGCTGAACATTAGGGTACATGCACGACAATTTTTTGGGGTCTAAATGCCATCTATAAAACATTTTATAAAAATTTCCCTCAAATTCTGCGACTGTGTAAATTTAACATTCTGAACCCAAATTTTTTCCCATGTTTCCAACATCACTGGCTCCTCAAAATTTTGTGCCCACTTAATCATACAATCTTTAACCAGTTCAGTTTCTGAATCCCTTTCTAACAAAACATTATAAAGCCTTTTAATATGCATTGGACCTTTCTCTTTAATGTGTCTAACCAATTCTTCCTCATGCAACATAATACCAGTTTTTTGGTCCTCTTTCCATCTCAATTGTAGTTGATTATATTGTAACCAAGTTAAATTAATCCCTTCGTCCAACAGTGTCTGTAGTGTCTTCAACTGCCATCTGCCCGCATCTGTAAAAAGAACCTCTTTGTATAAAACCCCCCCGAGTGACATTATATTTGTATTCCACATAATATGACCAAGATCCCATTTGAATCGGTGCTTCTTCCAAACTCTCATCAAAGAGTCTCTAAGTATATGGCTTTTAAATACTTTATCCACTTTGTTGTCATAAAATAAGTAAGCATGCCATCCAAATTCAAGATCAAAACTTTCTATATTTATTATTCCAGTCTTTTTCCTTCCAAACCAATCACTTGCTTGGGTCAAAGCTGCTGCTTCATAATATAGCTGTAGGTTTGGAAGTTTAAGGCCTCCCCTTTCTGGAACATCTTGCATAATTTTCAGTTTCACTCTCGGTTTTTTCTCGTTCCAGACAAACTTATTCACTCCAGTTTGCCAGTTTTTCAGTTGTTTTTCACTTTTGAGCACCGGAATCATTTGAAACAAAAAAAGAAATCTTGGCAAAACGTTCATCTTAACTGCTGCTATTCTTCCAAGTAAAGACAGCTGCAGTTTTTTCCAAGTCTCCATATCTTTCTGCACCTCTCGCCACAACACCTCATAATTATTTTGAAACAATTTCATGTTTGATTCTGCAACCTGAACTCCTAGATATTTTACCTTTGGTACAATCTCAAAACCTGCCCTCCTTTCAAGCTCGTGTTTACGATCTTGTGTCATATTTTTAACTATCATCTTAGTTTTCTTCTGATTCAGTCTAAAACCTGAAACTTTACCATAGTCTTGTATAATGTCCTTCATCTGGATTATTGATTCCATTGGCTGTGTTAGGGTAACAACCAGATCATCTGCAAATGCCTTTATTCTATAATCCTCTTGCCTTATCATTATACCTTTCAAGATATTAGAGTCCCGTATTGTATTTAACAAGACTTCTAATGTTAAAATAAATAACAATGGAGACAGTGGACATCCCTGTCTTGTTCCTTTTTCAATTTTAAACTCTGTTGTCAAACTTCCATTAATAATGATCTGTGCCTTTTGCTCTTGGTAAATTGCTGAAACCACCTGTATAAATTGATCCCCAAAGTCCATCTTTTTAAAAGTCTTTAGTAGAAAATTCCAATCCACTCTATCAAAGGCCTTCTCTCCATCCAGGAAAACCAGCACTGCAGGGATCTGTTTATTCTTCTCAAGATATTCCAATAAATCTATTACTTGCCTTACATTGTCCTTCATGTATCTACCCTCGATAAATCCCGCTTGATCATCATGAATCACCTTTTGAATTACTGGCATCAACCTGTTGGCTAATACTTTTACATAAATTTTATAATCAATATTCAGAAGAGATATTGGTCTATAATTCTCCGGTTTTTTTGGACCTGCTTGCTCTTTTGGTATCAGAGAAATGTAAGCTGTTGTCCATGATGGGGGTATTTTACCCCCTTGTTGAATATTACAAAACAAATCTCTAAGTTGTTCCACCATTTCTGCTTGCAAATTTTTATAATACACTGCAGTCAAGCTATCCGTTCCAGGAGCTTTGGCTATTTTTAATTGTTTAATTGCTGCTATTATCTCCTCCTCTGTTATAGGATGATTCATTCTTTCCTTTTGTTGATCAGTAATTTTTGTAACTCTTTTATTATCTAAATATTTTTCTATAAATCCATTCTGCACATCATCTTTAGCATATAGTTTAGTATAATAGTCCACAAAAGCTTCTTTAATTAATTTTTGTTGAAAGATTTCTTTCCCTCCAATATCAATACTATCAATAGTCCGTGTACTCTGCTTTTTCCTTAATGTGTAGGCCAACCATCTGCCCGGTTTATTGGCATTACAAAATATATTATGCTTCGCATATTGTAAGTTTGTTGCAACTTGTTCCGCCATAAGCATCTGAAATTGGTCTTTCAAAAGTTTTATAGCACCACGTATTCTTTCATCTGTTGGGTTTTTGATAAGTAACTGTTCTTTATTCTTTATTTCTACTTCCAATTCAGATCTTTTCTTTTGTCGAATCATTCTATGTTTAGAGTTCATATAAATGAGCACCCCTCTCATATAAGCTTTGCTCACATCCCACACAATTTCAATTGGGGTACCTTTATTCAAATTTATTTCAAAAAATTCTTTCAAATGCTTTTTAAGTTCTATTATATTTTTTTCATATCTGAACAAGTTTTCATTTATTCTCCAAGAACGTCGCTCAGTCTTACCCATCTCAATTTCTATCCATACAGGGCTATGGTCGGTCAAGGTTCTCGGAAGAATCTTTGTTCTTTTTGTCTTAACAAGTAGATCATCTGACAACAAAATAAAGTCAATCCTAGAGAAGGATCTATGTCTGTCGGAGAAAAAAGTATAATCCAATTCTTTTGGATTATGTATTCTCCAAATATCTTTTAATTCCAAGTCTTCTTTCATATCAAAAAAAGTCTGTGGTAACCTAATCCTAGATTTCGTCAAACTCTTTTTATCTAGTTTAGAGTCAATTACTCCATTCCAGTCTCCCATAATTAGAATAGATCTATAGTCCCATTGCAGTATTTTAGTGTGTAACATTTTATAGAAATGGTCCTGTTGTTGATTAGGAGCATAAATTCCAATCAGAAGAATTTGGCCATTTACTGTAAGCAATTCGATGGCTACAAACCTACCATCTTCATCTGCTTCTATAATTTTAGCTGTTAATCTTTTGTTTACATAAATAACCACACCATTCTTTTTTTGCAAAGTTGAAGATATAAAATGTGTTCCTAATTTAGAATTTATCAAGTATTTTTGATCTTGAGTTGTGATATGCATTTCCTGTAAACAAATTATATCATTATTAAATTGTCTCAAGTATGCAAATAATTTCTTCCTTTTCTCTGCTGAATTCAACCCATTCACGTTCCAAGATAAACACTTAATTGTCATCTTTATCTTCCTGAAGCATCGAGCAGAATAACCGAATATCTTCTGGAATCTTCGGTCTCGCCCCGCCCCCCATGGCTCCAGTCTCTTGTGTAGCACTCTTAGCTCCCTTTTCTTGTCTTTCCTGTTGTTGCTTTTCTTTAAATTGCTTGGATTTTGCACGAGTTATGCGCTGATCCTTAACTTCGGCCATCCGAACCAAATCCAGAATTGGAGAAGATTCCAACAAGGGCTCATCCAAAAAATCTCCTTCAGCACCCTGCATTTTCTCTAACTCCACCTGCTTAGACTGTTCTTGTGGTTCTTGTTGAAGTTGCTTCTTATCACTCTCCTTAATCTCCAGGACTGTAGATGAACGTGGAGATGGTGTTCTTTCTTTAAAAATAGTAGTATAGAAATACTCCTTCTTCTCCACGGTATTCAAACAATGTCTTTCTCCCTTGTATTTCAAAATTATGCCAGTTGGGGCATCCCATCAAAATGGTATCTCTTGTTTTTGCAATTCTTTTACAAGAAAGCCAAAATCTTTTCTTGCTTTCAACATTTTAGGTGGTAGTTCTTTGTAAATTCCTATTTGTGTGCCCCCCACTTGCACAGAAGTAAGAAAGGATTTTTGCAGGATATCATTTCTTATTGTTCTATCCGTAAAATATATGACCACATCTCTAGGCAATTGTCTTTGTCTGGCCACCCAAGAATTCACTCTGTAGATTTTATCTATTTTGTAAAAAACCACATCAGGATTAATTTTTAAAAGCACTGCCAAAGCCTCAGCACAGATCTGTCTCAGGTCCTGCCTGTCACCCTCTTTAATTCTTCGAAGCCTTATGGAAAATTCCATTGACCTGAATTGCATCATAACAACTTCGTTTTCAACTCTTTGCATTTTCTCATCAACATCAGAAATTTTATAATCATTATCTTTCATCTTAACATTGACTTCTGATTTAAGTTCATCCACTTTAAAATCAACTTTAATAATAAATTCTGCGAGGCCAGACACCACATCTGATATTTTTTTAGTCACCTTGCCATAATCCTGTTTCACCATATCTTTAATTTCATTAATTTCCTGCATAATTTCCTGTTGAGATTTTTGAAGTTTATCATCTATTTCCTGTTGGGATTTTTGAAATTTATCATCCAAAACTTTAGAAATAAATTCTTTTAAATTTTCAAGATCAAAGTCTTTTTTCTGAGTCTGTTGGGCAGAAGGAGACTGTGATTCATGTTTATGTGTGGGGGATCCCCCCCCTGCTGCCTTTCCTTCCTGCTTCTTTGAAGCCATCCTGCCATGTGATTTAGTTTTTCTAAAAAGGGAAATCCTTTTTCCTTTTCCACCTCACAAAGGCTTCTAAAAAAGTCCCCCAGGTTTAATCAAGTAGAAGCTAGCCTGAAGCAAACTCAGATTTTAATGAAAAAGTTTTTCCTCTTCTCCTATTCCTCTGTATTACAGGCAGAGTTACTTTGTAACAGATCAAAGTAGCTTCACAGAATCACTTTCACTAGCTCGTTAACTCAGTTGCTGGGCGCCATTTTTTTTTCAAATCAATTTCACTCGATCGCACATTCTCTTAATTTAAAAAGTCACCAAAAACATCAATACTTGCGATTTTCAAGTTTGGGGGTTCAAGTTGATACTTCCGCTGTTTATTAAGGTTGGTTTCATTCAGATAGGACGTTTGCAGCAGCCAGCTTGTTCTGCGAAGAGCAGAATCGTCCCACACCATCCGGAGTCTGGCAAGTTGGAAGGGAGCCGCGCCTGTTTCCTCCCCAGCAGCGAATCTCTGGGGGCTCATAGGGGCTCGACCGGTGCCTTGCCTTCTCTCCTCCTACAATCCTTCGGATTTTGGAGTTTTCAAGCCGCTTCTCGATGTTGAAGCGGCTCTACAGACAGCGGGGCTGGCGGTCCTTAAGAGGAGACCATCTTCGCTGGCGGCGAAACAAACTGGAAGCACCATGTCTTGTCCCTGAAAGCCGAACACATCTCGGGCGAACTGAATCGAGAAGCGGATTGGCTCAGTCAGGGTCTCTTGGATCAGTCGGAATGGAGATTGGATCCCTGTCTCTTCCAAGAACTCTCTCGCCGGTTTGGGACCCCGGTTCTGGATCTATTTGCGACCCCGAGCAACTCTCAACTGCCGAGGTTCTTCTCCCGCTTCCCAACACACGGTGCAGAAGGTCACAACGCGCTTTGATACACCTGGCCTCGTGGTCTTCTTTACGCCTTTCCCCCAACTCCGATTATTCCCAAGGTCATTCGAAAACTGATCAAGGAAAGGGCTGATCTCCTTCTGGTGGTTCCACATTGGCCTCGGAGGGCATGGTTCGCCGATCTTGTCTCTCTGTCCATAGAACAGCCATGGCAAATTCCATCCAATCGGATTTCTCTGACTCAAGGCGCCGTACAACATCCAGAGCCAGAATGGCTCCAGTTGACCATCTGGTGCTTGAGAGGATTCGACTGACTAAGAATCATCTATCCAGTGAAGTTATTTCGGTCATCCAAGCGGCCAGACGTCCGTCAACTGTGCACATCTACAATGCCTCCTGGCGGACTTTTGCAGAGTGGTGTGCCCGTCATCATGTTGATCTCACGTCAGCAAGGGTGCCAGATGTTCTGCAGTTTCTTCATGCAGGCTTTGCAAAAGGTTTAGCAACATCTACGCTCCGTAGGCAGGTAGCAGCTTTGTCTATGGTTCTGTCTGGCGACAGCCAACAACCACTGTCTCATGATTCAAGTATCAGATCCTTTCTGCTGGGTGCATCAAATCTTTGGCCTCCGACTGTTCACCGGTATCCCACCTGGGATCTCACACTGGTTTTACAATCTTTGACGTCTGCTCTGTTTGAACCAATCAGCACGGTTTCTCTCTATTACCTCTCCTTGAAAGTCGTCTTTCTGCTGGCCATCACTTCTGCTCGTTGGGTCTCCGAGATTGCAGCCTTTTCCATCCGGAGCGACCTTTGCATATTTCATTCAGACCGTGTAGTTCTGAGATTGGACTCTGCTTTTATTCCCAAAATTAACTCTCATTTCCACAGGACACAGGATATCATCTTACCAAATTTCTGCCCGAATCCCAAACATCCCTCGGAAAAACGCTGGCACACTCTAGATATCCATAGGGCTTTAAAAGGTTACATCAGTATGACATCTTCCTTCCGTAAAACTGAGGCGCTGCTGGTGTCTTTCTTGCCTTCTTCTCTGGCTCGAAGGTCTCTTCTGCGACTGTTGGGCGATAGATCAAGGCCTGCATTTCTAAGGCATACGAATTACGGGGTGTGTGTGTGTGTCCTCTTCCAGGTCGTATTCTTCCATAGTCAACACGTAGTGCCGCTACTTCGGCAGCCTGGGCTACTCAAGTGTCAATTGATGACATTTGTCGTGCAGCCACTTGGTCCTCGATTTCTTCATTTGTTAGACATTACCGTTTAGATGTTTACGCTTCAGCAGATGCTGCCTTCGGCAGACGTGTTTTGCAAGCTGTAATTTCTACCCAAGGCCGGAAGGAGTCCTCGATCCCCACCCAGAATCCTTAAGCTTGGGTATATCCCAGAGGGAGGAATGTCTGAGCAGCGAGTCAGGAAATTGGACGTTGCTTACCTGAACGTCCCATTTATGATCGCTGCGAAGACATTCCGGCCCGCCCGGATCTCGTTTCCCGGCCTTGGGCGGGATTTCCTTTGTTTCCCTCTGCAGCTGGTGCTTTCCCTGGATTTTCAACGCGGCGGCATCATCTCATCTGCATCGATCACTTTCGCAAAAAAAAGACTGATGGGAAACAGGAAGGGATAGCAAGTTCAGCTTCAGAGGGAATGATTGGCACTCAGAGGAACAAATCATGAAGTGAGCTACCCAGAGGGAGGAATGTCTTCGCAGCGATCATAAATGGGATGTTCAGGTAAGCAATGTCCATTCTCTCTGTTGCCTGTTACTTCCTTGCTGTCTTCTCTCTTTAGTGGACTGACTGTTTCCTTGATTTTTTTCTTGTTATATATATGTTGGAATAAACTTTTAAAATTATCTTTGACTTTTGTTGCAAGTCTTTATTCATTCTGATCCTTTGCTTTCCTGACTTCGTCTTTGCAGATTCTGGCTATCTGCTGATATTCTGCCTTAGTTGTGTGTCCCTCTTTCCATTTTTTGTATTTGTCCTTTTTGTCTTTCAATTTGTCAGAGAGATCTTTGTGCAGCCATGCTGGTTTCTTCTTGGATTTCTTATTTTTCTTTCTCAGTGGTATTGTGTTGGTCTGGGCTTTTATGATAATATTTTTCAGAGTTTCCCAAGTTTTTTGAGTTGTTTTCCCCTTTAGGATTTTCATTCAAGGAATCTTTCCCAAGTTCTCTCTGAGTTTATTAAAATCAGCTCGTGTTTCCAATTGAGGGGTACAATTCACCACTAAATTTTGGCGTAAGTCTTTGACCATGGTGGGGTCCTTTCAGGGGCTCAGTTTGGCATTCCAACTAGCTACCAACAGAGCCTCTGAAAGGACTAACACGATGATGGAGCAGTATTTATGCTGCTACATAAAGCACCAACAATTTGATTGGGCTGACTTACTCCCCTTTGCTGAGGTAGCATATAATAACGCAGTCCACAGTAGCACTGGGTTTACTTCCAGGTCCCCCTTCCAGGTTGCTACTGGAGCAGATTTTGTCTCAATACCTGAGTGTCCCCGGGAGGCCCCCAAGGCGCTAGCGTTGCAGGACTGGGTGGCATGGATGCAATGAGTATGAGAAGACTCTCATAGAGGACATCAGCAACGAACTATAAATACAGGCAGATAAGAAATGCAGTCCACAACCACACTTCCATATAGGCCAGCAGTTCTACTTGTCCACCAAATACTTCAAACTGAAGATGTCCTGCAAGAAGTTGGCACCTAAATACATTGGACCATTCCCAGTTGTAAAGGTCATTAACCCTGTCACTGTACAACTTCAGCTCCCATTACTACTGAGGAAGACACACCCGGTCTTCCACTGCAGCCTATTATGTCCAGTCCGGACGTCCCAGGTTAGAGGGCCCCCTCCTCCACCACCGCCTATCACCATGGGGGGAGAGCAGCAGCATGAAGTAGATTATTTATTGGATGCCCGGTGGCATAGAGGTCAACTACAAAACTTCATACTGTGGAAGGGTTACCCATTGTCAAAGCATCCTGAATACCCAGCAAGGACATGAGGGCAGCCCACTTAGTTGCTAGGTTCTATTAGAGGAACCTAACAAAGCCAGGTGGTGGGGCACTCAGGGTCCAAGAACCTTCTCACCATAGCCTTTGTTTTCCAGATGCTGTCTCCATGGTAGGGGGGCCTCATGTCAGCCCTGGTGCACCTGGTGGCTCGGGGCTGCTATTATGGCATGGAAAGGTGACACTGGGGTCATTCTACCAGGGCATTCCAGGGTGATGGAAGACTGAGAGGCCGAGATACGCTCACCATGCCCTATACCTATGACCCTCTGCTCTGTCACAAACACTGACTGGATTCTGGCCAAGCCTGGACGCTGCTGCTTCCACAGATGTCAGGTGGCAGGATCAGCTGAGATCACCTGTGCACTGGGCAGGCTTCAGCATCTTGCCAGCATCCAATGCAGAATCAGCTGACCTGGATGAAGTCTGTGTCGGGATAGGTTCTACTTACCTTTACTAATGGTTCTCAACAGAAGCATGCACAGATGTGCAAATTGTTAATTATGACGTCCAGGTGGGTGGGCAGAGCCTCCCACCACTTCTACTACCAGTTTACAAGAACCAGACAGAACAACCCACCACTGGTATGTGTGTGGTTAGGGATGGAGCTGCAGGAATGCTGGAGTGAAGAAGATAAAACCACAACAAACCAGGACTGAATTTTGTGGCATTTTCCTTTCTCACAACCTACCAGAATCTGGCACTCTGTTGCTGTGCACACATGCAGCCCTGTGACATCCACCCACCCTCCCAGAGTGCTGCCACCAACAAGTGCTGGCCCTATTGGGATCTGAAGGGCAGGGCACTCGGACTTGCAGAAGCACATGAAAAGTCTGGAGCTCCTCAAGGCCTTTAGGACAGATCAGGTCATCCAAGGCTTTGCTCCCCAGGAAGGGCTCCATTGTGGAGGGCTGTGCCCAGACCAAGCGCTTTGTCTCGGGCCTCGAGAAGCAGTAGGAGGCAGAGGGAGAAAAAAAATAGAAGCCAGAGGGAGAGAAATAAATTAAGGCTGAGAGAAGCAGAAGGAGGCAAAGGGCGAGAAAAACAGGAGGCTTTGGAAATGAGCACCCTTCCCAGCTCCGCTTCCCTGAACGGGCACCTGACTGTGCTTATCTCTGCCTCAAGGCTTCTGCTCCTGGAGCAGGCAGGAGCAGGCCGAGGCAGCTGGGTAAGTTTAGTCTAGGTGAGCGAGGAGGAGCAGTGAAGGAAGGCAGTTGAGGCAGAGAGCTGGGCCATTTCTGCCACGTGGTAGGCCATGGGTGAAGGCAGGCAAGCTGGCTGGGCCATGTACGAGGCAGCTAGGCTGGGATTCAGGCCTTGCTCGCTGGCTCACCCAGGCAGATCAGGGCCATTCAGTTGGGCCATGGGGAGAGGGCTGCTTGGGATGCAGCCATGGCGGTGAAGGCAGGTAAGCTAGCTTGCCCGCAGAGACCATGTGGTCGAGGCAAGCAAGGGAGCCAGACAGAGAGCAGCAGCAGCTATGCTGGACAAGCAGGCAAGATGAGGAGTGACTGGGTGGCGTGGGTGGGGCGGGGCCAGCCAGTGGTGGAATTTGCCGGTTCCCCAAACTGTACAGAATCTTAACAACCAGTTTGCCCAAACCGGTCTGAACCACATGAAGCCCACCTCTGGTATCAGGAAATACAGAGAATAGAAATGTGGGTGTGCCAGGATAGGGCCTAGGGAAAGGAAGTAATTTATAGTTTTTTCCACTTACTATGTCTACTCAATATATTTTTATATGCCTTCTGTTCCAAATATATAAATCTCACTTTCAAGTTTCAGTGTGACATAGCTTCTCAATAAAGACAAGGATTGGGGTGTCTAGTTCCTCATATGGTAAAAGAAGTCCAAGGTTAACCCCCTCATAGAATACAAGTGGTACTTTTATAAGCCTCCAGATTTGGTCTCTATCATCTTACTTTTCTTTTTTCTTTCTTTTTTTCTTATAATGAAATATTGTTAAGTATCAAGGCTTGGGAATATGTCTGACTCTTATATATATATTTGATTTGAATCAAGATATTCCAGCACCCCCAATCCTTTCTAGATATATTAGATTACAGCATTCATACAGCTGGTATGGTAATATTGTAGTTCTAATGAGGTTAGAGTTACCATTACCTGATGGATCATTGAAGTACTTAAAGCTACAGATACATGTAGTCTAAGCTTGGCAATTTTCCCAATCTAACATTGCTGAATTATCAGTAAATCAGTTTGTTTTTCCCTAATATAAATTTACATGGCCAAAATATTTATATATAACAATAACTGAAATATTATATGTTAAATACATATATTGCCTGAGTCCCTGCAACTCTGAACAAATTACTAATTGTTAAACCATTTAAAAACAAGGAAACAACACACACACACACACAGACACTCCCAAAATAACAAAACTAGATTGTAACAAAGAAAAATCTTTGTTTCAATCACTCTTGCCAAAGACCTGGGTGAAAAGTAAGTCTTCAGTGCTCTTCAAGACATCAGTGAAGTGGAAGCTGTTGAGATGTCAGAGGGAACTTCATTCCAGAGAGCAGTTGCTGCTATAGAGAAAGCAGATTTCCAGGGTGACTTTATTCTTATTTATTTGTATCCTGTCTTTATTTTTTTTACAAATTACTTAAGGTGGCAAACATATCCGACATACCTTCCTCCTCCTATTTTATCCACAACAACAACCCTGTGAGGTGAGTTGTGCTGAGAGTGATTGACTAGCCCAAGGTTATCCAGCTGGCTTTCATGGCTAAAGCAAGACTTGAATTCACGGTCTCCCACTTCTAGGATACCAATAGATCACATTGTTTAACCACAGGAATAGACATTGGATTATATTTTCCTTAATTATATTAAGGGGACACTGGGAAGGCCACATGGAAGGCAGGCAAGTATGTCGGGGCCACCAGACTGCAGGGAATGGAGTAGGGGAAGCCTTTGCAAGCGGGCCTGACCATGGGGACTGCCGGGAAGGCTGCATTGGAGGCAGGGAAGCATGGCAGGGCTGCGGGCCATGGGGAAGGGAGTAGGGGAGGCGGGATGGGACGGGGGAAGGGGCAGCTAGCTAGGCTGCAACTCTCAGGCTTACCTGGCAAGCAGATCAGAGCCACTCAGTTGGGGTGCAGTGCTTCAGGCAGGCAAGCTGCAGAGCAGAGACTGTGCGCAAATGAGGACTCACACAGTAGAAGTGAGGAGTGACTGGGTGAGGTGGGCAAGCGGTGACTGGGTGACCAGTTTGGGGGCATGGCCAGCCAGCGGTCACTACTGGTTCGGTGACCCAGGCCAAATGTCTGCCACTGGTTCACCCAAACAGGTCCGAACCAGTCAGATTTCATCCCTGCCGCAATCCCAGAATTGGACTTTCTGGTTTTTACATCATTGGCATAATCACTGTCAACATAACATTTCAACTTTAATTCTTCAGAGACCTGTATTTGAAGACCCACAGTTCCCTTCAAATATCTGAGAATTCTTTTTACATCCATCCAATGCAATTGCATTGGTGCAGCAGTAAAGAAACTTAGGAGGGTCTAGGAGTTTTAGTCTCTGACTTTTCATTCTCCTCAGGTGTTTCTCCTCGGGAGATTCTCCCCCAACTTATCTCTTCAGCTGGCACGCCTCCAGTCATTTGCCAAGGGGAATGGGCTACCGGCCTCTTTGTCCCAGACCCTTTGACATGGCCCATTCACAGAAAGAGGGTTCTTCCTGGGTGTTCCGCTCTCTGTGACAGTTAGCCCCCAACCAATTGGATAGAGGGGATGTAATAGAAATCCAGCCAAAGGAGAGAGGTATAAAAGAATTTGCCAAAATGCCTTCCTTCCTTCCACTCTCCCACCCCCCAAATACAGGGAGGAACAGTTGGTTTACTTGGAAGTAAGTCTCACTAAATCCCGTTCCATCCTGCCTCCCCAACTCCCTTCCCCACGGCCGCAGCCCTGCCATGCTTCTCTGCCTTCAACGCAGCCTTCCCGGTGATCCCCTTGGCCAGGCCCGCTTGCAAAGGCCTCCCCTACTCCATTCCCTGCAGTCTGGTGGCCCTGACATACTTGCCTGCCTTCCATGTGGCTTTCCCAGTGTTCCCGTGGCCAGCTTGTGAAGGCAGGCAAGTGGGCCTGGCCATGATGACCACTGGAAAGGCCACATGGAAGGCAGGCAAGCATTTCAGGGCTGACTGGCCATAGGGAAGGGAACTAGCAGCCTACTCCCTTCCCTGCAGCCCTGCCATCCTTGTCTGCCTTCCACGTGGCCTTCCCGGTGGTCTCCCATGCCCGCTTGCCTTCTGAGGTCGGATTACGCATCCAGTCTGTGACAGGAGATGTGCTGCTTCCAGCCTGGCCCAGCCAGCGGGGGCATGGATGGCCCTTGGGGGAGATGCAGCTGCTGCAGGAGAAAACTTCAGATTCTGTCTGCTGCAGACACGCTGCAACAGCTCCACTGTGAATGGAGGGAGAAAACTCTGGATTCTCTCTGCTGCAGCATTTAATGTTGAATTTTGAGGCAGAGAGAATCTGAAGTTTTCTCCCTCCATTCACAGCAGAACTGCTGCAGCCTGTCCCTTTAGGGTACTTCAACCCCCAGGAGGGAGGGAGCCAGGAAGGACCATACACAGCTTACCCATTGCTTAAATTTCTGTAGCACTACTATTTTACTCTTTAGTAAATAGAAGAAACCAAATCTGCTGTAGTCATCTACAATGACCAGCACATACTTTGCTCTTCCCAAACTGACTTGCATTGGCCCAACCAAATCTGTATGTACCAGCTCTAGCGCTCTTGTTGTCTGCCATGTGCTACTCTTGCTTACAGAAATACCTAGGACTTTTATGATTTACATACTGCACAGTCCAAGTATGCCTTACACCCTTTTAAATGTAACCCTTCTCCAAACCGTTGCATCTTTTGCAAAACTGTGAAGCTGGCATGGCCAAGCTTTCTGTGCAAGAGATGAACGCATGAATCATGTTGTGCCACATTTCAAAATGTTTGGGCACATTGAGCCTTTTATCCCTGCAACACACAAATATTTTCCTGTTTTATGCTCTGTGCACCTACACTCCCATTTCATTTTATGAGACATCGCTCATTTACAAATGTGGTCACAAATTCTTGTTTGTCTAGGCTGGAGACACTCAGTAAATTATGCTCCATTTCAGGCACACATAATATATTACTAAACAATTCCTGCAGACATGGAATCAGCACACTGCCTTTTCCTATGACTTTAGCCTTCTGGCTACTGCATCTCCTCCAGCTGGATCTATTCTGTAAAACAATTTAGAATTATTAACAATTGTTTGACTTGTCCCACTGTCTATTAACTGAGTGTCTCTGCTATTACAATAGATAATTTTTGCAATAGCAGCTTGTCCATCTGTTGTTTCTCTTCCTTGTAAACAGTCTTTCTTTAAATGAGTCTTTATCACCACAGATGAAACACTGCTGCTCTTTTTTTCTTCTTCTTAAAAAGTCTTTGCTGGGCTGTAATCTGGTCTCTTCTCTTATTCTGGTCTCTGCAGACATCCTGTCTGTTGCCTTGGATGTAATCTGATCTCTTCCATTGTTGCTCTCTCTCTGCTCCTTGGGCCCCCACCTCAGGAATTTCTCCTCATGGCTTCTTCTGTTTTTGTTCTTCAAAAATCAAACAGGATTTAAGGGCTTCCATTCATAATTCCTGTTCTGCCTTGCATTCTAAAATGGCTGAAACAATGCCCCATGTTTCATCAAGACTGTTTAACACCAACAGCACTTTCTGAGATTCAGGAATCTACATTCCATGCAGATAATAAACAGAGTCTGCATATGCAGCAAATGCCTCTCCACACTCTCTTGTGGTTGCAACTGGGCTCTATACAATTGTCTCGATTATTGCACAATATTGCATGCTGGCACACACACATGCACATTTCTCAATTTCAGTGAATCCTCCTTTGTAGTTTTTAAATCAGCTACATTTAAGAATTGTTCATCTTCCAAACTTAAGATGATGTAGGCCAGTGCCTTATTATGCTGCCTTTGATCTGCAGCTGCTAATGGTACATGGGGTGGCTTAACATTATCCCAGACTTCCAGCTGACATTGAGGCAAGAATGGCTTGGAAAATAGCAGGCTCCACCAAGCCCTGCAAAATCCAGCCAGTAACCACTGTTGGGAGACTCTATGGGGTCAAAGCCACCTTGTAGGGGCGGCAAAGAAAGGAGAGGAGCTTTGTGGACCACGAGGAGCTCGCAATTTCCTCATTAGGTCTGAAGCGAGGTCTCCTGAATAGTAGCAGGGACAATGACCATTTTTGGCAGTCACAAGCTGGGACAACCAGGACCATAAGATTTGTGCTGGCACAAATTGTTGGCACAGGCCCAAAAGGGAATTTTGATTACTCAAGAAGATTTAATACAACTTTCGACTACTGTTCAAGCCTTGGAGATAGAAGAACCTAAGGATCAAAGACAGACCCGAGTGGCAGCCAAGCATCAAGAAGGATTAAGAGTGCAGCAACTTCAGATGATTCAAGAAACTACAAAAACAAAAGCAGTTGCAGGAGCAAGGCCAAAAAGCAAATTGCATGGAGATTTCCAGCAGATGCTCCGAAAGCTTCAGGGGGCCAAGAATGGCATCTAGATTTTTGACTTGGAATGTTAATGGCCTAAATTCACCACAAAAGAGGAGACAAATATTTCATTATTTGAAACAGTTTAAAAATGATGTAATCTGTTTAGAAGAGACTCATATTAGAAGCAAAGATCAAAAATATTTAATAAATGCAAGGTTAGGTATACATTTTGTTGCATCTGCTCCTGAGAAGAAGAATGGTATAGTTATATACCTAAAAAAAGACTTAACTGCCAAATTAATTGAAGCAGATGATCAAGGAAGATTTATAGCAATTGAACTTTTAATAAAAGGAGAAAAAATACTTTTAATTGGAGTCTATGCACGAACCAACAACAGGAAAAATTTTATAAGCTTTTACATTCCAAGTTACTACAATGGGATTATAAATCATGTATTTTACTGGGCGATTGGAATGGAGTTTTGGACACTAAAAAAGATAAGAAGGGGCTCTTGCAGAATATCTCAACGCGTGCCAGATTGCCAAAATCATTTTTTGAAATGATGGATGATATGGAGTTGAGAGATATCTGGCGAGAGAGGAACCCCAAAGAAAAAGATTTTACCTTTTTTTTCTGATAGACATCAATATTTCTCTAGGATTGATTTCATATTAATTACTAATGATCTTTTTTCTAGGGTGAAGAAGACGAAGATCTGGCCAAGAGCTTTAATAGATCATAGTCCAGTTTGGATGGAATTAGATATGGAATGGGATTTAAGAGGTCTTGGAGGTTAAATGAAAATCTGTTTAGATATGAGGAAAATGTAAAAGAATGTAAAAAATTTATGAAAGAATTTTTCATTATAAATATGCATAAGGGTACATCTATGGAAATGGTTTAGGATGCAAGTAAAGCATATATGAGAGGTATTTTGATATATTTGAATAATAAACATAGACGTAAACAGGAAAAAAAAGGAAGGACTTAGAAGAGGAAATTTTAAAAAAAGAACAAGCTTTGATATTGAATTCAGTAGACAAGAAAATAAAAGAGGCAATTAACTTATTGCGAGGGCAATTTAATATGTTAATGGCAGATCAGGTCACAACTAATTTGCAATATGCTAAACATAATACTTTTTGCAATGCTAATAAACCAGGACCATAGAGAAAATAGAATATAAAGGTAAAGAGGTTTATCAGCAAAATATGATTAAAAAAGCATTTTATATGAGGTTGTATGCTAGTGATAAAATTTAAAGTATAGATATAGATAGATACTTACAGAAAGAGAATATTCCTACAATTACAAAAGAGCAAAGGGAGGGTTTAAATCAACTAATAACTTCCGAGGAGATTATGATTGCAATTAAGCAGTTGAAAGTGGGTAAAGCTCCTGGGACGGATGGTTTGACAGCTGCTTATTATAAACACTTGCAGTTAGAAATGATGGGACCACTCAAAGAATTATTTACTAACATACAATCTGGAGGAGATGTACCCTCATCCTGGAGGACAGCTTATATTTCTCTGATTCCAAAGGAGGAGCAAGACAACATCCAGCCAAAAAATTATAGGCCTATATCACTTTTAAATATAGATTACAAGATTTTTGCTAAAATACTAGCAAATAGGTTAATGACAGTCATGCAACAAATGATTCATAATGATCAAACTGGTTTTATAAATGGTAGACAAATGAAGAGTAATGTAAGGCAAGTTGTTAACCTATTGGAGTATTTGGGGAAGAACAACCAAATCCCTGCGGTGCTGATATTTCTTGATGCGGAGAAAGCATTTGATCGATTGAATTGGCAATTCTTAATGAAAATAATCTATTTTCATTAAGATGCAGTTTGGAGAATATTTTACACAATCTATTAAGGCAATATATCAGAAACAGCATAAATAATAATTAATGGTAGTTTAACAGATACTTTTAATATAGAAAAAGGAACAAGACAAAGATGTCCTTTATCTCCATTATTGTTTATCTTGACCTTGGAATTTTTGTTAAGTAAGATACGTGGGTTGGACAAAATAAATGGAATTAAAATTAGGCAGTATGACTACAGATTACGAGCATTCGCAGATGACTTGGTTGTTACTTTAACCCAACCATTACAGTCGGTTGTAGGTTTAATGGACATAATTGATCAATATGGACAAATATCTAGATTTAAAATAAATGCAGGGAAAACGAAGATTATATATATATATATATATATATATATATATATATATGTGTGTGTGTGTGTGTGTGTGTGTGTGTGTGTGTGTGTGTGTGAGAGAGAGAGATTTATATAACTATAAATCAAAAAGATGAATTAGAAAGACTAACAGGATTTGAAATTGTAAAAAAAGTTAAGTATTTAGGGGTCTATATTATGACATCAAATGCGAAATTATTTAAGCATAATTATGATCCGTTGTGGCAAAAAATACAGAGAGAGATGGAAAATTGGAAAAAATTATAATTATCTTTGTTAAGAAGAATAACAGCAGTAAAAATGAATGTTTTGTCTAAGTTTTTGTTTCTTTTTCAAATGATACCAATACTTAAAAAAGATGAGACTCTGAAGATATGGCAGAAGGATATTAATAACTTTGTTTGGGCAGGGAAGAGACCGAGAATAAAACAAAAAATAATGCAGGTTATACGTGAAAGAGGAGGTCTCAAAATGCCCAATTTAAGATTATATTATGAGGCAGCTGTTCTGTCAGCAATTAGTGACTGGATGAATTCAACAGAAGAAAGAATATTGAATATTGAGGGATATGATTTGGTTTACGGTTGGCATGCTTATTTATTATATGATAAGAAAGTGGACAAGACTTTTAAAAGTCATATATTAAGAAATGCTTTATTGCGTGTCTGGAAAAAGTATCAGTATAAATTAAACGATAAGTTACCAATGTGGGCAATACCCAGACACGGGATAGAGAATATAAGTGTAGAGCAAAAACAAGATGTGATTACTTATAAAGAGCTTCTTAATAAGGAAGGAGGTATATTACAACTAAAATCTTTGAATCAATTAAGAGAAGAAAGGATAATTCAAACATGGTTTCAGTATGCAAGCTAGATGGAGAGATCAGAAAATTGGTATCTTGCAAAATGAGGAGAATTTGGTAAAACATATTAGAGACCAAAGTCTCTATAAAACCTATAAACCTATAAAAAGGTTGTATAATGCATTAGTAGAAATAGATTCGGAAACAGAGCTAGTTAAGGACTGTATGATAAAATGGGCACAAAATATTGAAGAACCAATAATGATGGAAACGTAGGAAAAAATATGGGTTAGAAATGTAAAGTTTATGCAAGCCCAAAACTTAAGAATTTTTATAAAATATTTTATAGATGGGATCTAGATCCTAAAAAGCTAGCCTGTATGTATCCAAGTTTGCAACCTAAGTGTTGGAGATGTGAACGTGATGATGCCACCTATTATCATATATGGTGGACATGTAAAAAAAATCAAGGCATTTTGGATAAAAATATGGTGGATTATCCAAAACATTCTCAAAAAGAAGATAAAATTTACTCCACAGTTCTTTTTGTTAGGTATAATTACAGATTGTGTGATCATAGAGATTAAATTGATTTTAAATTTAATAACAGCAGCCAGACTTTTGGTGGCACAGTATTGGAAGAAGGAAGACTTACCTACTATTGAAGAATGGACATTAAAAGTAGTGAATTTAGCAGAGATGGCAAAAATTTCGGCAAACTTGAAGGACCATTCAAATGAAAGATATATCGGAATGGAGAAGATGGATTGACTATATTCAAAACAAATATTGGACTAAAAAGTTTGAAATAGCTTTGAATTAAACCAATATTTTCTTTTTGAATTATGTTTTGTTAGTTGAAAGGGGAGTTAAAGAGCAAGAGGAAGTTTGGAGACTACAGAAAGTTAGCTTATTTTAGTTTATGTTTGTTAAATGTTATACCCTGTATTTGCTCTGGGAAGTCCGGGGGGTGGGTGGGTGGGGGGAGGGGGTTGGAGAGAGAGGGAGGGGGGTGGAGGAAGGAAGGGGGGGAGGAGGCATGGAAAAAATTGTTGTAATACTTGTTAAAACTTTTTAATAATAATTAAAAAAAAGATTTGTGCTGGAGCGATCCGTGGACAGAGCATTCAAACTGGGTGAGATAACTTCCAACTCTTACTCCAAAGATTTAATTTAAGTACAAGAATTTTAAAAGATAATCTTCAACTATTAATAAAGTGGTGATTAGGTACACGGAGAAGATTAAAGACCAAAAATTAAGAGGTGGAAATGCCCAAGGGAAGCTTTAAAATATAGAAACCCTGGGAAAAAGCTTAAACAATTTGAAAAGTGATTTTGGGGAGAAACTGTCTTGCTTATTTGTATTTTTAAACCCCCTGGACTTATTGGATAATCAGCTGTTTTTGACATACTGTTTAATGTTGGACTTGGGAGCAGCAGAGCCATCTACTGGAAGAAGAGGAGCACTACAACATAAGTACTCAGTGAAAGTGAGGTCCAGTACACATAAAGTCTAATACACAAAATAGAAAAAAGTAAATAACACCTGAAAGGCGGCCTGACCGTGACTCTATTCTAGAAGACGATTTGGATATTTTGAAAATACCTAATGAGTTTCTTTTCCCTCTTGAAGATTTCTAAGATGAACTAAATTGCAAATAACTAAACTTTATTGAAACTGGCTGTTGGATTATGGATTTGAAAGATTGGAGAAACCTAGTGGATTCATTTGGATTTGGATTATTAAGGCTATTTGACAGAACATTCTACAAGACAAAAGAAGAAAGGTGATAGAAGAAAACGGAAAAGAAGAAAAGTTAAATAAGACTTCCACATTTGGACAATTGGGAAGTATGTAATTGGAAAAGCACCAGGCTGTAAACTGCTAAAGAATTTTAAAGATTATAAATTTAGAGGATTTGGAGGTATAACTATGGGATTGATTGAATTTTATTAAGGTGGAGTTTTTAAATATTGAGACGTTGGAACCAAAGAGGTATACTGAGTAATCTTTATTAAATCATTACAAAATGGCTCTACAGGGGATAATAGAGGCAAATAAAGAAATAATTTTGATGCTCAAAAACATGCATGAAACTATAAAGACCAATAAGGAGACAAGGAGATTGTCTAAAGATAAAGAAATGAGTGTAGAAGCCACTCAACAATTGGGGGGGAAAGATGAACATGATATTCAGGAAATAGATGAGAAATTATAAGAAGCAGTGGAAGGAAAAAATCAAAATGAGATGCAAGAAGATAAAGATAATGAAGAGAAAGGATTAATAAGTAGGAATCAATCAGATAATTCCTTAAAAGGTTAGAATAGAACAGAGAAAAAAAGAGAAAAATCTTTTTTTTAAAAAAAAAAAAGTCTTATTGATGGGTGTTCAAATAATATAGCAGAAAGAGACAAAGGGCAACCCGAAGAGAATGTTCAAAAATATCAAAATATCAAAAAATATCAAAAAGAGTTATAAGACTCCAAGAGAGGAAAATAAATGGGTGATTAAAAAGTCAATAAATGATGGAACTCCAAAAAGGTTAAGAGATGATGGATAATGATAAAATATAGTAATAAAAACAAAAAATAGAAAATATAAATAGGGAAAATAGTAGCATACATATTAACACATAATAGAATCTATTAGAATTAAAAATAAGATTCGCTTAGTATGTGGAAGTTTAGGATTAGGTAATCTAATTGTATTATTAATATTAATAGTGTGTTAAAGTATATTGTGAATTTAAACTTTTAAGGATTAGAAATTGTGGGGATTTTGTGATATATTCCCAGGATTAATTGAATTTTGTTAATATTTGGCCTTATTAGTAGTCATAGACATTTGGGATATTAAAATTATGGTGGAATAATGGGTAATTTTCAAAATATTAAATATTAATAACTTAGTAGGGGATAACAAATACATAACGCAAAGAAATATTATTTATGTATAAATGAATCAATGGAAAAAATGATAAAGAACTATAAAGAGAGAATGGTACTGTTGAAGTTGGAAGATCAAGATTATGCATACTGATTTGTATTATTACTGTTAGCATTGTTTAAAAAAGATTTGATCTAGTCAATATACTGTTCACAAAATATGTATGGTGTGTATTACATTAATTTTTTTAAAAAAAATGTAATAATAAAAAATAACAATATCCCAGAGCTCCTTAGCCTTCAGGAAGCATTCCATTTTTTTCAGCCCAAATAATATAATTCTTCTGTCCCAATTGAGGCAGAGAGCTCTCCTGGAAATCAACAGCCATCCTGCAAGCCTTCTCAGCCTTGTTCTCTTTTGCTTATAACACAGGCTGTCCCTCAGCTTGATTACAGTTCAGTCTTACTGTGCGTTTGGACTGGCTGGGTGTGCTCTGGGCCCATAACCTGTCGCAGTCTGTAACTATCCACCCAGCACACAAGTAAATAATTCAGCAGGATTCATTTATAGAAGAAACTTCTTTATATACAATAATATAAAACATGATACATGCATATAATACCCATGCAGCTCTTGCAACATGGTAGAGAGAAGAAGTAGCAAGTACAACAGTTGTGGTATTCAAATTTTTCTCCTACTGGTTCTGTGGGCATGGCTTGGTGGGCGTGGCTTGGTGGGCGGGTCATGTAACTGAGTGGATGTGTCCAACTTGACATCACTCATGCTTGGTGGCACCTTGCTGTGAGTGACATTGAGTTGGCCATGCCCACTCAGTCATATGACCTCTGCCAAGTCACGCCCACAGAACCCAGTAGGGAAAAAAATTTGAACTTACACCTATTGCAGCCTTTCTACCTATTATTTTCTGCCCAGGGTCTGAGGTGGCTAAACTCAGAATCTGTCAAACGCCTCCTCCTGCATGCTGCCCACTCTCCCTTTGCCATGCATCACCCTTTCAAAGGCCCAGGCCCTTACTCAATCTCCCTGCTTTCTCCCCCACGACTGCCTCTTTCTTTGTCCCATGACCTTACCTTCCTTCCATGGCTGGCTGCCAGGGAAGGCAAGCCAGGGCTGAGCCATCACCGTTGGGCTCCCCGCCAGCCCATATTTGTTCGCCCCCCTTGTCACGAGAATCCTCCCAGCTGCCGCCTCTTTGCCAGTTGGAACCAACCCAGCAGCGGTGGCTGGCTGGAGGCTTCAGTTCTTGCACCAAAAACACTGGCCTCCACTTCTTGAACGTGCCAAAAAAGAGCTTCAGTCCCATGACCGTCACCGCCATTGCCACTCTGTTCTATGGTGTGCATGTGCGGCCGGTGTGAAGAACAGGGCAGTGACAGTCAAGAGATTGAAGCTCTGTGGATTTAAGTTTATCATTTAAAGGAATGATAGACTGTAATAAATAATGTGAGAAAAGACCATATTTTTTAATTTTGCTTATACAATCTAGAGATGATGCATTTAATTTTATTCATTAGGGTTAAGTCTTATTTTATTATTTTGTTTGAACAAGTGTGTTACAATTTATCATCTTTTTTGATATTTTTTTTTATTTTCAAAAACACAAACAAAACAAAACATAAAAACATTATTATTCCATACAATTATAGACAGTGTATCAGTCAGTGGCATTTTTGTGCTTCTCTTCTCTTTAATTTATCACTAAACATGTAGCTTATTTCCAAAAGTTTCAGCATCCATTTATATCATAATTATTTCCATTTCTTATTCTCTATCCATTGATAAAATAAATCCCATATCAAATAATATTGTCTCTCTTCCTGCTCTCTTATTTCAAATGTTAATTTACTCATTTCAGCACATTCCATCATTTTCTTTATAATTTCTTCATCATTAGGTAACTTTTCTCCTTTCCAATTTTTAGCAAATACAATTCTAGCTGCTGTCAAAAGATTCACAATTAAATATTGCAGTTCTTTATTATATGTCTCTGGTATAATCCCTAATAAAAATATCTTTGGTTTAAAATCAATATGTCTCTTTATCATTTTTTCCAACCACGTATGTATCTTAGTCCAATATCTCCTTGCTTCTACGCATGTCCACCACAAGTGGTAGTAGGTTCCTGGGGTCTGATGACATTTCCAACATTTCTCCGATTTATTCTGGAACATTCTGGCTATTCTCGACGGGGATAGATGCCACCTGTAAAACATCTTATACAAATTCTCTTTATATGCTGTAGACATTGTCATTTTACAATTATGTGACCACAATTTTTGCCATTTCTCTAAATCAATACCATAACCAAAATTCTTCCCCCATGCTATCATTGATTTTTAACTTGTTCTTCTTCCAATTTAACCTCTAGTAAATAACCATATAGCTTTTTAATTACATGATCATCAGAACCCTTCAAAATCTTATCTAAATTAGTCAATACATTATAAAAGCCTTCTTGTTTAAAGTCTTCTCGATATCTAGAGAATATTTGTGTGTATGAAAACCAATCCATCTTATACTCTTGATCTTCCATGTCTTGCTTTGATTTAAGTTCACCCTTTTCATCCAATAATTCCTTATATCTTATGATTTGTTTCCCTTTAAACACCACTGGATACGAAAATGTTTCAATTGTATATACCCAGACTGGTATCTTCAAGTAGTGATTTTCTTTAACCTTCTCCCAATTCAACCATAAGGCTTCATGTATTTTAGGTCTTCTAAAATACCCTTGTATTTTAATTCCTTTATACCACAGAAAAGCATGCCATCCCAACAACAAATCATGTCCCTCCAAATTTAACAATCTAGTATTTTTTAATGATATCCATTCTTTAGTCCACATTAAGCTAGCTGCTTGATAGTAAAGTTCAAAGTTAGGTAAACCAAAACCACCCCTCATTTTAGCATCTTGTAACAACTTCATTTTTATTCTTGCCTTTTTCCCCTGCCAAATATATTTCAGTATCATTTTATTCAAATCTGTGAAAAATTCCTTATCCAACTTTATCGGGATTGTTTGGAATAAATATAAAATTCTAGGCAAGATATTCATCTTAATAGTTGCAATTCTCCCAATTAAAGATAAGAAGAAAAAACAATTAGATAAATTAGAGAAAGACCTAAAACAAATAGAACAAAAACTCCAGGAAAAGCCCCAGAACAAAACAATAAGAGAAGAATGGGAAATGATTAAGCATAAATTGAATTTGATAAACCAAATAGAACTAGCCCAAAAAATAAAAATGGCAAAACAAAACTATTTCGAGCATGCAAATAAAACGGGTAGATGGCTAGCCTATAAACTGAAAAAAGAACAGAAAAAAAGAATGATATACCAATTGAAAGATGATAAAGGAGAAATTCAACATAGTAAAGAGGCCAAAAATATATTATTAAGAAATTTTATGCGAATCTATATAATCAGGGGAAAATAGAGGAAGATAAAATAAAACAGTACATAGAGAAATCAGGAATGCCAAAAATCACAGAAGAACAAAGAATTACTCTCAATAGGCCAATAACCAAATTAGAACTAGACGAAGTACTGAAAAAGCAAAAAAACAATAAAACACCGGGTCCCGACGGGCTACCAGTAGAAATATATAAAACAATGCAAGGAGTATTGGGAGAGAATATGTTGCGATTATATAATGAAGCTATGGAGAAAGCCAAGATACCAAATTCATGGACAGAAGCCATAATAACAATCATTCCAAAAGAAGACACAGATCTCCAGTTAATACAAAACTATAGACCTATTTCATTATTGAATGCCGATTACAAAATATTTGCAGCAATCTTGGCAGAAAGAATTAAATTAGTATTAAATACATATATACACCCAGACCAAAATGGATTTCTGCCGGGACGCCAAATAAAGAACAACATGAGAATAATACTTAATGCTTTAGAATACTATGAATCACACCCGGAGAAGCAGGCAGTGTTGGTTTTTCTTGACGCCCAAAAGGCCTTCGATAACCAAAATTGGAAATTTATGATTGAACAACTACAAAATATGCAAATTGGGGAAAAATTTGGGAAAATTATAGCAGAAATCTATACTAAGCAATCAGCAAGGATAATTATGAATGATGACATAACATGATATAATTTATATTTGATAATATAACAAAAGGAGTCAGACAAGGCTGTCCACTTTCCCCCTTACTATATATTTTATCATTGGAAACCCTATTGAAAAAAATTAGAGAAGATCAAGGAATTGAAGGCTTAAGGATTAATAGAGAGGAATACAAAGTTCAAGCCTTTGCTGATGACTTAGTGTTTTTGACAGAAAATCCTATGGAATCTATACCTAATTTGTTCCAAAAAATAGAAGAATTTGGAGAAGTGGCTGGACTAAAAATTAATAAAAGTAAGTCGAAGCTAATTGTTAAAAACCTTACGGAAATCCAAACAAAAGATTTGATAGATAATATACAAATTCAAACAACAAAAAAAATAAAATATCTAGGAATCTGTTTATCTACAAGAACATCAGCAATTAAAGAAAACAATTATGATAAATTACTAGAACAAACAAAGAAAGACTTAGAAAAATGGGAAAATTTACACATTTCATTCCTAGGAAGAATTTCGGCCATCAAAATGATTATATTACCTAAATTTTTATATTTGTTTCAGGTCACCCCAATTAAAATAGACAAACTGTTTTTTGAAAAGCTGAATAAAATAACATCTAAATTTATTTGGCAAGGGAAAAGGCCATGAATAAAATTTAAACTGCTTCAGGATACAAAAGATAGAGGAGGAGCTGCACTCCCTGACTGGGAGATATACTACCAAGCAGCAGTACTATCGTGGGTCAAAGATTGGATAGAATTAAAGAACTCTAGAACTTTAACAATTGAGGGACACGAACTTCAAACTGGCTGGCACTCCTTTATATGGGATGAGAAATACAAAACACATTCATATTTTAAAACACATACAATAAGGAACTCACTATTACAAATTTGGCTTAAAATTAAAAAACAACATTATATGAAGATACCAAATTGGCTAGCACTGGCTGAATCAATTAGACACCCAAATTTAACAGATAAGACAAAAATAATTAGATATAAAGATATAATTGACTATCAAGGCAAACTAAAGACAAAACAACAATTGGAGACAGATTTACACAGAGGAATAGACTGGTGGACTTACACTCAAATACAATCCAAATATAGAGAGCATATAAAAACATATGAAATTTATAATCAAAAACAAGAAATAGATAAAATTATATTAGATTCAGAAAATAAATTAATTAGTAGAATTTATAAATTTCTCCTACGCTATAAATTGGAAGAAGAGACAGTCAAAGAAACGATGATTAAGTGGGCTCAAAATATCAAACACACAATACCTTTGGAAAAATGGGAAAAGTTCTGGCAGGTAAACCTAAAGTTAACGAAAGCAACGGCGTACAAGGAAAACCAACTGAAAATGTTTTATCGGTGGCATATGTCTCCAACCAGATTGGCAAAAATACAACCTAAAAATAGCCCAATTTGTTGGAAGTACAAAAAGGCACAAGGGACTTTCTATCATTTATGGTGGACGTGTCCGGCAGCAAAGAAATTTTGGTCTAACATCAAAAAATGGTTGGAACAAATAACAAAAACACAGGTTGAAAAAGAACCAGAAACATTTTTATTAGGAATATTTAACAAATCATACCCTAAGGATATCAAATATCTTACAATCCATATATTAACTGCTGCAAGAATAACCTACGCAAGAAATTGGAAACAAGAATAAATACCAAGTGAAACAGAAGTAATAGGGAAAATTTTAGAATGCGCTGAAATGGATAGGTTAACCAAAGAATTACAAGAAAAAGAAGAATCAGATTATTATAAAATATGGAATAATTGGTATAATTGGTTAAAAATTAGAAATATACAAAAAATATAGGGGATATATTACTGATTGATACATATATATATAATAAAAATATTATTAGATTACAGAAAGGTGAAGGAATATATTATAAGTAGAATTGTAGAACGTCACTCTGAAAAAATGCTTAAGAAGAAATTATATTCTTTTTGTGTATATGTTGTATAAATGTTCGTCGTGTATATGTTACGTATGTCTTTTTTAATATTTATATTCAATAAAAACTATTTTAAAAAAAATAAAGATAATTGCAAATTTCCCCATTTTTCCAAATCTTGTCCTATCTGTCCCTTAACCTTATTGTAATTATTTTCCTTGAGGGAACTACACCTTGCTGTCAATTGTATTCCCAGATATTTTACTTTATTCGTAACCTGCATATTTGAAATCTCCATCAATTCTTCTTTTTGCTTTTTCAACATATTTTTAGTCATTTTTGTTTTTTCTTTTGTTTTTTCTTTTGTTTTTAAGCCAGCTACTTCTCCAAACTCTCCAGTGCTTTCTAACAGTTTATTGATTGATGTTAATGGTTCTTCCATAATAAAAACCAGGTCGTCTGCAAAGTCTTGTAGCTTTATCATCTTTGACCATACTTGATATTTAGTTATTAATATTGCAGATCTGGGGAAAATTTGAGTTGCAGTTCTGGGTCCTTCTGAAATTCCCATTATAAACCTGCTTAAACAGAATATTTTTATTTATCATTAAACTAGATACTTCATGAAATAAAGTAACTTGTGAAGCTAAGGCATAGCTTTTATAGGGTGCCATGTGAAAATAATTTATATAGAAATTACTCTTAAATTCAGTGCAATTAATATAATAAACACTTTGTGATTTTGGATGTTTTTGGCAAAAGTTTTATAGTTGCCATTTTGCAAAGAGGAGAGACATGTTGGATCATCTCTGCCTTGTGCCTCTTTACAAAATATAGGTTTAGATTATTGACTATACTCAAACTCAGTTTCATTGAGGGCTGCATCAGGGTTGTGTTTGACCTCACAGGGCCAGGGGCATGACTGGGGGGGCATGGCCAGGGTGGGTATGACAGCACTCAGCCTCCTGCAGCACTTTGTCAGTCAAAATGGGGCACGGGGGTTAATTACAAAATGTGGGCTTTGCTTTGTGACACCCAGATCCAGCGAGCAAGGGATGTGAATTGCACAGAAAATACACTTTTATTTGGTTATGAAGAAATATCCCCAAAGTCAGATATAGACTAAATATAGACTACACACCTTCCCAGCAAACAGCAAATTTTGAAGCTCCAGGTAAGGAAGATTTATTTTAGGATGTGTAACCACAGTTTGCATGTTGGAGGTTCCTAAAGGACTGTTGGGAAACTGTATTTTAAAGAACATTTGAGGGAGGGGTGCAGAATAGCCCTTCTCTGCCTAAGGCTGTAGAGACCCGGCACCAATCAAAACACTTTTTGTGAAGCAACTGATCAGTACTGACAGGGTAAGCCACTAGTATATGAAAATAAGAGGAAACTCCACTCCCTTCTAGTACTGATGATGTTACCTAGTTGGTAAGGAATATGCAAGAAAACCATCAAGCTCAGAGAGCACCAAGGATCCCACAGTTCAACCCTGAGCCAGGAGTGAAATGCTCCTGGTTCGGACCAGCTCAGTGAGTAGGTAGCAATGGCAACCCGAGGCTCTGCCCACCCGTCCAGTCGTTGTTACTTCCTGCTTTTACTTCCAGAGAACTGGTAGTAAAAAAATGCTTAAAATGTTAAAAAAAAAGTTCCAACGATCAGCTGAGCGATTTGCGATCCTGGGAACTTTTTTTTTTTTTTTACTTTTTAAGCATTTTTTTCTACCAGTTCCGGAGAAACAAAGTGTTCGGCTGCTCCCCCTTTTCACTCACCCTGAGCTTCCTGCTGTGATTTTCATGCCTTGCTTCACACACCCAGGATTGTCGCCCTCATCTTCTTCTTCCTCCTCTTCCTCTCCAAGTGGAAAAACACCAGGAGAAAGTGCAAAAAGAAGCACTTGCTTGCTCCTGGCATTTTTCCATTTGTAAGGAAGCTTTCGTGAAGGCAAGTCTGGCTTCCTGTGCTGCTCGCTTAAAACCTCACCAGTACTGCTGTGCATGCAGCTTGTGTGTGTGTGTGTGTCTTTTTGCTCCTGGTCTTTCGCAGCAGCCTGTGCCTGCCATCCCATCCCCAGCCGGCTGAACCAGAGTTGGGGAATTCACCCCTTCAGTCCACCCCCACCTTCATTCCTCTTTGGAGGCCAACTTGAAGGAGCCTCAAGTCATTCAAAAGGTCTTTTAAAGCCTGTGTGTGTGGGTGTGTGCTGCACTGAATGTCGGTGTGGAGGCAGGGAGGCAGGGAGGGGGAGGGAAATGACCCCTCCAATCCATCCCCGCCTTCATTCAAAGGTCTTTTAAAGCCTGTTTGTGTGTGTGTCTTTGCTCCTGGTCTTCGCAGCAGCCCATGCCAACATCCAAACACACACACACATGCCGCACGCACAGCGGTACTGGTGAGAAGCCAGACTTGCCTTCACAAGGTATGAAAGCTTCCTTACAAATGGAAATATGCCATGAGCATTTTTTCACTTGGAGAGGAGAAGAAGGAAGAAGATGAGGGTGACAATCCCGGGTGCGTGAAGCAAGGCATGAAAATCCGCAACAGAAAGCTCGGGTTGAGTGAAAAGGGGGAGCAGCCGAGAAATTTGTTTCTCTCTCTCCCCCACCCCCCATCATCTCCCAGACTGGGTGGCTGAGGTAGAAAGGCTTGCAATCTTTGGGGCTAGGAGGCGTTGGATCTGGCTTGGTAAGTGGGGTCAGGCTGGTCAGGTGCTGATCATTGGAAACTTTTTTTTTTACTTTTTAGAGCATTTTTACTAGTTAATGACTGACTGATAGAGTGACTGATAGACAGAGTGCCTGAAGAACTATGGATGGAGGTTCACAACATTGTACAAGAGATAGCAACCAAAACCATCCCAAAGAAAAAGAAACGCAAGAAAGTAAAATGGCTGTCTGAGGAAGCTTTGCAAATAGCTGAGGAAAGAAGGGAAGCAAGAGAAAGATACACCCAGTTGAATGCATAATCCAGAGAATAGCTAGAGGAGATAAGAATGCCTTCTTAAATGAACAGTGCAAAGAAATAGAAGAAAACAACAGAATAGGGAGGACCAGAGATCTCTTCAAGAAAACTGGAGATATGATGGGAATGTTTCATGCAAAGATGGGCATGATAAAGGACCAAAATGGCAAGGACCTAACAGAGGCAGAAGAGATTAAGAAGAGATGGCAAAATTACACAGAAGTACTATACAAGATCGAGCTTAATCTCCCTGATAACCACGATGGGGTGGTCATTGACCTCGAGCCAGCAATTCTAGAATGTGAAGTCAAATGGGCCTTAGGAAATTTGAGCAACAACAAAGCTAGTGGAGGAGACAATATTCCAGCTGAGCTATTCAAAATCTTAAAAGGCGATGCAGTAAAGTGCTATGCTCAATTTGCCAGCAAATTTGGAAAACTCAACAGTGGCCACAGGATTGAAAAAGATCAGTTTACATTCCAATTCCAAAGAAAGGCAATGCCAAAGAATGTTCAAACTATCACACCATTACACTCATTTCACATGCTAGTAAAGTTATGCTCAAAACCCTACAAGCTAGGCTCCAGCAGTATGTGGATCGAGAACTATCAGAAATAAAAGGCAGGATTTTGAAGAGGCCGAGGAACTAGAGATCAAATTACCAATATATGCTGGATCATGGAGAAAGCTAGGGAGTTCCAGAAAAACATTTACTTCTGCTTCATTGACTATGCTAAAGCTTGATTATTGTCAGGAATAAATGCCTTGCCTCTGACCCAGGGCTAGAGGCAGGGGGGCTGGACAAGCCAACACTCAAGGTCCACCCTAACCCAATAACCCCTCCTTACCTTAGCCACGCCCAGGGGGTACTTAAGGGTCAGCCATGCGGTCCTGTTCCAGTTCCAGACTTGCACCTGTAATGATGAGATGCCTTGTTAATAAATATTACCTGATTTAATGAATACCTGCTTGTTGGAGTTATTGGGCGCGATCCTTGAACACCTTTAACAATATGGTAGCAGAGGGTGGTTTAACAGCCCAATTCTAATACTCCAGAACATGCAAAGGACCACGACAGACAGGGTGAAAACCAGGGCATTCACCAAGAAGATGGCAGAACGGCCTGCCCAACCCGAAGCCACGCAAGGAGAGGCACCCGAAATGAGTGGCCTACTCCACCACACATGCACCCCGACCAGAAGCGACGAGGGGTGGAAGGAACACGAGAGCCCGAAAGGGGAAATGCACGACCTAAAAGGAAAACTTCTGAAGCTGATAGACTCGTCACGAAGCAACACCGACCTCATCACGGAACTCCGAAGCCTGGTCAAAGGCTGCGAAGCAGCGAGTGAGGAAAATGAAGACGAATCCGACTACAGCGACGAAGACACAGTAAGAAAGGACTGCCCCCACCAGAAACCCACCGAAAAGGCCGAAGGAGAATTCGCATCCTTTTTGCGGCAGCCATCTTGGGGGGTGACGTCACCAAAGATGGCCGACCAACCACCAATAGATTCCCGAGATTTAAATCTCATGGCGGGAATCGGGGCCTACTCCAAAGTAGCCACCCAAAACTACCACAACAAACAGGAAAGGCCAAAGCCTAAACCTACGGGCCCGCCTACTGAGCCTGAGGTCAACAAAGCTATCGAACTAATCACTGCGGCCCTAGGGGACAAAATGAAGTTGCCGGACACACACCCCGGTGCCAGGCCAA
Source organism: Arizona elegans (assembly GCA_022577455.1). Classification (NCBI taxonomy): domain Eukaryota; kingdom Metazoa; phylum Chordata; class Lepidosauria; order Squamata; family Colubridae; genus Arizona; species Arizona elegans. The sequence continues at coordinate 78,005,597 of JAKOOJ010000004.1, read as the reverse complement.
AGCGCAAAGGGGATCCTAACGCAAGGAGGGCCAGCACCGGTGCCCACCCAGGGGAGCAGATTGCCACCACGCAGACCCAGCACTACCCAGGACTCCCAGGGAGCCCACCCATAGGAACGGGGCACCGAGGACGATGGGACTACTCACCGGACTGACGACCGGGACCAGATCCAGGGCCCACGGGACTATCCGCAGGCAGAGGACATCCATCGGCGGGCAGGGGACTCGGCCCGACACCCGGAGGCGACACCCACGCGAGGCCGGGCCATCCGGGACCATTTGCAGCCCCAGTGGGACTTCCGACCTTCCCCGGCGATCCTCACCGCTTCTCGAGGCTCCAGATGGCGATCCGCGACGATTTCGACCAAGCGAGGCCAACCAAGGAAGAACCGAAGGCTCATCCGGAAGATTGGGGCCTTCACCTGGGAGCTGCAGAGACGAGCTCCTCACTCCACGGCGGCTGGACAGGAATGAACTTCACGCATGCGCAATGCCTCCCTGCAAGAGAAACGGAGTGAACCATAGAGCTACACTGACGCAAGCACATAGAAGCAAGTCAGTTCAGATTTGCCACAGTCATTCCCCTGCCTTATTGTGAGTATCCTTACGTGAGGAACCATGGACAGCGACACAATGTAAGTAATTTAACTTACAATTCAGGGACTTTGCCAAGTGACTTTCCCAAACTAAGACTAGATGGGGAGAATTTCCTGGACTGGAACCAACAGCTCCTTCATCCTGCTGAAAGAAGACCTATTATCCTTAGTCACTGACCCCCCAGAAAAACCCTGGACTTTTGAATTAGATTGCACCCACCATTAAGCATATTATATTGTTATAGCTAGCATTACCCCCAGCATTTACCCTAGCATTAGCCACCACTTGACTGCTCTAGAGGTAATACAGAGGATGCACAAACTATTTTACTGCCAAAGCGTAGCAAGCACCACTAGGCTATCCAGAGAGTTCTATGCCACCAAACTCAAAGCAGGGACCCCAATGAGCGAGCATTTATTGTCCCTAAATGCCACTAGGGCCCAGCTGACCCAAAGGAGGGAGGTCATAAGTGAGAGAACCATGATAAGCATTATTGTAAATTCCCTGGACCCCAGCTGGGACACCTTCATCACACAGATAGACAACCTAGGGTCAGGGAAACTCTTACTGGAATTACTAACAAGTAAACTCATAGCTGAAGACAGCATCAGGAAAGACCGCTCACTGAGCCGCAGGGAGCAGAGACCCAGCAGAAGGACTGAGCCACAGGGTAGGAGCCACAGTAACACAGAGTGCTACATATGTGGGTCAAAAAACCATTACAAAAGGGACTGCCCTAGAAACGTAGGGGACAGGGACAGGTCACACCGAAGGGACAGACCAGAACAAAGGGCAAGATACACTAACAGACACTTGCCAGAGGACAGACACAGGCGCAGAGACTCCCCTAGCCCCAGGGACAGAAGAAATCACAGGGACAGTTCCAGGGAGAGCCAGACTGGGTCACTGTATGGACTGGGAGACCAAGAACAACACAAGAGTCAGGACAGGAAGGAAGGCACATGGCTACTGGACTCAGGAGCCACAAACCACACCACATATGACCGTAATCTACTGACCTCATTCACAGAAGAAAACTTTATAATAAAAGTGGCTAACCAGAACAATGTGCAGGTAACAGGGAAAGGTAACGCATACGTGCCAGGGGTAGGGGTAATACAAGGGGTGCTATTAGTGCCGAATATACCCTATAATATCCTTGCCACACTAAAACTGAGCAAGGACAACAATGTCGAGGTGACATTCAAAGAAGGAAAGGCACATGTAACTAGAGGGGGCAAAAGCATAGGGAAAACAGTGATCAGTGGGGACCTGCCATTCCTCCACCCAGTCAGGGACACGCAGCCCAAGGTAAACAACCACCGGGAGGTAAAACCCGACAACTCAGACAACACAAGTGAGGAAGTAGAGGGGGTTAGCCACACACACACCACTACTGACTCAAGTGAGCAGGGGACACCCAGGAAGGAAAAGCCAGCGATAGGGAAGCTAATGCATGATAACTGTGCACACCTGCTACACAGAAGACTAGGGCACATTAGCTTCCCTGTGGTACAGAAAATGATGGAATGCTCCGAAGGTGTAAAAATAAAGAATTGTGAGAACTATCTCGAGTGTTCTATTTGTAAAAGCTCCAAATTAAAAACCAAACCCAGGCCCAAAAAGTCAGTACGCACAACCAATTCAATCTTCCAACTCATACATATGGACCTAGTGGGGCCACTAAGGCCCTCCATCAAATACAGGAAGAGGTTCTTCCTGACCATAGTGGATGATTTCAGCCGCTATGGCTTTGCGTACACACTAAAGCACAAAAACGAGGTATTCCAAAAGTTTAAGGAATTCTATGCAAGAGTGGAAACACAACATAACACCAGGATCAGACAAATAATGACAGACCGGGGGTCTGAATTTTTGTCAAGTGACTTCTCGCGATGGCTGAAGGCACGCAAAGGGATAGTCCATTACATGACTTCTCCGTTCTCCGCCTTTCAAAATGGCATTGTAGAACGAAAAAATGGAACACTGCAGACCATGATGAGGTGCACACTAGAGGATGCCAGTTTAGGACAGCATTTCTGGTCAGAAGCACTCATTTATTCGAACTACACTTTGAACAGGCTATGGTCCAGCGTACTGAATAAAACTCCATATGAGTTGATGTACCAAAGGAAACCACAGGTGTCACACTTACATATATTCGGGGTCACAGCAGATGTCCACATCCCCAAGCAATTGAGACACAAGGGAGACAAGGTATCCAGAAGGTTGAGGTTCATGGGGTATGAACCAGGGATGAAGGGATACAGATTCATAGACTGCAACCACAGGTTTGTGGTATCACGAACAGCTGTCTTCCACGAAAATACCAACTGGTCCAAGATACACCTCAACAAGGTGTCCCTTAGCAAGGACGGACCAGGGGATGGCCAAAGGGAGATAAGGCACAACGCAGGAAAGGACATAGAGCAGGAAAAGGGCAAACCCAAGAGACAGGAAATACTAGTGAAGGAGTGGAAGGAGAACCACCCATGCATCAAAGTGGACTCACTCTCAGAGAGAGAAGCTAGGTACATGCATGACACTGAGACACCCCCTGCCAGGCCAATCAGGGCAAACAGGGGCAAAGCGCCAAAAAGGTTAGAGGACTACGTATTATCCCTCCACACTAACCAATTAACCCCCAACACATATGAGGATGTACTGAAGTTACCAGATGGGGAAAGAGCAAAATGGGAACAAGCCATGGAAAGGGAAATGAACAGCCTGAGGGAACTAAACGTATACACCCCCTCTGAGGTCCCAGCAGACAAAACGCCCATAGGCACCAGATGGGTCTACAAAGTTAAAACACTAGAAGGAAACAAAGTCCTCTACAAGGCTAGACTGGTGGCACAAGGGTTCGCTCAAAAATACCCTGATGATTACACTGAAACATACTCCCCCACAGTCAGGGCTGAAAGCGTAAAATGTGCGTTGGTAATTGCATCACTACTTGAGCTAGAAGTGCACCAATTCGATGTACAAACCGCTTACTGCACGCTGAGCTCGATAAGGAGATATACATGAGAGCGCCACCTAGCCAAAGCATCAGGAAGGGGGAAACCTGGGTCCTGAACAGAAGTCTGTATGGACTCAAACAATCAGGGAAACGCTGGTACGAATGCTTATCCAAGACCCTGAAATCCATGGGGTTCTCAGCCACCTCGGCCGACAACTGCATCTTCACCAAGAAGTCAGGCAACTCTCTTGAATATGTCCTGATATATGTGGACGACATACTGTATATCGGCAATCAGTCTAGCAAATGCAAGGACTTCGCCAGTGAGCTGGGGAAACACTTTTCACTGAAAATATTGGGTAAGGTAGATAAATACTTGGGGGTGCAAATTACAAAGACCGACAAAGGTTTCCAACTATCACAGAAAGACAAAATTTTGGAACTGATACATAAATGCAACATGACAAATGCCAAAGCGTGTGAAACACCAATGCAACCAGGCTTCATAAAGGACATGTACAATGAGGCTGAGGCGTTTAAAGACAACACATTATACAGGTCCATCATAGGCTCTCTATTATACATTGCGAACTGGACAAGACCCGACATCGCCCTGCCAGTTAACTTGCTATCTCGACATGTAGGTAAACCCACCGTATACCACTGGGAAGCCATCAAAAGGGTATTGAGATATCCTTAAAAAAAGAAATATTTTATTCAGATGGAATGCTCCAGTTGGTATAATATTGAGATATCAAGGAGAAAGATATCAACTAAATACTGTTGAAAAAGCGGAAGAATTTTATCAAAAAATTTTAAAAATGAATTTAACATCTTTATGCACAACACAAGACAAGCAAAAGGAGTTAGAAATAAAGGAAAAATATCGAGTTACAGAGGCCTTTGCAGATGAATTGCCTTTGGATTCTCCAGATATCTCAGCTGGATTATTTATAAATAAGAGAGAAGTGGCATCGGATTCTAACATGATGACTCACCAAGTTACAGATAACCATGGAAATCAACTAATTGATATACAACTTACAGAAAAGAAATATGAGTCACAAAAACAAAACCAACAAGATCAAGTTATAAACCAGAATGAAAACCAATCACTTGATACACAACTTGCAGAAAGGAAATCAGGATGGAGATCAAACCCACAAAAAGAAAGGAAAAAAAGAAACAGGTCTCACAAAAATAAAAATTTTTAAATTAAGCAACAGCGAAGCCAGTTATGTGGTTAATATCATCCTGAGGAGAGTGACAGACCTCTGTAATGCCGTAATTTTCGGATGTGAAAAGGGCCTTGAATTGTTGGATTGGAATTATCTATTTTTGATTTTCTTTTTATTGATCAATGTATTATATCTATGCTGAGCCATAAGGCAAGAGAGTTATGCTGGGGCATGCAGAAGATCTGGTTGTTACCCCATTATGAGAATGGGAAATAATAATCCTGAAGAAAGCCACTATTACAGATATTATATGGATTACAATTATAAAGTCACTCGGGTGGTTGTTTTCTTTATATATATATATATATATGAAGATATTCATTATTGATGGGGGCAGATGATAACTGAGGATTTTGAATATTCTGTTGCAACTGGGATGTTATGTTACCCTAATCCAGATGATGGAGTCAGCAATCCAGTGGAAAGATATCAAAGAAGATATTATATGGATTATAAATTTAAAGTTATTGATTTTGTTTATATAAGGGAATATTTTTTTAGTAGGATGGGCAGAAGAACAAAGATATTAAGAATTGTTGTGTATGGTAATTTTGTAGGAAAGTGGGTGGAGACAGGCTAGTGTATTGATTGTATAGATTAAGAAAAGGAATGGTTAAGAGATATATTTATGGGAGTGGAGGAAATGGATAGAGTAGAACAAATGTAAAATTAGAATTCATGGGGCAGGCTGCTTTGAAATGTCATATTAATATACACAAAAGATTAAATGTTAAAGTAGGATTAAAGTGGAAGGTTGTTTTGAAATGTTATATTAATATACAGACATAAGTATGGGGGAGGAGAAAAAAAGGGCAGATTATTGATAAATTGGGAGTTATAACAATGTTACTGTGTTAAATTAGAAGTTATTACATAGTGTTATAATGGAATGTTATTTTGAAGTGTATGGTAAGAGGGGGAAGTAATAATATTAATAATATTACTAGAAGTAAGGGTCAGTATTTGGAGGAGGGAGTAAGGGGATGGTAAATTATTATATAATCTGTTATGTATTAGGTTTTTATTTTGAAGAAGTCACGGGGGAGGGGGGTTGAGGTGGTGAGGGGGGGTTAGGGAGGAGGGGAAAAAAAGGGGGGGAATTTGTAATTGAAAACTTTTTCAATAAAAAAAAAGGGTATTGAGATATCTAAAGCATAGCGCCGATGCCTGCCTATCACTAGAGCCTGAGAACACCACAAGACCCACACTCACATGCTAAGCTGATGCTGACTGGGCTGGGGATGTGAAAAGCAGGAAGAGCACTTCAGGTTACGTATTCTTCCTCAACAACAGCCCAGTACATTGGTACACGGGCAAACAGGACCTGGTAGCTACATCCACAACAGAGGCCGAATACATATGTTTGTCCAAAGCTGCCAACAACCTAGTCTGGTTTGATGACCTGCTCACGGACATATGGGCCGAACCCAACTATCCAATTACCATGCACGAAGATAATAAAGCTGCTGTGGAAATATCAAAGGCAGAAGCAGTTGGTCAAAGGTCGAGGCATATCGACATAAAATATAAACACGTTAGACAGTTCGCAAGCATAGGATTCATAAGAGTTATACATTGTGACACAGAAGAACAGACAGCGGACATTCTAACAAAACCATTGCAAAGCAAACAGCATACATATCTAACATCAAAATTGGGTGTCCTCTCAAAAATAACACCTCAGGTACACACCACCCAAGAACACCTCGGCCAGGCATTTAGAGAGGGTTTTGTCAGGAATAAATGCCTTGCCTCTGACCCAGGGCTAGAGGCAGGGGGGCTGGACAAGCCAACACCTAAGGTCCACCCTAACCCAATAACCCCTCTTACTTTAGCCACGCCCAGGGGGTACTTAAGGGTCAGCCATACGGTCCTGTTCCAGTTCCAGACTTGCACCTGTAATGATGAGATGCCTTGTTAATAAATATTACCTGATTTAATGAATACCTGCTTGTTGGAGTTATTGGGCGCGATCCTTGAACACCTTTAACAATTATGTGGATCACAAAAATTGTGGCAAGTTCTTAAAGAGATGGGAGTACTAGACATCTTATTTGTCTCTTGAGAAACTTATATGTGGGTCAAGAAGCAACAGTAAGAACTGGACATGGAACCACTGATTGGTTCAAAATTGGGAAAGGAGTCCGGCAAGGCTGTATACTGTTGCCTTGCCTATTTAACTTATATGCAGAGCACATCATGAGAAAGGTAGGGCTAGATGAATCAAAAGTTGAAATTAAGATTGCCAGGAAAAATATCAGCAATCTCAGATATGTAGATGATACCACTTTAATGGCAGAAAGTGAAGATGAACTAAAGAGCCTCTTGATGCAGGTTAAGGAGAGTGCAAAAGATGGCCTAAAACTCAACATTAAGAAAACTAAGATCATGGCATCTGGCCCTCTCAATTCCTGGCAAATAGATGGGGAAGAAATGGAGATAATGACAGATTTTATTTTCCTGGGCTCCAAGATCACCACAGATGGGAACTGCAGCCAAGAAATTAAAAGATGCTTGTTCCTGGGGAGGAAAGTTATGGCACATCTAGACTGCATACTAAAAAGCAGAGACATCACCCTGCCAACAAAAGTGCCTATAGTCAAGGCTATGGTTTTCCCAGTTGCAATGTATGGCTGTGAAAGTTGGACCATAAGAAAGGCTGAGCGCCAAAGAATTGAAGCCTTTGAACTATGGTGCTGGAGAAGACTCCTGCGAGTCCCTTGGACTGCAACACAATCAAACTGGTCAGTCCTAGAGAAGATCAACCCTGACTGCTCCTGCTTCAGGTCAGATCCTGAAGATGAAACTTAAATACTTTGGCCATTTAACGAGAAGGAAGGTCTCACTGGAGAAGAGCCTAATTGTTGTGGCCTGCCAGCGGCCTGCGTGGATCGTGGCTGATCCTGACAACGAGGAGGCTGGTGTGGGGTCACACCAGCAGCCTGCACAGCCAGCCCTCACGTCAGACAGTGAGGAGGCTGAAGAGGATGTGGTGCCCGAGGCAGAGATTCAGCCAGGGCCTTCAGTACCTCCTGAGGCTCCTTCAAGTGGAGAGAGCGAAGTGGAGGAGCCTTTCCTCAATGCTTGAACACGCAGGGCTACCAAAAGGCAGGAGGAGGAGATACTCAGGAGGAGGAGGTCTCCTCGAGAGTAAGATTTGAGGATAATTGGACACTCCCTTAGCCTATTTAAGTCGCACGCAGTTAGTAATTTCTTGCTGGAAACAACGTGTAATTATTACAGAGCATTTTGGAGAGTGAGTGTCTTATCGTATCTTGTTTTCTGGGCTAATTGCCAACCTTTGTCGGACTTTGTTTATTCTTGGTATGTTTTAACTTTGATAAGGACCATTGGTGTGTGTCATAATCCTTGGGAATCCGGAGCTGGGGCAGAACACTAATGCTGGGAAAGATTGAGGGCAAAGGAAGAAGGGGACAACAGAGAATGAGATGGCTGAATGGATGGAGTCACTGAAGCAGAAGATGTGAACTTAAATGGACTCCAGAGGATGGTAGAGGACAGGAAGGCCTGGAGGAACGTTTTCCAGGGGTCGTGATGGATCAGGCATGATTTCGCAACTAACAACAACACATTGCCTTCTTTTGTTTTCCTGCATGCCAGAGAACAGATCTTGTGGTTGCTCTGGGATGGGGTGGGGGTTGAATTTTGCAGGAGGCTGTCCAGGCCAAAAATGGGGTGTGTGGGGGTGCACACAGTCCTCCTGCCTCATTTTTGCTAGCAGAGGCACCACAGGCTGGTCCTTTGTTATTTCCAGGCAGGCCCCATGGGCTGGATCTAAGCATCCCACAGGTCGTATACAGCCAGCGAGCCTTGAGTTTGACACTCCTGCTCTAGAATGTTTGACACTTTTCATAGAGGTTTTCCAAAATTGAAACATCCATCTCACAAAGTACTTTAAATGCCACAATCCTTGTCTTGAAATATTCAAATGATAACATTTGCAACATCTAGAAAGAGAAATGTTTTAGGTAATATTGCTTTTATAATAATTAATAATATCAAATTCTTGTCTGATTGAATCTACTTCTACTAATCCAGTACAAATGGGCAATTGCTGAGTTATTATTTATTGTTAATACTATTGTGAACAAGAATTGCTATGAATATTTAAAATTTAGATTTAATAATGCTATTATTATTATTTTGTAATATTCTAAAGACTATTGGTTTATCATCCTCAAGTTTAGGTTTACTAAATATATCAAACCTAATAATCAAATCCCCAAGACAACACTCCCTAATAAATTACTGTCAATTACCTATCTCAAATAAGGAAATCTTTAAAATGTTTATAGTATTTATTGTGAAATATATCTGTGTCTATTAATTTTATATTCTTAAGACTTTTAGGTAATCACTGTTTTCTTGCTTGGTTGTTAGTCTGGTCAAAGAAGGCCTCTAAGAGAATCAGATAAGCTTTTCAGATAAATTTGATTAGCTGCTACACTATCCAGCAGTTCATTTTTTCTTTGTTTTATCATCCAGCTAAGGTAGGAGTGTTTTTCAAGCAGTTCCTTGATATATGTGAATGCCTCTGCTGAAACACAGTGAGGGTGAAATAAGAAGAAATCAACACACACACACACCATTATCCCAAATAAAATATTAGCCATAAGGACAAGCCTTAGAAATGTTAGCCATAAGGAAAAGCCTCAGAAAAGCCAAAAAGACCAAGAGGCTAATAAAAATCTGCCTGAAGCCCATTCCACATTCCAGCCAGATGCCTAAAGAAAACATTTTAACAAGAAGCTAACTGTAGATGGATGCCAGCACTTAAGGAGATAAAGAGCTTATTCAAAGAGGAAGCCAACTATCTAGATGGCTCCATCCTTAAGCAAGCAAATACTGTTGGCAGAAGTCCATTTAAGAAAGGATATTTCGACTTCCAGCAGTGACGTCACGCGGAGTGGGTAAGGGTGACTTTGACAGCTCCTAAAAACCCAGTTAATCCCTGTATAAGAACCCCATAAGGGCAGTTCCGGACCCGGAGGGTCTGGAATATTAAAGAGGGAGGCTTCAAGCTTCGGATGAGAGGCTAATGTCCAGGAGAGTGAAAGCCGGACCCCTTAAATCTAGCAGGGAAAAATCTGCCTTTAAGGCAGATCGGAAGCGATGGTGGCCGCTTCAGAGTGGAAGCAAAGAGTGATTTCAGCAGCTGTGATCATTTAAGAGTGGAGGAAGAAGAAAGGAAAAATAGTGACACTTTTTTAAAAAAATTCTGTTTGGAAAAGAGAGTTGCAGAGAGCAGTAAAAGCGGCAATTAAGAAGGAGAGTGCTCAACAGGAGGTGATCGGAAGAAGGGAACAACGTAGCGGAAACAGAGAGCAGAATCAACAAAGAAGATAAAAAGTAACAAACTGGACTTTCTGGATTAATGCTGAGGAAGTACGGTGGAGAAGAGAAAACAAAAGTAATTTAAAACGGTGACTGTGGATTTAAGACTAAAGAGTAAGGAATGCCCTTTCTTTAATTGGCAATTTTGTTGGAGGATTTTTGAAAGGAGATTTGTGGACAGAGAAGTAAGTACAAACGATTGAACATTGTGGATTTATAAAAATTAAGAAGGACAATAAAGTGTAAGACTGTGTAAGACTGAAAGGAGGAGAAGCTGGATGGTGGAGTGAAGAGTGATAAGATCGGAAGTGGACAATCTGATGAAATAAGGACCAGAAGGTGAGGAAGAAGACATCTTTTAAAAAAAAAAGAACTTAAAAGGGAAGCCCTTAATTTGAATTTGATTTGAGTAATTATTCCTGAAAGGAATTTGCAATTGGGAAAGAGGGGGAATTTCTTTTGATGAATGTATGAATAAGTGTTATATAGAAAGGAGTAAGATTTAAAGGGGAGTAGATAATGATGAAAAAGGGATTGTTAAAATAGCGCTGTATAAAGAGGTGGGGGAAAGAGGGTTCAATAGTTGATAATTGTTGTTGGAAAGCCATATTTGTGAGGAGTATTAATACTATTTAAATTGAGGAGTACGGGGTAAAGCAATTCTAAACATTTATGATATTGTGGAGGAACTGGACAAAAAACTTAACAATGTCAACAACAACAACAATAGCGAAAGTTGGGAAAAAACCTACATCAAATCCAACTTTGATGGCCTCACCTACAACGCAGCAATTGATTGAGTCCATGTTGGGAAAAGAAAAGGATAAGATGGAGCCGATGATGAGTAGCATGCAACAATCCAAGAGACCTTGCTGAAGTCACAAGAAAAAATGGTAGACCACCAAGAGGAAGCTAGAAGACACCACCAAGAAATCAAAGATGAAATAGGAGAATTAAAGGAGGATCTGAAAAGTATGAAAGAGAAGATGAAGAATATTCAATATACTGTAGCAGAGAATTAAAGCAGAAAGTTAAAAAAATAGAATCGAAGGTAGATTTAAAGCTAGAAATGGCAGAGCAGAAGACTCAACAATTAAACAAAGAATTGACTGACTCCATTACCTTTCTGGAAATAGAGAAAGCTTCTTTCTTCCTGCGCTTTCAGAATATTACTGAAGAGAAAGAAGAAGTTTTGGAAGAAAAAATGAGCGATATAATAGCAGAAATAGTACAGAGAGATAAAATGGAAGTAAAAGATTCGATAGATGAAATATTTCGAGTACATAATAATTATATTAGAAGGCACTATTTGGCATGGGAAGTACATATTAGATTTAGTAAAAAAACGATGAGAGACGAAATATATAAAAAATCAAGAGATGAAAAAATAACATACAATGGGAAAGAGATCATCATCCTAAAGCAAATTCCACGAAGAGTATGAGACCAAAGACAGCAATATTATTTTCTGACATCTCAATTAATACAACACAAGGTAATGTTTCATTGGATTATGCCGGAAGGAATCCTTATTACATGGCAAGACAAAAAATTTAAAATTGAGTCAGTAGAGAAAGCGCTGGAGTTTTATAAAAATTATTTAGAAGAAGAACAAGAAAGCAAAGACGATTTAGAAAGTAAAAGTCAAGAGGAGGAACAACAGGAGGAAATAGAAAGAGAGAAAGAACAAAAGAAAGCCCAAGGAAAGGAATGAGAAGAAAGAGAGGGAGCAAAAGGAAGAGTCAAGAAAGAGACAAGGAATATCAAAAGGCAAGCACAGTAAGAGATGGAAGAAAAAATATAGTTGCTCTCCATGAATATTAATGGCCTAAATATACAGAAAAAGAGAACCCAAATATTTACAAAATTAAAAAAAATTAGATTTAGACGTGATTTGTTTATAGGGGGTCCACATAAAGAAAGATTTTCAAAAATTGTTGGAAAATAAGAAATTAGGAAAACTATATGTGTCATTATCACAACAGAAAAAAAGGGAATAGCAGTGTACTTAAAGGAAAGATTAAAATCAGAAGTAAAATATGCGGATGATGAGGGTAGAATCTTGATGGTTAAATTAGATACTGAATGAAACAATTTTTACTAGTAGTGATCTATGCCCCCAATATAAATCAAAAAGAATATTATAAAAAACTACACAATAAAATATTAGAACAAGAAATAGAAAATATATGCATAATAGGAGACCACAACGCTATAGTTGACAGTAAAAAAGATTACCACAGTGAGAGGAAAAGTAAAAAAAAAAAAAAGGAAATATTGCCAAAAGAGTTTTTTAACATGACATCAGAATTAGATCTAAGAGATACCTGGAGAGATTAAATTAATAAAGAAGAAAGACAATACACATATTATTCCCATCCACACCAGTCGTGGTCCAGGATTGATATGGCTTGGATGACAACGCAATTACAATTAGAGATAGAAAAAATAGATATTGGAGTAAATGAATGGACGGACCACAATCCAATAATAATACACTGGAAGGGACAAAAAAGTTTCAAAAGATGGACTCTAAACCAGCATATATGTAAGGAGAAAGAATATAAACAATTAATGGGAAAAGAGATAGAGATCTTTTTAGGTATAAATAAAAAAGAACACACCTCGCCCCAAAATCTTGGGGGTACATTAAAAGCTTATATTAGAGGTGTCAGTTGCATATATCGCAAAGAGAAAGAAAGAGAAAAGATACCAACAAAATAAATTATAGGAAGAACATCAAAAACTAGAAGAAAAGCTATATAAAGATCCTCAAAATAAGAAAGTTAAAGAGGAAAGAAGAATAACTAAACATAAATTAAATTTGATTACACAAGAAGAAATAGCTTTGAAAATAAAGACAGTGAAACAAAATTATTTTGAACATGCAAATAAAATAAGTAGATGGTTAGCCTACAACCTGAAAAAAGAAAAAGATAAAAGAACGATACAATATCTGAAAGATGAAGAAGGGGAAATTCGATACAAAAAAGAAGACAAAAGAGAATAGTATATACCTTCTTCTCCAGATTATATACACAGAAAGAAAAGAAAGAAACTGAAACCCAGAAATATTTAGAGGAAATAAATATTTGCAAGTTGACAGAGGAACAAAAAGAAATACTGAATAGACCAATCTCCAAAACTGAATTTGGAATGGCAATAAAAAAACAAAAAAATAACAAGACCCCAGGCCCAGATGGATTACCGATTGAACTGTATAAAAATACAATAGATCAGACAGGAGGACTTATGTTAGAAATATCTAATGAAGTATTGCAAGAGACAAACATACCTAAATCATGCTCAGAAGCACTAATTACACTGATTCATAAGGAGGATTCTGATCAACAATTAATACAAAATTATAGGCCTATCTCTCTATTGAATTCTGATTATAAATTATTTATGTCAATAATTGCGGAAAGATTAAAGGTGATTCTGAACAAACATATAAATTCGGACCAAAGTGGATTCCTGCCAGGACATCAAATCAAAAATAATACATGTACGATAGTTGATATACTAGAGTACTACGAAGTACACCCAGAGAAACAAATTTCACTGGTTTTTCTTGATGCATAAAAAGCCTTTGACAATCTGAACTGGAATTTTATGATACAATTAATAAAGAAATTGGATTATGGACAAAAATTTGGACAAATGGTTGAAAAAATTTATTCAAAACAGGCTGCAAAATGTTTAATCAGGACATGACAGAAGCTTTGAAATAACAAAGGGAGTAAGACAAGGTTGCCCACTCTCCCCACTTTTTTTTCTTCTATCACTGGAGCCACTCTTAAACAGAATTAGGGAAGATCAAGAAATAAAGGGTTTGAGAATTAAAAATGAGGAGAATAAAGTCCAAGCATATGCAGATGATATGGTATTTATAATTGAAGAACCTTTAGAATCAGGCCCCAAATTGATCAGAAAAATAGAAGAATTTGGTGTAGTAGCAGGCTTAAAAATTAATAAGAATAAATCGAAATTATTAATTAAAAACCTTACAAAAAAACAGGAGACCAAATTAGAAAAAAATATGAATATACAAATAACAAAAAAATTAAATACTTGGGAATTTGGTTGACTACAAGAAGCTCCTCAATTAAAAAAGAAAACTATGATAAATTAATTGAGCAAATTGGGAAAGATTTGGAAAACTGGATAAAGTTACAGTTCTCATGGATGGGAAGAGTGGCAGTGATAAAAATGAACATCTTGCCCAAAATCCTCTTCCAGGTTATCCCAATAAAAATAGAAAAAAAAATTTTGGGCTTGTTAAATAGATTGACTACAAAATTTATTTGACAAGGGAAGAAGCCTAGAATTAGACTAAAAGTACTACAAGACACTAGAGATAGAGGGGGGGCTGCCTTCCCGGACTGGGAATCCTATTATCAAGCAGCAGGATTAGTTTGGATAAAGGACTGGATAGAGTTAGAAAATAAAAGACTGTTAATATTAGAAGGACATGATTTAGCTATACGGTGACATGCATTTTGGGGGGAGGGCGGGAAACAAAATACCCTTAGATATTTTAAAAGACATACAATTAGGAATTCATTATTAATAATTTGGAATAAAATTAAAAAACAACATTATATACAAGTACCGTTTTGGAGTTCTCCAGATGAAACACTAACACACCCAAATTTAGTAGAGTGGACTAAAATAATCAGATATAGTGATATAATAAATGAGAGAGGAACACTAAAAGCCAAATATGAACTGGAACAGGATTTAAGTAGGGAAGTGCAATGGTGGGTATATCTACAGATAAGATCAAAGAATACAGAGGAGATAAAAAAGGATCAGTCCAACTAGAACAAACTGAACTAGATAAAATTCTATAGGGAATGAACAAAAACTTATCAGTAGATTATATAAATTTCTATTACGGTATAAAATGGAGGAGGAAACAGTGAAAGACACGATGATCAAATGGGCAAAAAATTTTAACCATGTGATAGAATTGGGAGAGAAGTGGGAGAAAATGTGGAGAACGAATATGAAATTGACTATTGCGACGGCATACAAGGAAAACCAGATGAAAATGTTTCATAGATGGCACCTCCCCACAGCCAGAATTGCGAAAATGTTCCCTAGCAACTCCCTGAAGTGCTGGAAGTGCAAGACTGGTTATGGAACATACTACTATCAATGGTGGACGTGCCCGATTGCAAAGGAATTCTGGACGAAAATTAAAACTTGGATAGAAGAAATAACTCAGAATTCAATAGAGGGAGAACCGGAACAGTTTTTGTTAGGAATCTCGATAGAAAATTATAGTAAAGAAATACAGTACCTCATATTGCATATACTGACTGCAGCAAGTATTGTATACGCGCAAATTGGAAGAAAGAAAATTCACCATCCGAAGAGGATTTAATTATGAAAATTCTAGAATGCGCAGAATTAGATAAACTAACTAAAGAAATTAAGGGAAAAGAAGAATCCAAATACTATAAGGTATAGAGTAGGTGGTATGAATGGTTGAAAAATAAGGAAATAAAATAAATGAATGAAGAAAGGCGGGGGAAATGGTGTTCGATCAACTGATAGGATAGAAGGAATGATAGAAAGTAGAAAATGAATGTCAAATAAGTTAATACTAAAATATCTGTAAATATTGATATATAGAAAGAATGGATCACCGCACTTGGCTGAAAAGAAAAGTGATAGCTTCTTTTTTATTTTTCTATAAATGTGGTATGTCTATGTTTTGTTTTTAATGTGTTTAAAATAAAAAACTTAAAAAAAAAGAAAGGATATTTCAAAACACTTTGCAGCAATTTTGACAACTAACAAAAGCAGACTGATATGATTAGAACAAGTAGCCCATCACCCAAAAATCTAACACAGGACATAGCCAGTGGTGGGATTCTGCTGGTTCTAGGCGGTTCAGCCGAACTGTTTGTTAAATTTCTGGCTCGCCCCGCCCCTTGCCAATAAATAGTGGGGGCGGGGCAAGGGGTGGGCGAGCTAGTAATTTAACAAACGGTTCGGTGTTTTTTTGCAATTTATTGGCCTCGCAGCACACCGAACCATTTATTAAATTGCTGGCTCGCCCGTCCCTCGCCTCCCACCCGCACGGCATCAGCTTACCCTAGCCCAGGGCTGGCCAATTGTGGCTCTTTTACAATCTGTGGACTTCAACTCCCACCTAGCCCATTCTGGGGAATTGTGGAGAATTCTGGGAGTTGAAGTCCACAAGTCTTAAAGCTGCCAAGGTGGGAGACATCTGCTGTTACATTGTAGAATCCTTTCAAGGATGAAGATGGCCAAGTATCCTCCTTGAGAGACAACAGTTGAACATCAGGAGGGCTGTTAGAGGGCAGGGCTACATTTGGAAATTTTTGCATTTTTGCAGGTGGTGCAATATGATCTGGTGTCTGAAATGGAGAGCAAAATCCGGCTTCTTCTCTCCGCTGTAAGTGCAGGATCAGGATTCCACCTTGGTATATTTGTGGCACATGGCAGCCCTCATCTCCTGCCGCTTGGGA
The DNA here is from genome assembly GCA_022577455.1 of Arizona elegans. Lineage (NCBI taxonomy): Eukaryota > Metazoa > Chordata > Lepidosauria > Squamata > Colubridae > Arizona > Arizona elegans. Next base: position 77,988,939 of record JAKOOJ010000004.1, on the reverse strand, counting down.
CTCAGAGTGGTAAACAGCGTCTGGTTCAGGGAGCAGCCGGATTTTGCTCTCCATTGCTCTCTCGCCCTCATGCAAGCTCTTGTCTCTCGAGGAGTGCTCCCTGAAGTGGTGCGGGAAACTTTGGTTGGGCTTCTCGAGAGATGAGAGCTTGCAGGGGACCGAGAGAGCAATGGAGAGCAAAATCCGGCTGCTCCCTGAACCAGATGCTGTTTACCGCTCCGAGTCGGCAGGAAACGAGGGCTGCCTTGCACCGCAAATATACCAAGAATCCTGATGCTGCACTTACAGCAGAGAGAAGAAGCTGGATTTTGTTCTCCATTGCAGAAACCAGATCGGCCCCCTGCAAGAGAATGAGAGAGAGAGAGTGGGGGGGAGAGAGAGAAAGAGAAAGAGGAGGGAGAGAGAAAGAGATTGAGAGAAAGAGGGGGAGAGAGAGAGAAAGGGAGAGAGAGAGAAGGGGAAGAGAAAGAAAATGAGAGAAAGGGGGAGAGAGAAAGAGAGAGAGAGTGGGGGAAAGGGAGAAAAAGAGGGGGGAGAGAAAGAGAATGAGAGGGAAAGAATGGGGGAGAGAGAAAGAGAGAATGAGAGGGAAAGAGTGAGAGAGAGGGGGGAGAGAGAGAAAGAAAGAGGGGGAGAGAGAAAGAGAATGAGAGAAAGACTGGGAAAGAGAGAAAGAGAGAAAGGGGGAGAGAGAAAGAGGGGGAGAGGGAGAAAGAGGGGGAGAGAAAGAGAGAAGGAGAGGGGGGGAGAGAAGGAGAATGAGAGAAAGGGGGAGAGAGAGAAAGAGGGGGGAGAGAGAAAGAATGGGGGAGAGAAAGAGAGAATGAGGGGGGGGGGGAGAAAGAGAAAGAGGGGGGAGAGTGCCTGAAGGACCCTATCCCATCACTGGGAGTCCAGGTGCTTCAGCAAGTGGTGCACTGGATTCGTATTAGTGGTCTGCGAAATTTAAAATTATGAACTTGGTGGTTCCTGAGGTCCAAAAGGTTGGGGACCCCTGCTCTGGAGGATTTAAATAGCTTAACTGTGCTTGCTTGCCAATACCAGAATTACAGAGTTGGAAGGGACCTTTGGAGGTCTTCTAATCCAGAGATCTCCAACCTTAGCAACTTTCTCTGCCTGGGCCTGATGCTTCCTGAGAGGCAAGGGGTCTCTCCGAATGGGACCCCCTCCCCAAAAGGCTGGCCCCAAAGCCCTAGCTCAGAGGTTTTCAAACTTGGCAGCTTTAAGACTTGTAGACTTAAACTCCCAGAATTCTCTAGCCAGCATAGCTGGCTGGGGAATTCTGGGAGTTGAAGTCTGCCAGGCTTAAAGTTGCCAAGGTTGGAGATCTCTGGACTAGAAGATAAATGATGGCATAAATGATGACTGGTGAAAAGTGCGAGAACCTTTCAGAAATCACTTTTTTCAGCCCTCTGGGTAGTCCCTATGTGCATATGGACTACTCAGAGAGCTGAAAAAGTTATTTTTGACTGGTCCTCGCACTTTTGACCAGTCCTTGAACTTACAACTGTCCTCACATTTTATGTTTTGCACCCTATCTTGTCACTGTGGCGAAGAGAAGTAGTGGTGAAATAACTGACATGGTTGTTAAGAATGCCGCAAGGGCATAAATGTGAGGATGGTCATAAGTGCGAGGACCAGTCAAAAGTGTGAGGATCAGTCAGAAATGACTTTTTTCAGCCCTCTGAGTAGTCCCTATGCACATAGGCACGCCCACCTGGTCACATGATCAGCTAGACATGCCTACCCAGTCACATGATCAGCTAGCCACACCCACCCAGTCACATGACCACCAAGCCACACCCCCAACTAAGCCACGCCCATAGAACCGGTTGTTAAAAAAATTGAATCCCACCACTGGACATAGCCATCAGCCATAATAAGAATTACTCAACATCCTTTTAGAACACAAAGCCCATATTGCCGAAATCCCAAACTTCAAAGTTACAGAACCATATAAGAACCCTTTCACTCACCTAGTTAATTGTTCAGCTGACCAGAACCAAACTGTTGAATGTCACTTCGTTTCTGCAAATAAAATCTCCTTCTGAGCATCTTCAATTTCAAATGACAGCATTTTGTTTTTTCCCCTTTTCTTCTCTGATCAATCCCCTGGCTGGAAAGCAAGTTCCAACCTTTTTCTTTTTACAATTCTTGCAACCATGAAGGGATTCCCAGCTAACCCAGGCACTGGACCAGGTCCGGAGAGCCACTGTGCTGCCAGCCACAGGTTCTTTTACCTGTGGGTAAACTCTGCAAACCCTGCCCAGGTGGCACAGGGATAGTAAAGGAAGGCTTAAGGCTTGTGCACTTGATGGCTGCTCAAAAGGAGGTAAGTACCATAGAAATTTTCTGATTCATTTTAGAAGCCCAGGAGTTGAAAGAGATTTTATGTGTGAGTGTGCTCTTTGTAGAGCAAAGGAGAATCTGTTAGAGGAATTGGGTGAGATAGGGTGGAAACCTCTGAACTGGCCTGAATTCCAGCGCACAGTACAAAGGGAAGGTGAGACAGAGATGCCTTCTGGGTCCACCTCATGGAGGTGGGGGTCGCCGTAGTTCACTTAAATGCAAATAACCCCAAAGATCAGTGAATACTGGCATCAGTATTCATTGACCAGTAAGCCTACTTCCATAAGACTGTGTGAAACTGGTCCAGTTTAGAGATATCAGAATTATGAAGGATAACCAACTTCATATTTGACCAGAGAGAGACTGTGAGAGGAAAAGAAGAAAAAGGAAAGAAGCAAAGAGAGAGAGAAAGAAAGGAAATGAAAAGAAAAGACACAGAAAAGGAAAGACCTGAAAATGTTTGCAGCCATGGATAATAATAGGAGGCGCCCCATGTGCCCTCTGCCAGAAATACAGTTTAACTGTCCCTGGTGTTAGGAAATGGGGGAACAGGGAAATAGATGCTCTCACTGTTTTAGATGTGAAGGAAAGAACACCTGAGGAGAGATTGCAAGGACCCTTTACCTTGGAGAGATTACCTTGGACCAAGAAAACAGTATCCCCCCTAAAGCTCCATTCCCAAGGGGATCCCCTGCCTTAAGCCAAATGGAAACCCCAGGCCACCTTGACATGTACAATTTCTGGATCATTTTGATTCCTTCTGACTCAGCCAGGAGCCACCAGAATACAGGGCAACCTTCCCCCGCCTTGCAATCCCCTTAAGGAATGGTCGGGAGGGAGAGCCCCTCCTCTGCCTCATAATAGGGGGGGAAACATATGAATGCCTGGTAGACACTGGGGCAACATCCTCCCTGATTACCAAACCTTCATTCAGGGGATCACTAATACCAGGAGCCAGGGACAATATCAGTAGCGGGGGAGATAATTCCCATCGAATTTACCAATGATATGGGGATTGAGATAGGACTCCTCTTCTTAGACCACTCTTTTACAGTCTGTCCTCAATCTCCTATATCATTATTAGGAAGGGACGTTGTATAAACTAGGAGTCACCATTGAATGCTTCCCTGAAGGATTAATCCTACATGTCCCTGATAAACAAACTCTAGCCATGATGGTTTTAAATTCCCAGAAACTCCTGCACCCAGATTTGCAGGATCTGCCCCCTTCACTATAGGGCTGGGAGTCTCAACTGAAGTAGGATTTCTTAAAGGAGTCACCCCAGTAAAAGTATAGGTTAAGCCAGGACCCCCACCTTGCATTCCCCAATATAGAATTGTGGCTAAGGCAATTGAGCCAATTAAAAAATTAATCAAGGCATACATGGGGCAAGAAGTCCTGTGAAGGTGTATCTCCCCTTGCAATACCCCAATCTTCTCCGCCCAGAAACCAAAACATGATGCTGAGGGCAAGCCCATCTTTTGTTTTGTCCATAATTTGCACCTCATAATTTTTTACGTAATACCAGAGCTTCAGTGGTGCCCAACCCGGCCACCGCAATTCCAGTATTCACTGTAATTGAACTCTGTGCCGCTTTCTTCAGCATCCCTGTGGACCCAGCCTCCCAATACATGTTTGCCTTTACATGGGAGGAGCAGCAATATACTTGGACTCATCTTCCCCACTTGTATACTGAGTCCTCCACCCTCCTCTCCCAAATTCTGAAGGCCGACCTAGCATCTATCCACCTGCCACAAAACTCTACCTTGGTTCAATATGTGGATGAGCTATTACTAGCCTCAGAAACTGAGAGAAATTGCAGAATAGACAGCCATCACCTACTCAGCTGCCTCCCAGAGAGGGGACACAAAGCCTCACCCATCAAACTATAGTACTTACAGAAAAAGGTAAATTACTTAGGTTATGTTATTTTCCCTGGGGCTTGTAAGCTGGCCCTGAAGAGAGTTAAAACTATTCTGGGCAAATCAGAGCCCTTCTGGGTGTGCTAGGATTCTGTCGAGCCTGAATCCCATCATTTGAAGAGCTGGCTAGACCCTTTGTGCAACTAACAAAAAAGGAAATGGCAGGCCCATAGAATGTTGTCCTCAGCTCCTGCTTCAGGCTTGCCCAACTATTCAAAACCTTTCACGCTAATCAATCATGAGAAACAGGGAGTAGGATCAAGAGTACTAGCCCAGGGGCTTGGCTCACACTCTGGTCAATAGCCTATTATTTCATCCAGCTGGACCCAATAGCGAGGGAGGGGGATGTCCCTTGCCTATGGGTAGTGACAGCAACAGTGAAAATAGTAAAATGGCAAAGGATTCTGGGCCATTCCCTCACTCTAAGGGTCCCACATGATGTGTTTGTGATCCTTTTAAAGTCACAGACCCAAGCATTCAAACAGCAGAGGCTACCAGAATAAGAGCCAGAGCTTTTTACTACCAATCACATTACCTTTGATCAGTGGTGGGTTGCTCCTGGTTTGCACCGGTTCACAAGAACCGGTAGTAAAAATTTGTAGTCGTTCAGAGAACTGGTAATAAAAATGGCTGGCCATGCCCCCGAACCAGTTCCCGGCCCGGTCACCACTCACTTACCCCACCCACCTCATCAGAGCCTTTTTTTTTTTTTTTACTTTTAAAAGCATTTTTTCTACAACCTCTTCGGCCGAAAAAATGCTTTTAAAAGTTTTTTTAAAAAGCCTCTAATGATCGCGTGGCTCAGCTAGGATCGTCAGAGGCTTTTAAAAGCATTTTTTCGGGCTGAAGAGGTTGTAGAAAAAAAATGTCTTTAAAAGCCTCTGGCAATCCCAGCTGAGTTGCCTGATCGTCAGAGGCTTATAGAAGCATTTTTTTCTGCAACCTCTTCGGATGAAGAGTATTAGAAAAATTTTTAGTTTAGGTTGTAGAGGTCAATAAGATCTTGGAATGTCCCAGCAGCTACAATTAAGCCAGATTTCTTTTATCAAGAAAAACTTTGTTTATTTAAAATCAATAAACTATTTACATTTTAAATCACAGAACATTGTATCTTGGTCTTTATTAATTTCTGAGGTAAATGTGCCTAGAGCAAAATCCCTTCTTCTCTCTTTTCTCCTGTATGTCTCCTCTGTGTCTCCTGTGTCTCCCCAAGTGTGTGTGGGTAAAGGGGATCATATTTATAGAGTGTCTAAGCCACTCCCCCTTCAGTCCCTTAGACAAAATGGAGGGAAAGTATAAACACAAAACCATCCTTCCAGCATAGACAGTGTGGTTCAGTGGCACAGATAATTATCTGACAATTCCCCTTCTGACCGTGAACTATACTGTCAACCAAAATCAAAATTACATATACATGCAATTAAAATGACAAACATAACTTCTTACACAAATATAGATGCTGATCCTTAGCCAAGGGCTTTGTAAGTATGTCAGCAATTTGTTCTTCTGTTTTCCATATTGCACCTTTCAATTAATTCATTTTTTTTTCTTTTTGCAAAAGGCTAAACCCCTTCTCGGTTTGAGTTATTTGGACGCCCAAGTATCTATCTACTTGACCTAAGGATTTTAAAGTAAATTTTCTCCCTACAATTTCTGCAAATTTATCACACGTGGCTGTGTTTGGCCCTATGTAAAGGAAATCAACCATGTAGATTAATATTTTTTTCAAAAATATTGTGTGCCCTTTTTGTAAACAAGCATTGGTCAGCTGGCGAGGTGGTGAAACCTATTGACCTCAGTAATTTGGTGAAGTGTTCATACCACATAAGACCTGATTGTCGGAGACCATATAGGCTCTTTTGTAGTTTCCAAGTTGAGCCCTCTTTTCCTTCAAAACCGGGTGGCTCCTTGACGTAAATGTCCTCTTTCAGATCAGCATGCAGATATGCTGTCTGGACATCAAATTGAAAAACTTTTTCACCTAAGGCCGCTTTACCGTTTCGGCTCTGACGGTCGGTGAATAAGTGTCCAGGTAATCGTCCGGGTACCTTTGGGCGTACCCTTTGGCCACTAATCAGGCCTTATATAACAGTTTGTTACCTGGCATGGGTTTGGCTCTAAAAACCCATCTTGTCCCAATAGCCCTTTTGCCTTTGAGTACCTTGGCAGGTGTGTATACTTGCATTTGCTTAAGGCTGTTCATTTCACAAAGCATGGCTTCTTTCCATCTTGCTTACTCTTCTTCATTGAGTTGAAGAACATCTTTGTAGTTCTTAGGCACTGTGGTCACAGAGTTGATAGAAGCGATAACCCCTTCATATTTCTGGGGAGGGATCCCCTTGTTTACTCTTTTGGACCATCTTACTTGGTGCCTTTCACTTTTGTCTTTTTCTTGTGATGACATGTCAGCATTGTAACCCCTCTCAGATTTTAGAGATCTTTTGCCTCAAGCACTTGGGGAAGTTGAAGATCTTTCCTTTGTGTAGTGACGTCGAGGTGAAGATGGGACACTGGATGGAGATGATTCTTCAGATAGTGCTTCTGGTTCAGGTGGAGTGTCAGATGAGTTTCTTTCATTGCGTTGCACTCGCGGTGACAGTTGCTGTTGTTGTTCACCATCATTGTTTGTAGGCGTGATAGACAGAATGTTTTCTTCATCTTTGAAGTAGACACTGGTGTCATTACAATGAATTCTCCCCCAGCTTTCATCTTGTTGGAAGTTGGCTGACCTGGAGACAACTTTATTTCCATCATCTAAAAACTTATATGCTTTTGTGCCAGGGGCATATCCTATGAATATCATTTTCTTTGAATTTGGTCCCCCTTTTCTTTTTAGTTGTTTAGGGATATTCACCCAGGCATGTGTACCGAAAATTCTTAGATGGAATAATTTGGGTTTTTGCCCATACAACATGTAATATGGGGTTTGGTCGAGAGTTTTTGACCATGTTCTATTAATTATATAATTAGCGCAGAGGACGGCTTCTCCCCAGAAGGCTTTGCTTAACTTAGCGTCCGCTATTAAACAGTTCATTATAGTTTGCAACAAGCCGTTACGTCATTCAATGACGCCATTTTAAAAGGTGGAAAGAGGTGCTGTTTTGTGGTCCCTTATGCCCTTGCTTTCAATCCAATTTTGGAATTTGGTGGACATAAATTCCGTGCCACAGTCGGTCTGCAATTCAGCAACGTTTACTTTGTGTTGATTTTGACTAAATTATAGAAGCTTTTGAATTTCTTGAAGGCTTTGGCTTTGTCTCTCATTGTATAAAGGTAACCGTAGCGAGTATGGTCATCGACAATCGTTAGGAAGAAATGCTTCCTGCCCAAAGAGGCCAAAAAAGGGCCAACTATGTCGATATGGACCAGCTGAAACATGCTGTTGGCACGGCGTTTCGCAATTTTGGGCCTATTTGCTTCCTTACCTTTAGCTTCTTTGCAGATAGCACAGTCTAGGTGTGCTTTACATTTTTAAAGGTCTAAACCCTCAGCAAATAGGGGCATCTTGTCAATTACCTGGAAACTGAAGTGCCCTAGCTTTCTGTGTAAGATATGAACACACTTACTATGAAGTGGCTTTCCCTTAGAGGGCGCTTTGTCACTGACCTTTTTGTTACCTTGAGATGTTTGAGATTCAATAACATTTTGGGTAGTAATTTCATCTATCTGCGCTCTGGCTTCCTTCTGCCCATTGCTCCACTGCTCTAGAGCCTTGGGTTTAACAAGTGGGATTAGGTATGACAAATCATTAAACAGTTTTAAACTAGCAACAATAACATTTTGTTTTGTCACATAACCACCAGTTTCCTTGAGTTTAATATTAATACCATTTTCCCTGCATAACTTTGTGCTACTCAGCAAGTTATTGGTTATCTGTGGTACAAACAGTACTCCCTCAATATTGCCAATCCCTTCAATATAAACTGTTCCCACTCCTTCAACAAGTACATTGGCACCTGTGGCAACTTTTTCATTAGATATTTTATTCTGGAGGCTTTTGAAGAGGTTTCTATTGGAAGCTATGTGCTTACTTGCCCCAGAATCAATCATCCAATAATTATGTAAGTTGTTTTTAATCTCTTCATTATTCAAATAAGGGATAATATTAACTTGGTGGGCTCTATCACTATCTTTATGGTTATTTCCCTTGTGATAGCTTTTCTTATGTTGTTTCTTGCTAGTTGGCTTATAACTATTGTTTTTGGGGCATTCATTCTTGAAGTGCCCTTGTGTGCCACAGCTATGACATTTGGGAGCCGTATTGGCCCTGTCATAATTATTATTTGGTCTCCTAATGGGTCTTTGGTTTCTTTGTTGGTATGAAGCACGATCCTTACATCTTCTATCCTCATCTATGAGGCGCCCAGAAAGATATTCCACATTTAGGAGTTCTGGAGCCAAACCATCAATAGTTGTAATAAATGTATCCCAGCTATCATCCAGAGAGCTGAGCATTACGCTAACTAAAGATTCCTATGATACATTGTGGCCACATTGAATTAAATCAGCCCTCATCCCTTTTAATTTTGCAATATGCTCACTCATATTGCTGCCTGATTTGAGTTTTGTTCCATAAAAATTTATTGATAACCTTGACTTCCGTTTGGCACCGCCGGCATCGCGGACGGTCTTCTTGGACCGCCAGCCCTGCGATTCCGTTGGAGCCATTCTGACAGCGCTAATCAGCTGTCAGACGGCTTAAAAACCTCTCCTTCGGGAGAAGAAGGAGTGGAGAGCCGGTGGGGGAGGGTAGAGCTCCCCGGGAGCCCCTGGATTAATTCCAGGGGCTTGGAGGGTGAGAGCTCCCCGTTCAGCCCACTGAAGCTCCGGATCCATGGCGACTCCGTTTAAACAGTGCCAGACGCTGGTGACCAATTCTGCTTTCAAGAAGAAGATTAATTGATTTCAAAAAGCAGACAGAACGGAAGCAGGAGAACAAGCTTTTGCAAGTATATGCTTAACTCCTGGGATACATTGTTTCTATTTGATTTTGCTGAGCTGGAGCTGGAAATGACATCTTTGTTGTGGGTGTGAAAGTGAAAGCAGGAAATGAAAGTGCTTGTTAATAGACTTGTGCTCAGAGACTGGATTTAAATTGCTGGATTTGAGAGCTGGGTCTAGAAAAAACTATCTTGCTTGATAAACTACAAATAAATTTGAGAAAGCTGCTTGAGAGACTTTATGGCTGTGAAAAGAAAAATTCTTTTAAAATAATATGGCTTCCAAGGAAGGAGTTTCTGAAAGTGGAGGCTCTTTAATGGCGTTAGAAATGACACAGAGAACTGAAACACAGAGCCAGGAAGTTTTTTTTAGAGACCTTGCAGAATTTATAAAGGAAGTCATGAATAACCAAATTGAAATTATTAATAACTTTACAGCAATCATGGAACAAAAATTCACAGAATTGGTGGAGGAAAAAAAGCAACTGAGGATGTTTTTGAAGGAAAGCATAATGACAATGTAGGAGACATTTTGATCAAGACAGAGAAGCTGGAACTGGCTGATCCTTGAGAATCTTCAAACCCTCTTCCTGCCCTTTTGGAATTAACTGACAGAACTTTTCAAAAATATAATTTGGAGCAGAAAGAAGAAGGAACTGATCAGCTCTACGAGGTTTCGGATAAAGATGATTTGGCAGAGGCTTTCACACAATTAATTGAAATGCAGCAACTGGATCTTTCTTTGCAAACTGATCGAGTTAATTCTTTGTTCTATGAACTGACTGTCTATACAAGCAAGAAGAGTCGATATGGGGGCTCTAAATCAGAGGAAATGGTTCTGAGAAAGGGACAAATCTTAAAGATACATCAACCCCCACTTAAAATTCAAAATCTCCTTAAAATAAAAGAAGGAGGGAGGAAGAAAGATTGGAAAAAATACAGAAAGAAAGGAAGAAGGGAAGATTAATTTTTTCTGGTCTAACTATTGATGTATTAATGATTAACTACAATGATTAACTAAATGAATTGAGAGTTCAATTAATGTTTAATTAATGTTTAGTTATTGTTAAAAATATTTGAATATGGAGCACAAAAGCAGAAGGAATAGCCAAATGATTAAGTATGTATTATCTACTAGTGTTTGTTATTGGTTTTTAAAAAATTCTTAGGGCTAAAGGATTATATGTTATTTTGTGTTTAAAGGGAGGTTGATGAATAATTTGTAGAAGGGGAGTTAAGGGGTCTAAGGAGTTTTAATGTCTTGCATTAACTTAGCATATTTTAGCATATGTTTGGTAAAACTTATACCCTGTTTTTCTTCTGGGAAGTCGGGGGAGGGGGAGGGAAGGGGGGGTTGCACAAATGTTTAAATAGATAAGTGATTTGTTTGATTTGTTTGAATTTTAAAAAAACAATAAAAAAATTTTGTTCAAAAAAAAAATTATTGAGAACCTTGTGGTGCCCACATTTGTACCTCGAAAGAGATTATTTAATTTAATCCATACTTGTTGGACTGTGAGACCATTAGGTATACTAGGGTATAGGGCTGTGTCGATGGCTTCTAGTAGTATGCTATAAACCTTTTTGTGCACCTGTTCATCCTCAGCTGACCAGGGGATGGCAGGTGGGTTAGTTAACATATATAAACAATTTTGCTTCATGAGCACCACCTGGACCTGCTTGAACCAGTCCAGATGGTTCTCCCCATTTAATTGTAATTTTTTGAACCCCTGGGACAAAGCAGGAGTCAAAAAATGCATTAAATTATTATTTTCAGGCTTTTCTGGCAGCCATTGCTGACTAGAGTGCTGAATGTCAACACTCCCTATAGCAGGCATAGGAATAGCTGTAAGAAATGCTGTTTTTAGAGGTTTTTCACACTGTGCATGTGTGAGGTCCTCAGTGCAATGTGGCTGTGCAAGTCTCAGTCCTGGCTGGAGCTCAATTGGGGAAGACGTCTTCCTTTGGGCTCCCAAAGAAGGCCGCAGCGGGGGTCCCGGTCTACTGGGTTGGGCCGGAAAGGCCTGAAGATCATCAGGAAAAGCCAGTTGGGCCCGGAGTCCTCGAAGATGCGATGAGGAGGCCTCGGAAGATTCCCAGGCCTGTCGATTGGCGCGGGACAGCAGGCGAAGAGTTCCAAAGCTGGCAAGCCTGTTGGAGGGCGAATACCTTGGATGGAAAATGTTGGCTGGCATGCTGTCGTCAGCAGAAGAGGATTGGCCATATGTGTGAGGATTTCAGCCAGAGATCCTCTGAAGAACATCTGGGCTGGTGATTCTTGCTGCGGTGGTAGGCGGTATGTCTCAGGATCACGTGGGCCACCCACATCAGGTTGGATAGCCAGGGTTGCAGCCTCAGCCATATTTTTAAAAGTTTTTACTACGGCGCTGCAAGCGGTGACCAGGGAGTTTATGGCTTCATGTAAATTAGTTTGCCCCTGGGTTGTTTGGCTGGGTGGTCGTGTTGGTTGCCCCACTGCTGTTGGTGGCAGCTCGTAATTAGTTGCTCCCATTAGCTGTTTTTTATTAATGGGGTTTGTATTAGTTGTTAGGCCTTTGGCCTGTTGGTGGTTCATGGGCGTCGCCATTTTGGATCCTGTGACAACAGGAAGTGGTGAAGCCACCATTTTGTTTTTCTGCTGAGCCAATGCAGGTTCTGTCAGAAAATTTAAAGGGGCAGGTTCTGACAGAAAAAATTTTGCTGCCTTTTCTCTGGCATAATGGCTCACAGGAGTCTCTGAGGTAATTGAGGCTTTGTTTTTATTGCCTTCAACATATCTCTTGATTTTTGGAGATCAGATTAATGTAAATGAAGCAGGCTCTGATAGATGACCACTGGATAACTTTCTATTCACTCTATTCTAAAAAGCAATGCATCCGGTTGGAAAAAGTACAAACTCAGCCAAAATCCTTTTGGTACCTCTAGGAGGCCTCTAAGTTGTCAGAAGAAAGGAACATTCTAATGACATACAGCTTAAAGGTTGGTTAGGTCAAGGGGATCCACATGAGTTAAAAGTTGTCTATCATCAGAAGATGATTTGAGTCTATGCTTCAGTAATCTACAAAAGGAATTATAACTGTTGGCAAAGAATAAAATGAATCAGTAATTAGGAAGTATCAATTAAAAATGACAAATGTATATGATCACATAAACTGCTGAGTTAACAGAATCCTTTGTCTAGAAGGGTATAAAACCATTGTACCTAATTTCTGTCTTTTGTTCAACGCTTCATGTACAGAGCTTTGAACCTATTGCACAATATACAAATTGTCTCTGATTAACCCAAAAGTTGTGTTGGTCTTATTAAATCCACAACAAGATAGCCTCTTTGTTATGAAGAGATTAGCGAGGGATTCATTTAAATCATTTTCCTCAGTTAAAGCCTTTAGGATACTGTATCTGGACTTTGCTGCTTCTTTGGGGTCAGGAGTTGCTTCAAGCAGAAAATCATAAGGGTCTTCTTCTGCTGTTACTTTGCCAGTATTTTCCTCATAATGAGAGGAAAAGTCAATTAGGGCCTTTCAGGACTTGTGGCTACTGACCTGTATCCTGCAATTTTCCTACTGGCTCCTTTTTCAGCATATTCTTTAGCTTCTTCATCAGAGCTGTCAAAATCATCTGTTCTGCTGGTTGCGTTTCGCAGTTTTCTTGATGCTGGCTAGCCATCTGAATCCTCCGGGCTCTGGTTAATACTGGGGATTCACAGGTCCAAGTAATTTTCTTTTTAGTGACCCCTTTTATTTTAGATGACATATGTGAGCTTGCTAAAGATCATTAGACCACAACCATCCTCATGCTATCAATTTGTTAGAAAAGTTTTTAGTTTAGGTTGTAGAGGTCAATAAGACCTTGGAATGTCCCAGCAGCTACAATTAAGCCAGATTTCTTTTACCAAGAAAAACTTTGTTTATTTAAAATCAATAAACTATTTACATTTTAAATCACAGAACATTGTATCTTGGTCTTTATTAATTTCTGAGGTAAATCTGCCTAGAGCATAATCCCTTCTTCTCTCTTTTCTCCTATGTGTCTCTTCTGTGTCTCCTGTGTCTCCCCAAGTGTGTGTGGGTAAAGGGGGTCATATTTATAGAGTGTCTAAGCCACTCCCCCTTCAGTCTCTTAGACAAAATGGAGGGAAAGTATAAACACAAAACCATCCTTCCAGTATAGACAGTGTGGTTCAGTGGCACTGCTTTAGATAATTATCTGACAAAGAGGTTGTATTTTAAAAAATGCCTTTAAAAGCCTCTGGTGATCCCAGTTGAGTTGCCTGATCATCAGGCTTCTAAAAGCATTTTTTTCTGCAACCTCTTAAGGTTGTAGAAAAAATGCTTTTAAAAGTTAAAAAAAAGAAAGTTGGCCATGCCCACCCAGTCACATTTCCCCCAAAGCCACACCCACAAAATAAGCCACGCCCACAGAACCGGTAGTAAAAAAATTTAGAACCCACCCCTGCCTTTCATGGTGTGCCAGCATGAACATAGCCACCCTGTTACCTATGGAACATTCAGATTCCATACTGCACGACTGCCTGCACCTAGTCCACGATGCTGAGCTGCTGCGATGCAACTGACAAGACTTGTCATTGCAGAATCTGGACCTGGAGCTCTTCACCGATGGATCACCTTACCTGCATGATGGGAGATGAGTTTCTGGAGCAGCAGTCTTTTCTCTCCATGAAATTGTCTGGGCTTCTTTACTATAGTGCCCAAGCTGTTGAACTGGTAGCACTGATTCAAGCCTGCGAAATTGCAGCGAACTGGTCTACCAATATATACACAGACTCACAATATGCTTTTGGAGTTTGCCATGCAAGCAGAGCCATGTGCAAACAATGGGGGTTCCTGATCTCAGCAGGACACCCCATTGCCCATGCTGCCTTGGTTTCCAAATTGCTAAAAGCCATACAATTGCCCTCAGCAGTTGTCATCATACACTATCATCATGCCCATCAAAAGGATGATGCCCAGGTTACTAAGGGCAACCAATATGCAGATCACACAGCCAAGTGGACCGCCCTACAACCACAGCCCACTTCAATAGCAATCCCTGCAATGGGGGTAGACACCAAAATCCCTTACAAAGGCTTCCTGGAAAAAGGGGAGGCAGAATTATGGGTAGTGAAATATGAGGCAACTTTCCAAGAAGGGTCCTGGCTAATACCAGATGGGAGGCCCATTGCCTCAGGCTCATTTGCCAACAATTACACTCTAAGGGTCACTGTGGGGTCCAGGCCATCGTAGATGCCACCAGACAAGTGTGGTATGTGCCTGGAGTGTGTAGAGAGGCTGCACGAATAGGCAAGTGTTGCCTGACCTGCCAGACTAACAATGCCTCATCCAAAAAGGTGATCCATGTGGGAGGGAGGCCATGGGCACAGCGCCCCTTTGAGAAGTTACAATTAGATTATATTCAACTACCCCGAGCCAATGGTTTTCAGTATGTCCTGGTATGCAGAGACCAACTCATCCACTGGGTCCAGGGGTGGGTTCTAAATTTTTTTACTACTGGTTCTGTGGACGTGGCTTATTTTGTGGGCATGGTTTGATGGTCATATGACAATTCTTTAGGATTTAGCAGAGGTACTTGTCTACCAGGTTTTTAACTGCTTGCAGAGCTGTACCAGTCTACCCATTTGTTCTTGGAGCATTCTAGGCTACCCATTTGTTCTTGGAGGCACCGGTCTACTCATTTGTTTTTGGAGGCACCTATCTACCCATTTGTTTTTCGAGTGCACTGGACTACCACCATACTGTCTTTTAACACTGATCAGCTGTAGAGCGGTCCTTTGAAGCCCTGCAGCAAGAGTTTAAACAGTTTTTTTCCTTCTAGCTGATCAGCTGGGACTTGGGAGGCAGCGAATAGATTGGAGGTCGGGCCAAATAAAAGGTAAGAATAACGTGAGGGGCGGGCGGGGAGGGAGCTCCTGAACAAAGAGAACTGGTTCGGTGATGTCATATCATCACCGCTACCGGCTTGGCCGAACCGGGCCAAACCGGGAGGAACCCACCACTGCACTGGGTAGAAGCCTTCCCTGCTGCCATGCCACTGCCCTTGAGACAGCAAGGCACCTACTAAAGGACATAGTCCCCAGGTTTGGAGTATCAAGTATCCTAAACATGGACAGAGGGATCCATTTTTTGTCCCAAGTTATCACCTATGTCCTCCAGGCCTTGGGGACCTCTCAGAACCTTCACACCTTTCACACCCTTGCTCATCTGGGGGTGGGGGTGGGGATGGAGAGAGAAAACAAAGGACTCAGCTCCTCCTAGGAAAGCTGTCAGGAAATTCACCTACCATGACCCCAAGTACTGCCTGTAGCCCCACTTCATCTTAGAAGTCTCAGAAAGACTTAGGCATTTCCCCTTTCGAGCTGCTGTTTGGTTGTCCACCAGACATCCTGTAAGGCTTGGACCCTCAATCCCTTAGCCCAGAGAGGAGGGAGGTGATTTTTATCATCATATATTTAAGCCTTGCATCAACAGCTCCACAGACTTTGGAGACAGAGTGCCCTGACCCAGATCCTGTCACTTGAAGAAAACCGCCACCCCTTCAAGCCTCGAGGCTAGATCTGAATCAAATCCTTCACCAGGAAATCACCAGTGCTACCAAGTGGAATGGACCCTTCCAGATCCTCCTCACAACCCACACCACTGTAAAGGTAGCTAAGAAAAACACCTGGATACATTGGTTTCACATCAAGCCAGCAGTCTTTGATTACAGCACAGAACCAGCCTCAACACAGAAAGTCCCATCCCTGCAGCTACAAAAAGACCCAGAGGCTGACAAGTGGGCAGTAAAGACTGTATTTTGCAATGGAGATTATTGTCATTCCCAACCTCCCCACCCCACTTTTCTTCTCTGGGTGATCTCCCAGCTGGAAAGTGAGCTGTGACCTTTTTCTTCTGACAGTGGTGAGCTGCCCATAGATCTTGTCATGTTGAATTCACCATAAACCATATTGTCTGAACAGGGATTCTATTATTAGTAAAAAGCAATTTGGCAAAGAGCCTTTAAGGCAGCTATCAGAAATGGAAGAATTGAAAAATTAATAAATAAGGCATAGAAACCTGAACAGAAGTAAGAATGCATAAGTGATTTTAAGGCACATGGCATAACTCCTGGCATTAGGAAAATATCAATTATACTGGAATGAGATAGAAAAACAACCATTGCAAACAACAGCAAACTGAGCTCTACCTCGGTCATGGCCCCCTGAGATCCATATGGCTCCCACACTAATGATGCCCCAGAAGTCTTTAAAAATTTGCTTATTTCCTGACCTTGGAGTAGGGTGGCCTTTATGGCTTTTTTTCCCCCACACAAGAGTTTGTTCAAAAATGTAAAAAAGTATAGCATCAAATATCAGGAAAAAAGGATCTAATGCTTCATATTACTCTTCTGCAGCATTTTTCCTTCGTGAAACATAAACCATTGGAATGAATAATCCCACATGTAAGCAATCCATGCCTTTCTTAACTCAGGGCAAATTCTTTTCTTTTACTGAGAACATCTGGGAAGAGGTTTTGGGAAAGTGTGCTTGAATGCTTTAAATTCCAGCAATTTCAAAGCTTTCATAGTATGTTTTTCCCCCCAGAATACTAAGTTAACTTAATAAGAGGGGATCTTGGTTGTTATAAAGGTTTGGTTTAGAACAAAATGTTATTATGCATTCAGAATCCTTTTCAGTGATCTTCAGAATGGATAAGCAATGTTAATTCAGGGAATTAATAAACAAATTTACAGTTTCATCATTTCTAGACTCTCACAAAATGTAGTGTTTTAATTGAGTTTTCTAAACACTGATGTTCTGATTGCAAATCTGTAATTGTTTCTCACAGAGTCAGAAGGTAAAATAAAAATGCAAAGAAGAAGGCTCAGGAAAGCTATTTGTTCTGCTTTTACCTATTTTGTTGAGAAATTGTCTATCTGCTCTTCCCAAGATTTTAATACTACTTCCTCCTCTTATTGAACTTATCAAAGTTTCCAGAAGAGACACTTTATGACAGAACATATTTGAAGGGTGGAGATCACAATTGGATGGTTTATAGCCACATGTACTGTAGATGAGAAAGGGGTTTGCAGAAGAATTTGGAAATCTTTGATTCTTAATGTCCTTACATTTGTTGCTGTAGGTTTCATTCTTCAAAATGTCACATGGTTTGCTTTTAATTGGCAGTGATCAAAGGGTGGCTCTAAAGCCACAAGGAGGAAGTCCAAGGCTCACAAACCTGGTTGCCAATCCATGCTTTAAGTTGCTTGTTCCTTAACTTTCCCATTGTTTAAGACTTTTGGAGCAGAAAGAGCTATACTCACAGAATTAGCAGGGTAATCTGCTACAGAAGGCAAAGAGATATCCCTTGAGGGAAGGTTACTTTTCATTACTTCCTGTCATGGAACTGTGTGACACTAAATCTGAGAAAATAGTATTTCCTGTAAAAGGAAAAGGAATGTGAATAGAAAAGAATGCTTGAGGCTTATTCATCTTGATTGAATATTAGCCTATGAATCTAACAACAGTTTAGATCAGTTGACTTGTTATGAAAAGAGAATTAGTTTATGAAAGTAAAACAATATATTGTTACTTCAGCAAGGATGGCTAATTTCAAATATTGCTCCACATTAGAAAATAGGAGTCAATCATTCTAAACATTTTATCAAAGCTTTTCTATGCTTTTGATTTCTGAACTAGTTTGCACACGTGAGATGGAGCTGTTCCTTCTAAAACTAATGGTCTTAATTATAATGATAAATAAGCTGATATATAGGGAAAGAGATGTATTCCCCAAGAGCTGATGCATACAGATTATTCTGACATGAATTCCTGAGCTATTAAAATGATCAGGTAAATCAAATGCAAGAGAATGCCTCTTCCTGAGATCCTGGAAACCATTGTCTGTCAAAATAAGATCCTGAAATAGACAGATACATGTTTTCATCCTGAATGTCAGCTTTGCTGTGCTATATTGGAGCAAAGACTAAGAAACTCCTTTATATCTTGAAGACTTCTTAATTTTCCCAGAAAAACCAACCATTGCCTTCCAGCTATCTCAAAATACAACATGCAAGAAATGATGGACAGAAAGAAGAGACAAGACCATATGACAAGGAAGCACATTCTAACATCTCCTGGCCACACATGTAGCCTTCATAAACCATGGATGAAATATGAGGAAGTTCTCAAAATTGCCACTGAATTGTAATTTTCAATGTATTCAAAAAAGACATTTTATTAGAGCTATGGAAAAATTATTTGACTGAATAATTCTAATGAAACAAATCTGCAAAGACTTGGCACTGATGAGTGGTGGGTTTATACCAGTTCGCACTGGTTCAGGCGAACTGGTAGTGGTAATTTGGCCTGGGTTGCCAAACCGGTAGCGACCGCTGGCTGGCCATGCCCCTGAACTGGTAGCCCAGTTGCTGCTCACTTGCCCTGCCCACCCGCACGACTGCCGGGAAGCAGCTGGCAAAGAGGCGACAGCTGGGAGGCTTCTTGCAGTCACATTGACAAAGAAAAAGCATCCAAGTTGCTGCCTCTTTGAGAGCCGCTTTGCAGCTGTGGTGCCTGGCCACTGGCCATGAAAACTAGCAGAGGTTGCCAAAAAAGCCACTGCCGGCTTCCGGTTTGCTTCTTGCCGCCGCCAGACGATCCCTTGGGATCGCTGCCCCATTGCCTGTAAAGAGCCGCCTTTACAACTGAAAGGCGGCTCGAAAAAACTCCATTTCCATGTGGAAATGGAGATAGAGCCAGCGGGGGCAGGTAGAGCTCTCTGCCTAGCCCCAAAAGTTTTTTTTTTACTTTTGGGGACGAAGCAGATGAGTCTCCCTATTTCCCTTGCCGTCGCTCCAGGCTTTGGGAGACCTCTGCTTATGCAGAGCTAGGCGACAAGATCACAATTGATAAAAAAGAAATATGAGACACAAAAGCAAAACCAACAAGATCAAGTTATAAAGCAGAATGAAAACCGATCAGTTGATATACAACTTGTAGAAAGAAAACCAGGATGGAGATCAAACCCACAAAAAGAAAAGAAAAAAAGAAATAGGTCTCACAAAAATAGAAATTTCTAAATTAAGCAACAGTGAAGCCAGTTATTTTAAAAAAATGAATGAATATATGAAAAGATAGTGGAGGCGAAGTATTGGTTAATATTATCCTGAGGAGAGTGACAGACCTCTGCAATGCCATAATTTTGGGATGTGAAAAGAGCCTTAAATTGTTGGATTTGAATTATCTATTTTGGATTTCTTTCTTTTATTGATAAATATATTATATTCATCTTGAGCTATAAGGCAAGAGAGCTACGCTGGGGCACGCAGAAAATCTGGTTGTTACCCATTAGGATGATGGGAATTAATAATCCTGATGAAAGACACAATTACAATTATATGGAATATAATCATAATGTCACTCAGGTGGTTGTTTTTTCTTTTATATATATATATGAGGATATTCTTTACTGATGGGGGCAGATGATGACTGAGGATTTTGAACAAACTGTTGCACCAGGATGCTATGTTACCCTAATATGGATGATGGACTCAACAATCCAGTGGAAAGACATCAAAGAAGATATTATATGGATTATAAATTTAAAGTCATTGACTTTCTTTTATATAACGGAATATATATATATATATCAATTTTCCTACTTCTTCGTAGGGTCTATGTGTGTTTTTCTTCTAGCCAGGTTTTCCCTACGTAGCCAAGGTTTTTTTTTTTTGTAGCTCCAGCTCAGTAGAATCTCATCTACTCGGTTCTGGGCTTTTTTCCTTTCTAACACCTAGCAACACCTGGATCTATTTAGGTCTCCCACCTAGCAGTCAGAGCTTGCTAGGTGTTAGAAAGGAAAAAAGCCCAGAACCGAGTAGATGAGATTCTACTGAGCTGGAGCTACAAAAAAAAACCTTGGCTACGTAGGGAAAACCTGGCTAGAAGAAAAACACACATAGACCCTACGAAGAAGTAAGAAAATTGATACTATGCCTTTACAGGGAGGAGGTGGGTGTGGCCTACTGACGACAGCTAACGAGCTAGAAATGGATCTATTTAGGTCTCCCACCTAGCAGTCAGAGCTTGCTAGGTGTTAGAAAGGAAAAAAGCCCAGAACCGAGTAGATGAGATTCTACTGAGCTGGAGCTACAAAAAAAAAAAACCTTGGCTACGTAGGGAAAACCTGGCTAGAAGAAAAACACACATAGACCCTACGAAGAAGTAAGAAAATTGATACTATGCCTTTACAGGGAGGAGGTGGGTGTGGCCTACTGACGACAGCTAACGAGCTAGAAATGGATCTATTTAGGTCTCCCACCTAGCAGTCAGAGCTTGCTAGGTGTTAGAAAGGAAAAAAGCCCAGAACCGAGTAGATGAGATTCTACTGAGCTGGAGCTACAAAAAAAAAAAAAAAACAACCTTGGCTACGTAGGGAAAACCTGGCTAGAAGAAAAACACACATAGACCCTACGAAGAAGTAAGAAAATTGATACTATGCCTTTACAGGGAGGAGGTGGGTGTGGCCTACTGACGACAGCTAACGAGCTAGAAATGGATCTATTTAGGTCTCCCACCTAGCAGTCAGAGCTTGCTAGGTGTTAGAAAGGAAAAAAGCCCAGAACCGAGTAGATGAGATTCTACTGAGCTGGAGCTACAAAAAAAATACCTTGGCTACGTAGGGAAAACCTGGCTAGAAGAAAAACACACATAGACCCTACGAAGAAGTAAGAAAATTGATACTATGCCTTTACAGGGAGGAGGTGGGTGTGGCCTACTGACGACAGCTAACGAGCTAGAAATGGATCTATTTAGGTCTCCCACCTAGCAGTCAGAGCTTGCTAGGTGTTAGAAAGGAAAAAAGCCCAGAACCGAGTAGATGAGATTCTACTGAGCTGGAGCTACAAAAAAAAACCTTGGCTACGTAGGGAAAACCTGGCTAGAAGAAAAACACACATAGACCCTACGAAGAAGTAAGAAAATTGATACTATGCCTTTACAGGGAGGAGGTGGGTGTGGCCTACTGACGACAGCTAACGAGCTAGAAATGGATCTATTTAGGTCTCCCACCTAGCAGTCAGAGCTTGCTAGGTGTTAGAAAGGAAAAAAGCCCAGAACCGAGTAGATGAGATTCTACTGAGCTGGAGCTACAAAAAAAAAAAAACCTTGGCTACGTAGGGAAAACCTGGCTAGAAGAAAAACACACATAGACCCTACGAAGAAGTAAGAAAATTGATACTATGCCTTTACAGGGAGGAGGTGGGTGTGGCCTACTGACGACAGCTAACGAGCTAGAAATGGATCTATTTAGGTCTCCCACCTAGCAGTCAGAGCTTGCTAGGTGTTAGAAAGGAAAAAAGCCCAGAACCGAGTAGATGAGATTCTACTGAGCTGGAGCTACAAAAAAAAAAAAAAAAACCTTGGCTACGTAGGGAAAACCTGGCTAGAAGAAAAACACACATAGACCCTACGAAGAAGTAAGAAAATTGATACTATGCCTTTACAGGGAGGAGGTGGGTGTGGCCTACTGACGACAGCTA
Source organism: Arizona elegans (assembly GCA_022577455.1). NCBI lineage: Eukaryota > Metazoa > Chordata > Lepidosauria > Squamata > Colubridae > Arizona > Arizona elegans. The sequence continues at coordinate 77,967,194 of JAKOOJ010000004.1, read as the reverse complement.
ACGAGCTAGAAATGGATCTATTTAGGTCTCCCACCTAGCAGTCAGAGCTTGCTAGGTGTTAGAAAGGAAAAAAGCCCAGAACCGAGTAGATGAGATTCTACTGAGCTGGAGCTACAAAAAAAAAAAACCTTGGCTACGTAGGGAAAACCTGGCTAGAAGAAAAACACACATAGACCCTACGAAGAAGTAAGAAAATTGATACTATGCCTTTACAGGGAGGAGGTGGGTGTGGCCTACTGACGACAGCTAACGAGCTAGAAATGGATCTATTTAGGTCTCCCACCTAGCAGTCAGAGCTTGCTAGGTGTTAGAAAGGAAAAAAGCCCAGAACCGAGTAGATGAGATTCTACTGAGCTGGAGCTACAAAAAAAAACCTTGGCTACGTAGGGAAAACCTGGCTAGAAGAAAAACACACATAGACCCTACGAAGAAGTAAGAAAATTGATACTATGCCTTTACAGGGAGGAGGTGGGTGTGGCCTACTGACGACAGCTAACAAGCTAGAAATGGATCTATTTAGGTCTCCCACCAAGCAGTCAGAGCTTGCTAGGTGTTAGAAAGGAAAAAAGCCCAGAACCGAGTAGATGAGATTCTACTGAGCTGGAGCTACAAAAAAAAAACCTTGGCTACGTAGGGAAAACCTGGCTAGAAGAAAAACACACATAGACCCTACGAAGAAGTAAGAAAATTGATACTATGCCTTTACAGGGAGGAGGTGGGTGTGGCCTACTGACGACAGCTAACGAGCTAGAAATGGATCTATTTAGGTCTCCCACCTAGCAGTCAGAGCTTGCTAGGTGTTAGAAAGGAAAAAAGCCCAGAACCGAGTAGATGAGATTCTACTGAGCTGGAGCTACAAAAAAAAAAAACCTTGGCTACGTAGGGAAAACCTGGCTAGAAGAAAAACACACATAGACCCTACGAAGAAGTAAGAAAATTGATACTATGCCTTTACAGGGAGGAGGTGGGTGTGGCCTACTGACGACAGCTAACAAGCTAGAAATGGATCTATTTAGGTCTCCCACCTAGCAGTCAGAGCTTGCTAGGTGTTAGAAAGGAAAAAAGCCCAGAACCGAGTAGATGAGATTCTACTGAGCTGGAGCTACAAAAAAAAAAAACCTTGGCTACGTAGGGAAAACCTGGCTAGAAGAAAAACACACATAGACCCTACGAAGAAGTAAGAAAATTGATACTATGCCTTTACAGGGAGGAGGTGGGTGTGGCCTACTGACGACAGCTAACGAGCTAGAAATGGATCTATTTAGGTCTCCCACCTAGCAGTCAGAGCTTGCTAGGTGTTAGAAAGGAAAAAAGCCCAGAACCGAGTAGATGAGATTCTACTGAGCTGGAGCTACAAAAAAAAAAAAACCTTGGCTACGTAGGGAAAACCTGGCTAGAAGAAAAACACACATAGACCCTACGAAGAAGTAAGAAAATTGATACTATGCCTTTACAGGGAGGAGGTGGGTGTGGCCTACTGACGACAGCTAACGAGCTAGAAATGGATCTATTTAGGTCTCCCACCTAGCAGTCAGAGCTTGCTAGGTGTTAGAAAGGAAAAAAGCCCAGAACCGAGTAGATGAGATTCTACTGAGCTGGAGCTACAAAAAAAAAAAAAAAACCTTGGCTACGTAGGGAAAACCTGGCTAGAAGAAAAACACACATAGACCCTACGAAGAAGTAAGAAAATTGATACTATGCCTTTACAGGGAGGAGGTGGGTGTGGCCTACTGACGACAGCTAACGAGCTAGAAATGGATCTATTTAGGTCTCCCACCTAGCAGTCAGAGCTTGCTAGGTGTTAGAAAGGAAAAAAGCCCAGAACCGAGTAGATGAGATTCTACTGAGCTGGAGCTACAAAAAAAAAAAACCTTGGCTACGTAGGGAAAACCTGGCTAGAAAAAAAACACACATAGACCCTACGAAGAAGTAAGAAAATTGATACTATGCCTTTACAGGGAGGAGGTGGGTGTGGCCTACTGACGACAGCTAACGAGCTAGAAATGGATCTATTTAGGTCTCCCACCTAGCAGTCAGAGCTTGCTAGGTGTTAGAAAGGAAAAAAGCCCAGAACCGAGTAGATGAGATTCTACTGAGCTGGAGCTACAAAAAAAAAAAACCTTGGCTACGTAGGGAAAACCTGGCTAGAAGAAAAACACACATAGACCCTACGAAGAAGTAAGAAAATTGATACTATGCCTTTACAGGGAGGAGGTGGGTGTGGCCTACTGACGACAGCTAACGAGCTAGAAATGGATCTATTTAGGTCTCCCACCTAGCAGTCAGAGCTTGCTAGGTGTTAGAAAGGAAAAAAGCCCAGAACCGAGTAGATGAGATTCTACTGAGCTGGAGCTAGAAAAAAAAAAAAAAACCTTGGCTACGTAGGGAAAACCTGGCTAGAAGAAAAACATACATATATATATATATATATATCAGAGTGGGCAGTGGATTAAAGATATTAAGAATTGTTGTGCATGGCAATTTTGTAGGAAAGTGGGTGGAAATAGGTTAGTTTACTGATTGTTTAGTTTAAGAAAAGGGATGTTTAAGTGATATATTTAGGGAGTGGAGCAAATGGATAGAGTTGAATAAATGTTAAATTAGGATTTATGGGGTAGGCTGCTTTGAAATGTTATATTAATATACACAAAAGATTAAATGTTAAAGTAGGATTTATTATATAGTTTTAAAGTGGAAGGTTGTTTTGAAATGTTGTATTAATATACAGATATAAGTATGGAGGAGAAGAAAAAGGGCAGAATATTGTTAAATTGGGAGTTACAATAATATTATAAGTTATAAATTAGAAGTTATACAATGTTACAGTAGAATGTTATTTTGAAATGTATGGTAAAAGGGGGAAGTAACAATATTAATAATACTATTAGCAAGTAGGGGTCAGTACTTAGAGGAGGGAGTAAGGGGATGGTAAAATATTATATAATCTGTTATGAATTAGGCCTTTGTTGTGAAGAAGTCACAGGGGGGGATGGGTGGTGAGGGGGGGTTAGGGTGGAGGGGGGGAGAAAAATGGGGGAAAAAATTTGTATTCAAAAACTTTTTCAATTAAAAAAAAAAAGCCACTGCCATCACATCCCATTACCTTCTGTGTTGTGCTCGGACTGAAGCATCCCATTGCCTGCTGCGTCAGCCCGAGCACAATGCAGCAGGCAATGGGATATGCATGTGCGGCCGGTGTGAAGAACAGGGTGACAATGGCAGTGGCTTTTTCAGTGACCTCTGGTAGTTTTCTTTTTCTTTTTTGATGCTACTGTGAGAAGCCTCCCAGCCGCCTCTTTGCCAGCTGCTTCCTGGCAGCGGCAGCTGGCTGGAGGCTGCCGAAAACAACTGGAGGTCAGCTTGCCTTCTGGACTCCAGACCAGCTGCCACGGGAGGAAGTTAAGCAGCCCGAAGAAAGAGGTGGTGGTGGGGGAGGAAGTGTGGCTAGGGCTGGGGCTGCTGATGGAGGGGAAATGGGGCGATGTGTGTGACTGGTGAAGGGAGGGCGGGGTGGCATGTAGGAGGACGCCTTTGATAGATTAGGCCAGACCTGGGCAGAAAATAAGTAGATAGGTAGAAATTCAAAAAAAATTCCCACCTTTTTTTGTGGGCGTAGCTAGATGGGGTGTTCATGTGACTGAGTGGCCGTGGCCATGAGTGACATCATGTTGGCCATGCTCACTCAGTCACATGACCACCAAGCCACACCCACGAAGCAAGCCATGCGCACAGAACCGGTAGTAAAAAATTTTGAAACCCACCACTGGCATTGATGGTTATCAATTTGCAGCTGTCATGCCATTTTATCTTGGTCCCCTTCAGTGTTTCCTATATATGTAGAGAACTATTTGAAGTGAGGCTACCAGTCAAGAGAGATTAATTCTGGTTTTTAGAGTTTGCAAAGTACATCGTGTCACATCCAGCATTTAACTTTGACTCTGTGATAGAAATCATTGTTTCTAGTGCTTTCAACAAAGTACCAAGGTGGAGTGTGTCCAAGTTAATGCAGGCCTAAATGTTAAATATAGGACAATAATAGTACCATTCATATAACTGAATTTTAATTTAGGATTCATTTTAATTTTTGTCCCAATTTGTTCCTTTTTGGAATGCAATAATCAGCATGTCACTGAAAGTCAACTTCTATGCTCAGGTTGAAGAAAATTGTAGAGTTTTAGCGCATGATATGCACTTTGTTAGGATATGGTATAAGCCTAACAAGTTGTCCAGGCAATATATGTGTTCTATCACTTTAAATGTATTCTATAACTTTAAGATGTAATGCTGAGTAATTGTACTGCTGAGTCATTGTAATGACTAATGACTGCTGACTGCTGACTGACTGCTGACTCCAATTATTCTAATTGTACTGTTGAGTCATTGCACTTCTGACTTCACTTATCTTAAATGGATAATTACTAATGTTAGCTGTATATAAGGAGAGAGCTGAGCTATAGTCATTGTTGCTTGACTTACTGCTTGACTTGTTGGTCAGAATTGGTTGGACTTGTTGGAACTATTGGAACTGTTACTGTCGTGTGAAGAAGCTCTCATCGTGGATGGATCTGCTATCATCGTGATTTGTTACCAGCGTTGAATTGCTGTTTGTATGGTAAGATGATATCTGTAACTTTGGACTGATTTGAATGGCTAAAGACTTAGATTGACTAAAAGACTATGCAATTGTTTTTCACTACAAAGTAAAAGCTTTGTTAAACCAGTTTGTATATATTGTATTCATTGCTCTCAGTACCATTTCTCTGTGCACTTACTCTGCTGGTTGGTAACACAACAATATCCTTAACACACTTTTTATATTACACCTACAGCAGGGACAGGTTATGGTCCATGGTAAGAAAATTTGCTGATGACCTTACTATTGCCCAGGGGATGCCTACATTGGGGTGGGGGCTTTTGTGTCCCCATTTGTCCCCAAACTCAATTTTTTAGGTTAAAAATAATAGAATGATGGTGCTATAAATAATATGTGGCTATGCTGAACAAAATCATATTCTTGAGTACTTAGGAATCATCTGATTCTGGGCTATTTTCAAGTCATAGGTTTCTCTTCTAAACTATCAATCACTGAACTGGTTTCAGTTCAAGCAGCAAGGACACTTGATTTATTAGGGTGTAGGAGAATTAGTTAATGCTTAGCCCTTATTCAGGGAATGGAATGAGATATATGCAACGTTTAAACTTGCCAAGTTCCTTGTCTAAGGAAGGTATAGGCTTCCATACAACTGCAAAACTTGAGAGAGGGGGGAGAGGGGGGGATAGAGAGACAGAGATGCATTAGTCTGTTTTGCTGGGTGAAAGATCAAAATACAGGCTGCAAACAGACCTTAGCATTTCAGAGATATTTCAGTGATGTTTGTACATCCTTTTATTTTGTGTATGTGTCCAACATTCATATCCGGTCTAACAAGTTCTGCAGAATTTCAAAATGCTATATAACCTACAAAGCCTATACACAGAGATAATAGAAAAATGAATGTGCACAGACAATATCACTGAGATTTTGTTGGGAGTGACCTATCATATGTATTGCCATAGTGTTGTTAATGAGATCTGATCTGAGATAAATACAGGCTCTAGTTTTTCAGTCAGAGATAAATTTGAGGCAAGTTAAGCCTCAGAAGTCCTGCAACTGAGATTGGAATGAAAGGGGATGTATTTCTCTGTCTGGATGGAAGTACACACAAAATGAACAGCTGATACCTTCAGTCCAACACCCAGCAGGTTCTGTGACTTACTTTCATCATTGTCTTATGACTGCTGTTAAATAATACAGGAAATTGGTGAACATTTCAAAGTTTTCATCTTTTGATGCGTATTTTGATTTTGATTTCAATATTTATAGATATGAACAACAAGAAAAAAGGGTATCTGTAGTTGGTGGGAACCCATAAGATATTGTTATTTTACTGTTCATTGAGTTTGCCCTCAAATGCTATTATAGATTTTATTAATATATTTCATTGTATATTTTTGAATTGTATTTTTATCTAATGTTCACCATCCAAAGTTGCTACAGTGAGGTGAGTAGCAATATCAATCATATTAATAAATAAAATATGAATATAAACCAGATACGGGGATAACATTTCTTTAGAGCAACTTTGGATGAGATGTGTTACTATTGTATGTACAACAGTGTGAAATCACAACTCTAACTGGTGCGGGACTTCATATGCATTGAGTTCTTCAAAAGAACCAAGCATGTTGTAACATATTGGTACATTACACAGTATGTATAGATCTAAGCAGTGTGTCTTTTTGTAACTGACAGTGCAAATTTTGTCAATGCGCAGATTTCCAAATGCTGTTTTTGTTATGGCTGATAATTGGGACCACAACGTTCAGTTTTTGCCACAATCTTTCAGTTTCAGTTTTTAGACCTTGATACCTTATGATCTTCAATTCTTTGTCTTATAGTCTACTATTCCCTGATATTGCTCATCAATTATTCATATTTCCTTCTTATCAACCAAAGTTAAATCTGGTGTATTATGAGCCAATATTTTATCAACTTGTCTTCAGAAATTCCACAATATTGAAGTTTCTCATTAGTTTTTCATTACTGACACCTGATAAATTTTAAAGATATTCTAGTGAATCATTTGGTAATTGCATTATGTTTGTTATTTATAATCAGTTTATGCAGTCATCTTGTACAACCTGAATATATGATCTACTGTTTTTTCTGCCTCTTTGTACAATTTTCAGTTTGACTCATTTGACAATTTTTCAATTCTGGTCTTCTCTACATTAGTTTGAATATCTTGCTCTCAGGCAGCCATAATTAAAACTTAAATTTTTGTAGCACTACCCCCAAAAAGGCCGCTGGAGTCCGGGTTCTTCTGGCCCTCTTGGTATGGCTGCCGGTCCACACTGGTCCCTCACTCAGGCACCTCTACTGGCCTGGATCATGTAGTGTCGTGGTAGTCAGTCTCCTCTCAGCAGTCAGGTCACATGGTGGGATGATGGTCAGTCTTTTCCCAGCAGGCAGGTCATGTGATAAGATGGTATTCATGTGGCTGGTTGACCCTTCTTTCTCTCTCCCTCTCCCTCTCCCTCCTCTCTCCCTCCCTCCTTCCCCTTCTCTCTCTGTCACAATGATGGCTGTCACAATGTACTGTAGTAACCATAACCAGTCATGACCAGTCCATCCTGGCCCACGGAGAAAGACCAGAAGGAAATCCCGGATGAGCCCTCACTTGTAGTACTACCCCCGAAAGAGCTGCTGGAATCCGGGTTCTCCTGGCCCTCTTGGTATGGCTGCCAATCTATACTGGTCCCACAGAAGCCTCTCTTATCCTATCCCCCTTCTCTCCCTCAGGCTTGCCCCAAAGAAACCTCTCCTATCCTCCCTATTGCCTTCACTCTCTCTCCCTTTCCCCAGGCCCCTTTCTCTAATTCCCCCTTAAGCCTCTTTTCCTATCTTCTCAGAGGCCTCCTTTTCCCCAGGCATCCCTTCCTATCCTTATCTTCCAGCTTTTCATCCAGATCAAGAAGCCCTCCTCTCACACTCCATCCTCCTCTTATTCCCTTCTTCCCCCCCCCGCTACATTTTCTCCCTAATTTTCCAGGTTTTGTAAAACATTGGCAGGTTTTTATTTATCCACTTTATCCCTTGATTTTTTTGTAATGGTTTATCTTGTTAACCTTCCATTCTTGTTTTTATTGCATTATTTCAATATTCATGTTTTGTTTCCTGAACGTTCAGTACATTCCAATTTCTAACTTGCATCAATGTTTGTTCTTGGCTGTCTTTTAGGTAATTAGCCAGTACATGTTTTTCTTCTTTAATAATTGTTTGTTTGATTTGAAATAAAATTCTGGTCCCATTTCTGTGGGGTAGGGCACGAGGTGGGGGAGGGGGCATCAGGATTTTAGAGATGCTTAGGTGGGACATGGCCAAAAAAAGGTTGGGAACTAATATAAAATATTTTTTGCTCCTTGACATTTAAGATTAGTTTTTTTTCAAAATCACTAAAAGTGGGATCACAGCTAAGGATGATAATGAATCACCCTGGAAGATTTCTTTCTTTCTTTCTTTCTTTGTTTATTTATTGGTTTACTTAGTTACTTAGTTATTATTTTTTCTTACTTTATTACTTTATAAATAACTCAGGGTGGTGAACATACCCACTACTCTTTCCTCCTATTTTCTCCATAAATAATCCTGTGAAGTGGATTGAGCTGAGAGAGACTGACTAGCTCAAAGCCACCCAGACATCTTACATGCTTAAGGCAGGACTAAAATCAGTTTCTTGAGTGTTAGGCTGGTACCTTAACTACTCAACATTTCTCATAACGTTAACAAGTCCATATTTTTCATTTCCAGTCACAAATTTTATCTTCCACTACTTCAATTTTTTCTATAAATGTTATTTTTTTCTGAGACCAGTTGTTTTCAAACATTTGATGATGCAACTACTGTATGTGATAACAATTCAAACAAATTTTTAGCAATCCAGACCATATGTAAATAGGTTTTTCATTTTTTTGCAGTTTTCCAAAAGTATTTTGTCAAACAGAAGCCCTAGTGGTACAGTGGTTAGAGTGAAGTATTGCAGGTTAACTCTGCCTACAGCCTCAATTTCGATCTTGACTTGGCTCAAGGTTGACTAAGCCTTCTATCATTTCAAGGTTGGCACAGAGAGGACCCAGATTTTTGGGGGCAATATACTGTCATTATAAATCACCCAAAAAGTGCTGTAATGCAGTATGGAGCGGTACATAAGTCTACATACTATTGCTATTGCTATCTTTTGTACCTTTGGCTTTCCATTTATTTCCTTTCTGTTCTATAGGAAGGATGTTATTTTCTGTTGAATAATCCTGGATGTTGCTATTATGCCTGAAATTTAAACATTGTAGGCAAGCATGTTATTGGCCTATAGCAGGGATGGCTAACCTTTTTGCCATCGATTGCCAGGAGAGGGGGGTGGGGGGGAGGGTCGTGCATGCATGTGCCCACGCGCATGCACACGCAACCCCACCCATCCCCGCTCTTGGCACATGATGGCCTGGAAGGCCCATTTTTCTTTCTTACCTGATTCCAGATACTTTCTATGGATCTGGGAAGGTCGATTCCTTTTTGCCATATTTATTCCTCATCTATTTTTGTAAAAAAACAATATTACCCTTCATCCTCATCTCTAATCTTAATCAAATTCATTTTTTCCCTTCTATTCTATATTATACCCCTTCCCATTGTCATCTATTTTTATATCCATCCTCACATTGGTTAATTATGTAATATTAGTTGTTTAATATAAATTCAACATTTTAATATAAATCAATTAGTTATATAACTACCTTTTTTGTATATTAATCAATATGAACATGAATATTCCAATTATTTCCATGCAATCCAATTTCTTACAAATCAATTAATTATATTTACCAATAATAATAAACCAAATAATTTCCCCCATATATTCCTCCAAACCACAACTTAACCATTTCTGCTTTCAGAAATATACAATTAATAGTATCTCAATTATTACAATTCCCTAGTTAAATAGAGCTTTTTTTCTTTTGTGTTTTAAAATCTTTCCCTAAATTTCCCATTGTTTGCACCTACCTTTTTTGGTGAGGAAAAAGAAAAGAATTCTGCCTGCCTAATTTTCCAACGTTGTAGCAACAGCAAAACAGTTTCAGTTTCGTATTTAAGCAGAGCTAAGGGGAAAAAAAAATCTGCTCCAGGACTCTTTGCAAGGAAGCAGCAGAGCCCTGAGCAAAACAGCTGAGACAAATCAACTGAGACTCGGGAGCCGATCTAAGCAAGGGCTAATTAGCCTATGCTGAAGCTCCACGGGCCAATAAAATTACAAAAAAACACCGAACCATTTGTTAAATTGCTGGCTCGCCTGCCCCTTGCCCACCACTATTTATTGGCAGTGGAAGAAGAGTCAAAACTATTTTTTTTTGCTTCTGAAATATGTGGGACATAATGTTATAGAGGTGACTAACAATGTATACTTGATATGACTTGTTAGAAGAGTTTTTAAAATTCAAATTTGAAAATGTATCCCTTCAAGAATTACAAGTAAAAAATAGAGATGATGGATTCTTAATAGTAAAGCTTACATGAAAAGGTTGCAGTAAGTATATCAAGGTGCTGCAAGTGATTCACAAGTATTCCTTTTCTCCCTGTCAGCAAACTTTCAGAATTGGCCCTGGAAGTGGAACTATCTGTATTGTTTTCACAGGTGTTCTTGTTGGATTTAGCTGAAGTAAGAGTCTGGAAATACTATAGAAGATTTCTTGCTTTTCTCTCGATTGTTGTGGCTTGCTTAAAAGATAACTCTCCGTCTGCTTTCTGGATACAATTATATTTGATGGACCTTTCTTTTTTTTATCTCTTTCTTTCTTTTTTGTGGCTTCTCACCTCAGCCTGAGACCATATAAAATTGGATTAAGGGAATCAAGAGCCTGAAGATTTTTTTTAATTTTTTTTTATTATTGTTGACTTTCCTATAGCTATTGGATTAGGGTTTAGAAGAACCTGAAGAATGGTGGTATTTTATCTGCTTTTTTTCTCTTTTTAAATTTTTTTTTGCTTCTCCCTTTTCCTTTTTTAAAATTGGATAAATTTTTAAATTTTCCCTTTTCCTTTTTTTTTCTTTCTTCTTTCTTATTTTGGAATAAAATGAGTAGGAAAATTGTGACTGTGGGATCGGCTGCAACTACACCTTCTTCGTAACCATCCAGAGGACAACGATCCATCCAGACAATGCTGCAGCAAGATAAAGAAAGAGAAAAAGAGAAAGATTTACTGATACAAACGATTTTCCAAACAGTTTTAAGGATGGAACAACAGCTGCTGAAGACAGATGAGAAAGTCCAGAGGATGGAACAGCAACTACTTAAGACAGATGAAAAAGTGGTCAATAGGGACTTCCGGCAGTGACATCATCGTGAAGGGGGTGAGGAAACGGGGCTGCCGTTTCTGGAACCCAAAAACTCTCTATTAGAAGCTCTTTGAGATCACTCCCGATCCCGTAGAGATTGGGAAATAAAAGGGGAAGTCTTGAAGCCCCAGGGCGTTGCGCTAGCATCGGAGGGGATACAGGATGAACCTCTTTAAGCTGGTGGAGAGGAAGTCGGCCTTCAGGGCAGATAGGAGCGATGGCGCCGCCTAGAGTGAAGCCAAGAGTGGAATAGCAGTTTCAAGTGGTTGCGTGAAGGAGCCCCAGATGGAATAGGCGAATAATACTGAGAAGCGGGAACTGAGGTGGGCGCAAAACTGACGGACTATTTAGTGGCGGCGGATTAAAAGAGAAGCACAATAGGAGGTAAAGAACAACAGCGTAAGGAAGAAGAAACCTACGGAGTGACTAGGAAATATTGGAGGACTGATAACCTTAGGACCTTGAGACGGAGGTGGAGAAGGAGAGAGCCAGAGAAGGAGATAAACTGTACAACCTAAATAACACCGAGGGCTAAGAAGAACCTAAAGGATTTTTGAAGTGCCTGTGGGACTTAAAAAGAGATTGGCGACAGCAGCAACTTTAGACAGAAAGACTAAGATTCGGGGGGAAGAAAGACTGATACGAATGGACTACAGGAAACAGTTACATTTACAGCCACAGTTGGGACCGGAGAAGAAATGTTAAGTACTACTAAGGAAAGAAAAAAAAAACTTTTTTTTTACTCTTATATTTAAAAAATTGCATTTTTATATATTATTCAGTTAGTAAAGTAATGAAAAACAGGGGGGGGGGAATGGAAACTATATTATAACTTAGAAATATATATGGTATTGTGAATTCATAAAATTTGAAAAAGGGGAAGGTGAATGAATTATAACTTAGATTGATTGAAAATATTGTAAAGTAAGAAGTGAAAACTTGCAAAATAATAACTAAGTATTATTGAGTGATTAATAATTAATGATAGTGTGATTAAAGTGTGGAAAGTCTATATTGATAGAAGTAACAAAGGTGTGTGGATACAGAGTAAGGAAAATTAGCGATTAAGAAGTCTGTAGGAGCCTCTCTAGGAGTCTGTAGGAGCCCCTCTAGTCTCTGGAGGCTGGGGACAGAAAAAAATGTCACTTCCTGTCCCACCAGGAGTCGGGAAATGGGCCCTTTCAGCCTTCGTAGGGCCTCCGAGGGAGTGGGAAAGGCTGTTTTCGCCCTTCCCAGATCCATAGAAAGGATCTGGAGCCAGATAAGAAAGAAAAAGGGGCCTTCCCCACCCCCCCAGGCCCTCCAGAGGCAGGAAACAGCCTGTTTCCCTACTTCTGGTGGGCCCAGAAGGCCCAAAAATCAGCTGTCCGGTGTGCGCATGCACCCCAGAGCTGAGCTGGCGTGCCCACTAATATGGCTCCACGTGCCACCTGTGGCACGTGTGCCATAGGTTCGCCATCACGGGCCTATAGTTTCTGGATGTTGTCCCTTTCCCTATATCACTTTGAATCAAATGTATTGCCAGTTATTAACCAGTGGCTGAAGTTTTCTTTATGTAATATTTCATTAAGTTATTTAGTTAAAGTTGAAGGTAAACTAGTCAGCTATTTGAGCCAAAAGCTATGCAATTGATCATTTCCAGGAGATGTTTAGTTTTTAATCCTTTTCATTCAGTTTTTAACCAATTCTGCTCTTATTGTTAGTTCTTCCATTTGATTTTTATTAAATTTATCCTCAAAGAGGATATTGATTTTTCTTACTGTCTTGCGCTTTTATCTCTCTTTTTATTTCTTCTTTATTTTTGCTTCCTTATTCTATATTAAATTGTATTAGTTTTTATCTTTGTTTTAACACATACAGATACATATTATAAATATTATATAATATATAAACAGATATCCAACTCTTATTTTAACCCAGACACTTCTTTCTTAGACCAGTGTTATATCCAATGCCTATGTATTTAGGTGTCAATTCTATTGAATCTGACTTCTCAATAAAAATGCAATTTTTCTTCCTAATTAGGACTGATACAAATATGAGGGTACTGCATAGCCTGGAATTGTGATCATAACTGACACCTCCAGTAAAATTATGAATCATCTTTACTCATTGAATAGAAGATTGTGCATTTTTGATATTTCACAACCAGTTCTGCAAGATAACTGATTTTTCCCCCAATGGATAGATCTACAAGACAAAAGGTAGTGCATTACTAAAAGTGCAGGAAATGTTAAGAGAGCTGCCAAGATGTAGAGAAAGAGTTCAACAATTGTGGGATTCTCTTGATTTGTACAACAAAACTGAGGCCATCTGACATCATAAGTCTCCATCCAATGCCTAAGTGAAACACTGACAAAAAGACCCAAGGGCCTGTTCTGCTTTGGGCAAGTGGCTACAAATTGCTAAATGAACACAAAGGTTAAGCTATACAAAAGCTTCTTAGTTGCCAAAAGGGATTGCAAACAATAGTGTTATTAGAACAGCAGGTGTGGCTGCTTTGCTTGTAAGGTGAGATGCCAAAAAACCAAAACCTCACCAAAAACAAAGAACAACATGAAAGGTTATATGAGAAACATTTTATAAAATATTATTGTGATAAAACTATCTCTGCAATTTCCACAGGGAGACATAATTTAGCACAATTTAATGATAGTGTCAGCCAGATCTACAGCATGGGTTTCTTCAACATGCTTACCATTGGCTGCCATATTAATGGGGCGGCGGCGGGGGGGGGGCGCTCGGGTATTTGGGATGGGAAAGTGAGCTGGTGTAGTCTCATGAGAACTGAAAGGGAGTTTACACTCATGAAATATGGTGCTGATGAAGGGAGGTGTTTATACTCTGTCAAGCCCAACTGTCCTGAGACTCATATGGGAGAAATACTTAAATATGGGCTTTTTCACAACATCATACTGGACGTTGATTGGACTCTCAGTGCTGGACCCTGGGGGGGAGGGATTTGGGGTGACTTTCAATCTGTAACTTTCCCATGTTTTGAATCAGATCTTGCCTTGCTTTCGCTGCTATAATTTCAAACTTAGTAAAAGTAGCTCTTCTCTAAAACAATGGAGTTGGGGGTTTTCTTTCTTGAGTTTTGAACAGCGGCAGGCCTGACAGGTGGTGGTTCTGTAATATTAAAACTAATTATGCCTGTGAAGGCCAGTTGGAGCTAAATCAGAGCACTGTGCATCAATAAAGACGTTGTTTGACTCAGTAGTTCATTTTGAATAACAAATCAAAGAAATTTAGCACAATCTATCACATCCATGTGAAAATTAATTTGTGAGTGTAACAAAAATATCTTTTAAAGGAGCTATCAGCATAATGTGGACTAGGAGGCTGATCCGCCAGTTGCGGCCCTTTCTTGATCGGGATTCCTTGTGCACAGTCACTCATGCCCTCGTGACCTCTCGCCTTGATTACTGTAACGCTCTCTACATGGGGCTCCCCTTGAAGAGCACCCGGAGGCTCCAACTGGTCCAGAATGCAGCAGCGCGGGTAGTGATGGGAGCAGCATGGCGCTCGCATGTAACACCGCTCCTGCGCGAGCTGCACTGACTCCCGGTGGTCTTCCGGGTGCGCTTCAAGGTGTTGGTTCTCACCTTTAAAGCGCTCCATGGCATAGGGCCTAGCTATCTTCGAGACCGCCTGCTGCCACCGACGACCTCCCATCGACCCGTGCGCTCCCACAGAGAGGGCCTCCTCGGGGTGCCATCAGCCAAACAATGCAGGCTGGTGACCCCCAGGGGGAGGGCCTTCTCTGTGGGGGCACCTACCCTCTGGAATCAGCTGCCCCCAGAGATAAGGAGAATCCAGGACCTCAGTGCCTTCCGCCGTGCCCTTAAAACCTTCTTTTTCCAACAAGCCGGGCTGGCCTAACTCTTTTTAAGTGTTTTTTAATTGTTTTTGTTTTGTTTATTGTTTTAATTAATGGGGCCAAATTTATACATATTTTTAACTGTATTTTAATATTTGTATTTGATGTTTTTATTTGCCTGTTCACCGCCCTGAGTCCTCAGGGAGAAGGACGGTATACAAGTTCAAAAATAAAATAAAAATAAAAATAAATTTTAAAAGTTAGGATATTACAAAGCCTTTGTCCTTAAAAATGACTATATTTTAACATCTGAGGAGTCAGCAAACTGACATGGACTGGGACTGGACTCTTTCAATTGAAAACATGCTGTTTAATATACAGAGTACTAAAAACAAAGCAATGCCATTGCTTTTATAGTTAGAAAAGATAAAGCAAGAACAGTAATTGATTACAATGCAATCAATGATTGAATAATATCATTTGAGAATAATCCTTTAATATGAATTCAAATTTATGTTCCCACTACCACGGTAATATAGCAAAAAGGTTGATGAGTTCCATTATCAAGTTCAAGTTGAAATTGACAGAACATACAAACAAAACATACTACTCATGATTGGAGACTGGAATGACAAAATTGAAATATTAAGAGGGAAACTATACTTGAATACAAATTGAATAACTGAGAATACAAAAAAGAAGACAGTATGTGTCAAGTAAAGAAAGGCCTTTAATTGTGTCAATCATAGCAAACTGTGGAATATGCTTAGAAATATGGGAATATCTCATATTCTCATGTAAAACCTATATACCCGGTCAGGAAGCCACATAAAAACAGAACATGATGAAACAAATTGACTCCAAGTTGGCAAAGGAATGCAACAAGGCCATTTACTCTCCTGTCCAATGCTGATGATACTACTCCGATAGCTAAAAATTCAAACTTCTGCAAACTTTAACAATAAAAGTCAAAGAGACCAAACTCTTGACAAAACACCCAACCTTAGACCTGTCAATGAAGATATCAATATGATGGACAGTTTCTGCCTTTTAAGATTATCCATCAACAATAAAGGAATAAACAAGTAAGAAGTATGTTGCAGACTAGCATTTCATAAAACATCCTTGAAAGCCGTGGAAAAGTTATTCAGATTCCATGATATGTCTATGCCTACAAACATGATAGTGTGTGCAATGCTATTCTCTGTGAAAGGAGAAATTGGACTGTGAAGATCCAGAATAGAAAGTGTATTAACACTTTTGAACTTTGGTGCTCTTGAGTAAACTTCTGAGAGTAACATGGACAGCCAGGAAAATAAACAAATAGATCATAGAATTTATCCATTCGGAATTCATTCAAGGCACAAGTAACTAGCCTCCAGTTATCACACTTTGAAAATATTATGTGAAGATTTTGCTCTCTGAAGAAGGCATTAAAACTGAGAAATGTAGAAAGGAGAAGAAAAAATTAGTAGCAAGGTGAATGGATAGGTGCACAAACCTGAAGGATCAGTTTAATAACCAATAGTCATGGAGAAAATCTGTGTATGTGGTCACTAAAAGTTGATACGAATTTAATGGTACATAATTAATATCAATCAATCATAATTTACTCAACATACTTTCTAAAGATATGCTATTCTGTGAATCAACAGAATTCTGACTTGATTGTCCCCAAAATGCTATTACTAAGATCTAGGGATTCAACTGTTTTAAGTGTAGTTAAGAACTTTGGGCTGTTTCAATAAAGAATACATTTTCAGATGTCTCCAAGTTCATGGCATTTTCATATATTGTTTTAGTCTAGAACATCATGCACATAGTTTTAGGGTTGTGTACTAGAATTTATTTGGATGCTTCTATCAAGCAGCAGGAGTGCTTTTTTATCAGTCAAGATGAAAGTGTTGATAATACACAGCCTTGGTACTTCAAGAGTAATGACACTGCTGATTTACAATGAATTCACTCTGGGTTCCCTTTGGAATAAAAAGTGTAAAATATCGGGATGTTCCTGAATTTCCAGCTAGTATCTATGTGAAGCCAATACCTCTATTTTACTCTTTGAGGTTAGAAAAAAGAATTTTTTTACCAAATGACTTTCTATATTGCCCATTTAATGCATAGATATACCACTAAAGGCTGTCAGAAATACATAGCTAATGCAAACACGGAAAATTCAAAATAGGAACATGTGGAAAACAGGTTATTCCACTTAAATAGAAATGCATCTAGCCAAGATGAGAAAGAAATCACTAGTATCCTTGAATCTCACCCGTGGGTCTTAATGATCAATTTCAAGACTTTGAAGCTAGCAAGTTCTTTATTTAGATTTAGATTAGTTACTTCTTCAAAGAGAATAGTCTTTAAGCAAAAGGTTGTCTTGTGCAGTTTAGACTGTTTTCCTAATCTATCTATAGAAGAAACATTGAAATTATAACAATTGGCAAAGACTGGACTAATAAGGCAAACAGCTGGACATTGGTTGTGTGTACACATTGCCTTGACATTCTTAATAGCTGTCAACAGGAAAAGTAGTGGATAGGTTTATCCATAAGACCATGGATGTTTATAAAATTAAATGGTAAGGGAGCTATTTTCCAACATCTTCATCCTTTCTGTAATTCAACTAATTTATACACAGCAAGGAGTTTTCTCAAGTTATTTTTATCAGCAGCATTCCTTGAGAATCTGTGGACACATACTTGCATAATTCTTTTCATAGTCTCTAGTTACTTAATGTTGTTTTCCCACAAAAGTAATCTCTATCTTACCTATTCTTAGAAATTCTTTTGTTACTTAGTGTGTTAACATAATGAAAATGGAGGCTTATTTTAACACTGGCGTAATCAGCTGGATAATATTCACGGTGGGACCTGTACCTGCTTTGGCTTTCTCCTGAATCAGTGTGGGAACTGTTGAAAATTCCATGAACAGTTCCCAGTAAAGCATTTAAAAAAGGGAGAGTGCGATAAAATTGGTTTTGCTTTCATTTCTTAATATAAGTGGTAAACAGGAAGATTTATTTTTACATTTATTCCTTTTTTAAAGTAAACAGTTGACTATTCATAGGGAATGGTGCTCTGATCACCTTAGTTTCTGGAAGGATGCAGAATCTTAGGCTTTGCTGCATTATATTTACTGGTTCTTTCTTTGGCAGACTATGTTTTTTCATGATCTTTTTTTAAAAACACCTTCCCAGATCCTTATTCCAACTTCCAAGTCTTTTTCCAGAGATCCTTGATTCATTCATTCACTGACACTTTTTCTTAAAATTGTATTAGTTATTGCTGTTGACAATATCAGGTAGCCTAACTGCTTATGCCACTTCCCTCTTCTCACCTTGGCCCAAGTTTTATGTTATATTTTATTCCCTAAATGAATCAGATGCTGGATTCATTACTGAATGCTTCCTTTTCCCATTCATTATCAATACCATTTCTCTTGCATATGTGGATCTCCTACTTAATTAGTTGTATGTGTTGTCTGTGAATTTGATTTATGTACACTATACTGTTATAAATGATTCAATATGGAAAAATCACTATTGTGTCTCATTAATTTGTACATTTCAATATAAAACTAATTGTGGTAGCAAATAGCTGGTGATATCCAGTCAGCAGGTTACTGCATGACATATCTGGGGAATCCCAAGGGCCACGTATGTTGTTGTCCCCTCTGAAATTTATAGTCTTGGTTTATATACTGAATTTAATCTACCATAATTTGGTACATATTACATAACCAATTTTGCAGTCGCTATCTTCCCTGAGGTGAGGAAGAACTGGGATACTTGCTAATAGTCTCCTTGTACAATTTTTACTACCCTTACCTTACAAAAGAGGCAAAACTCCTCCCTTTACTTCTGGGAGAAGATGTAGTAGTAATTATTCAAGTTGTTTTTCCTTTTTTATTGCAACTATCATTTAATCGTTAAAGCCCTTTTTAGTTTGTTGCTAGGAATTCCTATTTAGTATAATCAGATCTGATTTCATCAGATGTGGTAGAATGTAGTAGTGTCACAGGAAGGGGTAGGGGTGACTTTCCAAAGGAGCAAAGAGGCAGTTTAGCATGGTCTTTGTTATATAGGAAGGGAGGCAAGGCAGACCCCCCTCAAAACTTCCAGAGTATATTCAATAGTTATGCAAAAATGTGCTTTAGTCTGACAAGATTCTGATCTATAAGTGAGCAATAATACATAGAGAAACTGCAGTGGAATCATTCTTCTGGTCATTCTTGGTTCCTTGTACCTGCCACTTAATTCTTTACTAGTTAATCTAAATCAGTGGTTATTCCTATTGATTAATTGATTATTCCTATTAACTAATACCCAACAGTACAGTTTAGTGTAAATGGAAATGTGAAATGGAGGGAAGTATGAGAAACCATAGAAAATGCAGTGCCACTTTGGCACCAATAGCATTATTATTGATTTAATTAGTAATGTATGCTGAGAGATTGGTGTTATTACAGTATATTAACATTAATACATAGTTATTGTACAGGATCATATCCTTCATCTGTTCTGCCGTGGTAGTGATACCAGTGGTGGGATTCTGGGGGTTCTTGGGGGTTCGGCCGAACCCTTTGTTAAATTGCTGGCTCGCCCCGCCCCTTGCCCCGCCCATCCGCACTACTATTTATTCCCAATAAATGGGGTGAGCGAGCCAGCAATTTAACAAATGGTTCGGTGTCTTTTTGTAATTTATTGGCCCCGCAGCACACCGAACCGTTTGTTAAATTGCTGGCTTACCCGCCCCTCCTCCCACCCGCGCAGCGCCAGCCTACCGTAGCCAGGAGTAGGCAATTGTGGCTCTTTTACAACCTGTGGACTTCAACTTCCAGAATTCCTGAGACAGCTTGGCTGTCTCAGGAATTCTGGGAGTTGAAGGCCACAGGTTGTAAAAGAGCCACAATTGCCCACCCCTTCCCTAGCCTGAGTTCCGCTGCCTGGGATCCACGTGGGCTGCCACGTGGTTCCCCACCGGCTCCGGACGCAAGAGAGCAGGATGGAGAAAGCAGCTTCCATGCCTTCACTCACCCTCACTCTCTGCTCTGTTAGATCGCCGGCCGTTCGCTTACCCCGCCCACTCCAGCAATAGATTGGGAGTGGGCGGGGTAAGCGAACGGCCTTCAGGGCAGATAGGAGCGATGGCGCCGCCTAGAGTGAAGCCAAGAGTGGAATAGCAGTTACAAGTGGTCGAGCGAAGGAGCCCCAGATGGAATAGGCGAATAATACTGAGAAGCGGGAACTGAGGTGGGCGCAAAACTGACGGACTATTTAGTGGCGGCGGATTAAAAGAGAAGCACAATAGGAGGTAAAGAACAACAGCATAAGGAAGAAGAAACCTACGGAGTGACTAGGCAATATTGGAGGACTGATAACCGTAGGACCCTGAGACGGAGGTGGAGAAGGAGAGAGCCAGAGAAGGAGATAAACTGTACAACCTAAATAACACCGAGGGCTAAGAAGAACCTAAAGGATTTTTGAAGTGCCTGTGGGACTTAAAAAGAGATTGGCGACAGCAGCAACTTTAGACAGAAAGACTAAGATTCAGGGGGAAGAAAAACTGATACGAATGGACTACAGGAAACAGTTACATTTACAGCCACAGTTGGGACCGGAGAAGAAATGTTAAGTACTACTAAGGAAAGAAAAAAAAACTTTTTTCTTACTCTTATATTTAAAAAATTGCATTTTTATATATTATTAAGTTAGTAAAGTAATGAAAAACAGGGGGGGGAATGGAAACTATATTATAACTTAGAAATATATATGGTATTGTGAATTCATAAAATTTGAAAAAGGGGAAGGTGAATGAATTATAACTTAGATTGATTGAAAATATTGTAAAGT
Source organism: Arizona elegans (assembly GCA_022577455.1). Classification (NCBI taxonomy): domain Eukaryota; kingdom Metazoa; phylum Chordata; class Lepidosauria; order Squamata; family Colubridae; genus Arizona; species Arizona elegans. The sequence goes on along the minus strand of JAKOOJ010000004.1, from coordinate 77,946,595 downwards.
AAGAAGTGAACACTTGCAAAATAATAACTAAGTATTATTGAGTGATTAATAATTAATGATAGTGTGATTAAAGTGTGGAAAGTCTATATTGATAGAAGTAACAAAGGTGTGTGGATACAGAGTAAGGAAAATTAGTGATTAAGAAGTCTGTAGGAGCCTCTCTAGGAGTCTGTAGGAGCCTCTCTAGTAGTCTCTGGAGGCTGGGGACAGAAAAAAATGTCACTTCCTGTCCCACCAGGAGTTGGGAAATGGGCCCTTTCAGCCTTCGTAGGGCCTCCGAGGGAGTGGGAAAGGCTGTTTTCGCCCTTCCCAGATCCATAGAAAGGATCTGGAGCCAGATAAGAAAGAAAAAGGGGCCTTCCCCACCCCCTAGGCCCTCCAGAGGCAGGAAACAGCCTGTTTCCCTACTTCTGGTGGGCCCAGAAGGCCCAAAAATCAGCTGTCCGGCGTGCGCATGCGCCCCAGAGCTGAGCTGGCGTGCCCACTAATATGGCTCCACGTGCCACCTGTGGCACGTGTGCCATAGGTTCGCCATCACGGGCCTATAGTTTCTGGATGTTGTCCCTTTCCCTATATCACTTTGAATCAAATGTATTGCCAGTTATTAACCAGTGGCTGAAGTTTTCTTTATGTAATATTTCATTAAGTTATTTAGTTAAAGTTGAAGGTAAACTAGTCAGCTATTTGAGCCAAAAGCTATGCAATTGATCATTTCCAGGAGATGTTTAGTTTTTAATCCTTTTCATTCAGTTTTTAACCAATTCTGCTCTTATTGTTAGTTCTTCCATTTGATTTTTATTAAATTTATCCTCAAAGAGGATATTGATTTTTCTTACTGTCTTGCGCTTTTATTTCTCTTTTTATTTCTTCTTTATTTTTGCTTCCTTATTCTATATTAAATTGTATTAGTTTTTATCTTTGTTTTAACACATACAGATACATATTATAAATATTATATAATATATAAACAGATATCCAACTCTTATTTTAACCCAGACACTTCTTTCTTAGACCAGTGTTATATCCAATGCCTATGTGTTTAGGTGTCAGTTCTATTGAATCTGACTTCTCAATAAAAATGCAATTTTTCTTCCTAATTAGGACTGATACAAATATGAGGGTACTGCATAGCCTGGAATTGTGATCATAACTGACACCTCCAGTAAAATTATGAATCATCTTTACTCATTGAATAGAAGATTGTGCATTTTTGATATTTCACAACCAGTTCTGCAAGATAACTGATTTTTCCCCCAATGGATAGATCTACAAGACAAAAGGTAGTGCATTACTAAAAGTGCAGGAAATGTTAAGAGAGCTGCCAAGATGTAGAGAAAGAGTTCAACAATTGTGGGATTCTCTTGATTTGTACAACAAAACTGAGGCCATCTGACATCATAAGTCTCCATCCAATGCCTGAGTGAAACACTGACAAAAAGACCCAAGGGCCTGTTCTGCTTTGGGCAAGTGGCTACAAATTGCTAAATGAACACAAAGGTTAAGCTATACAAAAGCTTCTTAGTTGCCAAAAGGGATTGCAAACAATAGTGTTATTAGAACAGCAGGTGTGGCTGCTTTGCTTGTAAGGCGAGATGCCAAAAAACCAAAACCTCACCAAAAACAAAGAACAACATGAAAGGTTATATGAGAAACATTTTATAAAATATTATTGTGATAAAACTATCTCTGCAATTTCCACAGGGAGACATAATTTAGCACAATTTAATGATAGTGTCAGCCAGATCTACAGCATGGGTTTCTTCAACATGCTTACCATTGGCTGCCATATTAATGGGGCGGCGGCGGGAGGGGGGGCGCTCGGGTATTTGGGATGGGAAAGTGAGCTGGTGTAGTCTCATGAGAACTGAAAGGGAGTTTACACTCATGAAATATGGTGCTGATGAAGGGAGGTGTTTATACTCTGTCAAGCCCAACTGTCCTGAGACTCATATGGGAGAAATACTTAAATATGGGCTTTTTCACAACATCATACTGGACGTTGATTGGACTCTCAGTGCTGGACCCTGGGGGGGAGGGATTTGGGGTGACTTTCAATCTGTAACTTTCCCATGTTTTGAATCAGATCTTGCCTTGCTTTCGCTGCTATAATTTCAAACTTAGTAAAAGTAGCTCTTCTCTAAAACAATGGAGTTGGGGGTTTTCTTTCTTGAGTTTTGAACAGCGGCAGGCCTGACAGGTGGTGGTTCTGTAATATTAAAACTAATTATGCCTGTGAAGGCCAGTTGGAGCTAAATCAGAGCACTGTGCATCAATAAAGACGTTGTTTGACTCAGTAGTTCATTTTGAATAACAAATCAAAGAAATTTAGCACAATCTATCACATCCATGTGAAAATTAATTTGTGAGTGTAACAAAAATATCTTTTAAAGGAGCTATCAGCATAATGTGGACTAGGAGGCTGATCCGCCAGTTGCGGCCCTTTCTTGATCGGGATTCCTTGTGCACAGTCACTCATGCCCTCGTGACCTCTCGCCTTGATTACTGTAACGCTCTCTACATGGGGCTCCCCTTGAAGAGCACCCGGAGGCTCCAACTGGTCCAGAATGCAGCAGCGCGGGTAGTGATGGGAGCAGCATGGCGCTCGCATGTAACACCGCTCCTGCACGAGCTGCACTGACTCCCGGTGGTCTTCCGGGTGCGCTTCAAGGTGTTGGTTCTCACCTTTAAAGCGCTCCATGGCATAGGGCCTAGCTATCTTCGAGACCGCCTGCTGCCACCGACGACCTCCCATCGACCCGTGCGCTCCCACAGAGAGGGCCTCCTCGGGGTGCCATCAGCCAAACAATGCAGGCTGGTGACCCCCAGGGGGAGGGCCTTCTCTGTGGGGGCACCTACCCTCTGGAATCAGCTGCCCCCAGAGATAAGGAGAATCCAGGACCTCAGTGCCTTCCGCCGTGCCCTTAAAACCTTCTTTTTCCAACAAGCCGGGCTGGCCTAACTCTTTTTAAGTGTTTTTTAATTGTTTTTGTTTTGTTTATTGTTTTAATTAATGGGGCCAAATTTATACATATTTTTAACTGTATTTTAATATTTGTATTTGATGTTTTTATTTGCCTGTTCACCGCCCTGAGTCCTCAGGGAGAAGGACGGTATACAAGTTCAAAAATAAAATAAAAATAAAAATAAATTTTAAAAGTTAGGATATTACAAAGCCTTTGTCCTTAAAAATGACTATATTTTAACATCTGAGGAGTCAGCAAACTGACATGGACTGGGACTGGACTCTTTCAATTGAAAACATGCTGTTTAATATACAGAGTACTAAAAACAAAGCAATGCCATTGCTTTTATAGTTAGAAAAGATAAAGCAAGAACAGTAATTGATTACAATGCAATCAATGATTGAATAATATCATTTGAGAATAATCCTTTAATATGAATTCAAATTTATGTTCCCACTACCACGGTAATATAGCAAAAAGGTTGATGAGTTCCATTATCAAGTTCAAGTTGAAATTGACAGAACATACAAACAAAACATACTACTCATGATTGGAGACTGGAATGACAAAATTGAAATATTAAGAGGGAAACTATACTTGAATACAAATTGAATAACTGAGAATACAAAAAAGAAGACAGTATGTGTCAAGTAAAGAAAGGCCTTTAATTGTGTCAATCATAGCAAACTGTGGAATATGCTTAGAAATATGGGAATATCTCATATTCTCATGTAAAACCTATATACCCGGTCAGGAAGCCACATAAAAACAGAACATGATGAAACAAATTGACTCCAAGTTGGCAAAGGAATGCAACAAGGCCATTTACTCTCCTGTCCAATGCTGATGATACTACTCCGATAGCTAAAAATTCAAACTTCTGCAAACTTTAACAATAAAAGTCAAAGAGACCAAACTCTTGACAAAACACCCAACCTTAGACCTGTCAATGAAGATATCAATATGATGGACAGTTTCTGCCTTTTAAGATTATCCATCAACAATAAAGGAATAAACAAGTAAGAAGTATGTTGCAGACTAGCATTTCATAAAACATCCTTGAAAGCCGTGGAAAAGTTATTCAGATTCCATGATATGTCTATGCCTACAAACATGATAGTGTGTGCAATGCTATTCTCTGTGAAAGGAGAAATTGGACTGTGAAGATCCAGAATAGAAAGTGTATTAACACTTTTGAACTTTGGTGCTCTTGAGTAAACTTCTGAGAGTAACATGGACAGCCAGGAAAATAAACAAATAGATCATAGAATTTATCCATTCGGAATTCATTCAAGGCACAAGTAACTAGCCTCCAGTTATCACACTTTGAAAATATTATGTGAAGATTTTGCTCTCTGAAGAAGGCATTAAAACTGAGAAATGTAGAAAGGAGAAGAAAAAATTAGTAGCAAGGTGAATGGATAGGTGCACAAACCTGAAGGATCAGTTTAATAACCAATAGTCATGGAGAAAATCTGTGTATGTGGTCACTAAAAGTTGATACGAATTTAATGGTACATAATTAATATCAATCAATCATAATTTACTCAACATACTTTCTAAAGATATGCTATTCTGTGAATCAACAGAATTCTGACTTGATTGTCCCCAAAATGCTATTACTAAGATCTAGGGATTCAACTGTTTTAAGTGTAGTTAAGAACTTTGGGCTGTTTCAATAAAGAATACATTTTCAGATGTCTCCAAGTTCATGGCATTTTCATATATTGTTTTAGTCTAGAACATCATGCACATAGTTTTAGGGTTGTGTACTAGAATTTATTTGGATGCTTCTATCAAGCAGCAGGAGTGCTTTTTTATCAGTCAAGATGAAAGTGTTGATAATACACAGCCTTGGTACTTCAAGAGTAATGACACTGCTGATTTACAATGAATTCACTCTGGGTTCCCTTTGGAATAAAAAGTGTAAAATATCGGGATGTTCCTGAATTTCCAGCTAGTATCTATGTGAAGCCAATACCTCTATTTTACTCTTTGAGGTTAGAAAAAAGAATTTTTTTACCAAATGACTTTCTATATTGCCCATTTAATGCATAGATATACCACTAAAGGCTGTCAGAAATACATAGCTAATGCAAACACGGAAAATTCAAAATAGGAACATGTGGAAAACAGGTTATTCCACTTAAATAGAAATGCATCTAGCCAAGATGAGAAAGAAATCACTAGTATCCTTGAATCTCACCCGTGGGTCTTAATGATCAATTTCAAGACTTTGAAGCTAGCAAGTTCTTTATTTAGATTTAGATTAGTTACTTCTTCAAAGAGAATAGTCTTTAAGCAAAAGGTTGTCTTGTGCAGTTTAGACTGTTTTCCTAATCTATCTATAGAAGAAACATTGAAATTATAACAATTGGCAAAGACTGGACTAATAAGGCAAACAGCTGGACATTGGTTGTGTGTACACATTGCCTTGACATTCTTAATAGCTGTCAACAGGAAAAGTAGTGGATAGGTTTATCCATAAGACCATGGATGTTTATAAAATTAAATGGTAAGGGAGCTATTTTCCAACATCTTCATCCTTTCTGTAATTCAACTAATTTATACACAGCAAGGAGTTTTCTCAAGTTATTTTTATCAGCAGCATTCCTTGAGAATCTGTGGACACATACTTGCATAATTCTTTTCATAGTCTCTAGTTACTTAATGTTGTTTTCCCACAAAAGTAATCTCTATCTTACCTATTCTTAGAAATTCTTTTGTTACTTAGTGTGTTAACATAATGAAAATGGAGGCTTATTTTAACACTGGCGTAATCAGCTGGATAATATTCACGGTGGGACCTGTACCTGCTTTGGCTTTCTCCTGAATCAGTGTGGGAACTGTTGAAAATTCCATGAACAGTTCCCAGTAAAGCATTTAAAAAAGGGAGAGTGCGATAAAATTGGTTTTGCTTTCATTTCTTAATATAAGTGGTAAACAGGAAGATTTATTTTTACATTTATTCCTTTTTTAAAGTAAACAGTTGACTATTCATAGGGAATGGTGCTCTGATCACCTTAGTTTCTGGAAGGATGCAGAATCTTAGGCTTTGCTGCATTATATTTACTGGTTCTTTCTTTGGCAGACTATGTTTTTTCATGATCTTTTTTTAAAAACACCTTCCCAGATCCTTATTCCAACTTCCAAGTCTTTTTCCAGAGATCCTTGATTCATTCATTCACTGACACTTTTTCTTAAAATTGTATTAGTTATTGCTGTTGACAATATCAGGTAGCCTAACTGCTTATGCCACTTCCCTCTTCTCACCTTGGCCCAAGTTTTATGTTATATTTTATTCCCTAAATGAATCAGATGCTGGATTCATTACTGAATGCTTCCTTTTCCCATTCATTATCAATACCATTTCTCTTGCATATGTGGATCTCCTACTTAATTAGTTGTATGTGTTGTCTGTGAATTTGATTTATGTACACTATACTGTTATAAATGATTCAATATGGAAAAATCACTATTGTGTCTCATTAATTTGTACATTTCAATATAAAACTAATTGTGGTAGCAAATAGCTGGTGATATCCAGTCAGCAGGTTACTGCATGACATATCTGGGGAATCCCAAGGGCCACGTATGTTGTTGTCCCCTCTGAAATTTATAGTCTTGGTTTATATACTGAATTTAATCTACCATAATTTGGTACATATTACATAACCAATTTTGCAGTCGCTATCTTCCCTGAGGTGAGGAAGAACTGGGATACTTGCTAATAGTCTCCTTGTACAATTTTTACTACCCTTACCTTACAAAAGAGGCAAAACTCCTCCCTTTACTTCTGGGAGAAGATGTAGTAGTAATTATTCAAGTTGTTTTTCCTTTTTTATTGCAACTATCATTTAATCGTTAAAGCCCTTTTTAGTTTGTTGCTAGGAATTCCTATTTAGTATAATCAGATCTGATTTCATCAGATGTGGTAGAATGTAGTAGTGTCACAGGAAGGGGTAGGGGTGACTTTCCAAAGGAGCAAAGAGGCAGTTTAGCATGGTCTTTGTTATATAGGAAGGGAGGCAAGGCAGACCCCCCTCAAAACTTCCAGAGTATATTCAATAGTTATGCAAAAATGTGCTTTAGTCTGACAAGATTCTGATCTATAAGTGAGCAATAATACATAGAGAAACTGCAGTGGAATCATTCTTCTGGTCATTCTTGGTTCCTTGTACCTGCCACTTAATTCTTTACTAGTTAATCTAAATCAGTGGTTATTCCTATTGATTAATTGATTATTCCTATTAACTAATACCCAACAGTACAGTTTAGTGTAAATGGAAATGTGAAATGGAGGGAAGTATGAGAAACCATAGAAAATGCAGTGCCACTTTGGCACCAATAGCATTATTATTGATTTAATTAGTAATGTATGCTGAGAGATTGGTGTTATTACAGTATATTAACATTAATACATAGTTATTGTACAGGATCATATCCTTCATCTGTTCTGCCGTGGTAGTGATACCAGTGGTGGGATTCTGGGGGTTCTTGGGGGTTCGGCCGAACCCTTTGTTAAATTGCTGGCTCGCCCCGCCCCTTGCCCCGCCCATCCGCACTACTATTTATTCCCAATAAATGGGGTGAGCGAGCCAGCAATTTAACAAATGGTTCGGTGTCTTTTTGTAATTTATTGGCCCCGCAGCACACCGAACCGTTTGTTAAATTGCTGGCTTACCCGCCCCTCCTCCCACCCGCGCAGCGCCAGCCTACCGTAGCCAGGAGTAGGCAATTGTGGCTCTTTTACAACCTGTGGACTTCAACTTCCAGAATTCCTGAGACAGCTTGGCTGTCTCAGGAATTCTGGGAGTTGAAGGCCACAGGTTGTAAAAGAGCCACAATTGCCCACCCCTTCCCTAGCCTGAGTTCCGCTGCCTGGGATCCACGTGGGCTGCCACGTGGTTCCCCACCGGCTCCGGACGCAAGAGAGCAGGATGGAGAAAGCAGCTTCCATGCCTTCACTCACCCTCACTCTCTGCTCTGTTAGATCGCCGGCCGTTCGCTTACCCCGCCCACTCCAGCAATAGATTGGGAGTGGGCGGGGTAAGCGAACGGCCTTCAGGGCAGATAGGAGCGATGGCGCCGCCTAGAGTGAAGCCAAGAGTGGAATAGCAGTTACAAGTGGTCGAGCGAAGGAGCCCCAGATGGAATAGGCGAATAATACTGAGAAGCGGGAACTGAGGTGGGCGCAAAACTGACGGACTATTTAGTGGCGGCGGATTAAAAGAGAAGCACAATAGGAGGTAAAGAACAACAGCATAAGGAAGAAGAAACCTACGGAGTGACTAGGCAATATTGGAGGACTGATAACCGTAGGACCCTGAGACGGAGGTGGAGAAGGAGAGAGCCAGAGAAGGAGATAAACTGTACAACCTAAATAACACCGAGGGCTAAGAAGAACCTAAAGGATTTTTGAAGTGCCTGTGGGACTTAAAAAGAGATTGGCGACAGCAGCAACTTTAGACAGAAAGACTAAGATTCAGGGGGAAGAAAGACTGATACGAATGGACTACAGGAAACAGTTACATTTACAGCCACAGTTGGGACCGGAGAAGAAATGTTAAGTACTACTAAGGAAAGAAAAAAAAACTTTTTTCTTACTCTTATATTTAAAAAATTGCATTTTTATATATTATTAAGTTAGTAAAGTAATGAAAAACAGGGGGGGGAATGGAAACTATATTATAACTTAGAAATATATATGGTATTGTGAATTCATAAAATTTGAAAAAGGGGAAGGTGAATGAATTATAACTTAGATTGATTGAAAATATTGTAAAGTAAGAAGTGAACACTTGCAAAATAATAACTAAGTATTATTGAGTGATTAATAATTAATGATAGTGTGATTAAAGTGTGGAAAGTCTATATTGATAGAAGTAACAAAGGTGTGTGGATACAGAGTAAGGAAAATTAGTGATTAAGAAGTCTGTAGGAGCCTCTCTAGGAGTCTGTAGGAGCCTCTCTAGTAGTCTCTGGAGGCTGGGGACAGAAAAAAATGTCACTTCCTGTCCCACCAGGAGTTGGGAAATGGGCCCTTTCAGCCTTCGTAGGGCCTCCGAGGGAGTGGGAAAGGCTGTTTTCGCCCTTCCCAGATCCATAGAAAGGATCTGGAGCCAGATAAGAAAGAAAAAGGGGCCTTCCCCACCCCCTAGGCCCTCCAGAGGCAGGAAACAGCCTGTTTCCCTACTTCTGGTGGGCCCAGAAGGCCCAAAAATCAGCTGTCCGGCGTGCGCATGCGCCCCAGAGCTGAGCTGGCGTGCCCACTAATATGGCTCCACGTGCCACCTGTGGCACGTGTGCCATAGGTTCGCCATCACGGGCCTATAGTTTCTGGATGTTGTCCCTTTCCCTATATCACTTTGAATCAAATGTATTGCCAGTTATTAACCAGTGGCTGAAGTTTTCTTTATGTAATATTTCATTAAGTTATTTAGTTAAAGTTGAAGGTAAACTAGTCAGCTATTTGAGCCAAAAGCTATGCAATTGATCATTTCCAGGAGATGTTTAGTTTTTAATCCTTTTCATTCAGTTTTTAACCAATTCTGCTCTTATTGTTAGTTCTTCCATTTGATTTTTATTAAATTTATCCTCAAAGAGGATATTGATTTTTCTTACTGTCTTGCGCTTTTATTTCTCTTTTTATTTCTTCTTTATTTTTGCTTCCTTATTCTATATTAAATTGTATTAGTTTTTATCTTTGTTTTAACACATACAGATACATATTATAAATATTATATAATATATAAACAGATATCCAACTCTTATTTTAACCCAGACACTTCTTTCTTAGACCAGTGTTATATCCAATGCCTATGTGTTTAGGTGTCAGTTCTATTGAATCTGACTTCTCAATAAAAATGCAATTTTTCTTCCTAATTAGGACTGATACAAATATGAGGGTACTGCATAGCCTGGAATTGTGATCATAACTGACACCTCCAGTAAAATTATGAATCATCTTTACTCATTGAATAGAAGATTGTGCATTTTTGATATTTCACAACCAGTTCTGCAAGATAACTGATTTTTCCCCCAATGGATAGATCTACAAGACAAAAGGTAGTGCATTACTAAAAGTGCAGGAAATGTTAAGAGAGCTGCCAAGATGTAGAGAAAGAGTTCAACAATTGTGGGATTCTCTTGATTTGTACAACAAAACTGAGGCCATCTGACATCATAAGTCTCCATCCAATGCCTGAGTGAAACACTGACAAAAAGACCCAAGGGCCTGTTCTGCTTTGGGCAAGTGGCTACAAATTGCTAAATGAACACAAAGGTTAAGCTATACAAAAGCTTCTTAGTTGCCAAAAGGGATTGCAAACAATAGTGTTATTAGAACAGCAGGTGTGGCTGCTTTGCTTGTAAGGCGAGATGCCAAAAAACCAAAACCTCACCAAAAACAAAGAACAACATGAAAGGTTATATGAGAAACATTTTATAAAATATTATTGTGATAAAACTATCTCTGCAATTTCCACAGGGAGACATAATTTAGCACAATTTAATGATAGTGTCAGCCAGATCTACAGCATGGGTTTCTTCAACATGCTTACCATTGGCTGCCATATTAATGGGGCGGCGGCGGGAGGGGGGGCGCTCGGGTATTTGGGATGGGAAAGTGAGCTGGTGTAGTCTCATGAGAACTGAAAGGGAGTTTACACTCATGAAATATGGTGCTGATGAAGGGAGGTGTTTATACTCTGTCAAGCCCAACTGTCCTGAGACTCATATGGGAGAAATACTTAAATATGGGCTTTTTCACAACATCATACTGGACGTTGATTGGACTCTCAGTGCTGGACCCTGGGGGGGAGGGATTTGGGGTGACTTTCAATCTGTAACTTTCCCATGTTTTGAATCAGATCTTGCCTTGCTTTCGCTGCTATAATTTCAAACTTAGTAAAAGTAGCTCTTCTCTAAAACAATGGAGTTGGGGGTTTTCTTTCTTGAGTTTTGAACAGCGGCAGGCCTGACAGGTGGTGGTTCTGTAATATTAAAACTAATTATGCCTGTGAAGGCCAGTTGGAGCTAAATCAGAGCACTGTGCATCAATAAAGACGTTGTTTGACTCAGTAGTTCATTTTGAATAACAAATCAAAGAAATTTAGCACAATCTATCACATCCATGTGAAAATTAATTTGTGAGTGTAACAAAAATATCTTTTAAAGGAGCTATCAGCATAATGTGGACTAGGAGGCTGATCCGCCAGTTGCGGCCCTTTCTTGATCGGGATTCCTTGTGCACAGTCACTCATGCCCTCGTGACCTCTCGCCTTGATTACTGTAACGCTCTCTACATGGGGCTCCCCTTGAAGAGCACCCGGAGGCTCCAACTGGTCCAGAATGCAGCAGCGCGGGTAGTGATGGGAGCAGCATGGCGCTCGCATGTAACACCGCTCCTGCGCGAGCTGCACTGACTCCCGGTGGTCTTCCGGGTGCGCTTCAAGGTGTTGGTTCTCACCTTTAAAGCGCTCCATGGCATAGGGCCTAGCTATCTTCGAGACCGCCTGCTGCCACCGACGACCTCCCATCGACCCGTGCGCTCCCACAGAGAGGGCCTCCTCGGGGTGCCATCAGCCAAACAATGCAGGCTGGTGACCCCCAGGGGGAGGGCCTTCTCTGTGGGGGCACCTACCCTCTGGAATCAGCTGCCCCCAGAGATAAGGAGAATCCAGGACCTCAGTGCCTTCCGCCGTGCCCTTAAAACCTTCTTTTTCCAACAAGCCGGGCTGGCCTAACTCTTTTTAAGTGTTTTTTAATTGTTTTTGTTTTGTTTATTGTTTTAATTAATGGGGCCAAATTTATACATATTTTTAACTGTATTTTAATATTTGTATTTGATGTTTTTATTTGCCTGTTCACCGCCCTGAGTCCTCAGGGAGAAGGACGGTATACAAGTTCAAAAATAAAATAAAAATAAAAATAAATTTTAAAAGTTAGGATATTACAAAGCCTTTGTCCTTAAAAATGACTATATTTTAACATCTGAGGAGTCAGCAAACTGACATGGACTGGGACTGGACTCTTTCAATTGAAAACATGCTGTTTAATATACAGAGTACTAAAAACAAAGCAATGCCATTGCTTTTATAGTTAGAAAAGATAAAGCAAGAACAGTAATTGATTACAATGCAATCAATGATTGAATAATATCATTTGAGAATAATCCTTTAATATGAATTCAAATTTATGTTCCCACTACCACGGTAATATAGCAAAAAGGTTGATGAGTTCCATTATCAAGTTCAAGTTGAAATTGACAGAACATACAAACAAAACATACTACTCATGATTGGAGACTGGAATGACAAAATTGAAATATTAAGAGGGAAACTATACTTGAATACAAATTGAATAACTGAGAATACAAAAAAGAAGACAGTATGTGTCAAGTAAAGAAAGGCCTTTAATTGTGTCAATCATAGCAAACTGTGGAATATGCTTAGAAATATGGGAATATCTCATATTCTCATGTAAAACCTATATACCCGGTCAGGAAGCCACATAAAAACAGAACATGATGAAACAAATTGACTCCAAGTTGGCAAAGGAATGCAACAAGGCCATTTACTCTCCTGTCCAATGCTGATGATACTACTCCGATAGCTAAAAATTCAAACTTCTGCAAACTTTAACAATAAAAGTCAAAGAGACCAAACTCTTGACAAAACACCCAACCTTAGACCTGTCAATGAAGATATCAATATGATGGACAGTTTCTGCCTTTTAAGATTATCCATCAACAATAAAGGAATAAACAAGTAAGAAGTATGTTGCAGACTAGCATTTCATAAAACATCCTTGAAAGCCGTGGAAAAGTTATTCAGATTCCATGATATGTCTATGCCTACAAACATGATAGTGTGTGCAATGCTATTCTCTGTGAAAGGAGAAATTGGACTGTGAAGATCCAGAATAGAAAGTGTATTAACACTTTTGAACTTTGGTGCTCTTGAGTAAACTTCTGAGAGTAACATGGACAGCCAGGAAAATAAACAAATAGATCATAGAATTTATCCATTCGGAATTCATTCAAGGCACAAGTAACTAGCCTCCAGTTATCACACTTTGAAAATATTATGTGAAGATTTTGCTCTCTGAAGAAGGCATTAAAACTGAGAAATGTAGAAAGGAGAAGAAAAAATTAGTAGCAAGGTGAATGGATAGGTGCACAAACCTGAAGGATCAGTTTAATAACCAATAGTCATGGAGAAAATCTGTGTATGTGGTCACTAAAAGTTGATACGAATTTAATGGTACATAATTAATATCAATCAATCATAATTTACTCAACATACTTTCTAAAGATATGCTATTCTGTGAATCAACAGAATTCTGACTTGATTGTCCCCAAAATGCTATTACTAAGATCTAGGGATTCAACTGTTTTAAGTGTAGTTAAGAACTTTGGGCTGTTTCAATAAAGAATACATTTTCAGATGTCTCCAAGTTCATGGCATTTTCATATATTGTTTTAGTCTAGAACATCATGCACATAGTTTTAGGGTTGTGTACTAGAATTTATTTGGATGCTTCTATCAAGCAGCAGGAGTGCTTTTTTATCAGTCAAGATGAAAGTGTTGATAATACACAGCCTTGGTACTTCAAGAGTAATGACACTGCTGATTTACAATGAATTCACTCTGGGTTCCCTTTGGAATAAAAAGTGTAAAATATCGGGATGTTCCTGAATTTCCAGCTAGTATCTATGTGAAGCCAATACCTCTATTTTACTCTTTGAGGTTAGAAAAAAGAATTTTTTTACCAAATGACTTTCTATATTGCCCATTTAATGCATAGATATACCACTAAAGGCTGTCAGAAATACATAGCTAATGCAAACACGGAAAATTCAAAATAGGAACATGTGGAAAACAGGTTATTCCACTTAAATAGAAATGCATCTAGCCAAGATGAGAAAGAAATCACTAGTATCCTTGAATCTCACCCGTGGGTCTTAATGATCAATTTCAAGACTTTGAAGCTAGCAAGTTCTTTATTTAGATTTAGATTAGTTACTTCTTCAAAGAGAATAGTCTTTAAGCAAAAGGTTGTCTTGTGCAGTTTAGACTGTTTTCCTAATCTATCTATAGAAGAAACATTGAAATTATAACAATTGGCAAAGACTGGACTAATAAGGCAAACAGCTGGACATTGGTTGTGTGTACACATTGCCTTGACATTCTTAATAGCTGTCAACAGGAAAAGTAGTGGATAGGTTTATCCATAAGACCATGGATGTTTATAAAATTAAATGGTAAGGGAGCTATTTTCCAACATCTTCATCCTTTCTGTAATTCAACTAATTTATACACAGCAAGGAGTTTTCTCAAGTTATTTTTATCAGCAGCATTCCTTGAGAATCTGTGGACACATACTTGCATAATTCTTTTCATAGTCTCTAGTTACTTAATGTTGTTTTCCCACAAAAGTAATCTCTATCTTACCTATTCTTAGAAATTCTTTTGTTACTTAGTGTGTTAACATAATGAAAATGGAGGCTTATTTTAACACTGGCGTAATCAGCTGGATAATATTCACGGTGGGACCTGTACCTGCTTTGGCTTTCTCCTGAATCAGTGTGGGAACTGTTGAAAATTCCATGAACAGTTCCCAGTAAAGCATTTAAAAAAGGGAGAGTGCGATAAAATTGGTTTTGCTTTCATTTCTTAATATAAGTGGTAAACAGGAAGATTTATTTTTACATTTATTCCTTTTTTAAAGTAAACAGTTGACTATTCATAGGGAATGGTGCTCTGATCACCTTAGTTTCTGGAAGGATGCAGAATCTTAGGCTTTGCTGCATTATATTTACTGGTTCTTTCTTTGGCAGACTATGTTTTTTCATGATCTTTTTTTAAAAACACCTTCCCAGATCCTTATTCCAACTTCCAAGTCTTTTTCCAGAGATCCTTGATTCATTCATTCACTGACACTTTTTCTTAAAATTGTATTAGTTATTGCTGTTGACAATATCAGGTAGCCTAACTGCTTATGCCACTTCCCTCTTCTCACCTTGGCCCAAGTTTTATGTTATATTTTATTCCCTAAATGAATCAGATGCTGGATTCATTACTGAATGCTTCCTTTTCCCATTCATTATCAATACCATTTCTCTTGCATATGTGGATCTCCTACTTAATTAGTTGTATGTGTTGTCTGTGAATTTGATTTATGTACACTATACTGTTATAAATGATTCAATATGGAAAAATCACTATTGTGTCTCATTAATTTGTACATTTCAATATAAAACTAATTGTGGTAGCAAATAGCTGGTGATATCCAGTCAGCAGGTTACTGCATGACATATCTGGGGAATCCCAAGGGCCACGTATGTTGTTGTCCCCTCTGAAATTTATAGTCTTGGTTTATATACTGAATTTAAT
Source organism: Arizona elegans (assembly GCA_022577455.1). Lineage (NCBI taxonomy): Eukaryota > Metazoa > Chordata > Lepidosauria > Squamata > Colubridae > Arizona > Arizona elegans. The sequence continues at coordinate 77,931,234 of JAKOOJ010000004.1, read as the reverse complement.
CTACCATAATTTGGTACATATTACATAACCAATTTTGCAGTCGCTATCTTCCCTGAGGTGAGGAAGAACTGGGATACTTGCTAATAGTCTCCTTGTACAATTTTTACTACCCTTACCTTACAAAAGAGGCAAAACTCCTCCCTTTACTTCTGGGAGAAGATGTAGTAGTAATTATTCAAGTTGTTTTTCCTTTTTTATTGCAACTATCATTTAATCGTTAAAGCCCTTTTTAGTTTGTTGCTAGGAATTCCTATTTAGTATAATCAGATCTGATTTCATCAGATGTGGTAGAATGTAGTAGTGTCACAGGAAGGGGTAGGGGTGACTTTCCAAAGGAGCAAAGAGGCAGTTTAGCATGGTCTTTGTTATATAGGAAGGGAGGCAAGGCAGACCCCCCTCAAAACTTCCAGAGTATATTCAATAGTTATGCAAAAATGTGCTTTAGTCTGACAAGATTCTGATCTATAAGTGAGCAATAATACATAGAGAAACTGCAGTGGAATCATTCTTCTGGTCATTCTTGGTTCCTTGTACCTGCCACTTAATTCTTTACTAGTTAATCTAAATCAGTGGTTATTCCTATTGATTAATTGATTATTCCTATTAACTAATACCCAACAGTACAGTTTAGTGTAAATGGAAATGTGAAATGGAGGGAAGTATGAGAAACCATAGAAAATGCAGTGCCACTTTGGCACCAATAGCATTATTATTGATTTAATTAGTAATGTATGCTGAGAGATTGGTGTTATTACAGTATATTAACATTAATACATAGTTATTGTACAGGATCATATCCTTCATCTGTTCTGCCGTGGTAGTGATACCAGTGGTGGGATTCTGGGGGTTCTTGGGGGTTCGGCCGAACCCTTTGTTAAATTGCTGGCTCGCCCCGCCCCTTGCCCCGCCCATCCGCACTACTATTTATTCCCAATAAATGGGGTGAGCGAGCCAGCAATTTAACAAATGGTTCGGTGTCTTTTTGTAATTTATTGGCCCCGCAGCACACCGAACCGTTTGTTAAATTGCTGGCTTACCCGCCCCTCCTCCCACCCGCGCAGCGCCAGCCTACCGTAGCCAGGAGTAGGCAATTGTGGCTCTTTTACAACCTGTGGACTTCAACTTCCAGAATTCCTGAGACAGCTTGGCTGTCTCAGGAATTCTGGGAGTTGAAGGCCACAGGTTGTAAAAGAGCCACAATTGCCCACCCCTTCCCTAGCCTGAGTTCCGCTGCCTGGGATCCACGTGGGCTGCCACGTGGTTCCCCACCGGCTCCGGACGCAAGAGAGCAGGATGGAGAAAGCAGCTTCCATGCCTTCACTCACCCTCACTCTCTGCTCTGTTAGATCGCCGGCCGTTCGCTTACCCCGCCCACTCCAGCAATAGATTGGGAGTGGGCGGGGTAAGCGAACGGCCTTCAGGGCAGATAGGAGCGATGGCGCCGCCTAGAGTGAAGCCAAGAGTGGAATAGCAGTTACAAGTGGTCGAGCGAAGGAGCCCCAGATGGAATAGGCGAATAATACTGAGAAGCGGGAACTGAGGTGGGCGCAAAACTGACGGACTATTTAGTGGCGGCGGATTAAAAGAGAAGCACAATAGGAGGTAAAGAACAACAGCGTAAGGAAGAAGAAACCTACGGAGTGACTAGGCAATATTGGAGGACTGATAACCGTAGGACCCTGAGACGGAGGTGGAGAAGGAGAGAGCCAGAGAAGGAGATAAACTGTACAACCTAAATAACACCGAGGGCTAAGAAGAACCTAAAGGATTTTTGAAGTGCCTGTGGGACTTAAAAAGAGATTGGCGACAGCAGCAACTTTAGACAGAAAGACTAAGATTCAGGGGGAAGAAAGACTGATACGAATGGACTACAGGAAACAGTTACATTTACAGCCACAGTTGGGACCGGAGAAGAAATGTTAAGTACTACTAAGGAAAGAAAAAAAAACTTTTTTCTTACTCTTATATTTAAAAAATTGCATTTTTATATATTATTAAGTTAGTAAAGTAATGAAAAACAGGGGGGGGAATGGAAACTATATTATAACTTAGAAATATATATGGTATTGTGAATTCATAAAATTTGAAAAAGGGGAAGGTGAATGAATTATAACTTAGATTGATTGAAAATATTGTAAAGTAAGAAGTGAACACTTGCAAAATAATAACTAAGTATTATTGAGTGATTAATAATTAATGATAGTGTGATTAAAGTGTGGAAAGTCTATATTGATAGAAGTAACAAAGGTGTGTGGATACAGAGTAAGGAAAATTAGTGATTAAGAAGTCTGTAGGAGCCTCTCTAGGAGTCTGTAGGAGCCTCTCTAGTAGTCTCTGGAGGCTGGGGACAGAAAAAAATGTCACTTCCTGTCCCACCAGGAGTTGGGAAATGGGCCCTTTCAGCCTTCGTAGGGCCTCCGAGGGAGTGGGAAAGGCTGTTTTCGCCCTTCCCAGATCCATAGAAAGGATCTGGAGCCAGATAAGAAAGAAAAAGGGGCCTTCCCCACCCCCTAGGCCCTCCAGAGGCAGGAAACAGCCTGTTTCCCTACTTCTGGTGGGCCCAGAAGGCCCAAAAATCAGCTGTCCGGCGTGCGCATGCGCCCCAGAGCTGAGCTGGCGTGCCCACTAATATGGCTCCACGTGCCACCTGTGGCACGTGTGCCATAGGTTCGCCATCACGGGCCTATAGTTTCTGGATGTTGTCCCTTTCCCTATATCACTTTGAATCAAATGTATTGCCAGTTATTAACCAGTGGCTGAAGTTTTCTTTATGTAATATTTCATTAAGTTATTTAGTTAAAGTTGAAGGTAAACTAGTCAGCTATTTGAGCCAAAAGCTATGCAATTGATCATTTCCAGGAGATGTTTAGTTTTTAATCCTTTTCATTCAGTTTTTAACCAATTCTGCTCTTATTGTTAGTTCTTCCATTTGATTTTTATTAAATTTATCCTCAAAGAGGATATTGATTTTTCTTACTGTCTTGCGCTTTTATTTCTCTTTTTATTTCTTCTTTATTTTTGCTTCCTTATTCTATATTAAATTGTATTAGTTTTTATCTTTGTTTTAACACATACAGATACATATTATAAATATTATATAATATATAAACAGATATCCAACTCTTATTTTAACCCAGACACTTCTTTCTTAGACCAGTGTTATATCCAATGCCTATGTGTTTAGGTGTCAGTTCTATTGAATCTGACTTCTCAATAAAAATGCAATTTTTCTTCCTAATTAGGACTGATACAAATATGAGGGTACTGCATAGCCTGGAATTGTGATCATAACTGACACCTCCAGTAAAATTATGAATCATCTTTACTCATTGAATAGAAGATTGTGCATTTTTGATATTTCACAACCAGTTCTGCAAGATAACTGATTTTTCCCCCAATGGATAGATCTACAAGACAAAAGGTAGTGCATTACTAAAAGTGCAGGAAATGTTAAGAGAGCTGCCAAGATGTAGAGAAAGAGTTCAACAATTGTGGGATTCTCTTGATTTGTACAACAAAACTGAGGCCATCTGACATCATAAGTCTCCATCCAATGCCTGAGTGAAACACTGACAAAAAGACCCAAGGGCCTGTTCTGCTTTGGGCAAGTGGCTACAAATTGCTAAATGAACACAAAGGTTAAGCTATACAAAAGCTTCTTAGTTGCCAAAAGGGATTGCAAACAATAGTGTTATTAGAACAGCAGGTGTGGCTGCTTTGCTTGTAAGGCGAGATGCCAAAAAACCAAAACCTCACCAAAAACAAAGAACAACATGAAAGGTTATATGAGAAACATTTTATAAAATATTATTGTGATAAAACTATCTCTGCAATTTCCACAGGGAGACATAATTTAGCACAATTTAATGATAGTGTCAGCCAGATCTACAGCATGGGTTTCTTCAACATGCTTACCATTGGCTGCCATATTAATGGGGCGGCGGCGGGGGGGGGGGCGCTCGGGTATTTGGGATGGGAAAGTGAGCTGGTGTAGTCTCATGAGAACTGAAAGGGAGTTTACACTCATGAAATATGGTGCTGATGAAGGGAGGTGTTTATACTCTGTCAAGCCCAACTGTCCTGAGACTCATATGGGAGAAATACTTAAATATGGGCTTTTTCACAACATCATACTGGACGTTGATTGGACTCTCAGTGCTGGACCCTGGGGGGGAGGGATTTGGGGTGACTTTCAATCTGTAACTTTCCCATGTTTTGAATCAGATCTTGCCTTGCTTTCGCTGCTATAATTTCAAACTTAGTAAAAGTAGCTCTTCTCTAAAACAATGGAGTTGGGCCGACTTCCTCTCCACCAGCTTAAAGAGGTTCATCCTGTATCCCCTCCGATGCTAGCGCAACGCCCTGGGGCTTCAAGACTTCCCCTTTTATTTCCCAATCTCTACGGGATCGGGAGTGCTCTCAAAGAGCTTCTAATAGAGAGTTTTTGGGTTCCAGAAACGGCAGCCCCGTTTCCTCACCCCCTTCACGATGATGTCACTGCCGGAAGTCCCTATTGACCACTTTTTCATCTGTCTTAAGTAGTTGCTGTTCCATCCTCTGGACTTTCTCATCTGTCTTCAGCAGCTGTTGTTCCATCCTTAAAACTGTTTGGAAAATCGTTTGTATCAGTAAATCTTTCTCTTTTTCTCTTTCTTTATCTTGCTGCAGCATTGTCTGGATGGATCGTTGTCCTCCGGATGGTTACGAAGAAGGTGTAGTTGCAGCCGATCCCACAGTCACAATTTTCCTACTCATTTTATTCCGAAATAAGAAAAAAGAAAGAAAAAAAAGGAAAAAGAAAAATTTAAAAATTTATCCAATTTTAAAAAAGGAAAAGGGAGAAGCAAAAAAAAATTTAAAAAGAGAAAAAAAGCAGATAAAATACCACCATTCTTCAGGTTCTTCTAAACCCTAATCCAATAGCTATAGGAAAGTCAACAATAATAAAAAAAAATTAAAAAAAATCTTCAGGCTCTTGATTCCCTTAATCCAATTTTATATGGTCTCAGGCTGAGGTGAGAAGCCACAAAAAAGAAAGAAAGAGATAAAAAAAAGAAAGGTCCATCAAATATAATTGTATCCAGAAAGCAGACGGAGAGTTATCTTTTAAGCAAGCCACAACAATCGAGAGAAAAGCAAGAAATCTTCTATAGTATTTCCAGACTCTTACTTCAGCTAAATCCAACAAGAACACCTGTGAAAACAATACAGATAGTTCCACTTCCAGGGCCAATTCTGAAAGTTTGCTGACAGGGAGAAAAGGAATACTTGTGAATCACTTGCAGCACCTTGATATACTTACTGCAACCTTTTCATGTAAGCTTTACTATTAAGAATCCATCATCTCTATTTTTTACTTGTAATTCTTGAAGGGATACATTTTCAAATTTGAATTTTAAAAACTCTTCTAACAAGTCATATCAAGTATACATTGTTAGTCACCTCTATAACATTATGTCCCACATATTTCAGAAGCAAAAAAAAATAGTTTTGACTCTTCTTCCACTGCCAATAAATAGTGGTGGGCAAGGGGCAGGCGAGTCAGCAATTTAACAAATGGTTCGGTGTTTTTTTGTAATTTTATTGGCCTGTGGAGCTTCAGCATAGGCTAATTAGCCCTTGCTTAGATCGGCTCCCGAGTCTCAGTTGATTTGTCTCAGCTGTTTTGCTCAGAGCTCTGCTGCTTCCTTGCAAAGAGTCCTGGAGCAGATTTTTTTTTCCCCTTAGCTCTGCTTAAATACGAAACTGAAACTGTTTTGCTGTTGCTACAACGTTGGAAAATTAGGCAGGCAGAATTCTTTTCTTTTTCCTCACCAAAAAAGGTAGGTGCAAACAATGGGAAATTTAGGGAAAGATTTTAAAACACAAAAGAAAAAAAGCTCTATTTAACTAGGGAATTGTAATAATTGAGATACTATTAATTGTATATTTCTGAAAGCAGAAATGGTTAAGTTGTGGTTTGGAGGAATATATGGGGGAAATTATTTGGTTTATTATTATTGGTAAATATAATTAATTGATTTGTAAGAAATTGGATTGCATGGAAATAATTGGAATATTCATGTTCATATTGATTAATATACAAAAAAGGTAGTTATATAACTAATTGATTTATATTAAAATGTTGAATTTATATTAAACAACTAATATTACATAATTAACCAATGTGAGGATGGATATAAAAATAGATGACAATGGGAAGGGGTATAATATAGAATAGAAGGGAAAAATTGAATTTGATTAAGATTAGAGATGAGGATGAAGGGTAATATTGTTTTTTTACAAAAATAGATGAGGAATAAATATGGCAAAAAGGAAATATAGAAATTGTAAATTTAATTGAAATGACTAAACACTGTTTAAATTTGTGAACCGGCCAAATACTCTGTTCAAAGAAAATACATTGTATGTTTGTATGTGTGTTTCTAATTATTGCTATTTATTCATATTTGTTCTCTTTTATTCGTTAAAGTTTAACAATTCATTCTTTATCTTAATATCTTTATATTTGTTTGGGGTTGGCTTTCTTCCCTTTCATCTTTTTTATTGTACAGCAATCTTTCTCCTCAAACCTACCACCGCTCTCTTTTCTTTCCTTCTTACTTTCTCTTCCTCCTCTTCTTCTTCTCCTCCCTACTTCCTCTTCCTTTCTTCTTCTCCTCCTCTCTTCCTCCCTCTCTTACCCTCCCTCCTACTCTAATTTCCCTTCCCTTCCTTCATCCCTCTCTATTGCTGTGTCCTTTTATGCATATGGACTACTCAGAGGGCTGAAAAAGTTATTTCTGACTGGTCCTCACACTTTTGACCAGTCCTTGAACTTACGACTGTCCTCACATTTTACGTTTTTGCCCTATCTTGTCACCATGGTGAAGAGAAGCAGTTGTGAAATGAGTGACATGGTTGTTAAGAATGCTATAATGGGCATATATGATGACCAGTCATAAGTGCGAAGACCGGTCAAAAGTGTGAGGACCTGTCAGAAATCACTTTTTTCAGCCCTCTGGGTAGTCCTTTTGTGCATATGGACTACTCAGAGGGCTGAAAAAGTTATTTTTGACTGGTCCTCGCACTTTTGACCAGTCCTCGAACTTACGACTGTCCTCACATTTTACGTTTTTGCCCTATCTTGTCACCATGGTGAAGAGAAGCAGTTGTGAAATGAGTGACATGGTTGTTAAGAAAGCTGCATGGGCATAAATGTGAGGATGGTCATAAGTGTGAGGACCAGTCAAAAGTGCGAGGCCCAGTCAGAAATGACTTTTTTCAGCCCTCTGAGTAGTCCCTATGCACATAGCCACGCCCACACCGGTCACATGATGAGCTAGCCACGCCTACACAGTCATGTGATCAGCTAGCCACACCCACCCAGTCACATGATTGCCAAGCCACACCCCCAACTAAGCCACGCCCACAGAACCTGTTGTTAAAAAAATTGAATCCCACCACTGAGTGATACCACCTACATGCTGCTAATAGTAGAAATAGTTTTGGTTGTAGTCAGGGGTGGGTTTTACTTACCTTTACTACCGGTTCGCAGAGGGGCCGCATGCACATGCTCGCTTTGCTCGTGTGTGCGCTCTTCTGCACCTGCGCAGAAGCGTTTTGGTGATGTCAGGGTCGGTGGGCGGAACCTCCCGCTGGTTTTACTACCGGTTCTATAGAACTGGTGCGAACCGGGGGCAACCCACCACCGGTTGTAGTATTTTAAAGTAGTGGTTGAAAGTAGTAGGCTGTAGTAAAGTCCAGAAGTTCACACTAATTTTTCAGAACCCAACTGAAATTCTAAGATTTGGTTTGGAATGATAAATTATTTATAAATTCCTTACTCCCATTTTGTAATTTCTGGTTCCTTTTGAAGTTCTTTGCTTCTATAGCATGTTTTTCATACGACATTTGAAGCAGCTCTTTTAAGAAATGCACGTCTAAAGCACCCCTTCATAACTTGGCACCCTCCAAATGGATGAATCGCTTCATTCTCCAATTTCTCAGCATGGATTTTGCTTGCTGAGTATCTATCACTTGGAATCCACAACTCTGGAAGGTTTTTTGATTAGAATCTTCTAAAGCTGTATTGAGCTCATAAAATACATGGGTGGTTTTTAAAAATGCTCAATTCATTGCTTTGGAAGATCTAGGGCATAGCTAAGGAAATACAGTTTTGATATTCCTATAAGCCTTTAAAAGAGACAGAATTTAAGTTTTGAAAGGCAAAATGGCTTATTTTCAGGATGAGACAACTGCAAAGCTACAGAATGCTGCCATCTTCTGTTTAAAAGGTGACAATCTTACAGCATTTAATTTCATGATGCAGAAGGGATCTAGGAAATAAATTTGCAACTTCAGAAAAGCCTCTTTGATCTCTCAGGTGTACAATTAATAGGATATTTATTTAGTACATGATAATGTTACATTAGCACCACAGGGGGTGGACTAGCTCCACACTCAGAAAAGTTCAACAGCATTCTGCAGCATCATCCAAGTCTTCTTCCTCCACCAGTTGCCTTATGCTTGGACATCACATTGGAGGTGTGGCACACTATCCTACAAAATGCAATAATTTCTCATCAAAGTAGTATCTATTTATGTATTTACATGTGGTATGCTTTTGGACTGGTAGGTTGGCAAATGACAGGAGCTCACTCACTCAGTGCTAGGACTTGAACTGCTGGAGCAAAGACTATCTCCAGCTTCTTTAAGCCACTGAGTCACTGTGCTTCCTACTGATTTAGTGGAAGAAGAGTCAAAACTATTTTTTTTTGCTTCTGAAATATGTGGGACATAATGTTATAGAGGTGACTAACAATGTATACTTGATATGACTTGTTAGAAGAGTTTTTAAAATTCAAATTTGAAAATGTATCCCTTCAAGAATTACAAGTAAAAAATAGAGATGATGGATTCTTAATAGTAAAGCTTACATGAAAAGGTTGCAGTAAGTATATCAAGGTGCTGCAAGTGATTCACAAGTATTCCTTTTCTCCCTGTCAGCAAACTTTCAGAATTGGCCCTGGAAGTGGAACTATCTGTATTGTTTTCACAGGTGTTCTTGTTGGATTTAGCTGAAGTAAGAGTCTGGAAATACTATAGAAGATTTCTTGCTTTTCTCTCGATTGTTGTGGCTTGCTTAAAAGATAACTCTCCGTCTGCTTTCTGGATACAATTATATTTGATGGACCTTTCTTTTTTTTATCTCTTTCTTTCTTTTTTGTGGCTTCTCACCTCAGCCTGAGACCATATAAAATTGGATTAAGGGAATCAAGAGCCTGAAGATTTTTTTTTAATTTTTTTTTATTATTGTTGACTTTCCTATAGCTATTGGATTAGGGTTTAGAAGAACCTGAAGAATGGTGGTATTTTATCTGCTTTTTTTCTCTTTTTAAATTTTTTTTTGCTTCTCCCTTTTCCTTTTTTAAAATTGGATAAATTTTTAAATTTTTCCTTTTCCTTTTTTTTTCTGTCTTTTTTCTTATTTTGGAATAAAATGAGTAGGAAAATTGTGACTGTGGGATCGGCTGCAACTACACCTTCTTCGTAACCATCCGGAGGACAACGATCCATCCAGACAATGCTGCAGCAAGATAAAGAAAGAGAAAAAGAGAAAGATTTACTGATACAAACGATTTTCCAAACAGTTTTAAGGATGGAACAACAGCTGCTGAAGACAGATGAGAAAGTCCAGAGGATGGAACAGCAACTACTTAAGACAGATAAAAAAGTGGTCAATAGGGACTTCCGGCAGTGACATCATCGTGAAGGGGGTGAGGAAACGGGGCTGCCGTTTCTGGAACCCAAAAACTCTCTATTAGAAGCTCTTTGAGAGCACTCCCGATCCCGTAGAGATTGGGAAATAAAAGGAGAAGTCTTGAAGCCCCAGGGCGTTGCGCTAGCATCGGAGGGGATACAGGATGAACCTCTTTAAGCTGGTGGAGAGGAAGTCGGCCTTCAGGGCAGATAGGAGCGATGGCGCCGCCTAGAGTGAAGCCAAGAGTGGAATAGCAGTTTCAAGTGGTTGCGCGAAGGAGCCCCAGATGGAATAGGCGAATAATACTGAGAAGCGGGAACTGAGGTGGGCGCAAAACTGACGGACTATTTAGTGGCGGCGGATTAAAAGAGAAGCACAATAGGAGGTAAAGAACAACAGCGTAAGGAAGAAGAAACCTACCGAGTGATTAGGCAATATTGGAGAACTGATAACCTTAGGACCCTGAGACGGAGGTGGAGAAGGAGAGAGCCAGAGAAGGAGATAAACTGTACAACCTAAATAACACCGAGGGCTAAGAAGAACCTAAAGGATTTTTGAAGTGCCTGTGGGACTTAAAAAGAGATTGGCGACAGCAGCAACTTTAGACAGAAAGACTAAGATTCGGAGGGAAGAAAGACTGATACGAATGGACTACAGGAAACAGTTACATTTACAGCCACAGTTGGGACCGGAGAAGAAATGTTAAGTACTACTAAGGAAAGAAAAAAAAAACTTTTTTCTTACTCTTATATTTAAAAAATTGCATTTTTATATATTATTCAGTTAGTAAAGTAATGAAAAACGGGGGGGGGGGGGATGGAAACTATATTATAACTTAGAAATATATATGGTATTGTGAATTCATAAAATTTGAAAAAGGGGAAGGTGAATGAATTATAACTTAGATTGATTGAAAATATTGTAAAGTAAGAAGTGAAAATTTGCAAAATAATAACTAAGTATTATTGAGTGATTAATAATTAATGATAGTGTGATTAAAGTGTGGAAAGTCTATATTGATAGAAGTAACAAAGGTGTGTGGATACAGAGTAAGGAAAATTAGCGATTAAGAATTATATATTAGTCTGGGAAAGTTTTACATGAGCATTAAAAATGTTAACAATATCTACCATAACGAAAACAGGGAAAAAACCAGCTGTAAATACCACAGCAATGGTGGCATCACCACTACAACAAAAAACATTAGATAGCATGGTAGGAAAAGAAAAGGAGAAAGAAAAACCAGAACTGACACTAAATGCCATGCAGAGCATGTTTTCAATGATCCAGGAAACACTATTAAAAATACAAGAAAAAATGGCAGAAAACCATGAAGAAATGAGAACATTTCACACAGAGATTAAAAATGAAATTGGAGAAGTTAGGGAGGATATTAAAAATATGAATGACAAAATTGGAGATGTCCAACAATCAATAACAGAAAACGAACAAAGAATCAGAAAAGCAGAAACAAAAATAGACCAAGTAGAGACAAAAGTAGAGACAATAGAGGAAAAAGCTTTTCAATTAAATAAGGAATTGTTTGATTCAATAGCAATGCTCGAGATGGAGAAAGCTTCATATTTTCTCCGTTTTCAAAACATAATAGAGGAAAAAGATAAAGACTTGGGAGAAAAAATGGCGGAGATAGTGTCAGAAATAATACAAAAAGACAAACTAGAAATAAAAGGACAATTGGACGAAATGTATTGTGTACATACAAATTATATAAGAAGGCGCTGCCTGGAGAGGGAAGTGCATGTTAGATTCTCAAAACGCTCAATTAGAGATGAGGTATACAGAAAGTCTAGGGAAGAAACGCTGACATATAAAGGAAAAGAAATCACGATCCTAAAAGAAATACCCCGAAGAATCAGAAACCAGCGTCAACAATATCAGTTTTTAACAACTCAACTGAACAGATATAAAATAATGTTTAGATGGTTAACTCCGGAAGGGATCTTGGTTACCTGGGAAGACAAAAAATATAAAATAGACACACCAGAAAAAGCAAGATAATTTTACAACGTGCACTTCAACCAGGAGGAGGAACTGGAAAGTAAAGAAGAAACAGAAAGTAGAAGTCAGGAAGAGGAGCAAATAGAAGTGGTGCAAGAGAAAGAAGTAAGAAAAAGCCAAGAGAAAGAAAGGGAGGAAAGAAAAGGTGCAAAAACAAAATCACGTATGGAAACAAGATATACCAAAAAAACAACTACACTAGGCAATGGAAGAGGCAAGGAAACTTTTCTCTGTAAATATAAACAGACTAAACGCACTGAAGAAAAGATCTCAAACATTTACAAAATTACGAAAATTAGGAGTAGACGTGATATGCCTTCAGGAAGCACACATTACAAAAGGGTACCAAAAATATTAGAAAATCCAAAACTAGGAAAATTATATACATTTCTGATTCAAAAAAAGAAAAGAGGAGTAGCGGTTTAAAAGAAAGGATAGATTCGAAATTATTATATGCAGACGAGGAAGGCAGAACGGTGATGGTTGAGTTAGTACTAGAAAACAGGAAAATATTATTAGTAGTAATATATGTCCCCAACCAAAGTCAACAGGAGTTTTTTAAGGGAATACACCAAAAAATAGTAGAATTAGAATACGAAGATATTTGCCTAATTGGAGACTACAATGCGATAGTAGATGTGAAAAAAAGATTATAAAAGTGGTAAAAAGAATAAGAAAAAAAAAGAAATACTCCTAAAAGAATTTTTTGATATGGCCATGGAAATAAGTTTGAGAGATGTTTGGAGGGAAACACACGAAGATGAAAACCAATTCACTTTCTACTCTCACCCTCACCAATCCTGGTCCAAAATTGACATGGCCTGGATGACTGCGAACATTAGAACCGGGGTAGAAAAAATAGAGATAGAAATAAATCAATGGGCAGATCATAATCCAATTCTTGTAAACTGGAAAGGGAAAAAAAGGTTTAGGAGGTGGACTATGAATCAAAGGATATGTAAACAAAAAGAATTTAAACACATGTTAGAAAAGGAATTAGAATTATTTTTAAAAATAAACAAAACAGAGGATACTTCTCTACAGAACACTTGGGATACAGCAAAAGCATACATAAGGGGCTTGACTATCGCTATACAGGGAAGAAAAATAAAGAGAGGAAACAACAGCTAGATAAACCATATGAAGAATTAAAAAACACAGAACATAAATTACAACATCCTCACAATAAAAAAATAAAAGAGGAATGGAAAACAATCAAACATAACTTAAATTTGATAAACCAAAAAGAACTAGCACAGAAACAAAAATGGCCAAACAGAATTACTTTGAGTTTGTGAACAAAACAGGGAGATGGCTGGCATACAAACTGAAAAAAGACAAAGATAAAAGAATGATACACCAATTTAGAGATGAAAAAGGGGAAATTCAATATAGTAGAGAGGTGAAAAAAGAAATTATTCAGACATTTTATGCAAATCTATATAAACAAGAAGAAGTAGAGGAAGAAAAGATAAAACAATATATAAAAAGATCAGAAATGCCAGTAATTATAGACGAACAAAGAGAAATGCTAAACAAGCCAGTAACTTGTTGATGGAATTGGAGTTTGCACTGAAAAAGCAAAAAAATAATAAAACACCGGGGCCAGACGGGCTACCGGTGGAATTATATAAAACTGTACAGGAAACAATAGGAGAAACTATAGAGGTATATAACGAGGCCCTGGAGAAGACAAAAATCCCGATAACCTGGATGGAGGCAATAATCACTATCATACCCAAAGAGGACATGGACCATCAACTAATTCAAAACTATAGACCAATATCCTTATTGAACACAGATTATAAATTATTTGCAATAATTATAGCCGAAAGAATAAAAAAAGCATTGAATAACTATATACACCTGGACCAAAATGGATTTCTGCCAGGCCACCAAATTAAGAACAATATGAGAATAATAATAAATACACTAGAATATTATGAAGCACATCCAGAGAAACAAGCTTCACTGGTTTTCCTTGATGCCCAAAAAGCATTCGACAACTTAAATTGGAAATTTTTAATGGGGCAATTAAAGAATATGCAATTCGGAACAAAATTTGAAAAAATCATAGGAGAAATTTATACAAAACGAACAGCACGAGTAATTATGAATGACAACACAACAGACCAATTCGATATAACAAAAGGGGTTAGACAAGGCTGTCCACTTTCTCCACTATTGTACATTTTAACACTGGAGATCCTGTTAAAAAAAGTTAGGGAAGATCAAGAAATTAAAGGGCTAAAAATAAGAAGAGAAGAATACAAGGTTCAGGCTTTTGCCGATGACCTTGTATTTATAGTAGAGGAACCATTAGAAGTAGCACCAAAATTGTTTAAGAAAATAGAGGAATTTGGAGAGGTGGCTGGACTAAAAAGAAATAGAAATAAATCAAAATTAATAGCAAAAAACCTCATGAAGAATCAAGAAAAAGAATTGGAGAACAGTATACAAATTCAAATAACGAAGAAAATAAAATACTTAGGGTTCTGGCTGTCAGCAAGAAGCTCGTCAATAAATTAATAATACAGATAAAGAAAGATTTGGATAATTGGAGAAACTTACAGATCTCACTAATGGGAAGAATCTCCACTATTAAAATGAATATCCTACCAAAATTTTTATATTTATTTCAGGTCGCTCCAATAAAATTAGAGAAATTTTTTTTGGAAACATTGAATAAGATAATTTCCAAATTTATATGGCAGGGGAAGCGACCACGAATTAAACTTAAGTTACTTCAAGACACAAAAGATAGAGGAGGAACAGCACTCCCGGATTGGGAACTCTTATTATCAAGCGGCGGTGTTATCATGGGTAAAGGACTGGATGGAATTAAAAAACAGCAGAATATTAACAATCAAAGGACATGAACTACAAGCGGGCTGGCATTCCTTTTTATGGGACGAAAGATATAAAACTCATATCTATTTTAAAAGGCACACAATTAGGAATGCACTATTACAAATCTGGCTAAAAATTAAAAAACAACAGTATACAAAAATTCTGATTTGGCTTTCACCATCAGAGGCGGTAAGGCATCCAAATTTAACAGAACCTAAAAATATAATTAGATATAAACACCTAATTGAACATCAAGGGAAATTGAAAACCAAACAACAATTGGAAATAGACCTAAATAGAGAAATCGACTGGTGGACTTTCACACAGATCCAATCTAAACATAAGGAACATACAAAAATATATGAAATATATAGAGAGAAACAAGAACTAGACAAAATTATATTGGATTCAGAAGAGAAATTAATTAGTAAAATTTATAAATTTCTGTCACGATACAAAATGGAGGAGGAAACAGTGAAGAGTACGATGATCAAATGGATGCAAAACTTTAAACACACAATAGATTTGGAGAAGTGGGAAGAACTACGGCAAGTGAATACAAAACTAACACTAGCGGTGGCATATAAGGAAAACCAGTTGAAGATGTTTTATAGGTGGCATATGTCGCCCACAAGACTGGCAAAAATTCATCTGAAAAACAGTTCATTATGTTGGAAATGCAAAAAATCACAAGGTACCTTTTATCATCTATGGTGGATGTGCCCGGCAGCAAAGAAATTTTGGTCAAATATTAAGAAATGGTTGGAATAAATAACAAAGCTACAAATAGAGAAGAAACCAGAAACCTTCCTGCTAGGAATCTTCACAAAAACATATCCTAAAGAAATAAAATACCTGATAATACATATTCTAACAGCAGCTCGGATAACGTATGCAAAAAATTGGAAATAGGAAAAAATTCCAATGGAAGAAGAACTAATAGATAAAATTGCACAGTGCGCTGAAATGGATAGATTAACAAAAGAGATTAAGGAAAAAGAAGAGACAGAGTACTATAGAATATGGAACAAATGGTATCAATGGCATAATGCCACTACTAAAGAAACATAGATACAAGGACAGAATAAAGATGTAAATATGTATATAAATAATTTCTTATGGGCATATAAATATGAAAATGGAAATCCAAAAATAACGGTATAATCCAAATATATAGATTGCTAAGGGGGGAATTCTAAGGGGAAAAAAAAGAGGGGGGAAAGGAAAAAGAAAAAACTATTAGGCTAAGAATAAGGGGAATAATCATAACCATATTAGTTGAAGAACCACTATGAAACAATGCTTCAAAAGAATAATCTATTTCTATGTTGTATGTTGTGTAAATGTTTTTATATGTGTTTTAATAAAGTTTATAAATTTAAAAAAGAAAAAGAAAAAGTGGTCAATATTCAGCAAGCAATGTCGAAATATGAAGAAAGGCTGTTGAAACTGGAGAAAAGAGAGGAAAAAGAGGAAAAAATGAGAGATATAGAGCATAAATTGGAAGAGAGCCAGCGAGAAGGGAGCAACGTAATTGGGTTGGAAATGGATAAAGCAGAATTCTATCTTAGATTTCAAAACGTGGAAGAAGAAAAGGGGGGAAATTTGCCAGATGTTATGATTGGGATGCTGGCTGAGGCACCAGAAATTTCTATAGAAAAGGTGATGGAAGGGGTGGACGAGATATATCGAATCTACACCAGACATGCAGTGCGTAACAAATTGCCTGAGAAGTACATATAAGATTTACTAAGAAATCGCTTAAAGCACAAATTTTACAGGTGGCCAGAGAAAAAACTCTGAAACATAAGAAGAAGTGATGGTTCTGCAACAAATACTAAGAAAGGTGAGAGACTTGAGAAGAGAATACCAGTTCCTGACCAAAATCTTAATCCAAAAAGGAATTAATTATAGATGGCTGATTCCAGAAGGGTTAAGCTTAACGTGGCAACTTCAAAGATACAGGTTGGATACAATTGATAAAGCGAGAGCCTTTTATGAAGACTTTTTTAAAGGAAAAGAAGCGGAAATCGAAACGGAATCTTCAACTACAGTGGTGTCAGTAAAGTTCAGAATTAGAAGAATTGGCTATGATTGAATCAACAGAAGGCGCTGTTGGTGGAGTGGTGGAACACAAGGAACAACGTGAAGTAAGATCAACTAGAGCAACAAAACCTACATATAAGATATGAACGTGGAAGAAATGAAATTAATTTCAATAAACATAAATGGACTCAATTCAGTAACTAAAAGGAGTAAAGTGTTTCACAAATTAGAGAAATTAAAATTGGATATAATATGCTTGCAAGAAGTTCATATTAAAAAGCAATATGAACAACTATTGATACGGCCCAAATTAGGTAGAACTTTTTTATCATTGCCACAAAGTAAAAAGAGAAGAGTTGTTTTATATATTAGAAATTCATTACCCACAAAACAAATATATGCAGACTTAGAGGGCAGAATCTTGATGGTGGAAATAATGGACAATAATATGAAAATTTTGTTGGTTGCAATATATGCTCCAAATAATAACAAAGTGATTTTTATAGAAAGTTGCACATGAAAATAATTGAAATGGAATATGAAAATATATGCGTGATGGGTGATTTTAATGGAGTGGTAGACAAAAATCTGGATTATAATACACTTAAACCAGTAAGACATACCAGAAAGATATTACCGAAAACTTTCTTTAAGATGATAGAGGAAATTAATTTGAAAGACGTATGGAGAGACAGAAATGGGAAAAATAGACAATATACCTTTTACTCTGATAGACACTCATCTTAGTCTGGATTAGATATGATTTGGACAACAATGGACTTGACTTTGAAGATAGACTATGTGGAAATAGAAACAAACTTATGGGCTGACCACAATCCTGTGACTGCTACCTGGAAAGGTCGGAAAAGAAAATCTAGATGGATTTTAAATAATACAATATTAAAAGAGAAAGAGTTCGTACAGAAAATGGAGAGAGAATTGACTTTCTTTTTTAAAGAAAACAAGAAAGAAGACCCATCAGCTCAAAATATATGGGCTACAATGAAGGCCTATGCTAGAGGTCTAATAATGGACTATACAAGAAAACTGCTAAAATGTTAATTGATGAACATTAAGAGATTTGAAAAGGAACTCCAGAAAGATCCATGTAAGAAAGATATAAAAATAAAAATGGACACAATAAAGCATAAAATGGACTTATTGGAGAAGAAAGAACTAGCTCAAAAAAATAAGTGCTAAACAGAACTATTTTGAAAATGCGAATAAACCAGGAAGGTTAAAAAAAGAAAGAGAATCAAGGAAAATAACGCAATTAATTGATGACTATGGGCAAAGGAAATTTGGAAATAAAGAAATGGGAAAAATAATACAAGAATATTATCGGCAACTTTATAAGAGAGAGATGATAGAAGATAAAAATGTGATGAGATATTTGCATGATGCTAAATTACCTCGGCTTTCTAAAGATGTGGAGGAGATGCTGGAGGGGAATATTACAATGATGGAATTAACAGAAGCAATTAAGAAACAAAAGAATGGAAAGGCACCAGGGCCAGATGGCCTACCTGTTGAATATTATAGGACACTACAAGATCATTTAAGTCTCCCACTACTGGATGTTATGAACGAAGTGATGACAAAGAAGAAAATACCCAAATCATGGACAGAGGCATATATCACATTGATCTATAAAGAAGATATAGACCCACAACAAATTAAAAATTATAGGCCTATATCTCTGCTAAACTCAGACTATAAAATTTTTGCATCAATATTGGCAGAAAGGCTTAAGAGATATTTGAATAGCTTCATACATATAGATCAAAATGGCTTTCTTCCAAAAAGACAAATTAGAGACAATATAAGAATAATTCTGGACACTTTAGAATACTACGAAGCACATCCTGAAAAGCAGATGGCGTTGATATTCTTAGATGCTCAAAAGGCTTTCAACAATGTGAATTGGCAATTTATGATACTTCAAATGGAAGAGATTGGCTTTGGTAGGAAATTTATCCAGGCAATTGAAACTATATATGGTAAACAGACTGCAAAAATAATAATAAATGGAGAATTGTCTGATCCGATTGAGATAGAAAAAGGCAATAGACAAGGATGCCCGGTGTCGCCATTGTTGTTCATTCTGACATTGGAAGTTCTAAATAGAAATATTAGAGAAGACAAAGAGATAAAAGGCATGAAAATTCAGAAAGAAGAATGTAAGTTGCAAGCCTTCGTAGATGACCTGGTCTTTATTATTGAAGAACCATTAACAACAATAAAGAAACTGATAGAATCTATTGATGAGTTTGGGACAGTAGCTGGCCTGAAAATTAACAAAGACAAAACGAAGATAATGACCAAAAATATGTTGAAAAGGCAAAAAGAGGAATTGACGGAGATTTCAAAGATACAGGTCACAAATAAGGTAAAATATTTGGGGATACATTTAACAAGAAGATGTAGTGCACTCAAAGAAAATAATTACAATAAGATGAAGCAACAGATTGGGCAGGATTTGGTGAAATGGGGAAACTTGCAGTTATCTTTGATTGGTAGGATCTCAACTATTAAGATGAATGTTTTACTTAGATTGTTGTATTTATTTTAGACAATTCCAATCAAGTTGGGCAAGGAATTTTTTGAAGAATTGAATAAAATGATATTGAAATACATTTGGCAGGGAAAAAAGGCAAGGATAAAATTAAAGCTGTTACAAGATGCTAAAATGAGGGGTGGCTTCGGCTTGCCCAATTTTGAATTATATTATCAAATGACATGTTTAATATGGATTAAAGTCTGGATAACTTTGAGAAATACTAGATTATTGAATTTGGAGGGTCATGGAGGGTATTACTGAGACCTGGTTGGGCCCAGAGGGAGGGGTCCCCCTGGTTGAGATGTGCCCACCAGGCTTCAGAGTGTTCCATCAGCCGAGGGCCCAGGGGAGGGGCGGGGATGGTGGCGGTTATTATTAAAGAAGGTCTCGGTCCGATGGAGACCACTCCAGACTGCCGGATGTGAATCCCTCTTTGTGAGATGGGGTCACGGGGTTCAGATGGGATTGTTGCTTACGTACCTGGCTCCCTGCCACGTGGCAACGGCCCTGCCCAAACTACTCAATGTGATAGCCACGGTAGCAGTTGATACACCCAGGCTTATGGTCATGGGTGATTTCAACTTGCCGTCCGTTGGTGAAACTCTGAGTTGGTTCGGGATTTCATGGCTTCCATGACAGCCGTGGACCTGACCCAGTTAGTTCATGGCCCCACCCACAGGGGAGGTCATACTCTGGACCTGATTTTTGTCTCTGGCCAGTGGTTGAGTGGTCTTGTTATAGGGGATATAGACATGGAACCCTTGTCATGGTCAGATCACTCGCTCCTTCGCCTGGACCTTCAAACTGCCGCACCCCGCTGCAGGGAGGCGGAGCCAATAAGTTGGGTCCGCCCCAGGCGCCTGATGGATCCTGATAGGTTCCAGATGGAGCTTGGGCCACTTCCTGAGGATCTGGCACATGACTCGGCCGAGGATCTGGTGGCCGCCTGGGATCAGGCGGTTGGTGGGGCCTTAGATCGAGTTGTGCCTTTGCGGCCTCTGACCCGATGCCGATCCCTCGTGGCTCCTTGGTTCACCGAGGAACTGAGGGAGATGAAGCACTGGAAAAGACGCCTGGAGAGCGGTTGGAGGGCCAGTCTCACTGAATCTGATTGAACACTGGTAAGGTCGCACATTAAGACCTACCTAGTGGTGATAAAAGCGGCAAAGTTTAATTACTTTTCCGCTCTTATTGCATCATCAGAGAATCGTCCGGCCACCCTGTTCAGGGTGACCCACTCCCTCCTCCACTGGGAGCGCAGGAGGACCCCCTGGAGGGCAGGGCTGAGGATTTCGGACAATACTTGTACGACAAAATCGCTCAGATCCGGGGGGATTTGGACTCTGACTGGGTAGATTCGGGCAGGGTAACAAGGAACAGTCCTGAGAATGTTATCTGGGAAGAGTTTGACTCTGTGACTCCTGATGACGTGGACAGGATTCTGGGGAGACTTAGTGCGGCTACATGTTTACTGGACCCGTGTTCCTCCTGGTTAGTACTGGCTTCCCGGGAGGTTACACGAGGCTGGCTCCAGGGAATTATCAACGCTTCGCGGAGTGAGGGTTACTTCCCCGCTGCCTTGAAAGAGGCGATGGTGAGGCCTCTCCTCAACAAGCCTTCCCTAGACCCGGCAGTATTAGCCAATTATCGTCCTGTCTCCAACCTTCGCTTTGTGGCGAAGGTTGTTGAGAGTGTGGTCGCACGACAGTTTCCGCAGTACCTGGAGGAAACGTCTTATCTAGATCCGTTCCAGTCGGGTTTCAGGCCCAGGCACAGCACAGAAACGGCATTGGTCGCGTTGGTAGATGATCTCTGGAGGGCTTGGGACAGGGGTTGTTCCTGTGTTCTGGTCCTGTTAGATCTCTCAGCGGCTTTTGATACCATCGACCATGGTATCATGCTGCACCGGTTGGAGCAGTTGGGGATGGGGGGCACCATGCTACGGTGGTTCTCCTCCTTTCTCTCCAACCGGTCGCAGTTCGTGTTGGCAGGGGGGCAGAGGTCGACCTTGAGGCCTCTCATTTGTGAAGTGCCTCAGGGGTTGGTCTTCTCGCCCCTTCTGTTCAACATTTATGTGAAGCCGCTGGATGAGATCAACCGTGGCTTTGGGGTGAAGTACCATCAGTACACTGACGACACCCAGCTGTACATCTCCACCCCAGGCCACCCCAATGATGGCCTTGAAGTGATGTCCCAGTGCCTGGAGGCTGTGCAGATCTGGATGGGGAGGAACAGGCTCAAGCTCAGCCCTTCCAAGACTGAGTGGCTGTGGTTCCCGGCATCCCGATATAGTCAGTTGATTCCATCACTGACTATCGGGGGCGAGTCTTTGGCCCCCGCGGAGAGGGCGCCCAATCTGGGTGTCCTCCTGGATATGCAGCTGCCTTTAGAGGAACATCTGACGGCGGTAGCCAGGGGGACCTTTTGTCAGGTTCGCCTGATCCACCAGTTGCGGCCCTTTCTTGATCAGGATTCCCTATGCACAGTCACTCATGCCCTTGTCACCTCGTGCCTGGACTACTGCAATGCTCTCTACATGGGGCACCCCTTGAGGAGCACCCGGAGGCTCCAACTGGTCCAGAATGCGGCCACGCAGGTAATTACGGGAGCTGCCTGGTGCTCCCACATAACACCGCTCCTGCGTGAGCTGCATTGGCTCCCAGTGGTCTTCCGGGTGCGCTTCAAGGTGTTGGTCACCACCTTTAAAGCGCTCCATGGCATAGGACCTAGTTATCTTTGAGACCGCCGCTGCTACCGATGACCTCCCACCGACCTGTGCGCTCCCACAGAGAGAGCCTCCTCGGGGTGCCATCAGCCAAACAATGTAGGCTGGTGACCCCCAGGGGGAGGGCCTTCTCTGTGGGGGCACCTACCCTCTGGAATCAGCTGCCCCCACAGATAAGGAGAATTCAAGACCTCGGTGCCTTCCGCTGTGCCCTTAAAACTTTCTTTTTCCAGCAAGCCGGGCTGGCTTAACATAACATTTTTTAAAAACATTTTTAACTGGTTTGTCATTTTAAATTGGGGCCAAATTAATATATATCCTTTTAATTGTTTTTAATGTTTGTATTGTATGTTTTTAGCTGGCTGTACACCGCCCTGAGTCCCTCGGGAGAAGGTGCGGTATATAAATTCAAAATAAAATAAAATAAAAATAAATGATTTTCTGATGGGATGGCATGCTTTTTTGTGATATAAAGGAGCAAAAATACAGGGATATTTTAGAAGACATCAAATACGGGAAGCTTTACTATTGAATTGGGAGAACGTTAAAAAACATTATTATTTGAAAATTTCAGTCTGGGTATCAACAATTGAAGTTTTCACTTACTCGATAGTATTGAAAAGGGAACAAATTGTTAGATATAGCGAACTGCTGGATGAAAAGGGTGAACTTAAGTCAAAGCAAGAATTAGAAGATCAGGGATATAAGATGGATTGGTTTTCTTACATGCAAATATGTTCTAGATATGAAGAAGACTCTAAACAAGAAGGTTTTTATAACACTCTGACTAATTTAGATAAGATTTTAATGGGTTCTGAGGACCATCTAATTAAAAAACTATATGGATACTTATTAGAGATGAAACTGGAAGAACAACAAGTTAAAGAATCAATGATAGCTTGGGGAAAAACTTTGGGCATGGCATTGAGCTAGAGAAATGGCAAAAATTGTGGTCATATAACTATGACAATGTGTACAGAGTATAAAGAGAACTTGTATAAGATGTTTTACAGGTGGCATTTACCCCCAAGAATAGCCAGAATGTTTAAAAATAAATCGGAGAAGTGTTGGAAGTGTCATCAGACCCCAGGATCATATTACCATATGTAATATGTGATGGACTTGCGCAGATGCTAAGAGATACTGACTAAGATACATAGGTGGCTGGACAAGATGATAAAGAGACATATTGACTTTAACCTGGAGGTATTTTTACTAGGGATTTTACCAGAGTCATATAATAAAGAACTGCAATATTTAATTGTGAATGTCTTAACAGCGGCTAGAATTGTATTTGCTAAAAATTGGAAAGGAGAGAAAATACCTAACGATAAAGAAATTATTAAGAAAATGATGGAATGTGCTGAAATGAGGAAATTGACACTTGAAATACGAGAACAGGAAGATAAACAATATTATCTGATATGGGGTTTGTTTTATCAATGGATAGAAAATAAAACATGGAGATGAGACATGGAATATGAAATGCAATAAGATAAAATATTTTAAACTTTTCTTTTAGAAAATAAGCTTGTATATTGATATTATGAAGATTGCAGGAGCACAAAAGGATGAAAACCATTCTTTACACTGTCTGTAATGATTGGGAATGATGATGTTTTTATTTTTATTTGTTTTTTGTTTGAAAATAAAAGAATTTCAAAAAAAGAATTGGCCCTTTTTGATTTTGTCACTGTTCTAGTTTTAGATTCAAAATGAATGTCTAAAGCTTTGACGATTCTTAAAATGTTCACTTCACTCTTAAAAAGTCTGAAGTCTAACTTGCTAACATTTTTTGGGTGTTGTCTGCATTTGGAGTGTCCTCATGGAATTCCAAGTCCAGCCCTTATGTTGACAGTTACATTTTTGAGCCATATGGGATGTGAACCATGAAAATATAATAATTAAAATAGGAAAATGGTTGTAACTGAAACAGAATGAGGCAATCTTGTGTCAAATTTAAATTTTTTTTGGGGGGGGGAAGGATAATAATTAATGCACCCATTTCAATATGATTTGTGGAAGTATCAAAAATAACAGCAGTTATAGTTTACTTGTAGATTTTCAGTATAACAGCTCATCTAGTCTAGAAGTATACATAAGATATTCACTTATGCACTAACATCTCAGTTTTTCAGGATAATTTTTTTGTTCTGAAACTAATTCTAAAAGTTATATTCAGAACTCATTTTAAAAAACTGAAAAGCTGGACATAATCTGGTTCCTAATTGACTTTCCCCCCATTAATTTATCACTTTTTTTCAAAGCATAAAAATAATGACTAAAACAATGAGTGGAGAAACAGAGGACAATATTTCATTATTGGGGAAAAAACCTCTGTTAGTGCTGGTTATGTTTCAAAACAACTGGTCACAAATTCAATTTGATTTGAAAGTACAGTTAGTCTTCTTATGAGCAGAGTTTTAATGACTGTTCAAAGTTACAATGGCCTTGGAAAGGGTACCTTACAGCTTTTGAAGCAATTTTGACTATCAGAAATCATATGATTATATTTCAAATGCTTGGCCACAGGCTCATATTTATGATCAGTTGCCCAGTGCTCCATGGTCATTCAATTGCCATTTACAATCTTTGCCAGATTTTCCAGAAAATCAATTGGGGAGCTAGCTGCCTGTTGAGTTTCATATTCATGCAAATCTGAAACCCTGCAGCAGGAAGTTCTTTTTCTCTCAAAGCAGCTGCCTGTTGGGAGTATTTTAGCTAGAAAGAGTTGAAATTCTTTGGCAGTCAGCTTTTTTGTTCCATTTGTTTAATGATCCAGGTGATCGCTTAACAACTGGGAAATGCTGGGATTGTGGTCTCGTTTGAGTGAAATTGTCATGTGATTGTTTTGCTCAAAGACTAAGGTTCCAATTGTGCTTGTAAAGTATTTCTCAGCCACCTACCTCACAGGATTGTTGTGGAGAAAATAGGAGGGAATAATATTAGGTATGTTTGCTGCCTTGAGTTATTTACAAAAATAATAACGGTGGGATTTAAGTAAAATAAAATATGTATAAAATGCCAGGTAAAATAGTACCAGTATTTAAAATAATGCCATTTTTCAACTAATATAATCTTTCATACTCAAGTATGTTACATCACAACATTGTTTATTATGTGACTTTTTACAATACAAACAAAAATACAGAAATGCAGTATATGAATACAGCTAAATATAGAATGGTGACTTTCCTCAAAAGGCCATGATTCTCATTTCCAGACTGCACATAGGTAGAAACAGGTTGGTGGTTAAACCAACACAGTTTTCTAGAAATGACTTATAAATGCATTTTCTTGCTACTTGTCATAAAATGTAAAAGGAGAATTAAAGAAAATGTTTTATTCACTGGTTCCTATCATATGAAAAACACCCCTACATTCTATTTAGCAGGGCCAATATATGGAAATATATCTAAATTATATGTTATTACAAAAATGAAGCAGTAATAAAATCCATCAGGCTAAAGCAATTACTAAATGAGAATAGCATACATTTAACGAATCCCAAACAAACAAAAGATTGTTATAAAAAGCTTTTAGGTGCCCCATAAACCTCTAAGTTTGTTTTTCCATGTCTATTTTTAAAACAATGGAAGTGTTAAAAATAGGGTCAACTGTGTTAGACTAAATTACATTGTTATATATGATGTACTGAATGGAATTTTATATAATAGACGTATAGTTCATATTATATTATGGCAATGTATCCTTATGGAAAATTTTCCCAAGTCCTTATATATTGGAATATTCTGTAAACAAATCAAACCACCAGAATATGATTGTGTAACAGAAAATTTCTTTACATTTAAATGATTTCTGTTCTTTTTTTGTATTTTGTAAAATAAAAAAAAGTACTTAGAGCTGTTTCCCTAAGCTTACAACATTCTAAACAATTCAAGGCATTCTCAAGGGCCATCAAAATTAACACAAAAACTTGTCATGCTGATAAATCCAAGCATATGGATACAACCGGTGCAAGATTGGTTAAACAGATCCAAGACACACTGATGTCCAAGGGTAGAATATTGGCAATTAAACAAAACTGGTGGTCTGCAAATATCTTTAAAATATCTTCCCTTTCTTTTTGTTTTTTTCCAAAGTTCTGGAGGAGAAAAAAGAACTCATTAGATATATTAGACACAGTATATATTATAACTAATATTCTCTTTGTATTATTATGCTAACTTATACATCTAATATTTCCTTTCCCAAAACTTCTGTTCTGAAAAGCTGTCAGCACTGAACATTATGCAAATATAGTGGGAAGTTATACCATTTTTGCCTAATAGTTTATAAAGTACAGACTTGTAACAATAACAGTTATAAGAGGAAAAATGGCCATAAATTATGTAGATTATGGCACGAAACTTAAACGGGCTGATGTTATTCCAATCTTCAAGAAGGGGGAAAAACAGTTTCAGGAAATTACAGACCAAACAGCCTGATATCAATACCTGGGAAAATCCTGGAAAAGAATAATCAAGCACTTGTGAGCATCTAGAAATGAGCAAAACCATTACTAGAAGCCAGCATGGGTTTATAAAAAACAGATTGTGTCAAACAAACCTTATTGCATCCTTTGACAAAAGTGGTTAAATTAGTGAATAAGGGAAATGTGGTGAATATAGTTTACTTAGACTTCAATAAGGCATTTGACAAAGTAGACCACAGCCCATTTCTTGGTGGATAGAAAAATGTGGGATAGACAGTACCACCACCAGATGGATTCACAAGTGGCTGATCAACCACACTTAGTGTGTAGTCCTCAATGGAACTACATCTACATGAAGGGAAGCATGCAGTGGGATACCTCAAGTTGTTTTATATCCAGAGCTCTTCTATATCTTCAAAATGATCTAGATGAGGGGATAGAACGGGAATTCATCAAATTTGCAGATGACAACAAGATTGGGGGGAGGGAGGAATAGCTAACACTTTAGAAGATAGACTCAAGATTCAGAAGGATCTTAATAGACTTAAACACTGGCCCTATCCAACAAAATGCAATTTAGTGCTGAAAAAAGGTCCTGCACACAGGAAATGAAAAACCAAATGCACAAGTATAGAACAGGGGGTACTTGGCTCAACATTAGTAACTGTGAGAGGCATCTAGGTATCTTAGTAGATTACTCACAAGAATGAGTACTTAATATGACTACCAAGTACTCTTCAATATCTTCATAAACGATCTAGATGAGGGGATAGAAAGGGAATTCATCTAATTTGCAGAGACACCAAACTGGAGAATAGTTGCTAACACTCTGAAAGACAGACTCAAGATTCAGAGGCATCTTGACAGATTTGGACCCTATCCAACAAGATGCAGGACAGTGATGAAAAAAAGAAAGGGTCTGCACTTGGGCAGGAAAAAGCAAATGCATAGGTACAGAATAGATGGTTCAACAGTAGTAGCTGAGAGAGCGCCAGATATGGAGTCTCTCTCACAGCTACTACTGCAAGAGTGTGCTGCAGCTACCAAAAAAGCCAATGAAGTCCTAGGCTGCATCAGTGAGGGATAGTTTCAAGATCATGTGAAGAGATAATATCACTTTATACTGCACTGATGAGACCACATTTGGAATACTGCATCCAGTTCTGTTCATCACAATAGAAAAAATATGTTGAGACCCTAGAAAGCGTGCAGAAAACAACAAGGGTGATAAAAGATCTGCAGGCTAAATCGTCTGATGAATAATTGAGGGGACTAGGTATGTCTACTCTACAAAGAGGACCAGATATAATAGCAATTTTCCAGTACTTAAGGGGCTGTTACAGAGAAGATGAGGTATTATGCTTCAAAGCACATGAGGGCAGGACAAGACATATGAGTGGAAGATCATTAAACAGAGATCCAACTGAGAACCAAAGAGAAATTTCCTGATAATTAGAACAATTAATCAATGGAATGGCTTGCTTCTAGAAGTTGTCAGTACTTCATTACTGAGGTTTTCAATAAGACACTGCACTAAATTTGTCTGGAATGGTATAGGTCAGCGATGGCTAACCTTTTCCTGACCGAGTGCCCAAAGTGCGCGCGCGGATGCGCTCACTTACCCCATAACCTCCAAAATGCAATGCGTGCGCAAACCCCCTGCATGTGCCTTGATCCCGTGCATGCGCGCACGGAACCCTGCATGCACCATGCCTTTGCACATGTGTGGCACAGATCCAAAGTCCAGCTGGCCGGCGGGAGCTGTGCGAGCATGCATGGTGGAGCTGAACTGGGGCGACGGCTTGCGTGCCATTATAGAGGGCACTGCGTGCCACAGGTTCGCCATCACGGATATAGCTTATATGCATATAATGATCATTAATGATATATGATATAGGTCTCCTGTTTGAGCAGAGGGATGGACTAAAAGACCTGCAAAATCTCTTTCAATCTTATTATTCTATGTACTAGAAGAATATGGCTATAAAAGGGATGGCAATTTCACGCATATATATATAAAAAAGACAGAACTTGAAATGGGAATGAAAAAGATGAGTTTTTTGATCAGAAAAAAAATTACCTTTGTTAAGAGAACTTTTAATCAGATACTGTTTGTATTTTTAATAATAATTAGTTCATATAAATTCAAATAAGGCTAATTCATCAGAGGGATATAAATATATTATCTTTAAAAATACAACAAACTTGAATTATAGCTCACAGGTATACAATTCTATTTGTGTAAACCAAAATAAGCAGTCCATTTTTAGATACATTTCAAGTTTTGGTCAGACAAATTTGGTTTTTGCAAATAGGATTGTAAAATGCAGAACAAGACACTGTTCTATGGAATGGGATTCTATCTTTATAATTCAAAATCACACCATCAGAAAGATCAGAAAACTACCTTGAAGAATTCTGTTGTTCCAAAATACGTTGCTGAGTTTCCCAATTTGACTTTTCATCTTCAAATTGACGTCGTTTTTCCTCCAGTTCTTTGTGTTGGGCCTCCAAATTCTTTTTCATTTGCTCATGACGTCGCTGGAGCTAAGGAAAAACATATTAAATATGTTTACTCATTTTTGATTAAAAATTCACTTTAAATTGTAATTTTTAAAAAAATTACTTTTCAACAATACTGTATGCACCTGGATGGAAGTCCATCCTTGCAATGCTTCAGAAGCCTCATTTTCCAAGCCTTGTGCAATTTGGAAAAGGAGGCTTCTGAAGCAGGGCGAAAATGGAGCCTACTTAGAGGATGGCACAAAATGGCTTTGGATCAGTACTGGGTTTCAATTTTGTTCTCTACCAGTTTGCTCGTGGGTGTGCGTGCACGATGCTTCTGCACATGTGCAGATGTCTGGGCTGGTGGGTGGAGCATCCTGCTGCCGCTGCCACCAGTTCATCCGATCCGGGGCGAACCGGTAGCAACCTACCACTGCTTTGGATGTATCAGTAGCAGAGAAAAATGGCAAAGGTAAGTGGGGCACTTTCCACATGCTGATGGGCTGGGGGAAATCATGAGTGACCTACAATGGACCTCCCACATTGTCTGCTCTCCTTACCTGGACTGGGTGTCTTGGAAAATAGCTTCACCCCTTCCTCTCTGTGGCAGTCCCTCAAATATTGGAAAACTGCTACCATGTCTCCCCAGATCCTTCTCTTCACTAGACTAGCTATGCCCAGTTCCTGTAACCGTTCTTTAGTTTCCAGTCCCCTAATCATCCTGTTTGCTCTTCTTTGCACTTTTTCTAGAGTCTCGACATCTTTTTTATAGTATGGCTACCAAAACTGGATGCAGTATTCTAGATGTGGTCTTATTAAGGCTTTATAGAGCGGTATTAGTACCTCACTTGATCTTGATTGTTTCCCTCTATTAATGCAATTTAGGATTGCATTGGGTTTTTTGGCTGCCGTTGCACACTGCTGGCTCATATTTAACTGGTTGTCCACTAAGACTCCAAGATCCCTCTCACAGTTACTATTAAGCCTGGTTTCACCCAATCTATGTGCGTACTTTTGGTTTTTCTTGCCTAAGTGTAAGACTTTACTTTTCTATACATTGAATTTCATTTTTTTAGATAGGACCCAGTGTTCAAGTCTGTCAAGATCCATCTGGATCTTCAGCTTATCTTCTAGGGCAGTGATGGCAAACCTTTTCGGCACCAAGTGCCGAACGGAAATGGCATGTGCGCTTGTTGGGGCCACACTCAGGAAAAGCTGAATTTCTGGGTTCTAGCGTGCATGCACGCCTGACAATCAGCGGGCCGTTGCGCATGCTCAAGCTGGTTTTTGGCACTGCCACATGCGTGAAGGGATCACACTCTGGAAAACCTGAACTTCCATGTTCTGGTGCGCATGTGCACCTGACAATCAGCTGGCTAGTGTGCATGCGCTCACCGGTTTTCGGCAGTGCCGCGTGCACCAAGGACAACTTACTGAAGCGTGCACAAGCGTGCCAGAAACCCGGAACACAAACAGACAAGGCCACGCATGCTGGGCGACATGGCTTCACATGCCACTTTGGGCACGCGTGCCATAGGTTCGCCATCATGGTTCTAGGGTGTTCTGTACCAGGGGTGAAATGCTCCCGGTTCAGACCGGCTTGGGCAAGTAGGTAGCGATGGCGGCGGGCAGTTCGGAGAATCGGTAGCAAATATCCCTGCCCCCGCCCCCCATGCCCAACTGAGCCGCGCGATCATCAGAGGCTTTTTTTCTTTTACATGCCTCTGACGATCCAAGCTCTGACGATCCCAGCTGAGTTGCCTGCTAATCAAGCAACTCAGCTTGGATTGTCAGAGCCATTTAAAGATAAAAAAACTTTTTTTCTTTTAAATGGCTCTGACGATCCAAACTGACGATCCCAGCTGAGTTGCCTGATCGTCAGAGGGTTTTTAAAAAACCCTCTGCTGATCAGGCAACTCAGCTGGGATCGTCAGAGCCTTTTGAAAGCATTTTTTACATGGTTTTACATGTAAAAAAATGGTTTTAAAAGTAAAAAAAAAAAGGCCACGCCCACCCAGCCACATTACCCCCCCCACCAAGCCACACCCACAGAACCGGTAGTAACAAATTTTAGATTTCACCACTGAACTGCAGCAGTATTTAGAATATGCCCTATAGCAGGGGTGAAATTCAGCAGGTTCTGACAGGTTCTGGAGAACTGGCAGCAGAAATTTTGAGCAGTTCAGAGAACGGCAATACCACATCTGGCTGGCCCCAGAGTGGGGTGGGAATGGGGATTTTGCAGTATCCTTCCCCTGGAGTGGGGTGGGAATGGAGATTTTTCAATATCCTTCCCCTGCCACGCCCACTAAGCCACACCATGCCCACTAAGCCACGCCCACAGAACCGGTAGTAAAAAAATTTGGATTTCACCATTGTTCTGTACTTATAACTTTGATTTTTCCTGCGTAAATGTAAAACTTTGTTTTTCTCCACAATAAATTCATTTTGTTGGATAGGGCCCATTGTTCTAATTTGTCAAGATTTTTTGGATCCTGAGGTTGTGTTCTGGGGTGTTGGCTATTCCTGCCAGTTTAGTATCATCTGAAATAAGATTGGTTTGGCATGATGTGTCAAACCCATGCTGACTGCTACTTATTACTTTACTCATTTCTAGATGTTGGCAGATCTGCTTTTTTATTTCGTTTCCAGTATCTCCCTGGGTATTGATATTAGGCTGATTGGTCTGTAATTTCTGGAGTCTTTTTTTCTTCCTTTTTTGAAGATGGGAACCACATCAGCTCTTTTCCAGTCCTCTGGTAGTTTCCCAGTGCTCCAAGATTTTTGAAAGATGTGGTGCAGTGGTTCTGAGAAGACATCTGCCAGCTCTTTTAGAACTCTGGGATGTAATCCGTCAAGTCCCGGTGGTGGCGCAGTGGTTAGAGCGCAATACTGAGCCGTGGTGGCACAGTAGTTAGAGTGTAATACTGCAGGGTACTTCTGCTGACTGCTGATTGCCAGCAGTTCGGCAATTCAAGTCCCACCGGCTCAAGGTTGACTTCCATTTTTCCGAGGTCAGTAAAATGAGGATCCAGATTGTTGAGGGCATTATGCTGATTCTGTAAAGTGCTTAGAGAGGGCTGTAAAAAGCACTGTGAAGCAGTATATAAGTCTAAGTACTATTGCTATTTCTATTCATTAAGATCAGATAGGTGTTTCCATACGTTTTTTTTTTTTTTTTGCTTATTTTAACTTTTGTTTCTAGTTTCTCTTTTACAGTTATGTTTTTGGTAGGTTGGGCTATAGTTTTTTTCGATGAAGACCGATGCAAAGAATGAGTTAAACAGCTGTTTTCGCTCTGTTGCCTGTTACTTCCCTGCCATCTTCTCTCTTTAGTGTACGACCATTTCCTTGACTTTTTTCTTGTCATTTATATGTTTTAAATTATCTTTGGCTTTTGTTGCAAGTCTTTGTTCATTCTGAGCTTTTGCTTTCCTGACTTCATCTTTGCAGATTCTGGCTATCTGTTGATATTCTGCCTTAGTTGTGTGTCCCTCTTTCCATTTTTTGTACTTGTCCTTTTTGTCTTTCAATTTGTCAGAGAGATCTTTGTGCAGCCATACTGGTTTCTTCTTGGATTCCTTGTTTTTCTTTCTCAGTGGTACTGTGCTGGTCTGGGCTTTTATGATCATATTTTTCAGAGTTTCTTAAGATTTTTGAGTTGTTTTCCCCTTTAGGATTTTCATCCAAGGAATCTTTCCCAAGTGCTCTCTGAGTTTATTAAAATAAGCTCTTTTAAAATCTAAGACTCTGATGTCATTATGTTCTAGAATAGAATAGAATAGAATAGAATAGAATAGAATAGAATAGAATAGAATAGAATAGAATAGAATACTTTATTGGCCAAGTGTGATCGGACACACAAGGAATTTGTTTTGATGCATACACTCTCAGTGTACATAAAAGAAAAGATACATTCGTCAATCATACCTTATGAAATTTGTAAATACTATAAAAACAATTTATGATAATTCATAGCTTCTTTCATTGCTGTTGCTTGATTATTCATGGCTTCTTTCATAAATTCTTTAAAATCATTAAGTGCTGCCTCCTGACTCTGAGAATCAGCCGGAAGTTGTGCTGTGTCACCACTGACACAATTGGAGAACCTCCCCCTCCTTTAATAACTCCTGTTTTCACTTGTTTAGAAGCCTTTTTTCCCCCCTTCTAAAGAGATCTTTTTTTTCCCCCAAAGCCACAAAGTCCCTTAAACAACTTTAAAATGTTTGTAATTCATAGTCTCTAATTTATCAGGCAGGATAGTTTTTTTTCTCCACAAGCTCTCACTTCCCAGCAGTTAATAAGCAGCTAATCCACTCTCCCAGCGCAAAGTTCTCAATAAGTACTTTTGTTTCTGGCTTTCACTTTCAAAACCATAACAAAGACGCCATCTTCAGCCTCCAGCTCAATGAAATTCAGTTTGAAACAAAGTAACTTCGGAGTTAAGCTCTGTACTTTTAAAGCTTGTTCTCCTGTTTCCGCTCTGCCTGCATTTGTAATCAGTCAAACTCACTTTTGAGAGCAGGATCGGATCGCGGCTTCTCGCTCTGCTTTCACACAGTCGTCCTGGCTTCAGAGCTTCTTGGCGGGCTGGCTGGGGAGCTCTCACCCTCCAAGCCTCTGGAAATATTCCAGAGGGCTTTCGGGGAGCTCTACTCTCGCCCACCGGCTCTCCTCTCCTTCTTTTCCCGAAGGGGAGGTTTTTCAGCCACCAGACAGCCGGTTTGCGCTGTCAAAGCAGCTTTTACGAAGACACAGGGCTGGTGGTCTAAAAAGACCGTCCACGAAGCCTGCGGTGCCGACAATTTATGATAGACAATTTGCTAAGATAATGATAAATGGAGAAATGATAGAAAGTATTACAAAGGGTACAAAACAAGGATGTCCCTTATCCCCGTTGTTGTTTATTTTGACTTTAGAAGTCTTAAATAGAAATATTAGGCGAAATGAAGAGATAAAAGGGATGAAAATTAAAAAAGAAGAGTACAAATTACAAGCTTTTGCTGATGATTTAGTATTCATCTTAGAAGAACCTCAAACAACAGGCCCTAAATTATTAGAACAAATAGAAAGTTATGGGAAGGTCACTGGTCTAAAAATAAACAAAGAAAAAATGAAAATTTTGGTGAAAAACATTACAGAAAAACAAAAGAGATAAAAGACAAATTAGATATACAAGATATTTAACGTCCAGATATGCAATGATAAAAGAGGATAATTATTATAAATTAAAAGAACAAATTGAGAAAGACTTGGAGAAATGGAAAAATATTCAACTGTCATTTATGGGAAGAGTCACAATAATAAAGATGAACATTTTACCAAGACTATTATTTTTATTCCAGACAGTACCGATAATAATTGAGAAGACGTATTTTCAACATCTTAATAAAATAACAAGGAAATTTATATGGCAAGGGAAAAAAGTAAGAATAAGCATAAAAATGCTTCAAGACATGAGATTACGCAGTGGATTTGTACTGCTGAATTGGGAATTATATTACCAGGCAGCAGCATTGACATGGATGAAGGAATGGGTGGAATTAAGAAATATAAGACTATTAACATTGGAAGGTCACGATTTACAATTGGGATGGCATGCATTCCTATGGTACATAGAAGTAAGATACATATATACTTTCATAGACATTATATAAGGAACACATTGTTATTGCCATGGGAGAAGGTTAGAGATAAATACTATGTGAAAATACCAGTATGGTTATCAACAATGGAAGCTTTAATACACCCAAATATTTTTAATTTTAGAAATATTGTTAGATACAAGGAGTTATTAACAGATAAGGGGGAACTGAAGGGGAAACGAGAACTGCAAGAACAGGGTATTGAGATGGATTGGTATATGTACATGCAAATACAAACAAAATATGAAAAAGATGCTAAATTACATGGTTTTTGTTTAGAAAAGACAGAGTTGGATAGGATACACATTCGGACAAACTAATAAAAACACTGTAATTTTTTACTTGGCATTGAGTTGGAGGGAGAACAAGTAAAAGAATCAATGATAGCTTAGGCAAAGAATTTTGGATATTGAATTGATTTAGACAAATGGCAACAGTTATGGGAAAAGAATTACAAACTAACAATCTCCACTGTATATAAAGAAAATCTATATAAAATGTTTTACAGATGGCATATGCCTCCTGAGAAACTGGCAAAAATGTTTAAAGATAAATCAGCTAAATGCTGGAAATGTCACCAGCTACCAGGATCTTATTATCATATGTGATGGACATGCCCAGAAGTTAAAAACTATTGGAATAAAATTAAGACATGGTTGGAAGAAATGACACAACAACGTATTGATTTAAAACCAGAGCTGTTCCTACTGGGTATCCTTCCAAAGTAAACTAGCAAAGAAAATACTTATTTGATTATACATGTAATAACAGCTGCAAGGATTGTTTTTGCACAAAATTGGAAAGCAGAGAAAATACCCTTGGAAGGAGAAGTAATTAAAATTTTTTTAGACAGTGCAGAAATGAATAGATTAACTTTGATGATTAAAGAAAAAGAGGATTCAGAATACTTTTAAGATATGGGATCAATTTTACCATTGGTTAGAAGAGAAATACAGACAAGTAAATTAATAGCTATGTAAGAAAATGGTATAATTAGAATAGTGTACTTTTGGAGAAATGTTGTAATAGATTTGGTGAAAATGAAGACAAAAGAAACAACAAAAAAAGTAGTAGTCACGGAGAAATGTCGAGTGCCGAGATGTCACACGGAAGGGATGATTGATGTATTAAATGATTGTGTGTGTGTATAAAATAAAATAATAAAAAAAAGAAACTACCCAAATGACCCTGATCACAAGTTTAAATATTCCTGTTCTTAATATGGTGTAGTGCCCACTTTAACATCAATAACAGCTTGAAATCTTTTGTGGTATGTGTGGATGAGGCTCTTTATCTTCTCAGATGGTAAAGCTGCCCATTCTTCCTGGCAAAAAGCCTCCAGGTCCTGTAAATTCTTGGATTGTCTTACATGAACTGTAAGTTTGAGATCTCCTCAGAGTGGCTCAATGATATTGATGTCAGGAGACTGAGATGGCCACTCCAGAACCTTCATTTTATTCTGCTGTAGCCAATGACAGGTCGACTTGGCCTTGTGTTTAGGATCATTGCCATGTTGGAATGTCCAAGTACGTCCCATACGCAGCTTCCGGGCTGATGAATGCAAATTGTCCTCCAGTATCTTTTGATAATATACTGCATTCATCATGCCATTAATTCTGACCAAATTTCCTGTGCCTTTGTAGCTCACACATCCCCAAAACATCCCCATCCACCTCCGTGTTTCATAGTAGGAATGGTGTACTTTTCATCATAGGCCTTGTTGACTCCTCTCCAAATGTAGCGTTCATGGTTGTGGCTGAAAAGCTCAAATTTGGTCTCATCACTCCAAACGACTTTGTGCCAGAAGGTTTGAGGCTTGTCTCTGTGCTGTTTGACGTATTGTAAGCGGGATACTTTGTGGCATTTTTGTAGTAATGGCTTTCTTCTGGCGACTTGACAATGCAGCCCATCTTTCTTCAAGTACCTCCTTATTGTGAATCTTGCAACTGCCACACCACATGTTTTCAGAGTCCTGTATTTCACCTGAAGTTATTCGTGGGTTTTTCTTTGCATCCCGAACAATTTTCCTGGCAGTTGTGGCTGAAAGTTTAGTTGGTCTATCTGACCATGCTTTGGTTTCAACAGAACCCTTCATTTTCCACTTCTTGAGTTTGAACACTGCTGATTGGCATTCTCAATTCCTTAGATATCTTTTTATATCCCTTTCCTGTTTTATACAGTTCAACTATCTTTTCCCGCAGATTCTTTGACAATTCTTTTGCTTTCCCCATGACTCAGAATCCAGAAATGTCAGTGCAGCACTGGATATAGGATGCAAGGGTCTGTCAGGAGGCCAGAAACTCATTGACCTTTTATACACACACTCTAATTACATGCAAACAGATCACAGGTGAAGATGGTTACCTTTAATAGCCATTCATACCCCTTTATGTCAACCTGCGTGCATGTTATCAGGCCACAATCACCAGGGTATGTAAACTTTGGATCAGGGTCATTTGGGTAGTTTCTGTTGTCATTATGATTGAAAAAGGGTAAACACAGTTGATTGAAAATAAACAGCTTCACCCAAACACTAACCATGAGTGAAAGAAACTTTTTCATGTTATCATTCATATTCTCTAAAAAATGGTCAGGAAATCATAAATTCTGTCAGGGTATGTAAACTTATGAGCACAACTGTAAATAATTCTAAAACCTTCACAAATGTTTACCATTGTACATGCCATGACAACTTTTTTATGTTAAACAAATCCACCCTTAGTGTAAAGCAAATAATACTGTACATATTTAACTAAAAATAAGAGCCCCTGAATTAATTGAGATTATTACAAAGTAAATACATATACATAAAACACATATTTTGCTTATTGAGTATGTATTTGTCCTGTATCCCTGAAAACATGAGGATGTACTGTGTTTCCCTGAAAATAAGATCCTGTCTTATATTTTTTTGAACCCTGAAATAAGCGCTTGGCCTTATTGCTATGCGCTCAAAAGCCCGATTGGGATTATTATCAGGGGATGTCTTATTTTGGGGGAAACAGGGTAACTGTCTACGCCTTTGTGAGGCAATGATTTCTGTGCATTTATGAAAAAGCAATTATTTTTACAAGTGAGACACTTTATTTTTATAGGCAATTAAAATTAATGAGGACTAAAAATTAAATTCATATTCAAATAATATTTCTGTTCTAACGTTCTTTTCGATGTATATATGGCTCCTTGGTTAAGTGGTATTTACATATTAAGTGCCAAACATATATAAATGGACCACATTCAAATGTTTCTGGGGGGAAAATCTTTAGTTTTTAAAGAAATTGGCAATTCTTCTTAACAAAACAGGGAAGCCAGAAAGTACAGAATAATTTTGGAGTTTGTTCATTCATTTTTTAAAAATCTAATTTTTCTTTGATAGAACATATCCTTTTCCTTTTGGATTCTTTCTGTATTTATGGATGACTGCTTTTCTTACTCTGACATAAACCTTTATCATCATGTTTTAAAGTGCTTTAATAGGATATTGACCACATTGATTGTCTTGTTTTACAGTCCAAAGTCTAATCCATTGTGAGGAAAATAAATCTGAAATTCAGCTTAACACATTTATTGTTCCATTTTATCATTCCAGAATCATTTATACCCTTCCATCAAAATAGGCTAAATGTTTCACAAAAGCTTTTCCAGTTATACAGTTGTATTACCTCTATGCCTTGCTGCTTGGTGCAGTGACAGCCCATTTGTTGTAAGAAGTTATTAGGAGTTACCCTTATCTCTCATGGTACATAGGATATTATTCTGATTTCCCTTACATAGATGTTTATCCTTAGAGTAGCGCAATCACAGTGATAAATACTATATTGCTTCTAATTATTACTTTATTCAGTTGAAGTTTTTTTATCAACCTATACATACCTCGGCTTCAGAGTCTTTCAGTTTCTGAACTTTTTCTTTGACCTTCATTTCAAATACCTGCTCCATTTCCATTTCCATTTTCTTCATTTTTGCCACATGCTCCCGCCTTTCTTCTTCCATTTGTGCCAGAGGGCTCCTGGAATAAGCCAAAACAGACAATTATATTCAACGTTATTTTACTTCATTGGGGAGAAACATAACGGACATACATCAATAACAGTCAAGCAACATTTTAATATGAAGTAACCTAGTGTTGAGACACAGCTAACAAACAGAATTTAAATGCCTCACTTTATTGTGTTCTATACTAAAAAATAACATAAAAAAATAGTTTAGGAGACAATGAAATCATCTGATGTTCTACTTACAATAGTATAACAAAAACAATAATTCTAAAATGTTAAAAATATATGCCGGGCTAGTGGGTATCAATACCATAAGTATATAATGGACATCCTTGAGAAGCAGTATACTGCGCTCATTGTATCACTGTTTGTCAGTCGGCTTAACTTGGAACCAGAATTCTGTTGCTATTCCTCTTACATTTACACACACACACACACACACACACACACACACACACTCACTCACTTTGAAGCCTGTGATATCAATTAATCAGTAGCCATCCAGGCTGTTGTCAGGTTTTTGTGATAAAAGAAAATGCTATCTATTTAGTTGGTGCCACAATTTGACAATTATAGCAGGAAATGACTTGATAATTGATTTATATAGCAGCGAAGAAAGAACCCAAGAAAAAAGGGAGAATGAAAGGGAAAAAAAGAAGATTGAGAAATAGTTATCCAGTCAAATCAAAATAGATTGACAGAAATGAGAAAGAAAGAGACTGAACTAACATAGGAAATAAGTAATAAGCAAATATTAAAGAAGACTGAGGAAAAGTAATTAGACAGATATATTTGGAACATGGTACCCTTAAATAAGTTACAATTAAAATTCTTTGGAAGGTGTCAATTTGGGGAAGAATGTGGTCTAGATTCGCAAAGGGAAATTATTCTAGGTATGTTTTTTACTATTACTATAGCAGTATGATATAGCAACTTAACAAAAATTTTAGAAGAAAAATAGAGAACTTTCTTGATGTATTGGATATTATCCCCAAATAAAATAGACTGCAATGTAAATAAGAATTTTCAACAACCCTCCTGAAGTGCTGTAGAGCTGTATTAATGAGTCACTGCTTCTGGAAAAGGGATAATAGAATTTGGAATTTGAATTTGTGCATGAATAGATACAACCAGTGGTGGGATTCTACCGTTTCGCACTGGTTCAGTAGAGCCGGTTGTTAAGCAATTTGGAGAACCAGTTGTTAGAAAAAAATCTCCTTTTGTTTTTTTCCACTTTACAGGGTTAATCCTGTAAGGAATTTTTGTTTCCTAGCCTAATCTTTATTCCCCTGTTTACAGAAACTGCCTCTCCATTAACCCTTATTACATTCTTGGCAGTATGCCTAGATTTACTATCGCTTCCGGTTCTGGAGCTTCTTGGAGGTTTTTTTTTGCTTGATTTTCTTAAAGGGGAATGGTTGTTTTAAGCTTTTTATACCGCTGTTGGGAGGAAATACTCCCCTGTTGGAGTTCTTCCAGCCAGGGTGCAATGATCAGCACT
The DNA here is from genome assembly GCA_022577455.1 of Arizona elegans. Lineage (NCBI taxonomy): Eukaryota > Metazoa > Chordata > Lepidosauria > Squamata > Colubridae > Arizona > Arizona elegans. The sequence goes on along the minus strand of JAKOOJ010000004.1, from coordinate 77,891,208 downwards.
TTGAAGAAATAATTGAATAATGAAGCAGAAGCTTTTAATGACAAGGAACCAAGATGAATGACATTCAGCAAGGCTTATTGGCTAGCTAGAAAGATTGACATTCAAATGTGAGTTTACATACCCTTTCTGACTTTTGGTCTAAAACTGGTTTTTGGTGAAGTTTAATTCTGTGCTTGGTGATGTTTAATCCTGTGTTTAGTGATGAGATAATTTTCCCTATTCAGCTTTGTTTGGAAGGAAAAATGTTAATCTCTGTTCCTGAAAAGAAGCAGTTTCGGAAATCTGACTAGTTCCTATGTCTATTTGTTCTGGTAATTGGTTTAACAAGCAACAGATACTCTGTTTGCTCCTTTGCTTCATTCTGGAGACCTTAAATGACTTCTCTGCTAAAGGGTTTCCCTTTATGAGCAAGAATTGGCTGCTGATAGTTATCATTGCATATTAACTATTTTAATTCCTCAAGATGCTCTGGGACCCTGCCTGATTTGTAACTCCAGTTTGCAGGTATTTCTAATCTAATGATTGGTATTTAGGGCAGCTTTCTGCAAGCAAAGAAGCTTTTTGTATTTTTGTACAGGTAATCCTTGATTTACAACAATTACAATGGCATTGAAAAAAGTGATTTATGACTGTTTTTCACACTTACCATTGCAGCAAACTGTCATTAGGACAAAGAAGCGATGCCACATGACAACCTGGCCACACCCACCCGGTCACATGAAGCACTGCAGTTGTGAAATGAGTGATGCGGTTGTTAAGAATGCTGCAACGGTCATAAATGTGAGGATGGTCATAAGTGTGAGGACCGGTCAGAAATGACTATTTTCAGCCCTCTGAGTAGTCCCTATGCACATAGCCACGGCCACCCGGTCACAAGACCAACAAGCCATGCCCCCAGAACCGATTGTTAAAAAAATTGAATCCCACCACTGGGTACAACTGGCAACAGGGTTCTAAAACTCTGCCAATGGTTTTATGTGTTTGATATAAGAAGTATCTCACAAATAAGAGTGCACAACATGTTTCATTTTGAACTGTTTCAAGCATAAAACTTCTTGAAACTACTTGTCCTGAACATGAATGCTATCCCATGTTCAAAACAAAATATTTCAAACATTTCAACTTGAAACATTTTGGAAATTTATTCATTTATTTTATTTAAGAGAATTTATATGGCCTCCCACTCACTCTTGGTGATTCTGGGTGGCTTACAAAAAAATAATACTTGAAATAGACCAAATTCACATTCTAAACAATTCAAAATGAATTATTTTTCATTCTTTTATGAATCCATATCATAAACAGGTTCAAACAATAGAAAATGCTCCAGATTCTAATTTGAACATACCAAAATCTGCATACAAATCCAATCTGATCTTCATGAGACCACCAGAATTATACTACGCTGACATTTCTTAAATGATTTTGTTTAAAACTGTAATTACAGTAGAACTTCAGATGTCTTCTAGTTTTCTATTTTCAAAATTATCCAGCAATGTAAGGAAGAACTGAATCAATCTATATTCCTAAAATCAGACTACGTATCTTGGGTAAATTGATTGAAAAAAAGAGAATACTTTTGTTTAGTAATACCTATTTGAATATTAAAAAAACAAATGATTCTTATCCCCTACCAATATATATATATAGAGAGACGAAACCCTCTTGAACTCAGAGAAAATATGATAAATCACAAAAGAGCCACTTCAATCAGAAAAACCTTAAGTACTAGTTTTAGTTCAATGAGGACAAAGCAGCAAGTGAATTAAACACATTCAAATGAAAAAGATGGAAGGTGAAATGACAAAGAATGTATTATTTACTAAATTATTATACTGGGAAACTAAGCATATAGAACTAGAGGAATGAAGAAGTCACAAGAATCCTGTAAACAATGAAGATTTCATGAGAACAACTACAGAGTTAATGTTTTCTAAACCAAATCCAAGTTTAATTGAAATATTTTGTACAACAAAAATAAAATTATATTAAAATGGATTGATGTATATTGCAGGGATACCTCTCCCCTGCAACATAACAATTTCATTATCTGTATTTTAATAAAACAGCCCTTTCTGCAGACTGTTATTAGATTATACAGTTTCTAGAATCCAGCAGTCATTTTAATGTGCTTTGCTAGTTTACAGTTCACCTATTTCTTATATATATACATATATATCTCAAAAAACAAAACCAAAAACTCCAGCTGATTTTTTAAAAAATAGATACATTCACTAAATTGGATGGATTTTAAATTGATTGCTTATGTAATTATTTTTATTGCTTTCATTGTCTTAACTTCTGTAAACCGCCCTGAGTCCCTCGGGAGAAGGGCGGCATATAAGTACAAACAAACAAACAAACAAACAAACAAATAAATAAATAAATCTAGACAATCCAGCACCTACCAATATGCAAAATTTTATCAATTAAACAGAGGGAGAAAAAGCTAACTTGCTGAGATTTCTTTAAAATTGTTTTCCTTTTCCCTAATCCCTGACAATAGATATTATAAAACCTAAGGCTTGAAAAGAAATAATTCAGATAAATTAACTAAATATTTGACAGAAATAAAAATCTATTTGAGTGTTTCATCCCAGAGAGAATTTTTTAATCTGAGAGGAATCTCTGGTTTTACATGCTAACGAAATGTACAAATGAGCAGGATATAGTATCTTTCACACTCTTTCAATACACATGTTGTGTATTGAGGAAAAGGGGGAAGTTTTAAAAGATGTTTGGGCAGAGAAATACCACATTATGATATGTAATACTGCTTAATTACTTGTTGTCTGTATTGTGCAAAAATTGGATGCATGTGACCAGTTAAACACAAAGCAGAATAGTAATTATCCTATGAATACAAAACCAAAAGATGAGTATTTGTAAACCATTTCTTCTTTGTCTTCACAAGATAGTGCTTTTACATACTCAGATAAACTCTTTAACTTAAAATGGTAAGAAATAAGCTTGGCATGTTTTCATATAATAGTATTAATGTATTTTATACCCATTATAGCCAAACCATTTTCTAGACTGTGAATAAAGATGCTCTTTAGTTCTCATAAATATTTAACCATATGTTAGGAAAATTTTAGAATAAAAGAAACATTAAAGCAAAAATAAAATGCACAAGCTGAAATTAAAGTTTTAAATATTACACTTAACATTGAAAGCCTTTTTTAAAAAAATTCTTAAGTCTTTTGAAAAATGGAAATGACCACTTACATGCCTTCAACTGTGTCAAATCTAAAAAACAAAAAATATACAGAAGCTTAGCATGCTTAAATAAAACCACAAAAATAAAAAGCAGCAATTAAAAAAAAAGCAAATTCATTATGGATTTGAAGCTATGCTGTTTTCTATGATCTTCTCAAGCAAGATTTCCATCATAGTGGTAGATGGTTAGTTAAAGCTAGGCTTTAAATATTCTGTTAATCAAATGTTGCACATAATTAATGCAACTGCTATGCAAAGGTTTCAAAACTCTTTGCCTATGTTGATATGCCCAGAATTATGCATGCTTTTTAAAAAGAGGACTAAATATTCATCTAATTAACTATTCAACACAATCCTCAATTTACAACTCTCTTTAGGCCTATGCTACTCGCAAATATATTAAAATGCAATATTGCAGGCACTTCATTTGACTGACCACATCAAAGACCACATCAAATGGAAAATACTGACAATAATTAACTTCGGATAACACTATAAGTAAGATACAATAGATACAAATGGCAACTCTTGCCTTGGTAAAGCAGAACTCATACTTCATTAACAAAGCCAGAAAAAGAACTCAAGTTTAACAGTATACATTGACTGCAGGTTCACTGCACTGAAACAAGTTCGGCACAAACTTAAAATATTCCATAAATTGAGAGAATTTACAACATGTCTGACTTGAAAAGTATGATTTTCTAAGTTTCAGTTGAAAAAGTTTTATACCCTATAGCCGTGATTGCGAACCTATGGCATGGGTGCCACAAGTGGCACGCAGAGCCATATCGGTGGGCACGCAAGCGTTGCCCTAGCTCAGCTCCAGCACGCATGCACACATGGCCAGCTGATTTTTGGGCCTTCCAGGCCCACTGGAAGTCTGGAAACAGGCTGTTTCCGGCCTCTGGAGGGTCTCCAGGGGGGTGGGGGTGGGGAAGGCCATTTTCCCACCTCCCCAGGCTCCAAGAAAGCCTCTGGAGCCTGGGGAGGGTGAAAAATAGGCCTACTGGGCCCTCCATGCCATCACATGCCAAAAGTGGAGGGAGCGTGGAAGGGGTGTCGCACGTACATGTGCGGGGGGCAGGCTGTATTGAATTATGGGTGTGGGCATGCATGCGCACAACCCCTCCCCGCATTCCCCCCGTTTTTGGCACACGATGGCAAAAAGGTTAGCCATCACTGCTCTATAGAAACCAATGAAAATATTCCATTGCCTTAAAAATTACCTCCAATTTTCTATGGCATGCATAAGAACATGTTCTCAAGGATCATGAAATAATTATAGATTACAAGTATTACATCTATCAAAAACTTTCTAATAATTCTATCTGATGCTCCATAAAGAATTGTACAAAAAATGGGTACGAGGAGGAAGAATTGAGCAAAGAATATACAACTAGCATGTTTCATTTAACATTATTCCTGAATTGCCAAATTGGAATTGCTATCAATTAAATTAAATTCAATTAAATTTTATCATTATGAACTGAGGTAAAACTCTCTTAGTTCTATGCTATGTGAGCCCTATTTATTCCTTCTGAAATGGGAATTGATAGAACCCAAGTGCTTGATAGTTAAAGCTTTCTTCCTAGGGAACTCTTCTCTTTATTCATACATAAGTTTATAAACTGAGCCAAGACAATATGAATCAGGACAATTATACTGCAGTTAATAGAGAATTCTTTGTGTAAAACCTCAAATTATTATGCAAATTAATTAATATATGGTAATAATAATAAAATGCATTCTGGTTCCTGGGTCCAGAAATATTATTAACTCCTATTTCTTGCAAGCTGTATGAAAGATTTTCTAAAGTAGGTTTAAATTAGGTAAAAGATAATGAAGGTGCTATATAGTAAGAGTGGATTTACTATAATGCTTCTTAATATCCATTGATGTATTTCATATTCAGATTGCTAGAAATAATCTCTGAACATGTTTTCTATTTCATGAATGATAATTCCTCCTGCCAGTAATGGAATTCCACGGTCCTATTAGTACTCTATTGGTAGGCCAGCATTAGAAAATCTTTGTTCTTATATTGCTATGAGGTATTGGAAAAAAATGTATTAATTTCATGGAGAAACTCATCAGAGTAGAAGACGGCAGAAGGTTTTAAAGAAAAACAGTAAAAAAAATGAGTTAAAAAAAGAACTTTAACCTTTAACCTAAAAGCTGTAGACATGCAGCTGTTAAAATCCTTTTAAAATATTGCCCTGTTAGTTGGTAAAACAAAATAGAAGCTGTCAGTCCTAAGTAATTATACCAATTACATGCAAGACCACAGCCTAATTTATTTGAGTTAAAGAATTACTAAAAACTATATTATGCCGATACGAACAGTAAACAGCAATGAAGTTTTATGCCACAGACAAAAGCACACATTAAATCTGTAATGTTTTGTTCTAAACCCCTAAACATTTATAAACCTATCCTATTTAAAGAATCTATGATATTAAAGGGAGCGAGCAACAATTAATCAGTTTATTTTTGGTAAAATTATTTAAAATAATTGTTAAGAAAATCGTATGAAGAAAACAATGTTAACTAATACAGATAATATAATGTTTCTGTGCTAAATAGTGAAAATTAAAAGGCTATTTTTCCCAATTTTTCAGTCTATACGAAACTGAACAAATTACTGAGATTGTTGGACACACATCTTCATTTGCAATCAATATTCAAAAAAATTCCTCAATTAATCTGATAATAAAATAAAAAAAAACTCCAAATGAAGCTAGACATGCAGCTATGTAAACAAACAGAATTTTTAAAAAACTTCTATGATGGGATGTTTAATTTTTAACTAGATAGTTTAAAGTCTGCGCAGTGGAAACTTTTAATAAATAAATATCCAATTCCCTTTCTGTCCCACTTGGTCCCCAAAGCATGTTTATCGCTCTGGATTTTGGGGAGGACAAGTAAGAAAATAAATGTAGTTTTAATACAGTACAGAACAATGCATCTGGGCAAGAATTCTTTATTTTAATGGTTTGAGGAAAGAGTTTCTGTAGATGGCCTGAAAGCACTACATTTTTACATTTAATTGTTCAGATCCCAAATACTTAAAAATTAGCTACTACTGATATCAATCATTATTCCCCTTTTAAAGCTTTGGTTGTTTGCTTGCTGGAGACAAAGTTTTTGATCCAATATGTTTCTTTTATCTGAACTACATTAGCTGTCAGTTTCTTTACAGACTTAATTTAAGGCACTAACACCGTGTTTCCCCAAAAATAAGACTGGGTCTTATTTTCTTTTGACCCCTGAAATAAGTGTTTGGCCTTATTTTCAGAGAGGTCTTATTTTTTTTGAGGTGCAGGTGGTGAGCATGGTCATCTCATAGCTGCTGGGCTCCTTAACTCCTTAACTGTGGCCTGCAGATCAGCTGAGCTGATCGGGAGCTGCCTCTCGTTCTATCTCTCTGGGCGCCTGAAGGTATTTCTTGCACACCCTTGTCAGCCCCTGCCCTACCGCGGGGGTACCAGGCAACCTTGCAGCCGAGGGCCCCTTGTCGAGTCCTGATGTGGGACTCGCCATACATGGGGGTGGAGGGCATGGAGCTGCAACCATCGTAGCTGGCAAGTCCAATGACGAGTGAGGCTGTGGTGGCGGGACACATCAGGACAGCGCCAGCCAGCTATTCATCAGCAGGCCGCTCTCCTGTCAGGGTATGGCCATGAGCGGCACCGGCAGGCAACAAGGTGCACGGCTGGTGCAAAGAACAGGGAGGCGGCAGTGGTGGGACATGTCAGGACAGTGCTTGCCAGCCACTCGCCAGCAGGCCGCTCTCCTGGCTAGGTATGGCCATGAGTGGCAACAGCAGGCAACGAGGTGCGCGGCTGGCGCAAAGACCAGGGAGGCGATAGCGCAACACAGCCGCTTATCAGCTGTTTGTCCCTGCATCTGTTCCAGCCATGCTTCCCAGAACTCTGCACCATGCTGTCAGCCAGGCCACGCCGCTGCAACCGGAAGTCCCGTCGCTGCTGTTCTTTGCACCAGCCACACACCTCGCTGCCTGCAGGTGCAACTCGCAGCCAGACCCAGCCAAGAGAGCGGCCTGCTGACACTGTCCTGACATGTCCCGTCGCCACGCTAGTTGTTGGACTCGCCACCTCCGAGGATTGCAGCTCCGTGCCCCCCAAGTGTGGCGAGCCCCGGATCAGGACACAAGGGGCCCTCGGCTGTGAGGTTGCCTGGTGTACATTCTTGCCATGGCAGCTGGCAAGAATGTACAAAAAACACTTCCAGGCACCCAGAGAAATAGAATGAGAAGCAGCTCCAGATCAGCTCAGCTGATCTGTGGGTTGCGATTAAAGGGCCCAACTGCCATTAGCTGAGCTGGCTACATCCATCCCTTCACTAGGGCTTATTTTTGGGGTAGGGCAAATATTAGGTTTACCCCCCAAAAACCAGGCTAGGCCCTACTTTTTGAATAGGTCGTATTTTCGGGGAAACACGGTATTGATCTTTAAACCTTGCATGTTTGGAATCTGGATTATTGCTTCCACGTTTCTCTCAATAACCCAGGATAGTATTAAAACTGCAAAGCCTACATTTTTGATGTTGGCATATGTTATTCTGCCAAAAAATATGTGCCACATGTTACATTTTAAACACTGTATAGAATTTAACTCAATAAAAAGGGATTTAGTCTTTGAATGGGTTGGATGGAATAATATTTGGTATTTAGTCTAAAAGAGAAATGCTACACTTTTAAGACTTTCTTTCCACAAGTATATGCAAATTTGTGGTTCACCTTTGATTACTTTTCTAATGTTATGAATAATATGAAATTCACAAATCAAGTTTTATTTAAATCTGAAGGCTAAGTCAACTTTGAGCCCCATCAGAACTTTAATGCACATTTTTGTGAAGTCTTGTTTAGTTTTTGTTTTGTTGTTATTTTCTCTTTTCTTGGTTGCAGTTAGTATTTTAATTTTGGAAATACAATAAAAATGTACTGGAAAGCGTTCATGCCACTATGGATAAGAATAAATAATATTGTTTTATGGGTGAGACATTAATAAAATTCTGAATTGTGATGGAACAAGGAGACTGAAATAGCACTGAAATAAAAATCCATGCTCAGTTAAAAGCCATGTACTTACTCTGATGTTTAATGTTGCAGATATTTGTCAGAATGAAAAGCAAAGGCAATAATATCAGGGTGCAAACACTTTCACTGTTGATTTTACATAAATAATTCTCAGTAGTAAATGAACAAAAAATTCCAGGAACAGTTGAATTTTTAATTTTTTAAATTCTGAGATAGGAAGTAAACTGAAAACATTACTAACCTTAAGTTATGCTAGGGCCAATTATGTTTGCATACCTTATAAAGAATTTTTAAAAATTTAAAACAGTTCCCAAAATAAACAGGATTATTTTTTACAAGACAAATATTCATATAAAATGGCGAAGATAAGTTGAATTGGCAATATAAAATATGAGACATCTTTCCTATTATATGTTATCTATGACTATGCAGAGTTGGTCTTTATATAATTGGTCCATAAACAACTATATCCTGCAATACATTACATTAACCTCATTTGGATTAGAATGCACATTTCTGCTTTCAAAATGGCAAGATGAATCTTTTGACAGAAAAAATATTCCCACCAGGTTTTCATAAGGAATACATACATACATACAAATGCCAAATGTAATTTATGAAATGTGTAGTAAAAATCTTGAAAACAATGTACTGAAATCCGAATAACGTAAAAAAGCAATATATGTACAAAACAAATTGAAATAATTCAAATAGCTCATAGTACATTATACGTATAGTATTTTGAAACAGATCAAACTACTAAGCAACACATATACATATTTGAGATTAGGTTTAACTAAAATCAATACAACATGCACATGATTGCATTCTGTGGTAGAGTCTGTTTGGATGAGATAAATTCTATTTACTTCAATAGATCCTGTTCCTGACTCTGCCAATCAATTATGAAAAGCATATATTGAAATAGTGATGTATTTCTACTGTACTCATCGGCATTTTGAGATAGAATAACCTGGAAGGCTGCATGATGCTACACTGTTTTATGAGCCTTTAAAAATATAACAGGATTCAGAATATTTAACCTCAAATAATTCTCCAGAACCAGCTGGAACAAACTATAGCACCATCTAAATTACCACTTACTTTGTTAACTGCCCTTTGTTTTTGTTGTTGTCAACTCCATTATATGTCACAGCTGCCAATTTTCTGCTTCTGTAATTCTCATAATGGACATTATTAGTGACATCTTTCAGGTCTTGCATGTGAGTTCTAGAAAAGGAAACCAAAAACCCACCAGGTACTATTATTTCCTGAATAGTACCATATAAATGCCATATATAAGCAACAGTGTTAAATTCTGCTTTCATAAAATGGTTTTCAAGTTTGTTTAAAAACTGAAATAGCCTTAGACTTACAACAGTTCGTTTAGTGACTGTTCAAAGTTACAACAGCACTGAAAAAGTGACTTATGACCATTGTGACATCCCCGTGGTCATGTGATCAAAATTTGGATACCTGATAATTGGGCCATATTTGTGAGAGTTGCAGTGCCCTGGGGTGATGTCAACAGCTTTTGCAACCTTCTGACAAGCAAAGTCAATGGGAAAGCCAAATTCACTTAACAACCATGTTACTAACGTAACAACTGCAATGACTCACTTAACAACTGTGGCTAGAAAGGTCGTAAAATGGGGCAAAACTCAACAAATGTCTCACTTAACAATATACATTTTGGGCTCAATTATGGTCATAAGTCGAGGACTACCTCTATTATGGTTACTGTAAATTAGTTCAGGGCTGAAAAAATTCTACATCTATATCCTCAAAGGGTAGAGTACAAGATTATTCTGTGATGCATTTAATATTGATGTTATTTTAAATTATATCCAACAGTTTCCCAAATGTATTATATGAAAATGGAAAATAAATGTTTTTACATCAGATATCAAGGTTTTTTTTTACTCTTTCTTTCATACTCTTTGTTCTTGTGCCATCATGTTACCCTACACTGAAAATATGACACAGCCCTCTATTACTCCTTCTTATCACAGAATATAGGAAAGGTCCAAGTAAAGGAATACTTTACTTTTAAAAATGTATTGCCAATATTAATGTTTTAGACTACTTGTTTACCTTATTAACATGTTCCTTAGAATTGTGAAGTCACAGTGTTCGCCATTTTCAACTGCATAAAAAAATGCTTATTTTTAATACACTTTAATCAGCATCAGATGGGCAAGTTGCAAATTAAACCCTGTATTTGCCATTAGTAAAATTTCCCTTGATGCTTAGTAATTCAAAGGATACATCCATGTTATTTTTGTTGCAACAATATTGATATGCTTTGCCAATGCCTTCTTTCAGGAAGTTTTTATAATTTCCCACTTTAGTATATAACTCTGTTTGACTATAGATTCCCCATTCAAGTATTAACCAGGTCCAATTAGTTGATTTATTTTAAGATCAATAAAAAAGGTAAAAACAAACTTAATACATGTAATGTTGTATTATTGAAATCATTATAATTATCCAAATTTACAATTAAAGAAATAAATATAGTGTAATAAAACAAATATGAAAGTTAGCTGCAATTTAACAAACACATACGCTGTTTCCCCAAAAATAAGTCCCAAACGGAAAATAGGTCCTAGATTTTTCAGGATACTCGTAATATAAGCCCCAGTTAATATCATCAGCCAGATGGACACAATTAGTTTTGTATTTCCCCGAAAATAAGACCTAACCAGAAAATAAGTCCTAATGCAATTTTTGGAGCAAAAAATAATATAAGACCCGGTCTTATTTTTGGAGGAACATGATAATAAAGTTGTGCTGTGCTTCTGATTCAAAAGCAAAATAATGCTCTAGAGCAGGAGTTCTTAAACTTTTTAAACAGGGGACCAATTCACGGTCCCTCAGACTGTTGGGGGGCCAGACCATCTGGGCTGGCGTGGCTAGGTGGTCAGGTGACTGGGTGGGTATGGCCAATTTAACAGTCCATTAAACAATACACACAAATTAAACTTTAACTTGTTATGCTCCTGGGGTGGAAAGCACGTTAGTGAAGGGATGTGGCTGCTTTGGAGTATGTGTGAGGGACTTCGGTTTGTTTGTTTGTTTGTATGTATGTGTGTGTGTGTGTGTCTCCCTCCCTCCCTCTCTGGAGGCTGGGGAGGCCTCCTGAGGCCTCCACGCATCCTGTTTTTGGCCTCCTTGGCCCCAGTATCACTCTGCCGCCCAAAAATGGAGCCATTTTTGGCCTCCTGAGGCCTCTGCACATCCCGTTTTTTGCCTCCTGAGACTCCAGAAGGTGTGTGGGGGCTGGTGGGTAGGTGGGGTGTTGTGGGTGAGGCAGCCTCGTGGTCCTAAGTGGGCTGGATTAATGGCTTTGGTGGGCCATAGTTTGAGGACTCCTGCTCTAGGGTCTAGACTGTTAAAATAAACTAATTGTAGAAGAGTTTTAAAATAATTCAAGCATCCATAATATAATTCTTCAATTGAGTATCTCAGGAAATTCTCAATTTACATACATGTAAATCTTATGATTTTGTTACAATATTAGTAAAAGATGTAAAATATAATTAAGGGTACTGTTATGTGGAGATAGAAGGACGAGTGGGAAAGTCTGTACCTCTGTTTTGTTTTTCTGAAACTGTAATATTCCTATAAAGATATAGCTTATTGCCCAATTATGTTACACATTCTATTCACTTACCTTCTGCAACACCCCAAGGATACTGTCTTCCCCTAACTCTCTTCCCATTGACTTCAATAATAGTATTACTACCAACTACCGCAAGAGGTAAACGGTCCTACAAAAAAAAGAGAATATTTTTTCCTAAAATAATTTATTGACAAGTTGGATAGAAAGTAAAACTTTTTGTACTTCTTTGAGATCACAATAAAAATAAGTGTCAAAGAAGAGTAGGGCCATTCCATGTCAAGTGGTCTGGGGCTCCTAGGTCGCCCATCACAGATTTTGATGAAATTTGGTGTGAACATGCACACACATCCCAATGAACATTGGTAAAGTGTTATGTTTGCTGATGCAATACTTGCAGAGATATAGTCATTTGTATGACCCCCATACTGCAGCCTTTGACAGTATCACTCTGAGATTTCAGCAACTTTGAGACATAATATCTCTGGCAATATTTTGTTGAGAGAAACAAAACCTGGCCATCTTGTACAACTTGTGTGCTCTATTAAATAAAATAATAAAAATATTCTCATGAGTGATCTCCATCTAGATAATTGGGAGCAGAGTTGGCCGAAAATGACCAGTGCAAAAAAAGGGTAAAGTTTGGCTTCTTATCTCTCCGGAAGGAAAGGTATAAGAAACGTGAAACTTTGTGCATAATAACTTAGCAACACAAGGTTGTCGAATATAAAATTTCATTCTCTTACTGCTTTCCAATAGTTCACAAATGGAGTGTAAAGTTGACGATTTTTGTAAAAATGCCAAAAATAGAGTATTTTTAGCCCGCTTTTACAAAAAGAAGACCTTCTGGAAACTCTGTTAAATCATTCTCATTAGAAAGAGCATGTTTCAAACCCTCTAAAAAAGTAAAGTTGGTGTTTCATCGCTGAAAAAGCGATGGAACACCAACTTTTAGGGCTATAAAGCCCTAAAAATAGGGACAAAGTGGAGGACATTGCTAAGGCAGCGTCACATGCATTCTATTATTGTTTCGTCTTGTTTGTTTTATATAGACATTATTATTACTATTATATTGCGTTGGTCCATGGTGACATTGTCATTACCAGTTTAGGCACTTGACCTAGCAACCCTAGAGGGCACACCTGATAGCCATGCAATACCAGCCACGGGTGGGTTTCTTGGTTCAGGATTCCAAGCCTGTAGTTTGGTTTCTTCCTCAAGGTTCCAAAGTCTTGTGTGAGTATCTGTCTGGTTCCCAAGCTGGCAACTGGGCAGCTTATCCTAGGTTCCCAAGCCTCAAGTGGGTATCTTATATGGTTTCCAAGCAGAAGTCCATACTGTTTGTATGAACTGCCGAATTCCAATGATTGCTTATTTATTATTGAATTTACGCACCACGTTCTTTAGCATCGCTTCTGGGAATTGATACTGTTGACCTAACGATGTAACTGAAGGTGCTGGAAACATGCAAATAAGATGTGGTTCTGGAACCCAACAAACATTTTGTCTTTCAGGACAATAAAATGAATGAGCAGGGCCTCGCAGATGTATAAACCAATGCATCATTTTGTTCAATAGAAATTTCCATGATACTGGTGATGACCTCTGGTGCCAGCTATTGTGCTGCTAACTTTTCATCTTTCTTCTTGCAGCATCCTGCTTTCTTCAATTTCTCTCTTCGGAAAGTAGATATATTTAATTCCATGAATGTTTCTGTCGCAAAAGTTGAACAGATCTGTCAGCGTCAGTATTTGATCAGCTGATGGTCACTAGAGGCTGGCTTGAGCAGCCAAACGTTAAGTCATGCTGCCAACTCCATCGCATGGTGATTCGGTAAAACAAAATCAGATGGTGAAACATTCACAGACTTTAATATATATACATTCCGAAAGAAGAAATCGAAGAAAGCAGGATGCTGCAAGAATAACGATAGAAAGTTAGCAGCACAATAGCTGGCACAAGAGGTCATCAATTGTGCCAATTGATTCAAATTCGATTTCTGTCAGCAAAGTTTCAAATGACACAGCTAACTTTGTGGCCAAAATGTCCAATACCATCGATCCGAATTTAAAATTGGCCGACCTATTTCCCGGTTGTTATGTTGCCTGCATTTATGACAAAAATGGTGGGTAGGTAACGTTGTGGAAATTTCGATCGAACAAAATTATGCATTGGTAACATTTATGCATCTGCGAGACCCTGCTCATTCATTTTATTGGACTGAAGGACACAATGTTTGTTGGGTTCCAGAACCACATCTTATTTGCATGCTTCCAGCGCCTTCAGTTACATTGTCAGGTCGACTGTATCAATTCCCAGAAGCGCTGCTAAAGAACGTGGCGCATAAATTCAATAATAAATAAGCGAACGTTGGAATTTGGCAGTTCATAAGAACACTATGGACCGGCTTGGAAACCATATAAGATACCCACTTGAGGCTTGAGAACCTAGGATAAGCTGCTCAGTTGCCAGCTTGGGAACCAGACAGATACTCACACAAGGCTTTGGAACCTCGAGGAAGAAACCAAACTACAGGCTTGGGATCCTGAACCAAGAAACCCACCCGTGGCTGGTACTGCATGGCTATCAGGTGTGCCCTCTATGGCGATGGGGTTGCTGGGCCAAGTGCCTAAACTGGTAATGACAATGTCACCATGGACCAACACAATATAATAGTAGTAATGATGTCTATATAAAACAAACAAGACAAAACAATAATAGAATGCATGTGACGCTGCCAAAGCAATGTCCTCCACTTTGTCCCTATTTATATCTCTTTATATGTCAGCGATGAAACACCAGCTTTACTTTTTTAGAGGGTTTGAAACATGCTCTTTCTAATGAGAATGATTTTTTTTTAAAAAATAATTTTTATTGAATATAAATGTTAAAAAAGACATACGTAACATATACACAACAAACATTTATACAACATATACACAAAAAGAGTATAATTTCTTCTTAAGCATTTTTTCAGAGTGACATTCTACAATTCTACTTATGATATATTCCTTCACCTCTCCTTAATCTAATAACATTTTTTATTATATATATATATTTAAATCGGTAATATTTCCCCCTATATTTTTTGTATATTTCTGATTTTTAACCAATTATACTAATTATTCCATATTTTGTAATAATCTGTTTCTTCTCTTTCTTGTAATTCTTTGGTTAACCTATCAATTTCAGCGCATTCTAAAAATTTTCCTATTACTTCTGTTTCACTTGGTGTTTTTTCTTGCTTCCAATTTTTTGCCTAGGTTATTCTTGTAGCAGTTAATATGTGAATTGTGAGATATTTGATATCCTTAGGGTATGATTTGTTAAAGATTCCTAATAGAAAATGTTTCTGGTTCTTTTTCAATCTGTGTTTTTGTTATTTGTTCCAACCATTTTTTTGATGTTAGACCAAAATTTCTTTGCTGCTGGGCAAGTCCGCCATAAATGATAGAAAGTCCCTTGTGCCTTTTTGCACTTCCAAAAAATCGGGCTATTTTTAGGTTGTAGTTTTGCCAATCTGGTTGGAGACATATGCCACCTATAAAACATTTTCAGTTGGTTTTCCTTGTACGCTGTTGCTTTCGTTAAATTTAGGTTTACCTGCCAGATGTTTTCCCATTTTTCCAAAGGTATTGTGTGTTTGATGTTTTGAGCCCACTTAATCATCGTTTCTTTGACTGTCTCTTCTTCCAATTTATAGCGTAGAAGAAATTTGTAAATTCTACTAATTAATTTATTTTCTGAATCTAATATAATTTTATCTATTTCTTGTTTTTGATTATAAATTTCATATGTTTTTATATGTTCTCTGTATTTGGATTGTATTTAAGTCCACCAGTCTATTTCTTTGTGTAAATCTGTCTCCAATTGTTGTTTTGTCTTTAATTTGCCTTGATAGTCAATTATATCTTTATATCTAATTATTTTTGTCTTCTCTGTTAAATTTGGGTGTCTAATTGATTCTGCCGGTGCTAGCCAATTTGGTATCTTCATATAATGTTGTTTTTTAATTTTAAGCCAAATTTGTAATAATGAGTTTCTTATTGTGTGTCTTTTAAAATATGAATGTGTTTTGTATTTCTCTTCCCACATAAAGGAGTGCCAGCCAGTTTGGAGTTCGTGTCCCTCAATTGTTAAAATTCTAGAGTCCTTTAATTCTATCCAATCTTTGACCCACGATAGTACTGCTGCTTGGTAATATACCTCCCAGTCAGGGAGTGCAGCTCCTCCTCTATTTTTTGTATCCTGAAGCAGCTTAAATTTTATTCGTGGCCTTTTCCCTTGCCATATAAATTTAGATGTTATTTTATTCAGCTTTTCAAAAAACGGTTTATCTATTTTAATTGGGGTGACCTGAAACAAATATAAAAATTTAGGTAATATAGTCATTTTGATGGCTGAAATTCTTCCTAGGAATGAAATGTGTAAATTTCCCCATTTTTCTAAGTCTTTGTTTGTTTGTTCTAGTAATTTATCATAATTGTTTTCTTTAATTGCTGATGTTCTTGTAGATAACCAGATTCCTAGATATTTTATTTTTGTTGTTGTTTGGATTTGTATATTATCTGTCAATTCTTTTGTTTGGATTTCCGTAAAGTTTTTTACAATTAGCTTCGATTTACTTTTATTGATTTTTAGTCCGGCCACTTCTCCAAATTCTTCTATTTTTTGGAACAAATTAGGTATAGATTCCATAGGATTTTCTATCAAAAACACTAGGTCATCAGCAAAGGCCTGAGCTTTGTATTCTTCTCTATTGATCCTTAAACCTTCAATTCCTTGGTCTTCTCTAATTTTTTTCAACAGGATTTCCAATGATAGAATATATAGTATGGAGGAAAGTAGACAGCCTTGTCTGACTCCTTTTGTTATATTAAATTTGTCTGTTATATCATCATTCATAATTATCCTTGCTGATTGCTTGGTATAGATTTCTGCTATAATTTTCCCAAATTTTTCCCCAATTTGCATATTTTGTAACTGTTCAATCATAAATTTCCAATTTTGATTATTTAAGGCCTTTTGGGCATCAAGAAAAACCAACGCTGCCTGCTTCTCCAGGTGTGATTCATAATATTCTAGAGCATTAAGTGCTATTCTCATGTTGTTCTTTATTTGGCGTCCCGGCAGAAATCCATTTTGCTCTGGGTGTATATATGTATTTAATACTGATTTAATCCTTTCGGCCAAGATTGCTGCAAATATTTTGTAATCGGCATTCAATAATGAAATAGGTCTGTAGTTTTGAATTAACTGGAGATTAAGGAACGATTGTTATTATGGCTTCTGTCCATGAATTTGGTATTTTGGCTTTCTCCATAGCTTTATTATATAATCGCAACATATTCTCTCCCAATACTTCTTGCAGTGTTTTATATATTTCTACCGGTAGCCCGTCGGGTCCCGGTGTTTTATTGTTTTTTTGCTTTTTCAGTACTTCATCTAGTTCTAATTTGGTTATTGGCCTATTGAGAGTTATTCTTTGTTCTTCTGTGATTTTTGGCATTCCTGATTTCCCTATGTACTGTTTTATCTTGTCTTCCTCTATTTTTCCCTGATTATATAAATTCGCATAAAATTTCTTAATAATTTCTTTTTTGGCCTCTTTACTATGTTTACTATGTTCTCCTTTATCATCTTTCAATTGGTATATCGTTCTTTTTTTCTGTTCTTTTTTCAGTTTATAGGCTAGCCATCTGCCCGTTTTATTTGCGTGTTCGAAATAATTTTGTTTCGCCATTTTTATTTTTGGGGCTAGTTCTATTTGGTTTATCAAATTCAATTTATGCTTAATCATTTCCCATTCTTCTCTTATTGTTTTGTTCTGGGGCTTTTCCTGGAGTTTTTGTTCTATTTGTTTTAGGTCTTTCTCTAAATTATCTAATTGTTTTTTCTTCTCTTTATTCTTTTTCCTCGTATATGCTATTACTAGGCCCCTTATATATCCTTTTAAAGTATCCCATGTGTTTTGTAAAGAGGTTTCCTCTATTTTATTTATCTGAAAAAATATTTTTACTTCCTTTTCTAACATCAAATTAAATTCTTTTTCTTTACATAATCTTTGGTTCATTGTCCATCTCTTACGTCTTCTTTCCCCTTTCCAGTTTATGAATAGTGGATTGTGGTCTGCCCATTGGTTTGTGCCTATCTCAATTTTTCTACTTCTATTTTGATATTTGGGGTCATCCATGCCATGTCCAATCCTGACCAGGAGTTATGCGGATGGGAGTAAAAGGTGTATTGGGCCTCTTCTTCATGTGTTTCCCTCCATACGTCTGTCAAGTTTAGTTCTTCAGCCATAGTAAAGAATTCTTTTGGAAGTATTTCTTTTTTCTTTTGTTTTTTCCCCCCAGTTTTGTAGTCCTTCTTTGCATTTACTATTGCATTATAATCCCCTATTACACAAATATCGTCATATTCTAATTCTGCTAATTTTATGTGTAGATCTTTAAAAAAAACCTGTAGTTTTTGGTTAGGTGCATAAATCACTACAATTAACATTTTCCTCTTTCCTCTTTCTAGTTCTACCATCACCACTCTACCTTGCTCATCGGTATAAACTAATTTAGATTGTATTTTTTCTTTTACGTAAATCACTACTCCTTTTTTCTTTTTTTGGGCCAGAGATGAATATAGTTTTCCTAATTTGGGGTTTTCTAGGATTTTTTGATAGTCTTTTTGAATGTGTACTTCTTGCAGACATATCACATCTGCTTCTAATTTTCGTAATTTTGTGAAAATTTGATTCCTTTTCTTTGGCGCATTTAAGCCATTAATATTTATCGAGAAGAGTTTGATCTGTTCATCCATTGCCGATCGTATCTTTTTTTTGTGTGTTTCTTGTTTCCATCCGTGCCTTAGCTTTTGCACCTTCTCTCTGTTCTCTCACTTTTTCTTGCCTCTGTCTTATTTCTTTTTCTTGATTTGTTTCTATTGGTTCTTCTTCTTGGCTTTTACTCTGTTTCCTCCTTGCTTTCCTGTTCTTCTTCTAGTCTAAAGTGTGTGTTATGGAATTCTCTTGCCTTTTCTAGAGTGTCTATTTTATGTTTTTTGTCTTACCACGTAATTAAGATCCCCTCTATTGGCAGCCATCTGTACATTATCTTATATTTGATCAATAGTTGTGTTAAAAACTGATATTGCTGTCATAGATTTCTTACTCTTCGGGGTATCTGTTTTAAGATTATAATTTCTTTATCATTATAGATCACCATTTCTTCTCTAGATTTCTTACAGGCTTCATCTCGGATTGATTTTTTTAAGAATTTGACATGGACTTCTCTCGCCAGTTTGTGTTTTCTTATATAATTTGTTTGTACACGGTAAGTTTCTTCCAATTGTCCTTTTATTTCTTCTGGCTCTTTTTGTGTCATTCCTGCGATAATTTCCACCATCTTCCCTTCTAAATCCTCATTTTTTTCTTCTGGAATATTTTGAAAACGCAAGAAGTATGAGGTCTTTTCCATTTCGAGCATGGCCAAGGAATCTGACATTTCTTTATTTATTTGTAGGGCTTTTTGTTCCATTGCTTCTACTTTTAATTCCACATGATCTATTTTTGTTTCCATTTTCCTAATTCTCTGTTCATTTTCTGCTATAGAATTTTGAATGCCCCCAATTTTATCCTTCATAGTCTTGATATCCTCCTTGACTTCTCCTATTTCATTTCTAATCTCTGCATGGAACGTTCTCATTTCTTCCTGATTTTCCTGATTTTCTTGTGTTTGGAGCAGTGTTTCCTGGATCTTTTGAAACATATCTTGTATTACATTTGGTGCCATTTCCAGTTTTTCTTTTTCTTTCCCCATCATGCTATCTATTGTTTTTTGTTGTGAGGGGGTAGGAGTCATTATTAACGTATTGGTTGTAGGTTTTTTCCTGTTTTTGTTATGGTGGATGTTGTAGACATTTTCAATATTCGTGTAAAGCTTTCCAACCTTAACATCAATTATTAAGTTATTCCTTAGTATCTCTTTTCCCCTCCAAACACTGCTTATACACCACACAGCTTATATATAGTTTTATATTATATTGCCAATTATCCCAATTGAGCAATTAATTCTTATTCACAGTATAAATCAATTTATTTATCAATCAAGATTTTAGTTTAATTTTCTTAATTTTCTAATTAGCAATCTTTTCAATTACCCCTTTTTCAATGTCTATCTCAAACATACAGTCAACTCATTTGTTATTTTGTATAAAAATCAATCTTTCACTTTAACAATAATTCCTTATCTAACCACAATTTCACAACACAATTTATAGTTATAAAAATATTATCTACTTATATATTTCTTTTAAATATTAAACTTATTAACTAATTAAACAGTTCAAAATTAATAATTCACTTCCCTCTTGTCTTAATTTTTATTTTCTTTGGTCTTTGTTGTCTTCTTGCTTTACCTCTCTCGATCAGTTCTTTCACAGTCATAAAAACGCGATCTGTGTCCGTCTCTGTCTTTGTTTTTTTACTTCTCCCAGTAATCGGATCTCTGCATTCAGTTTTCAAATCTTTTTTTTAAAACTTAAGTTCTTATTGTCCAAACTTATTTGTAAATCCAAAGTCCAAAATCCAGAGAGGTCTTCTGTGTCTGTGAATTTCACCACTTAGTCCGGTATTTCAGTCTCTGCGCTCAGTTTTCCGATATTTTGGGGTTTGAGTCAGTTATAGTTCCCAGGTTCAAACGGCTTGTCTATATCCACAGAGTCCACAGGCTGCTCCCTTTGCTCAGCTGTAAAAGTCCGCACTCATACCGCTTCGAGTGCTATTTCTCCTTTTCTTATATTTGCTTAGTCATTCTATGGGTTCGTCTCTTCCGCGCTGTAGTTGTTTCCCCTTTTTCCTTCTCCTCTTGTACAGCCGCTGTTGTAACTCACTTGTCTTCCTCTGATTCGATCGCACTTCTCCTGTTTACCGCCTCTATTGTAGGTGATCTATCTGACTGTCACTCGGATTTGCTTCCACTATTTGCTTCGATCTAGGCAGGCGCCATCACTCCTGTCCGCCGATAAGGCCGACTTCTTCTCCACCAATTTAAGAGGTTGATTACTCAACCTCCCTGATGACAGCACAATACCAGGGGGCTTCGCGAGTTCCTCTTTCGTTTCCCGATCCCTCCAAGTTCGGGAATGCGCTTAAAGAGCAATTAATGGGGAAATTTGGGTATCAGAGACGGAGCCTCCGTTTCCTCACCCATTCGTGATGATGTCACCGCCGGAAGTCCCCCTAATGAGAATGATTTAACAGAGTTTCCAGAAGGTCTTTTTTTGTAAAAGCGGGCTGAAAATACCCTTTTTTGGCATTTTTACAAAAATCGTCAACTTTACACTCCATTTGTGAACTATTGGAAAGCAGTAAGAGAATGAAATTTTATATTCAACAACCTTGTGTTGCTAAGTTATTATGCACAAAGTTTCACGTTTCTTATACCTTTCCTTCCGGAGAGATAAGAAGCCAAACTTTACCCTTTTTTTGCACTGGTCATTTTCGGCCAACTTTGCTCCCAATTATCTAGATGGAGATCACTCATGAGAATGTTTTTATTATTTTATTTAATAGAGCACAACAAGTTGTACAAGATGGCCAGGTTTTGTTTCTCTCAACAAAATATTGCCAGAGATATTATGTCTCAAAGTTGCTGAAATCTCAGAGTGATACTGTCAAAGGCTGTGGTATGGGGTCATACAAATGACTATCTCTGCAAGTATTGCATCGGCAAACATAACACTTTACCAATGTTCATTGGGACGTGTGTGCAAGTTCACACCAAATTTCATCAAAATCCATGATGGTTGACCTGGGCATGTTCGTGAAATCAGACCACTTGACATGGAATGACCCTTTAGAAAAAAGAGCTAATAAAAGACTGACTATAAGTGTAAAGAAGAACAACATCTGGTTATAAAATTACGAGTTTTCTGTTCAAGACTGGTCATGTGCTGATGGAATTGAAGATTATATTTTTTTAATTTTAATCCCATCCACAGGAAGGTAGAACCTTTTGATTTGTCTCCAGCAATTAATGGCCCCAATTGGTTTTCAAAGCAGCTGGGGCAAATACTTGATTTGCTACAGTCCTGCTGAGAGGCTCTGGCTCTGATAGGATAGCAACTACGTGGCCTCTCTTGGCCCATCACTCCAGTTACTCCCTGTGGTTCATGAAGGAATTGAGGGAGTTGAAAAGGGTCAAGAGATGGCTAGAGCACTGCTGGAGAAAAACAAAGAATGAACTCAACCAAACACGAGTTAAAGCTACTATTAAGGCTTACCTCATTGCAGTAAGAGCATCAATACTTCTCTGCTCTTATTGTATCCATAGAATGCCCCCCCCCCCCCGTGACTCTTTGTAGGGTCATCCAGACTCTCTTTTCAATTCTGAGAAATGTTATATAAACATATATAATTGCTAAGCCTAAACTGCCACACAATGAGTTTCAATAACATCCCTCAGAATTGAAATGATTTTACAACCAGTTTATTTCTTGCAAAATCACATGAACATCCATTTAGAACCAAATAATAAAATGAGCAGACAAATGATTGAATGATTGCGAAATCACTACTGTAAGAAATCTAAATTTATTTTGTAAGTATATTTATCACCTCACTACATGACCATGTGGCAATCTACCATAAGAGGGCACTACAGTCTCTCATTTTAAAATCTTACTTGTTAAAAAATAAGAAATATTACAAACATTCCATTAGGTTGGAAATATGAACTTTTTTTTCTTTGCTTCAAATTAAATATATTTTGCCTAGCTATTGATGACGATTATGGTAAATCAAAAACAAACATAAAAAATCTGAACATGCTTGTTATTTTAAAAAGAAGAGAGGATTTAGGTAAGATTCACCATTGTTTTCTTTTGTAGCATAATTCCTTTATTTTTAACCAGTAATAAAGGAAACATTCAAAAGCAGTCACTACAATAGAGTAAAAGCAAGGACATTTTGTAAACAAAAGTTGTTTTAGTAAGCTTGAGATATTAAACAACAATCAAAACTTTCCCTAATAATCTGGTTCTATTATGATGTATGTCAAAGTGTTTAAAAGTTATATATACCAGAGTTTTCTATAGATAGATAGATATCTGATAAACATTTTTTGTCGAAGGACTCTAGTCCATTAAAATAAAACCCATTTGCACAGAATTTTGTGACATGAAACTGTAAAAATTTGTTTCAATATATTTTGGTACCTTAATCTTTTTAACCAGCTTATTTTCTTCTTCATCATCTGTTTCTGGGAATTCATATATTTTAATTTTGTGCTCTTGGATTTCTTTCATTATCTAAAAATAAACATATTTTTAAAAAGAAACTGTAACAAGGGTTGAATATATTAATAAAGTATGCTGACGAATTTTATTTTTATGTATTAAAGATGAACACCACAAATTTATGTCACAATATGGATACTTCTATAATTACAGTGTCTTGAAATTCAGTTTGTCACTTTTCAGATAAAGTTGTACTTTTCTCTTTTCCCTTTCCCAAAGTCAACCCACTTTCACTCATTCCAATTCACATAATATAGTAATAAACTGCTCTGTTACTTCACAGTTCCTATAAAAGGATCATTGGAGATTTTAATATTCTTCTCACAATTTTAAGAATAGAGACAATTCTTCTCACAATTTTAAGAAGAACACTGATGTGTTTCACAATTGTTTCAAAAGCTATGCAACAATTCTGATCTCATATATATGATACATGTTATTTGCAGTACATTGCTGATATGAATTACTAGATTTATATCTATTTTTTCATTCAGAAAACTATATACTATTAAATTAAGTTTCCATTCTGACAGGTAATCATAGTCATCCTTACAGAAACATCAATCAAATGCTATGTATTATTTTTCAAATCACAAATATACCATCTCCTACAACAGACATTATAATAGTAATAAGTATTATTGAATACATAGAGACTAATCTGTAGTTTTATACAAACATGGCAAATTTTCAAACAAAAGTTAATTGCAATTGGTAATTATGCATTCCTTGATATCTGTGTGGGTATGCATCTATGTCTATATGTGTCTGACAGAGGGAGGGGGAAAAGGGAGAGAGAGAGGGAGGAAGGGAGAAAGAAAGAGAGGGAGAATTGTTTAGAATTCTTATATTTCAATTATTTAATTTAAATTTAATTATTTAATTATTTATATTTAATTATTTGGTGATATAACATCAGTATATAGGTAGCCTTGACTTATGATCAGGGTGGATAAAAATCAATGATTTTTTTTTTTAAATCAAAAAAATCAGATTTTTTATTTAAATTGGATTTTTTTTATTTAAATCGGATTTTTTTGATTTTTATCGAATTTATTTTAATTAAAAACTTTTGGGGTAAAAATCTATCGTAAGATAGATTTCTATTTAAGATACATAAATAATTTAGTTTATTCAGCATGAAATGGAGCTTAGTTATGTAGTATGAGGCTGTATATTCTGCAACACTGGGACTATCGGTGAGTCAACAGTGGGTCAAAGGAGTAGCAGAGATGACAGTTGCTCTTTAAAAATTATGATTTAAATCGAGTTGATTTAAATCAAGCCTTTTTACTAGTGATTTAAATCATGATTTAAATTGTGATTTAAATCAACTCGATATAAATCAAATCCACCTTGCTTATGATCACAGTTGGATCCAGAATTTCAGTTGCTAAATGATGTGATCATTAAATCATATGACCAGGTCTAATTTTATATGACCATTTTTACCCTGAACATTTATTTATTTATTTAATTGAAAAGTTTTACAAATATATCCCCCTCCCCCCTCCCCCCCTCCCAGATTCCCAGAGCAAAATACAGGGTATAACATTAAACAATCCTAATCTAATGTAATCTAACTAACTGTAGCCTCCTACCTCCCTCTTGTACTTTAACTCCCCTTTTACTAAGCTAAATTTAGATACTTAATAACATCTCTTTATTCATTCATAAACTATTTGAAATTTTTTAGTCCGATATTTGCTTTGAATATAAACAACCCATCTTCTCCATTCCAGCATATATTTCTCATTTGAATGGTCCTTCAAATATGCTGACATTTTTGCCATCTCTGCTAAGTTTGCTACTTTTAATGTCTATTCTTGAATAGTAGGCAAATCTTCCTTCTTCCAGTAGTGTGCCACCAACAATCTTGCTGCAGTTATTAAATTCAAGATCAAATTAGTTTCTATAACTGTACAGTCTGTGATTATACCCAACAAAAACAGCTGTGGAGTAAACTTTATCCTCTTTTTAAGAATATTTTGAATAATTCACCATATTTTTATCCAAAACGCCTTAACCTTTTTACAAGTCCACCATACATGGAAATAAGTAGCATCATCGCAGTCACATCTCCAACATTTAGATTGTAAATTCGGATACATGCAAGCTAACTTTTTGGGATCTGAATGCCATCTATAGAACATTTTGTAAAAATTTTCTCTCAAATTTTACGCTTACGTAAATTTTACATTTCTTACCCATATTTTTTCCCATGTCTCCATCATTATTGGTTCTTCAAAGTTTTGTGCCCATTTTATCATACAATCCTTAACTAACTCTACTTCCGAGTCTGTTTCTATGAATATATTATACAACCTTTTTATAAAAATTTGACCCTGGTCTCTAATTTGTTTTACCAAGTTTTCCTCATTTTGTGTAATACCAATTTTCTGATCTTTTCTCCATCTAGCTTGTAATTGTCCATACTGATACCAAGTTTGAATTACCTTTCTTCTTTTAATACACTCAAGGGCTTCAACTCTAATAATATACCTCTCTCTCTATTAAGAATTTCTTTATAGGTAGTTACATCCTGTTTTTGTTTTATACTTATGTTCTCTATCGCATGTCTGGGTACTGTCCATATAGGTATTTTATCATTTAATTTATATTGATATTTCTTCCAGACACGCAATAAAGCATTCCTTAGTATGACTTTTAAAAGTCCTATCCACCTTCTTATCATACACTAGGTAGGCATGCCACCCGTATACCAAATCATATCCCTCAATATTCAATATTCTTTCATTTGTTAAATTAATCCAATCACTAATTGCTGATAAAACAGCTGCTTCATAGTATAATTTTAAATTGGGCATTTTCAGACCTCCTCTTTCACGTATATCTTGCATTATTTTTAATTTTATCCTTGGTTTCTTCCCTGCCCAAACAAAATTTTTAATACCCCTCTGCCATTCTTCCAGATTCGCATCCTTTTTAAGTATTGGTATCATTTGAAAGAGGAATAAAAACTTAGGCAGAACATTCATTTTTACTACTGCTATTCTTCCCAGCAGGGACAATTGTAATTTTTTCCAGTTATCCATCTCTGTCTGTATTTTATGCCATAACAGATCGTAATTATACTTATATAATTTCCCATTTGAAGTTGTAATATAAACTCCTAAATATTTAATTTTTTTAACTATCTCACATCCTGTTACTCTTTCTAATTCTACTTTTTGATTTGTTGTCATATTTTTAGTTATCATCTTTGTTTTCCCAGTATTTATTTTAAACCCAGATACTTGACCATAGTGATTAATTATCTCCATTAAACCTATAGCTGATTTCACTGGTTGGGTTAAGGTTACAACCAAGTCGTCTGCAAATGCTCGTAGTCTATAGTCATAATGCCTAATCTCAATTCCCCGTATCTTGTCAGAATCACGTATTTTGTTCAATAACAATTCCAGAGTTAAAATAAACAATGGAGACGGGATACCCTTGTCTTGTTCCTTTTTCAATTTTATTAATTAATTAATTAATCAATTAATTAATTAATTATATTTCTATACCGCCTTTCTCCCGTAGGACTCAAGGTGGTGTACAGTCAAGAAAAATATAGATACACAAACATCATAAAATTGCTAATTAAAATTATTATTATAACATAGTTTAGCCCAATTAAATAGAACCTAAAATTAGATAACATTTTAAAAACATTCACGTGTTTTAAAGGTTTCTGTTAAACTACCATTGATTATTATTTGCGCTGTCTGTTCCTGATATATTGCCTTAATAGATTGTGTAAAATATTCTCCAAACTGCATCTTTTGTACCATTTTCAGTAAAAACTGCCAATTCAATCGATCAAATGCTTTTTCTGCATCCAAAAATATAAGCACTGCAGGGACTTGGTTGTTCCTTCCCAAGTAATCCAATATATTAACAATTTGCCTTACATTACTTTTCATTTGTCTCCCATGTATAAAACCAGATTGGTCATCATGAATCACTTGTTGCATAACTGACATTAACCTGTTTGCTAATGTTTTAGCAAAAATCTTATAATCTGTGTTAAGTAATGATATAGGCCTGTAGTTTTTTGGCTGACTGTGGTCTTGATCTTCTTTCGGAATCAGAGAAATAAAGGCTGTTCTCCAAGATGGTGGTACCCCTCCTCCCAACTGTATTTTAGTAAATAATTCCCTACGGGGTTCTACCATTTCCAGTTGCAAATTTTTATAATAAACCGCTGTCAATCCATCTGTACCAGGGGCCTTACCAACTTTTAACTGCTTAATTGCCAGGAGAATTTCCTCCTCGGATATCGGTTGATTCAATCTTTCCCTTTGCTCATCTGTAACTGTAGGAATATTCTTCTTCTCCAAGTATCTATCTATATCTGTACCTTGTATTTTATCACCAGCATGCAATCTCGTATAAAACTCTAAAAAGGCCTTTTTAATCATATTCTGTTGATACACCTCTTTACCCTTATACTCTATTTTCTCTATGGTACGAGACTTTTGTTTTTTCAAGATATATGCTAGCCATCTACCTGGTTTATTTGCATTGCAAAAGGTATTCTGTTTTGCATATTGCAGATTAGTTGCAACCTGATCTGATATCAGCATATTAAACTGCCCTCGCAGTAAAGTAATTGCTTCTTTTGTTTTCTTATCATCTGGATTATATATTAGCACCTGCTCTTTCTTCTTTATTTCCTCTTCTAATTCCCTCCGTTTTTTTCCCTATGTCTATATGCATTATTTAAATTTATTAAAACACCTCTCATATATGCTTTGCTTGCATCCCAAACCATTTCAATGGATGTTCCCTTATGCATATTTAAAACAAAGAATTCCTTCATTAATTTTTTACATTCTGTCACATTTCCTTCATATCTAAATAAATTTTCATTTAGTCGCCAAGATCTTCTAGGCCCCTCTCCATAATCCAATTCCATCCACACCGGATTGTGATCTGTTAGAGTTCTTGGACATATCTTTGTCTTCTTCACCCTGGAAAGAAAATCATTTGTAATTAATATAAAACCAATTCTAGAAAAGGATTGGTGCCTGTCTGAGAAAAATGTAAAGTCTTGTTCTTTAGCATTCCGTTCACGCCGAATATCTCTCAGCTCCATATCATCCATCATATCAAAAAAGGATTTAGGCAATCTTGCTTGCGTTTGAATATTTTGCAGAAGCCCCTTCTTGTCCATTCTAGTGTCCAATACTTCATTCCAATCACCCAACAGTATACACGATTTATAGTCCCATTGTATTAATTTTGTGTGCAGCAACTTGTAAAATTTTTCTTGTTGTTGATTGGGTGCATATACTCCTATTAAGAGTATTTTCTTTCCTTCTATTAATAATTCGATTGCTATATATCTTCCTTGAGGATCTGCTTCAATTAATTTAGCCATTAAGTCTTTCCTTAAGTATATAACTATGCCATTTTTCTTCTCTGGAGCAGATGCCACAAAATGTGTTCCCAATCTCGCATTTAGCAAATATTTTTGATCATTTGTTCTAATATGTGTTTCTTGCAAACAAATTACATCATTTTTAAATTGTTTCAAATAATGGAATATTTTCTTTCTTTTTTGTGGTGAATTTAAACCATTAACATTCCAAGTTAAAAATCTAGGTGCCATCCTTGGCCCCTTGAAGCTTTTTGAGCACCGACTGGAAGTCCTCCTGGAATTTCTTCTTCGGTCCTGTCCCCCCCCCCCCCCCCAGCTTCTGTATTTGTGTTTGTACTTTCTTGGGTTATTATCTGAGTTTGTTGCATCTTTAATTCTTGTTCTTTCCATTTGGTTGCCGCTCAAGTTTGTCTTTGTTCCTTGGCTTCTTCTGTTTTTTCAAATAATTCCAAAGCTTGAACAGCACCCGAGAGTTGCAGTAATTCTTCTTGGGTACTCAAGGCACCTCCTTGGGCTTGTAGCTGCATGCCTTCCTTTCTGGCCTCTCCTACTTCTTTTCTTCTTCTGGCTCCTGGAGATGGTGGGTATCAAGCCTTTAGTATATTGATATAAAAATCTCTTGCCTTCCAAACTGTATTAAGATGATATCGTTCTCCTGAATAATTCACCACTAATCCGGCTAGAGCCTCCCATCTGTATTGTACCTGACGGTTTCTAAATTCATCCACTAGAAATGCATAGTCCTTTCTGGATCTCAACATTTGAGGTGGAATTTCCTTCATTATTGCAACCTCCTGTCCTGCCACTTGTAGTTTCTTTTTGTAGGAAGCTTGTATAATCCCATTTCTTATCCTCCTAGTGACAAAATAGATTACAATATCTCTTGGTAGTTGTCTTTGCCTGGCAATCCATGAATTAACACAATAAATTTTGTCAATTTGCCAGTCACACTCTGCTTTTGATTCTCCAGTTAACTGTGCAAGTGCTTCTGCAAAAATCTCTTTCAGGTTTTCCTGGTTATTTTCTTTCAGGCCTCTTACTCTCAAAGCAAATTCCATCGCCCTATATTGTATCATTGTAACTTCTGCCTCTGTCTTTCCCATCTTAATTTGAGCCTCATCCACTTTATTCTCCAAATTCACATTAGATTGATTTCTTCCACCTTTTCCTCCAACGTTGCAACATGACCTACCAAACCCTGAAGTGCTTCCACAATATCCTTATTTCTTGATTTCTGGTTTGGATTAGGTCCTTAATTGCAGCCATTTCCTCAGACACATCTTTAAAAGCAGCTGTAATTTTTTCTTGCAAATCAGAGGCTTGTACCTTTAAGGTCCCCTGAAGAGCTTCAAGTGTCAATACTTGTCTTTGTCTTTGCATTTGTATTTGTGTTTGTGTAGCCGCTGGAGCCAACAGGGACTGCAATCTGGGTGTTTGAGCAGGAGAACTTCCAGCATTTTTAGGAGCACCTATTTTTGTTTGCCTTGAAGCCATTTTTCAAATTGCACTTTTCAACAACCAGCTCAATAAGTCCAGTAAATGCTCTTAATCCCAATCTTTTTAGTCAATAATGTTGCTTATTGGTAAGTCAATACTATATTCTTTAATTCCAGTCTTAAATCTTTAAGGGCAAAGTCCATTAGTGTTAAACAGGGCTAACAGGATTAACGAGTTAACAAGCACTTTCTTCTTTAACTTTCACTTTCCACGCTCTTAATGAGCCAGCACCATCTTCTTTTTAACTTTTTCCCCATTCTTAACAAACTCAGAAGGAAGCAAAATTCAACTGGAGTTAAAGTTTAGTACTTGCAATTGTAACCGCTCCTGTCTTTGCTCTGTCTGCTTTTAATCCACGTGTTGTTAAAAAGTTGTTTGCAGGGGTGGTCGCGACATCTTGTTCTGCATAGCGCAGACATATCCCGGATTCAGAGCTCTACCAGGTTCCTGGGAAGCTCTCACCCTCCGAGCTCCAGGATTGTTCCTGGAGCTCTACCCTCACCCAGCTGCTCTCTTTCCCCTCTTTTCCCAAGGGGAAAGTTTCCAAGCCACTAGACAGCTGATTTTCACTGTTCTAGCGGCTTTACGAAATCGCGGGGCTGGCGCTCCCAAAGGAGCGTCCGCCAATGCCTACGGTGCCACCGGAAGTCCGATTATTTATTTATTTATTTATTTATCGATTTATATGCCGCCGTTCTCCGGAGACTTAGGGCGGCTTACAATGCATTAAGCAATAGCCTTCATATTTTTGTATATACCTGCTTAGTAGGGCTTTCGCCCCCCCCCCCAAGCAGTGTTCTTTTTTTGTATATATACAAAGTCATCTTATTGCCCCCACAATCTGGGTCCTCATTTTACCTACCTCGGAAGGATGGAAGGCTGAGTCAACCTTGAGCCTGGTGAGATTTGAACTTGCAGTAATTGCAGGCAGCTGGCAGCTAAGTGCTATTTAACAGCACTTTAGTCCGCTGCGCCACCAAGGCTCTTCCTATTATTAAGTGAATCTCAGTTGTTAAGCAAATCCAGCATCCCCAATTGACTTTGCTTGTTAGAAGCTGGACAGCAAAGTTACCAATTATGATGTGATAGCAAGATGCTGCAACAATGCAAGCCAGTTACTAAGAATTTCAATTGCACACGACCATGGGAGTTCTATGATAACAGTAATTTTAAGGATGGATTGTAAGTCATTTTTTCCAAGTCATAATTTCAAACAATCATCAAGTGAACAGTTGTAAGTCAAGGACTACGTGTACATAGTTTTCTTATTAGAGCTCTATCATTATACGAATGAATATAAATGAAATATCATTAATATTTCATATAATATCAGGAAAGAAATTAACTATTCACCACCCAAATTAAATATGCTTAGATATTATAGATTATAGTATCTAATCTGCTACTATATGATATATGAAAGTGGTATTTATAAATGCTATCTTCACTGTAGGAGATAAAGGACTGATAGTTCATCTGTCTCCAACCTTTTTGGCTTGGTGGCCCGATTTTGGGTGGGTGGGTGGAGGAAGAGGGTATAGTTTCCTGCGAATGGCAGGTGGGAGCACATGAGCAGCTCCATTTATGTGAGTAGAGGGCACACGCTGCTCACAAGGGGAGCTTTGCAAGTGAGCACAAGTGGTCACTGCTTGTGTGAGGAGAGCTTCATATACATGCATTCGCCCACTGCTTGCATGGCCCGGTTCCGAACAGGCCATGGCCCAGTAATGGCCCACAGCCCATGGGTTGGGGAGTCCTGTGATATTTGAATCATACAGATTTTCTCTTGGATAGAATAAGAACAATTAAACAAATTAGAACAATTAAAAAGAAAAGATATTCTAGGACATCTTGAAAAGCTATAATAATCCAGATAGACAGGATTTCTTGCTGTTTTTCATCATTTTGTTTATTGTTTTTACTTAATGCAAGCTCTAAAGAATCATTTTGTTGTCACGTGGCCTGCAAACCTCATAAACAAACAAAACAATTGATCATAACATCCTGAGGGCATTAACTAAAAAAATCAAATATGTATTTGTTAACCTCCTATCAAAAATATGTAAACTTGAGCCTCTGACAAAGTTTCTCAGCAAAGATTCTTAAATAATGAATGATGGCTAATTCATTAACAGCAGAAAGCAAAGAATACAAATAAATGGGAATTTTCTCAATGGAAAAAAGCAGGTTTGTTGGAATTTGTATAGCATAAGAAAAAAATCCCACAAGTTAATATAAGGTATTGCAAGATACAAAGGAAAGAGGATTAGGTCTACCAGATTTGAAATTATATTTTGGTCCTATTGTTTAGCCTTGAGTAGGTGTTGCAAAGAGAGGTTATTGGAGTTAGAAGGACATAAATCTGAATTTGGGTGACATATATATTTATAGTATGGAATAAATGTAAATACAGAATGTGGCTGAAAACAGCTTTGTAGCTTTCAGCACAAAAAGCATTTTATAGATAACAAATAAGTAAATGGCTAATTTATCATGATATAATTTCTTCAAGAGGGTTATAAAATAAAACTAAGAACAGATATACGTACCGTATTTTTTTGAGTATAAGATGCATTCTCTCCGCAAAAGAGGCTGAAAATTTGGGTGCATCTTATACTCCAAATGTAGCTTTTTCGAAGCTGTTTTTCAGCCCTAATGAGGCGCTAGGGAGTGAAGCAATCTTCTGAGCTTTGCCTGCTCCCACTGACTCTCAGCTGTGCTTTAGAACCTTTTTTTCAGCACTAACGAGGTGCTAGCGAGTAAAGTAATCTCCATGGTTTGCCTGCTTTTCTCATTTCTGCTCCCTCTCAGCTGTGCTTTAGAAGTTGTTTTTTATCCCCAAGCAGGGGATAAAAAGCGCCTGCACTCAAAACTAGCAAAATAATGTGCTGAAGCTGACCAGACTAAGGACCCTAGCCAGATGAATACCTGGTAGGCAGATCCCCCCCCCAACTATTTTCCTCCCCAAAAACTAATCTGCATCTTATACTCCGAAAAATACAGTACTTCTCCATGGTTTTCTAATGTACAATTATTAGAAAGGTTTAAAGAGGATAAAATATTTTATGATTTTGAACAATGTAAAACTTGAGTTTGAAACAGAATTAAGCACTAATGATGAACATGTTATGCTAAAATGTATGTTAGTTATAATATGAGACAAGACAAATGAAAGAATGTGTAATAAAATGGGCCCAAAATTTGGTGATAATGTACAAATGAATCAATGGGAAAATATGTGATTGAAAGGAATGAAATGTACATTATGTTCTAATCTTAAAAAGAATTTTATAAAATGATGTATTGTTGGCATTTATCACTGAATAAATTGTCTAGAAGGCATTAAGATCCTTTGAATCTTTGTTGGAAATGAGAACAATGTGAGGAGACACTATTATGTTTAGTGGATGTATAAAAAAGCTAACAAATTTGTATACAAATACATATATTAATTCAGATGATTTGAAAAACGAAAAGTACAATTAAAATCAAAGACTTTTCTTTTGGGACTAATGGACTGAAAAGAAGCATGGAACTTTGTTTCTATAAATGAACCTTCTTTCTAGTTCATTACTTTTCTGCATTTTTCTTTTTTCTTTCTTCTTTCTTTATTGTGTATTAGAGTAGACTAGAGTAGAGTAGAGTAGAGTAGAGTAGAGTAGAGTAGAGTAGAGTAGAATAGAATAGAATAGAATAGAATAGAATAGAATAGAATAGAATAGAATAGAATAGAATAGAATAACAGAGTTGGAAGGGACCTTGGAGGTCTTCTAGTCCAACTCCCTGCCCAGACAGGAAATTCTACACCACTTCAGACAAATGGTTATCCAACATCTTCTTAAAAATTTCCAGTGTTGGAGCATTCACATCTGCAGGCAAGTTGTTCCACTTATTAATTGTTCTGTCAGGAAATTTCTCCTTAGTTCTAAATTGCTTCTCTCCTTGATTAGTTTTCACCCATTGCCTCTTGTTCTACCCTCAGGTGCTTTGAAGAATAGTTTGACTCCCTCTTCTTTGTGGCAACCCCTGAGATATTGGAACCCTGCTATCATGTCTCTCCTAGTCCTTCTCTTCATTAAACTAGACATACCCAGTTCCTTCAACCTTTCTTCATATATTTTAGCCTCCAGTCCCCTAATCATCTTTGTTGTTCTTCTCTGTACTCTTTCTAGAGTCTCAACATCTTTTTTACAATGTGGTGACCAAAACTGAATGCAATATTCCAAGTGTGGCCTTACCAAGGCATTATAAAGTAGTATTAACACTTCATGTGATCTTGATTCTATCCCTGTTTATGCAGCCCAGAACTGTGTTGGCTTTTTTGGCAGCTGCTGCACACTGCTGGCTCATATCTAAATGGTTGTCCACTAGGACACCAAGATCTCTCTCACAGTTACTACTATTGAGCAGGGTACCACATATACAGTACCTGTGCATTTTGTTTTTCTTCCCTAAATGTAGAACCTTGCTTTTTTCACTGTTGAATTTCATTTTGTTAGATAGCACCCAATGTTCAAGTCTGTCAAGATCCTTCTGTATCTTTTTTTTTATTAAAAAAGTTTTCAAATACAAATTTTCCCCCTTTTTTTTCTCCCCACCTCCTCCCTAACCCCCCCTCACCACCCATCCCCCCTGTGACTTCTTCACAAAACCTAATTCATAACTAATTACATAATATTTTACCATTCCCTTACTCCCTCATCTAAATACTAACCCTTACTTACGAAAAATATTATTAATATTATTATTTCCCCCATTTACCATACATTTCAAAAAAAAAACAAAAAACATTCTACTATAACATTGTATGATAACATCTAATTTAGCATATTATTATAACTCCCATTTTAACAATAATCTGCCCTTTTTCTCCTCCAAACTTATATCTGTATATTATTACAACATTAAAACAACCTTTCACTTTAAAACTATATAATAAATCCTACTTTAACATTTAATCTTTTGTATATATTAATATAACATTTCAAAGCAGCCTTCCCCCTACATCCTAATTCAACATTTATTCAACTCTATCCATTTCCTCCACTCCCCTAGATATATCACTTAAACATCCCTTTACTTAAACTAATCAATCAGTAAACTAACCTATTTCCACCCAGTTTCCTACAAAATTACCATGCACTACAATTCTAAATATCTTTAATCCACTGCCCACTCTGCTAATATATATATATATATATATATATATATATATATATATATATATATATATATATATGTATGTATGTATGTATGTATGTATGTATACATTCCATTATATATATAAAAAAAGACAATGACTTTAGATTTATAATCCATATAATATCTTCTTTGATGTCTTTCCACTGGATTGTTAAGTCCATCATCCATAATAGGGTAACATAGCATCCTGGTGCAACAGTTTGTTCAAAATCTTCAATCATCATCTGCCCCCATCAGTAACGAATATCCTCATATATATATAAAAGTAAAAACAACCACCAGAGTGACATTACGATTATATTCCATATAGTTGTAATTGTGGCTTTCATCAGGATTATTAATTCCCATCATCCTAGTGGGTAACAACCAGATCTTCTGCATGCCCCAGCGTAGCTCTCTTGCCTTGTAGCTCAGGATAGTTATAATATATTTATCAATACATGAAAGGAATCCAAAGTAGATAATTCAAATCCAGCAATGTAAGGCTCTTTTCACATCCCAAAAATTATGGCATTGCAGAGATCTGTCACTGTCCTCAGGATAATGTTAACCAATACTTCGCCTCACTATCTTTTCACATATTCATTCATTTTTTAAAATCACTGGCTTCACTGTTGCTTGGTTTAAAAATTACTATTTTTATGAGACCTATTTCTTTTTTTCTTTTTTTTTTGTGGGTTTAATTTCCATCCTGATTTCCTTTCTACAAGTTGTATATCAACTGATCGGTTTTCATTCTGCTTTATAAATTGATCTTGTTGGTTTTGTTTTTCTATCTCATATTTCTTTTTCGCCACTTGTATGTCAGCTGATTGGTTTCCATACTTGTCTTTGACTTGATGAATCATCACGTTAGAGTCAGATACCACTTCTCTCATATTTGTAGACAATCCAGCTGGGGTATCTAAAGAATCCAAAGACAATTTATCTACCGCAACCTCTGTAATTTGATATTTTCCCTTTAATTCCAACTCCTTTTGCTTATCCTGTATTGTGCCTAAAGATGTTAAGTTCATTTTCAAAATTTTTTGATAAAATTCTTCCACTTTTTCAACAGTATTTAGTTGATATCTTTCTCCTTGATGTCTCAATATTATAGCAACTGGAACATCCCACCTAAATAGGATATTTCTTTTTTTTAACTCAGTCACCAGAAAACCAAATTTCTTCCTTTCTGTTAACATCTTAGGCGGGAGCTCTTTGAAAATCCAAATCTTTCTTCCATACAATTGCAAAGTAGAATTGAAGGAATTTTGCACAATATTATTCCTAATTTCTTTATCTGTAAAATAGATCACCACATCTCTAGGCAATTGCCTTTGCTTTGCAAACCAGGAGTTTATTCTATAAACTCTATCAATCCTACAAAACACTTCGTCAGGTTGAACCTTTAAAATCCCAGCCAGAATTTCAGAAGATATTTTCCTTAAATCATCTCTGTTATTTTCCTGCAAACCTCTCAGTCTAATCGCATATTCAGTAAAATTATGTTGCATCATTAAAACTTCTCTTTCAATCCTCTGTTGCACATTTTCTACATTACCAGTCTTTTGATCAACCTCCATTTTAGGTTTTTCTTCTGGACTATTATCTTGAGTATTTGTCAAATCCTTCTCAATTTTTTGAATTCTATTGTCCAAATTATCCTCAGTTTCTTCCATTTTAGACTCTAATAACTTAGTATTTGCATCCAACTGAATCATAAATTCTGATAAACCATTAGCCGTTTTTAAAATCTTTTGCTCCAAAAAGTCAAACTTGGATTTCACCAATTCTTTAATTTCCT
Source organism: Arizona elegans (assembly GCA_022577455.1). Lineage (NCBI taxonomy): Eukaryota > Metazoa > Chordata > Lepidosauria > Squamata > Colubridae > Arizona > Arizona elegans. Next base: position 77,854,148 of record JAKOOJ010000004.1, on the reverse strand, counting down.
GCTTAAATTTTTCAAGATGCTGATTCACAATCTCATCCCTTCTTACAATCTCCTGTAAGAGAAATTCTATTATGTTAAAATCAGGTTTCTGAGACTGGAGAGTTAGAACTTGTTCATGTAATTTGTTAATGGGGGAATCCCCCCCCCGCTGACTGTTTGTCTGACTTTATAAATCTCAATGCCATATTTCCGCCCAGACAAGCTTTATTAGAAAAGAAAAAAAAAAGCTTCTTTCCAACCAAGATCAATATCAGATCTCCAGGAGAAGAGAGAGAGAGAAAAAAAAGAGAAACACGAGAGTGAAGTTTTGTCTTCAATTGTAGCCAAAGGTCCGCTACTTTGTAATAATGGAAAACGGAAGGACTTTCCCTTTCAGCCTCTCTTCAAGCCGCGGCAGTCGCCATTTTAAAAATCTTTTTTCCTTTTTCTTTCTTAAGTAGCTTAAATAGCTTTTATAAAATAAGTAAAATACTTGCGCTTCAGGATCGCAGGTCCAGCTCACGTCTTCTTTAATTAATTTGTTAAATTTGCAGGCTTGCTTTTGCCACCTAGCTCTGCATGTAGCAGAGGTCTCCCAAAGCCCGGAGCATCGGCTGGGGATATGGGGAGTCTCTTCCGCTCCGTCCCAAAAGTAAAAGAAAAACTTTTGGGATTATGCAGAGAGCTCTACCCACTCCAGCCGGCTCTATCTCCGTTTCCTCGAGCCGCCATTCCGTTGTGAAGGCGGCTCTTACAGGCAGTGGGGTTGACGATCCCGAAAGAACGTCTGGCGGTGACAAACAGCAAACCGGAAGTCCAAGATCCTTCTGTATCTTGAGCCTATCGTCTGAAGTGTTGGCTATTCCTGCCAGCTTGGTGTCATCTGCAAATTTGATGAGTTCCCCATCTATCCCCTCGTCCAAGTCGTTGATGAAGATGTTGAAGAGCACTGGGCCTAAAATAGAGCCCTGGGGTACTCCACTGCATACTTCCGTCCATGTAGATGCAGTTCCATTGAGGACTACACGTTGAGTGAGGTTGGTCAGCCAGTTACAAATCCATCTGGTGGTGATGTTGTCTAACCCACATTTTTCTACTTTATCTAGTAGTAGGTTATGGTCTACTTTATTAAATGCTTTACTGAAGTCCACATAAATTATATCAATATAATTCCTCTGGTCCACTAATTTTGTCACTTTGTCAAAGAATAAGATTAGTCTGGCATGATCTGTTTTTGACAAACTCAGGTTGGCTTTTGGTTATTACTTGGTTTGCTTCTAGGTGTTCGGTGATTCGTTGTTTGATTATCTTTTCCAGAATCTTCCCTGGTATTGAGGTCAGGCTGATAGGTCTATAGTTTCCTGGATCTGTTTTTTTTTTCCTTTTTTGAAGATGGGAACTACATCAGCTCTTTTCCAATCCCCTGGCAGTTCCCCTGTGCTCCAGGATCTTTGAAAGATATAGTTCAGTGGTTCTGAGATCTCATCTGCCAGTTCCTTCAGAACCTTGGGGTGTAATCCATCTGGTCCTGATGATTTGAACTCGTATAGGGTAGACAGGTGTTCACTTAACATTTTCTTCCCTAGTTTAACTTGTGTTCCTAATCTGTTTTTTTGGTGCTGTTTTTGATAGGTTGGATTGTTTTTTCCTTTTGTGTAAAGACAGATGCAAAAAATGAGTTAAGTAGTTCTGCTTTCTCCCTATTGCTTGTCACCTTCTTGCCACTTTCTCCCAACAATGGACCAATTGTTTCCTTGACTTTTTTCTTCTTTTTAATATGTTGGAAGAAGCTTTTTTTTGGTGTTCTTTTTTACTTTAGTCGCAAGCCTTTGTTCATTGTGAGTCTTAGCTTTCCTCACTTCATCTTTACAGGCTTGGGCTATTTGCTGATATTCTGCCTTAGTTATTTGCCCCTCTTTCCACTTTTTATACTTGTCCTTTTTGTCTTTCAATTTGTTAGAGAGTTCTTTATGCAGCCATGCAGATTTCTTTTGAGATCTATTATTTTTCTTCTTCATTGGTATTGTGCTAGCCTGGGCTTTTATAATCTCACTTTTCAAAATTTCCCAAGCTTCTTGAGTTGTTTTCCCCTTGAGGATTCTCATCCATGGAATCCTTCTCAAGCTCTCTCTAAGCTTATTGAAATTAGCTCTCTTAAAGTCCAAGAATCTAGTTTGACTTTGTTCTACTACTTGTGTTTGCATAATGTTGAATTCCAATATTGCGTGATCACTTGCCCCCAAGGTTCCTGTAGCTTCAACACCTTCTATCATTTCATCTCTGTTAGTGAGAACTAAGTCCAATATGGCTGATCCTCTTGTTCCCTTCTCTACTTTTTGGGAAACAAAGTTGTCTGCTAGGTTTGTTAGGAACCTGTTGGATCTTCCACTTGGTGCAGTGTTTGTCTCCCAGTTGATGTCAGGGTAGTTAAAAAAAAACATTAGTATTGTGATGTGCTTCCTACATACCTTAGTTAGCTGACTAGCAAAAAGTTCATCTACTTCCTTTGTTTGGTTGGGTGGCCTATAGTATAGACCTATGTCAATGTCATTCCCCCCCCCCTTTAATATTGACCCAAATGCATTCAAGATAATTTTCATCATTGTGCTCTATTTATGTAGAGATGTAGTTATTTCTTATATATAGTGCAACTTCACCTCCTCTTTTATTTGGTCTATTTCTTTAAATAATTTATATCCCTCTAGCTGTATGTTCCATTTGTGAGTTTCATCCCACTAAGTTTCCGTAATGGCAACAATATCATATCTGTCCTCATTTACTTGAATTTCTAAGTCACCTGTTTATTCCTCAAACTCTGTGCATTGGTATATAGATATCTGAGTCCATTTTGATTGACCCTATGTTTACTGTCTACATAACTTGTGTTGTGCCTGACTGCCCCTACTTTCTTGCCATCTGTTTGATTAAAGCACATGGTATGGCACTCACTATTAAATTCTTGGTTTTGGTTAACAGCAGGGGTGATAATCTTACTTGCACAGACATCTATGTTACATGCACTGATAGCCCTATTAATTTTGGATTGCTGGGGACAGAAATGTTCTCTATCAATTAATTCTCTGTCCCCACTGTTCAGTTTAAATGTTTATCCAGAAAATCTGTGAATTTATTGCTAAGTAACTCTGTCCCTTTCTTTGATGGATGCAATCCATCTCTTTTGTACAATTCTTCATTGGACCAGTTGCAGGCATCATGACGAATAAAACCAAAGCCTTCCCTTCTACACCACTCCTTTAGCCACACATTAAACTCTGCTGCACGCTGGTCTTTCCATTTTTGTTCCTTATATACCAGTAAAACCTCTGAAAAGGTAAGCCTACAACCTATACTACTAATTCATACCCCAAGCTCTGGAAATCATTCTGCACAGAAAGTACATCCTTTTGGGACAGATCATTTGTGCCAAGATGTGTAATAGCATTGACATCAGTCCTTACTGACATTTTTGACTATCTTAAGAATACACTTCTTGTCTCTGCTGGCAGTAGCAGAGACAAGACACCTGGCAGACACCTGACCACTTTCAAAACCTCCATATCTTTTCCTAAATTTACATCCCTTACAACTGAATCACCAACCAGAAGGTGGCTTCTCTTTTTGGATACCGTGCTCTTTGTGTGTGACCGATGTGTAATATCTGGTTCACACTTTCCCCTTTCCAAAGTAAGTTCTTCATCTCAGACCATGATCCCCTGTTTAGTTAAACATTAGTTGTGTTTAAGTTTTAAATTTTTAAAAAATATACTTAATTTCTTTTTTAATTTTTTTTTATTTAGTTAAAAAAGAAAAACAAACAAGTACAAATATAATACACAACATGCACAACAAATAAACATAGATCAAGTCTTATGACTTGTATTTTGGATAATCACATCGGTAAACTATATTTCTCTATATATATTTCTACTCCTTTGGTTATATAATGATATTTTGAATTCTCTTTTTAATTTATTGTTTTCTTCGTTGGTACTCAATTCCTGTCTAATTAGTCCATTTCCTTTAATGTGATCCTATTTTTGTTTTATTTTCCTTTTCTTCAGCCAGTCATACCATTTCTGCCAGACCAGGTAATACTCTTTTTCCTCTTTTTCTTGCATTTCTTTCGTGAATTTATCCATTTCTGCGCACTCCGTCACTTTTAATATTATTTTATCTTCTGATGGTATATTTTCCGATTTCCAGCTTTGTGCAAAAATGATTCTTGCTGCTGTTAAGATGTGGATAATTAAATATTTCATTTCCTTTTAATACTGTGTTGTAAATATTCCTAATAGGTAAGTTTCTGGTTTCATTGGTACTCTCTGACTAGTAATTCCTTCTATTTGATTTTGGACCATTTTCCAGAACTGTTTTGCTTTATGGCATGACCACATGTGGTAGTATGTTCCCCTTTGTGTTTTGCATTTCCAACATTCTGGAGAGGTGTTGGGAAATATTTTTGCTAGGCGCGCTGGGGGGAGATGCCATCTGTAGAACATTTTGTAGATATTTTCCTTGTACAATACAGACATTGTTAATTTACTATTTACTTTCCATAATTTTTCCCATTTATCTAATTCGATATTATAACCAAAATTTTTCGCCCATGTAATCAGATTTTCCTTAGCCACCTTCTCTTCCAATTTATAATTTAATAAATACTTATAAATTTTAGTTAATAATTTGTCATTTGTTCCCAATAAGATTTTGTCTATTTCATTTGGTTCTTTTTGAAATCCAAATTGTGTCAAATCCATCTTATATTTAGATTTAATTTGTAGATATGGCCAACAATCAATGTCTGTACCCTGTTCTTTCAGTTCTTCTCGTGTTCTTAGTTCTCCTTTACTATTCAACAATTCCTTGTAGGTTCTCATTTTATTCATGTCCATTGCATTGGGGTATATTTGTGCTTCCATCGTTGACAGCCATTCTGGGATCTTGTAATGTTTTTGTCTAATTTCTTGCCAAATCTTTAAAAGTGTTTCTCTAATAATATCTCTCTGGAAGTATTCAGTGTCTATCTCTTTCCTCCCATAAAAATGTGTCCACCCTTTCAATAGATCCTACCCTTCTAGCATCAGTATCCGTTTATTTTTAAGGTCTATCCAATCCCTTATCCAGATGAGAGATGTTGCTTTGTGGTATATTTGCCAGTCTGGTAATCCTAGTCCCCCTTTCTCTCGTGTGTCCTGGAGATGTTTTAATTTAATTCTTGCCCTCTTTCCTTGCCAAATATAATCTGCTATCATTTTGTTAAGATCTTTGAAGAATGCTCTTCGTGGGTTTATCGGGATTACCTGAAATAGGTATAATATTCTTGATAAGACGTTCATCTTAATGGAAGCTATTTTGCCTAGAAATGACAGCTGTAATTTGCTCCATACTTCTATATCTTTTTTTATTTGTTTAGCCAATTTATTATAGTTATCTTCCTTAATTGTTGATGTTTTGTTGGTGAGCCAAATTCCTAGATATTTTACTTTTTTTACTATTTGTATTCTTAATTTGTCTTCCAATTCTTTTCCTTGTGTATTCGTGAGGTTCTTTGTTAATACTTTTGTTTTTTGTTTGTTAATTTTACTACTTTTCCATATTGTTCTATTTTTGCCAATAATTTTGTTCCTGTTTGTGCTGGCTGTTCTATGATAAATACTACATCATCGGCAAATGCCTGAGGTTTGTATTCCTCGTTTTTGATTTTTAGTCCCTTTATTTCGTTATCTTTCCTAACCTCATTTAATAGTATTTCTAATGATAAAATGGACAGTAGCGGAGATAGGGGACATCCCTGTCTCACTCCTTTGGCTATTTCAAATTGTTCTGTTGTCTCTCCATTTATCCATACTTTTGCTTTTTGAGTGGAATAGATCTTCTTAATCATATTTAGGAATTTCTCTCCAAATTTCATTGCTTCCAATTGTAATATCAAATTGAAAAATATACTTAATTTCAATATCCCGCACACACAGAGAGAGACAAAGATAACAAAAGCAGAGCCCATTGGTTATCTCTGATGGGGAAAGTGCTTTTAATTTCCTCATAAGTAATATTTACAGATAAACAGCAAACTTGCAAAGTTGTGGAAGATACTAAAATAATCAGAATGTCAAAATCAACCAAGAAGTGTTAAGATCTCTTAACTGGGTAATAAAAATAGTTTTTATTGGGCAATAAAAATAGTTTGCCTGGGAGTAGTGTCTCTGGCTGAGCAGCTAAATCAAGTCTTCAGCCGTTCTGAGGTGGACACAGGAATGACCATCATTCCAGCATTTACCACTGATAGTGCACCATTAACATCTACCGTCAATAGACAACCACTTCTACTGCAGATCTCTGATGTGAGACGCACTTTCCAGAATGTTAATATCTGGAAGGCAGCTGGGCCTGATAGAATTCTGGGACGAGTTGTCAGGGACTGCGCTGCAGAACTAGCTAAAGTGTTCACGGATATTTTCAATCTATCCCTGTCGCAGTGCTCTATCCCTACCTGCCTGAAGACATCTATTATAGTGCCAGTCCCTAAGCAGACAGTAGTGGTATCCCTTAATGATTATAGATCAATAGCTTTAACATCTGTTGTCATGAAACATGAGGCTGGTGTTGAACTATATTAAGGCTATCTTCCATTTACTTTGGACCCATCCCAATTTGCATATAGGGGTAATAAATCAACTCAGGATGCTATGTCTCTTGTTGTCCATACTGTATTGAATCACTTGGAACAAACGGGGACATATGCAAGGCTGTTATTTGTGAATTATAGCTCTGCCTTTAACACCATTTTACCCAATAGATTGTTTTTTAAAATGTCCAATTTGGGTATAAATCAGAGGATTTCTTTGTGGATAAGGGATTTTCTGACAGGTAGGCCACAGTCAGTAAGGATGGGATCTCATCATTTCTCTACTCTGATACTAAGCACAGAAGCTCCCCAGGGTTGTGTGCTAAGCCCTTTCCTTTATTCCTTGTACACACTTGACTGCACCCCACTGTATAATACCAACGCAATTATTAAATTTGTGGATGACACAACAGTGGTGGGGCTCATTAATAAGAACAATGAGTCTGCTTACAGGAAGGAAGTACAAGAGCTGACATTGTGGTGTAATGAAAATAATCTTACAGTTAACACCACAAAAACTAAAGAATTTATAATTGACTTCAGGAGGAAGAGAGATGTACATCTACCACTGTACATAAATGGTGAGGAGGTGGAGAGGGTGGGTAGTTTTAAATTTCTGGGCACTTATATCTCGGAGGACCTCTCATGGACTATGAATGCTAACATGCTTGTGAAGAATGCACAGAAGAGGCTGTACTTCCTGAGAATCCTCAGGAAGATAAATCTATCTCAGCATCTACTTCTGTCCTACTATCGCAGCACCATTGAGAGTGTCCTGACATACGGCATTCTTGAATGGTATGGGAGCAGCTCTGTAGCGGACAAAAAAACTCTACAGAGAATCATTAAAACTGCCCAGAATATTATCGGACTCCAGCTACCAGCCCTGGACAACATCTTCAAATCTCGCTGTTTGAGGAAGTTGCATAACATACTCAGAGACTCTTCCCATCTTGCTTACAATCTTTTTGTACTGTTGCCTTCTGGCAGAAGATACAGAATAATTAAAACTTGGACCACACGTTTTCTGAATAGTTTTTATCCCAGAGCTATAATTGCACTCAACAATGAACTAAAGGGCCATCATCAGTGAGCTGTTGGACAGTATTACTTGGTGTTGTGTGGATGTTTGGGCGGTTTAGGGGTGGGGAATTGTGGTGGGTGGGAGTGTATTTGGGGATTATGTGTGTGGGACCTGGTCTTTGGGTGTTAAGTAAATTTCGTTGTATGTGTATACTGTGTATACACATACAATGACAATAAAGTTTATTATTATTATTAACTAATTACATGCAAATGCATGAAAAAAGATACACAATTGGGTGAAACCCTCCTAATTTTATATACACAGTGATAGAGTCTGAATTGTTTATATCTCACACAGAAAAAGATTCAGAGTGGATAACACAATAGAGATGCCAGGTGAGTATGCAGCAGCTCAAAATATGGATACAACAGAGCTAGAGAAGAAGCATAAGAGGACAAATAAAATGATCTGGGGTTTGAACATCTTCCATATGAGAAAAGGCTAGGAGGCTGCTTGAAAACAAAGTTGCTAAGGAAAGATATTACTGAGGTATATAAAAATAGACAGGTCTGAGAGAAATATAACTTCCAGGGGCCATCCAATGAGCTGAGTGAAAGCATTTCTTCAAATGATCCTTCTATGGAACTATCAAAAGATGTGGTGATGCTCACTAACTTGAACAGCTTTAAAAAGAATTGGATAAATTTATGGAAACTAGGCTTAACAAGGATTAATAATCTTGAAGACTCAATGTTAATTCCAGGTAGGAAATAACATGTCTCTAAATATAAAATCCAAGGGAACAGAAATTGGAGAAGCACAAATGTCTAACTTCTGCTTGTGACCACCTTGGAAGCATCTGTTTGGCCACTCTATATAAAATGCTGGATGAAGATGGGGTTTGGCTGCATCTGGCAGAATTGTTGTTATGCATGTTATTGTGAAACTAAGGAAAAAAAATATAATTATATTGAAAAAAAGAAAGAAAATTACCTGTTTTTTAAACTGTTGGCATTCTTCAGGTGTGAGTGTGTCGGCCTTGGCAATGAGCGGGATTATGTTCACTTTTTCATGCAGGCGTTTCATAAACTCAATATCCAAAGGCTTAAGCCTAAAATAAATAAAAATTAAAAAATTAAAAAATTAAAAATGAGATTTTGCAAATTTGGCTTCCAAACAAACACAGCCAAAATGTGATCCATATATGGTACAGAAAGTAAAATACAGATAGACCGTGAGTTATGACTGTAATGGAATCACTCCATTAGGGTTGAAAGTCGGAACACACACTAAATGAACTACCTCATGAAATGGCCAGCTATCCCTGCTCTTCTCAGTGCATTCATTAATCAAATGTGTGAGTTATTACGTAGAGCACAGCCTGCCTCAGGGATGGGGGAGATCCTGGTCAGGATCTCCCCCATCCCAGCAGGTCAAGCCCCCTACTCAGACCTCTCAAGGCCTCCCCCACTCCAAGATGCACCATGCTCCAGTCGGTGCTCCTATGTGCACCTGCTGCACAGCTGTCTTGCCAGCAAGAAACACTAGCTGTGCCTGCCCTTCCTGGTTCTGCCACTGCCTTTCCTTCTGTCAAGGTGTCCCTGCCTTTCTGGGGCAAAAAGATCAGTTCCCTAACTTTTCAGAGCTTTCTGTCCTGATCAGCTGGCCACCAATCCTTCGGAAGACTACAAACTTCTGGCTCTTGCTAGCCTTTGGGAAATCAGACCCTACATCTCAGGATCTGATTTCCGGTAGCAGCTTCAGGATGAGCTTCCCAAAAGCCTTCCCTTGCTACAAACCCCCTCCCTCTTCCAGAAAGCCCTGTTTTTCAGTAAAAAGCTGGGAGGAACAGCCTTCTTGTTCTCTCCTTTCCCCAATTAGGTGTTAAAAGTAAAATCCTCACCTCTTCCCTCCAGTCTCTACCCGTTTTAAAAACATATACCTTGACTCCAGATTGACAAGAAAGAAAACAAGCAAAGAAACTCTCCAGCTTTCTAACTAGAGCAGCTGCAGGAAAAAAAAAACAGCTCGGAAAGTTTAGCAAGGGCAGCAAAACAAAAAAATAAAAAACCCCAAAACAAATAAACACCTGGACAAAAGCTGGGTCATAAAAGTTTTTAGCTGTGTGTCTCAATTCTGTAGGACCCAACTATGACTCTAAAAGTCAAGATCAAGAAGGCTGTCAGCTTTTTTTTTTTTAAACTGAAGAAATGTGGCTTTCAAAGTCTAGCAAAAACCAAGAGAAGTTTGCAGTTCCTGAAGGCCAGCTGATCAGGGCAAAGAGCTCCAAAAGCAGTTGCTATTTTCCATAAGGAATTGTTGGAGCATTGAAAATGGCAGCTGCTGCCAGGAGACATGGGGAATAAGCCCAAGCGCTGTGGGGTAGTGCTGGAGCAGGATGGGGGGAAGGAAGGAAGGTGGTGGCGACACTGCAGCATCCCCCTAGTTAGTGGTAATGGTGAATGACCCAGGGGCCCTGCAGCCATCCTAACTTTGAAACAAGGTCATATGCAGTTTGGGGGTAATTGTGATAACTTTGAATTTTTAATAATTGATCTCTCATATCTGGAGGACTACTGTAATTGCATCTGCCTTGCAAATATGTATACAATAAAACCTCTACATTAAAAGATATGCTTCTGAAAATGGTTCAGAAGGGGCATTGGTCCTACCTGAGACGCACCTTCTCGTTGGGTGGAGACAGCAGCCAATATGGATTGTACCCGCCCAATCAGCTTAAAGGACTGAGTCTGTCAATAATGCTAAGTCCCGCTCTTGTTGCCAGGTAGACGAGCTTTTGGCGAAGACCTGAAAAAACAGACTCGGCGTGTGGGAGAATAGATGATTAACAGGTAAGTAGAGTCAAGGAGGAAAGGCAGAAAGGATCAGACTGGCACAGGGAGGGCCTGGCTGCTGTCTCCACCCAACGAGAAGGTGCGTCTCAGGTAGGACCAACGCCCCTTCTCCATTGTGGGTGGAGACAGCAGCCAGTATGGGACATACCCAAGTTCACTGTCCCAAAACCTGGGGGGGACCAGGCTGGTCCAAAAAACCCTCCCTGGCAACGACCCGCTGCAACATCCGTCGACCAAACGCGGCTTCTGCTGAAGCAAATGAGTCCAGTTTATAGTGTCGTATGAAGGGAGCAGGCGAAGTCCATGTAGCTGCCCTGCAGATTTCCAACAACGGAGCCTGGGTGGCCCATGCCGCCAATGTAGCCGCACTGCGGGTGGAATGTGCCGTAAATTGGGAAGGCCGCGGAAGTGAACGAAGCTCGTATGCCGACGCAATAGTCTGCCGAATCAAGCGACCGATGGTAGACGACGAAACCTTGCACCCTTGGGAAACAGGTAAGAAGGAGACAAACAGCAACTTTGATCTGCGGAAGGAAGCTGTTCTCTTAAGGTAGATCCGTAACGCTCGCCTGACATGCAAAGTGTGCCAACGTCGCTTCCAAGGATGGAAAGGCTGAGGGCAGAAATTAGGGAGTATAAATTCTTGTGACCGGTGAAAAACAGAATTGACCTTCGGCACGAAGGTAGGGTCCAAACGGAGAACCACGCGATCCACGTGGAACACACAAAGATTCGAACGAGTGGACAGAGCCGCAATTTCCGAAATACGGCGAGCCGAGGTAATGGCCACCAAGAAGACGACTTTGCACGAAAGTAGTCTGAGACTGGCAGTCCGCAACGGCTTGTATGGAGGACCCATAAGCGATTCCAACATCAGTGGAAGATCCCAGGTAGGGTATCTATGCAACACGGGAGGACACAGGTTTGTAGCGCCTCGGAGGAAGTGACGGATCAGAGGATGCTGCACCAAGGAAGACAAGGACCCACAGGCAAGTACAGAAGACAGCGCGGCCACCTGCCGATGCAAAGTATTAAGAGAAAGCCCCTTGGAAAGTCCCTCCTGCAGAAAAACCAGAATGTTCACAATGGAAGGCTGAAGAGCGGGCACACCGTTCCGGACACACCATGAGCAGAAGGCCCGCCAGGTGGCCGAATAAATACAGTCCGTAGATGGACAGCACGAAGCCTGTAACGTGGGAATAACGTCCGCAGGTATGTCTGCGGCCCTCAAAGTGCACTGCTCAACCTCCAAGCAGTCAACTTGAGCCAAGATGGATCCGGATGGTTCAGGGAGCCTTGTGTCAGGATGTCGTCCCCAAGAGGAATGCGCCAGGAGGGGGTCACCGAGAGGGAGACAAAGTCCGCAAACTAGGGCCTCCGGGGCCAATGAGGAGCCACAAGGACTACCTCTGCCCGTTCGAACAGAATCTTGCGGATGACCTTGGGAAGGAGAGAAATTGGAGGAAAAGTGTATAGGAGTCCCGTAGGCCATGGGATCCGCAGGGCGTCGGCGCCCTCCGCCTGGGGTTCCGGATATCTGGCGAAGAACCGGGGCAGTTGGGCATTTGCGTGCGTTGCAAAGAGATTGATGATCAGAGCGGCAAATTGAAGGACCAGTTCTTGAAAGATCCGAGGGTGGAGACGCCACTGCGCATTGTCCACCTATCGCCAGCTCAGCCAATCCGCCTGAGTATTGGCTATCCCAGATATGTGTTCTGCCTGAAGAGAGCAGATGTGGCATTCCGCCCAGAGCCCCAGCTTCATTGCTACAGTTAGCAGAGACTTCGACCTGGTGCCCCAACCTGTTCAAATGTGCCTTGGCAATAACATTGTCCGTTAGGATGAGGACATGATTGCTGGAGACAAGATGGTGAAACGCCCTGAGCGCGAGGAAGACCGCCTGTAGTTCCAGCCAATTGATTGGGCGACGAGGCTCCACGTCGGTCCATGTCCCCTGAGCCAGTTGGCCCTGGCAATGAGCCCCCGAGCTGTGGAGGCTGGCGTCTGATGTTACCACCACCCTCCGGGGCTCGAGAAAGAGGCAACCCGCTGATAGAGCTGGAGAATGCCACCACCGGAGGGATCTGCGCACCGAAGGGGGAACAGGGATCGGCCTGGCTGACATGCCTCTGCCTGCCATCTGCAACGGTAAGAGAAACCATTGGAGTTCTCGGGTGTGTAACTGCACCCAGGGAACTATAGAGATGGCCGATATCATCTTCCCCAAAAGTTGAGATAGAACATAAGGGGAAACTACCCGACACTCCTCAATCTTGGAGACTAACCATCGCAAACTGTCCTGTCTCTCTGGAGAGATAAAGACTTTGCCCTGAACTGAATCGATTAATGCCCCTAAATGGACTAGACTAGTAGAGGGAATGAGATGGCTCTTTTCCAAATTAATGGAAAAGCCGTGGGCCGCCAAGGTTTCCAGGGTAAACTGAATATCTAGGGCAGCTTGCTGGGAGGAGGGAGACAACACCAGGATATCATCAAGATAACACAAAAGTCTAACTGAACGAATCCTGAGAGAAGCCACCAAAGCAGCCAAAATACTCATAAAGGTATGGGGGGCAGAGGAAAGCCAAAGGGCCAGACCCTGTACTGGACCCTGTAATGCACCCCACCGTAGCAAAATCTCAAATATTGTCTATGGGAAGGGAGGACAGGGATGTGCAAGTAGACCTCCGTAAGATGTATAGAAGAGAGGAGATCACCTCTCCTGACACCGTCGAGAATAGATTTCAATGATTGCATTTTAAATTTGCGGTATACAACATACCTATTTAAGAGTTTTAGTTCCAAAATGGGTCTCCACCCTCCTGAAGATTTGGGCATGAGAAAAACATGGGAATAAAATCCCTTCCCCTGTTGATTGAGAGGCACGAGTTGGATAGCCCTGATCGAAAGGAGATGCTGAACCGCAGAATCCATAAGAGACCGTTTTTCGATTTTACGAGAAAGCGGACAGCAAACAAAGGTATTCAGGGGGGTGGAAAGGAATTCAATGGCCAACCCTGATCGTAAAGTGGCCTGGACCCATTTATCAGACGTGGACTTTTCCCAAATGGAGGCGAAGAGGGCCAATCTGCCGCCTATGGGAGGATCCGAAATGCAATCAGCGACACCGCCGGATGGAACAACCTCCTCCCCCTCGAAAGGGCCGTTTGAACCGAAAGGACTTGCCCCGGAGAGACCTATCTTGGGAGCCTCGTTGCCTGCCAAAATTATTGTATGGCCGAGGCGATGAGAAGGAAGCGCCCCCCCCCATCAGCACTTCGAAACAGGGGACGTGAGGCATACGGTGAGAAGTGTGATTCCCTCTGCGATAGACCGCTGCTAACATCTTCTTCTTGTCCCTAGTCTCAGTAAGAAAGGGCTCAAAGCGTCACCAAACAAGCGAGACCCCCCGAAGTGAACCGAGGCCAGGCGCCATTTATGCCTGGCATCCGCCTGCCAGTGGCTAAACCAGATTAAACGATGGGCAGCAACAGTGGAGGCCAGGGACTTGGCGGCAAATCGGGCGGCAGAGAGGGTCGAGTCTGCTGAGAAGGACCGCTGCCACTATCTTATTCAGGTCCTGCCTCGTACGTATGACCTCGGGTGGCAACTTTTCTTGCAGTTGACGCAGCCAGAGTAGAGTGTTACGGTTGAAAAAGGACGCTGTGGTAGCTGCTCTGATCGCCCAGCTGAACCTTGGTGCACTCTCTGGAGAACTAAATCAGAACGCCGCTCATCAGGATGTAACCCCTCGTCGGGCTCACCGGGAACATTGGCGTTTGGCAACAAAGCAGCAACTGGGGCATCAACAGAAGGAATCTGGAGAAGGGAGTCCAAGTCTGAAGCTACAGTAAAATTCCTACGGTCAGTTGATGATGGAAGGGGCGCCGAACCCAGCGATGACCACTGTCATTTGACGACATCCAAAAACAGAAGCGGCGCAGGGATAGCCATAATGGGCCGGACAGGTTCGATAAACATTGGATCTAATGTCCCAGATGCCGGAGCAGCCACCGGTTCTGAGGAAGGAGAAGACAGTTGAGCTGCGTTTACGGCTGTGTTTAAGTAAGGACTTAAACAAAGATTGGGGAAAGAGTTCAGTAAAGACCGGCTGTTCCGGAGGAAGGTTCTCATCGTCTGACAAACCGGAATCACTGTAGTCACTATCAGACACAGCAGAAGGGCAACTAGTGTAAGAGCATGTCGGAGAGTTGGGCGCCCTGGTCGAAGGAGCACGCCCCGGAACGTTATGCTCAGGTGACACCAGAAAGACAGCGCGCACAGATCCGGTCCTAGATTGGAGTCCTGTTGACAGCGACTTTTGCACAGTTGCCTCAATGAGTTGTTGTAGTTGACCTGGCAGAAGCTGACAAGAAATCGTCTCAGGATGCGGAGCGGAGTCAGAGACCAAAGTAGGAGGCGAAGGTTCAGGAGCCTCTGAAACTGGTCTGGCCGAGATATCAGAACCCCACAACTCTGAGGTGGAAATAGTAATGGGGCAGTCCCGAAGTGATACCTGATCAGGTGTAGTAGAACGAGTATTAGTCACAGGATCAAGTTCCCCGGTAGCAGCACGGGCCAGAGGAGCAGAAGATGCAAGATGTGCGCTGGCCTTGTTGCAGAGCTTCGTCAAAACTTTGTCTCTGTGTTTCTCAGCCTTGGAGGTATGTTTGTGGGACATGCGGTGGGGCTGCGCAGACTGATGAACTGGAGGAGACTCAAGGGAAGCCTCTCTAGATGAAATGTGGGTAGCAGACAAGTTGTCTGATTGGCCATGGTGCGTATCACCGGCCCTCCGGCCATGCTTCGATTTGGACACCGCCATTGGTATTGTGGCTGGCCAGGTGAGTAACGCAGGTAGTAGATCGAGGTCAATGAAAGTGAGAGAGCCAGGCGGAATCAGTGGGAGCGCGAAAACTCCACTAAATAATAATGTTGTCCAGCAGGAAGCCAACAAGACAGTGGGAGCGCAGAAACTCCACAAAATGGCCACCGCACCACAGTATAGTCTCACAAATTGGCAGCCGCTGCGCTAGCCGAATGTAAAGGAGTCACTTCAAAGGCGCTGCTGAGCAGCAAGAATGGGAGCACAAAGCTCCACCAAGGGCGAGGCCAGCTGAAAGGTAGGCGGCTGAGGAATGAAAAAGCACGCGTCTGCACACGAGAAGGTCAGGAGCGTGAAGCTTCATGAAAGGCAGGCCCAGCTGATGTGTGGCTGCCGAGGAGTTGCGCCGCTCCACACGATGAAAGGGAGCCGGCGGACAAGCCGCTCCGGTGGCAAGCCACGCGCTGCTGCCTACTGCAACTGAATTGCCAGTTAATTAAGGAGAAAGCGAGAAGGAGCGTCTTGAAGGCGAAATGACAGGTCCCATTTGGCACTGAAGGAAGCCTCAAAATGGCCGCCGATGCCACAATGGCGCGAAAAAAGCCAGGCAGCAAAACAGTCCTGAAACTGAGCTGTTTGAAGGGAATGAGGATAGTGGACCTAATTAATGTCCACCGATTATCCAACAAAACTCTTCCCATGAGGTGTCGCTCCCCCCCCCCACGGGAGGCTCAAACCGAAGAAAAACACCCCTAGCCACCAGCCGAAGCCAGCCCCGGGGTGAAATCCAACCGGAGGGATAAAACTCACGAATAATACAACGAAGTCCAAAGTCATTCAAAGCAGGATGGATAAGGAGAATACGTAGTCAAACAGTCCAAAGTTGAAAAACCAGAAATTTAAGTCAGGAAGGCAAATCCAAAGTAGAAAGGAGAGCAAAAGACCCACATGCCCGTCCAAGCTGAAGGACTGAGTCAAAAACTGGTCTACCCGGCAACAAGGGCAGGATTTAGCATTATTGACAGACTCAGTCGTTTAAACTGATTGGGCGGGTACAACTCATACTGGCTGCTGTCTCCACCCACAATGGAGAATTTCAAAACTCGCACAAGCAAAGTTTCTTTCTACTGCTAAGTAGTGTATCTTTTTCAAGCTTGCAGCTCTATTTAAGGTACACTTGTAGAGAAGAGGAAGCCATGTGAACTTTTCAAATATTTATATCTATTATCCTCTGAGAATAAAGCACGGAAAACTACTTTCAATTTAACCAATTAGAAAAATCCAAAGTATGAAACTAATAATAACATATAATCCCAACTCTTGCTCTTCTGGATTCTGTAAAAACAGAAGGAAAACTATTTTAAGTTCCTTCCAATTTCTATGATATGACATATCTAACAATGTAGTTTAAATGTTTCTGAGTGGAGAAATCGCAAGATAGGAACAAAAACGTTAATCTTTAATACTGACCCATGTCCTGAAGGAGCAATGAAATATAAGCAACACTGGACCCTGTTATCTGGCATCTGTCGTCTGTTCACACGTGATTCTGCATTAAGATAGTCTTCAAATTTACTGTCAATATAATCAATAACGGGCTGCCAGCTGCAATGTACAAACACATTTTTAGAAAAGCAGATTAACTTGGAAAATTTGCTGTATTAGTACAAGTTGTACATCGTAATATTAAAAATGACATGTAAATATTACAAATATAATTTTCCTAAAGAAATTTAGTTTGGTTGCTATATGAGAAAAGCAATGCCCATTCTTATATATGAAACAAAAGCACAAGCAGAAGGTTTAGTACAAGGGTCTGCAACCTTAAACACTCAGAGCCATTTGGACCTGTTTCTCACAGAAAACACCAGAAGCCATAAAACCTGGGTGGGCCTGGCCAACTCAACATCACTTCCACCTAGTTACATGACTCCCCCAGCCATGCCTACCCAGGTTTTGTGGCTCCCGGTGTTTTCTATGGAAAATGGATCTCTCTCTCATTCTCTCCCTCCCATTTCTGTTTTTCTGTCTTTTTCATCTCCATCTTCATCTCTCTCCTTTCTCTTTCTTCTTTCTCTCCTTCTCTCTCTGTTTCCCTCTTTCTCCCCTCTCCTTCTCCCTACAGCTCACTCTCATTTCTCTCTCCCTCTCCCCCGTCTCTCTCTCATTTGTTTCTCTTTTTCCTCTTTCTCATTCTCCCCCTCCATCATTTTCTCGTTTCTCTTTCTCTCCTTTTCTCTCATTTCTCTCCCTCGCATTTCTTTTTTTTTTATATATATAATTTTTTATTACATTAACATTACAAACAACATATACAATATTTCACCCTGCGCTATACATAAGAAAGGAAGATTTGGTTCTTCGGATATATCCTCATGATCGCCAAAATCTACGTTCTCGGGGTACAGGTACCGAAGCATCCAATTTTCCCAGCGCATAGTCCACAAATGGTTTTGAAATTTTCCAGAAAATATCTTCTTTATAGTCACCATTTCTAATTTTAATATCACATGTCATTTTATCGTTTAAAGCTAATTTCCACATTTCACAATACCATTCTTCTATTCTAAAATTCACATCTAATTTCCAATATCTGGCTATTATAATTCTACCCATTATAATCATAATTCTAATCAATTCTTTCTCATATTTTGTTGGTTCTATTTCCTTAATTATCAACAATAATATAGTTTCTGGTCTCAATATTATTGCTTTCCCTATCATTTCAAATATCATTTCCTCCAATTGTTGCCATAATTTTTTAACTTTATCACATTTGTACCACATATGTTCATAAATCCCTAATTCCATATCACATCTCCAACATTGTTTACTAATTTTGTTATCCATTAATGACAATCTTAATGGAGTCAAATACCATTTCCAAACAACCTTATAATTATGCTCTTTAATCCTTACAGATAAAGTCTTCATAATTCTATTCTTCCAATTCACGTTCCAATCTAAATCTGATATTTTAATATTAAGTTCTTTTTCCCAATCCATCTTCATCACCCTTTGTGGTTTTCCATCAAAATTTATAATCTTATATATCTTACTAACGAGTCCCTTTAGCCCGATTTCATCTTTCATAATTTGGAATACTAAATGTTCAAATTCAGTTTTACTTCTACTTATCGAACAATTGTCCCTTACCTTCTTAGTCCATTTTTCTATCTGTATTTTTTCAAACCAGCCTAAACCCAATTTTTCAATGATTTCTTTTTTCCTCCTTTCATTTTCTGAAGTTTTTAACCAATCTATTATAGTTTGTATATTTTCATCTTCCATTACCCTATCACGACTTATATTAGTTTTAATCGGCCAATTTTCAATTGTCTTCCCTAAGAAAATTATATCTGGAATTAAAATTTTAACAAATTTATTTCAAATTTTACTCAGTCCCTTTAACCAATAGCTTATTAATTACACATTTTGATTTTGCTTTATCTAAAAACTATGTTGAGCCAAATCTCTTGATGTCTTTTAATTCTAAATCTCTCCAATGACTATCTTCACCTTTAAATATTTTTACCACAGTCTGAATAGCATAAACCCAATAATAATTGAGTAGTTTGGGGATTCCTAATCCACCTTCCTTTTGATTTTGATACCACATTTTCTTCACTAATCTAGGTCTTTTCCCACCATTGCAAAATTTATCCAATTTCTTCTGATATCCTTCAATATCTTTCTCTGTCAAATTTAACGGTAACTTCTCAAATAAAAAATTGAACTTTGGCAACAACATCATCTTACACATTGCAATTCTACCAAACCAAGACAACTTTATCATTTTATATTTATCTATCTTTTTCTCAATTTCATTCATCACCACATCATAATTTAGTTTTTTCATTTCTTTAACTTTGAGTGAAAGTGTTATGCCCAAATATTTCAATGTTTTTTTAATCCTTATCCCAAGTTGTTCTTGCATATTCTCCCACTCCTTACCATTATTATTCATTAATAGTTCAGATTTTGACCAATTTATTTTCAAACCTGTCATTTCCTCAAATTCTTCCAAATGCTTATGTATCTTTTTCAAATCTTTCTCTATATCTTTCAAAATAATCAAAGTATCATCCGCATACAGATTTATCTTATATCCCTTATACCCTTCCAATTCTTCATCTTTTTCTATCCTTTTTGTCAAAATTTCCATAACTAATAAAAATAATTTTGGAGACAGGGGACATCCTTGTCTCGTACCCGCTTCCAATCTTATCTCTTCTGTCAGCCTTCCGTTCACCTTTTTTTTTTTTAATTTGATTTATATACCGCCCTTCTCCGAAGACTCAGGGCGGCTTACAATGTGCTCAGCAATAGCCTTCATCCTTTTGTATATTTATACAAAGTCAGCTTATTGCCCCCACAACTGGGTCCTCATTTCACCTACCTTAAAGGATGGAAGGCTGAGTCAACCTTGAGCCTTGGCGAGATTCGAACCCTGCAGTAATTGCAGGCAGCTGGTCTTAATAACCAGCTTAATAACAGGGTGCCTTAAACCCCTGTACTACCAAGGCTCTTGCACCTTCACTCTTGCACTACTTTTTTGATACAGTTTTGAAATAACATGTATAAACTTATTACCAAAACCTAGTACCTCAACAATTGTTTTAACAGTTTCCCATTGTACAGAGTCAAAAGCTTTAAAAATATCTAATGATACTATACCTATTTTATCAGCATTATATTCAGCAACATCTATAATATTTAATACTCTTCTGACAATATCACTCATGGATCTACCCTTCACAAAACCTACTTGGTTATGACTTATATACCTATCTATAAATCTACTTAATCTATTACTTATAATGGCAGTAAATATCTTTGCATCTTGATTAATTAAGGAGATGGGCCGATAGGGCTCAATCCTTTCTAAGTCTTTATCTGGTTTAGGGATTATAGATATCACTGTTCTGTTCCATGACAACGGAACTTCTCCACCATGTAAAATTCCATTAAATAGTTTTTGCAATTTTGGTATTATTATTTCCTTAAATTCTTTATAAAACTCAGCAGGTAATCCATCTTCACCTGGAGCTTTCCCTAATTTTATTTTTTGTATTACTCCATTAATCTCGTCTTGTGTTATATCTTCTTCCATCAAGTCTTTATATGTTTGGTCAATTTTCACAACATGTTTTTCTAAATAACTTCTCAGTTTTTCCTGATCAATTAATTTTTTCGAATATAAATTTTGAAAAAAGTTCCTGACCACTTCACATTTTTCTAATTTTTTATAGCATCTTATACCCTTATCATCTATCAAGGCTCCAATTTCTCTCTTCTCTCTTTTATTTTTCGCCATCCTTGCCAATAACTTAGAGTTTTTATTGCTAAATTCAAAAAAATTCCTATTTAAATATCTCATATTCTTTTTTACCAATTCTATATCTTCTTCTATCAATTTATTTTTTAGCAAATTGAGTTCCTCCAAAAAAAATTTTTCTTTAGTAAGCAAAAATTGATTCTCCAATTCCTTAATCTGGCTTTTATCTTTTTCAATTTTATTTTTATAATTTTTATATTTTCTGCTTGATAACTTGATACTTTCCCCTCTAAACACTGCTTTTATCGCATCCCAAACAATTTCAAATTTAACCTCTCCATTATCATTCAATCTCCAACATTCTTCCCATTTTTTAAATATCCATTTTTTATCCTCCTCATTTTTATACAGTTTTTCATCGTATCTCCAACAACTTCCTTTTTTCTCAAAATTAAAATCTATTTCCATCGTAACTTCTGCATGATCAGAATCCTTAAAAATTCCCACATCTATCTTATCCACATTATTCAACAAGTCTTTAGAAACTAAGATATAGTCAATTCTTGAATATGTATTATGTATCTTAGAATAAAAAGTGTACACTCTTTCAGTTCCTTTCACTTCTCTCCAGGCATCCACCACGCTGTTTTGAAACATCCATTTATTTAAGGTCCCCAATTTATTTGCTCCTCCACAACGAGTGGGGTTAGTACTATCTATTTTATCTCTAATTAAATTAAAATCCCCAGCCACAATTACTTTCCCTACACTTTCAATTTCCAAAATTTTAGTTATTTTTTCAAGAAATTCTTTTTGCTTTTCATTCGGTAAATATAAATTGACCAGTGTCACTTTTTCCTCATTAATATTTCCCACAATTATTACATATCTTCCTTCTTCATCAACAATTACTTGTTCTTTTTCAAAATATACCTTATCTGATATCAATGTTGCAACTCCTCTAGCTTTTGAAGTTCCAAAAGATTTTTCATAAATTTGCATACCCTTTATATACATTTTATTTGAGTCTTCAAATTTCGGATGGGTTTCTTGCAAAAATAATGTATCTGGTAGATCTCTTTTAATTTTAAGTTCCAATCGTCTTCTCTTGATCTGATTCCCTGTACCCTTCACATTCCATGTCATTATTTTTATTAAACCCATTTAAACTGTAACTTTTTTAATCCTTTCCCCTCCTCTTCCTTTCTGTGCCCAGATCCCAGCACCAATCTCCCACATTCCAAATAACATTCAACATAGAAGAAAAAAAATAAAAAAAAATAAAAAAGGACAAAAGACACATCAAACATTAAATAACAATCTTCGTCCCCCACATCCTCAATTGGTTTCCACCTCTATAAAGAGAGTGGGGGAGAGGGGACGTGCTAATGGTCGGGTCACTTCTTTCGGGTAGTCTACTTAAATTCATCTCTCAGAGAAAAGGGTGGTAACTTTTCCCCGCACTCAGCTTCCTGCAATTCTTTTTCAAGATCCTACAATTTCTTATCCACTCCATCTCCCATTATATCATCACGACTTTTCTTTTGTTCAACCGTCACAGGTGAGATTTCCTTTCGCTTTAATCCTTTAGGGTCTTGTCCAGCAGCCCCTTTTTCTTCTGTTGTTGATGTTTTTGCATATGTTCCACCCATCTTGAGCATTTGATCTTTTATCTCTGTTATGTACTCATCCTTTACAATCAATCCAAGTTCATGTAAGTATAACACTGCATCTGTTTCCAAAGTAATTATTTGCATTCTTCCTTTATAAAAAAAATTTAGTTGCTGTGGCGGCCTCCAGTTATATTTGATTCCATTGTCTCTCAGAACCTTTGTAACTGGCTTCAAAAAGAATCTCCACGCCCTTTCTTCTCTTGATATATCCGGAAAGACTTGAATAATTTTCTCCTCAAATTTCAAAGCTTCACCCATCTCTCTCACTTTCACCATCACTTCCAGTTTGTCACTAAGATTTGCAAATCTGACAAGTACATTTCTATTTGTCTTTTAAACCCAATTCTAAAAACACTTGCCAGATTTGTTGCTGTAAATGTGATTTGTATATCCAGGTCATTGAGCCATTTTAAAACTCGTTTCAAATTGTCCACTTTTTCTTCTTGAATTCCTTGAATAACCAGATTATATTTCCTCGCTTCTTCTTCCAAAAGACAATTTTTTTTAATCTTGTTGTTCATTTTTAAAAAAGATTTCTCCAATTTGCCGATCTATCTTTGCATCATGTGTATGAACCTGCTCAATTTCATTTTTAATTATTGTCATTTCTACGGTTTGCTTTGCAAAATTTTCATTCATTTCTTGCTTCATTCTTTTAATTTCCAATATCATATTATCCATACTATCTGACAGTCCTGATATCTTTTCACCAATTTTAGTTAAGGCCACAGCAACTTGTTGCATTTCTAAAGATTGTTGGGTTGCCATTTTTTAATAAGTTTTAATTATCCACTTTTGCCAAGAGGGTCTGTAATGAAGATTAAGGGACAGCAATCCACAATTGAAGCTGAGACAGCTTATTATTGCACTCAAAAGGACCAGCAATAAAAGTTTATAGTTCTCAATTCAGCTTACGTAATTTCCCTTTAAAAAAACAAAGAAAAAGCTAACATCCATTGGAAGGCACTGCCCAGAAATGCGTTTTGCTGCTTCGACTCAGGCACTTTCACAAACAAAAGATCAACTTAAAATTCACATATTCTTCAAGAGAGGAAAAAAAAACCCTTTCCACCGGTCTTTTGATGTTCCGTGCCTTTATCCCCCAGCAAAAACAAACACAGATCGCGGTAATAATGAGAACAAAGGCAGCTATTTGCTCCAAATACGCAATCGCGACTGCCTATCTGGTCACCGCTCGCTCCTTCCACTTTCCCATGCTATGAAAAGCTTCAAAATTCAAGTCGTTCAGGGTGACCTACCAATTCCAAAGTCAATCTACTGGGCTAGTAGCTCTTCCAATACAATTTATAGAATTTTGGTCCTTATCGGTGCATTTCAAACACTTTAATCCACATTTATCTTCCGTAAAATGCCCTGCGAAGTGGAGAAAACATCCTCACACCACCACGGCCATAACCACACCCCTCCTCCCTCGCATTTCTTTTTATCTCTTTTTCCTCTCCCCATCCCTTTCTTTCTTTCTTTTTCTTTCTCTCTCCCCCTTCTCTCTCGTTTCCCTCTTTCCCTCATTCTCTCCCTCCAGCTCTCTCTCATTTCTCTCTCCCTCTCATTTGTTTCTCTCTTTTTCCTGTCTTTCATTCTCTCTCTCCATCATTTTCTCTTTTTCTCCCCTTTTCTCTTTCTCGCGAGCGCGCCCAAGCAGGGACACCCTCCACAAGAGAGCGGTGCCACCGCCGGCATTGATTGAAAAGTGTCCTCCAGGCGGCTTTATATCTTGCATAAGATATGTTGGCTGCAGGATGCTTTTCAATCAACACTGCCGGGGTGGCACTGCTCAACTGGAGGAGTAAAAAAGCTCAGGGCAGCAGGAAAAAGGGGCTGGCCCCATCGAACCTCGTATACCCATCTGATCAGGCTCAGAGAAAGCTGGAGCACCCTCGCCAAAGACGCTCGTCCATCAGCTGGTCAACCCAACCACTCCGCACGCCTTTACTGCGCTTTGGCCAAGCCCGACCACTCACTTGAGGAGGGTATCCCCGCTTGTGTGCACCCTCCCGGCCCCGCAACAGTCGGCCAGGGAATCACGTAAGGAGGAGGAGGGTCGTCTTTGGGGAAGCTGCCACCGCAGCTCGTGCTCGTTCCTCAGCTGTGGGTCTGTCACCCTTTCCATCATACCCTTCCTCCTGGATTTCATTCCCACCCCACAAGCCCTGGTGTTAGCGAGGTTGGCATCAGCCATGGCCGGGTTGGGCCAGTGTCTCAGGGCAGAGAGCAGGTCGCGCGACTGGGTCGGCAGAGAGGTGCAGGAGAGGGGTCAAAGAGCCACATGCGGCTCTGGAGCTGCAGGTTGCTGGTACCCGGTTTAGTAGTAAAAGGAAGGGTTATAGAAATGGTATGAAGGAACACAAAACATACTTCCCAAAGCTATTTGTTAACTATTTTTTATCAAATTTCATTTATTGTTAACCATCTACAATAATTAACAGACTGAATATTTATTCGTTACATTAAAATTAAAATTTTATAATAACCAAAGACATATATTTTTTTTATTGAAAAAGTTTTTCAAATACAAATTTTTCCCCCTTTTTCCTCCCCCCTCTTCCCTAACCCCCCTCACCACCCCTCCCCGTGACTTCTTCAAAGTAAAATCCAAATTCATAACAGATTGTATATTACTTTACCATTCCCTTACTCCATCCCCCAAATACTGACCCTTTCTTTCTAATAATATTATATCCCCCTTTTACTATACATTTCAAAATAACATTGACTTTAGCAATAATCTGCCCTTTTTCTCCTCCCCCATACATATATCTCTTAAATCAAACCTTTTATATATATTAATATAACATTTCAAAACAACCTTCCACTAAAACTATATAATAAATCCTAATTTAATATTTAATTTTTTATATATAATGATGTAACATTTCAAAACAACCTTACACTATAAAACTATATAATAAATCCTAATTTAACATATATTCAACTTCTAGTCTACTCCACTCCCATAAATATATCTCTTAGATTTCCCTTTTCTTAAACTAAACAATCAATAAGCTATCCTATCTCCACCCACTTTCCTACAAAATAACAATTCTTAATATCTTTATTCTTCTGCCCACCCGACTAAGAAAAAAAAAAAAGATATCCCTTATATAGATAAAATCAATAACTTTAAACTTATATTCCATATAATGTCTTCTATAATGTCTTTAAGCTGGATTGTTGACTCCATCACCCATATTAGGGTAACATCACATCCTAATTCCAACAGAATATTCGGAATCCTCAATTATCCTCTGCCCCCATCAATAATAGATATCTTCATGTACGTATGTATATAAAAAAAGAAAACCACCACCTGAGTGACATTATAATTGTATTCCATATAGTATCTGTAGTAGTGGCTTTCTTCAAGATTATTAATTCCAAACATCATAATGGGGTAATAACCAGATCTTCTGCGTGCCCCATCATAGCTCTCTTGCCATATAATTCAGCATAAACTCAGCATTTATCAAAGAATCCAAGATAGATAGTTCCAATCCAACAGTTTAAGGCCCTTTTCACATCCCAAAAATACAGCATTGCAGAGATCTGTCACTCTCTTCAGGATAATATTAACCAATACTTCGCCTCAACTGTCTTTTCATGTATTCAATCATCTTTTAGATAACTGGCTTCGCTGTTGCCTAAATTAAATTTTTTTATTTTTGTGAGACCTATTTCTTTTTTTCTTGACTTTTTGTGGGTTTGATCTCCATCCTAATTTCCTTTCTATGAG
Organism: Arizona elegans; assembly: GCA_022577455.1. Taxonomy (NCBI): domain Eukaryota; kingdom Metazoa; phylum Chordata; class Lepidosauria; order Squamata; family Colubridae; genus Arizona; species Arizona elegans. Next base: position 77,828,135 of record JAKOOJ010000004.1, on the reverse strand, counting down.
TTGTATATCAACTGTTCGATTTTCATTCTGATCTATAACTTGATCTTGTTGGTTTTGCTTTTGTGGCTTAAATCGTCATTCATGTTTCTTTTCTATGAGTTGTGTATCAACTGGTTGATTTCCATGCTTGTCTGTGACTTGATGAGTCATCACATTATAATCCAGTGCCACTTCTCTATTAGTTATAGGTAGTCCAACCAAGACATCTAAAGGATCCAAAGGCGGTTCATCTGCAAAGACCTCTGTAGCTCGATGTTTTTCCATTATTTCCAACTCCTTCTGCTTATCTTGTGTTGTGCAAGAAAATGTTGAACTCATTTTCAAAATTTTATAATAAAATTCTTCCGCTTTGTCAACAGTATTTAATTGGTATCTTTCTCCTTGATATCTCAATATTATTCCAACTGGAACATCCCACCTAAATAAAATATTTTGTTTTTTAAGCTCAGTCACCAGGAATCTGAATTTCTTTCTATCTGCTAACATCTTAGGCAGTAACTCTTTATATATCCAAATCTTTCTTCCATACAGTTGTAAAGTAGAATTAAAAGATTTTTGCACAATATTATTTCTTATTTCTTTATCTGTAAAATAAATCACCACATCTCTAGGTAATTGCCTTTGCTTTGCAATCCAGGAATTTACTCTGTAGACTCTATCAATCCTGCAAAATACTTCCTCAGGATGAACCTTTAAAATCCCAGCCAGAATTTCAGCAGATATTTTCCTTAAATCATCTCTATTATTTTCCTGTAATCCTCTCATCCTGATCACAAATTCTGTGAACTTGTGTTGCATCATTAAAACTTCTTTTTCAATCCGTTGTTTTATATTTTCTACATTACAAGTCTTATGATCAACTTCCATTTTAATTTTTTCTTCTAAGCTATTGTCTTGAGTATTTATCAAATCATTTTCAATTCTTTGTATTTTATTATCCAAATTATAAATCTTGTCATCAACTTCCTCTATTTTAGACTCTAATAACTTGATATTTGTATCCAACTTTATAACAATTTCTGAAAAACCTTTAGTCACTGTTGAAATCTTTCGTTGCAAATTATCATACTTTGATTGTATCAATTCTTTAATTTCCTGCTTAAATTTTTCAAGATTCTGGTTCACAATCTCATCCCTTCTTTCCATCTCCTCCAAGAGAAATTCAGTTAAATTAAAATCATTTTTCTGAGTCTGTAGGTTTAAAACTTGTTCACGTAGTTTGTAAATGGGGGAATCCCCCCCCCCACTGCTTGTTTGTCTGGCTTTGTTAATTTAAACGCCATTCTTCCACACAGACAAACTCTTTTTTAAGAAAAGAAAACTTCTTTCCAAACAAGATCAGTATCAGATCTCCAGGAAAAAGAAAACATAAAAGTAGAACTTTTTCTTCTCAATTGTAACCAACAGTATTTATTCCGCTACTTTGTGGCTTGTTAAGAGACGGAAGGACTTTCCCTTTCAGCTTTCCCTTCTCAAGCCTCAGCAGTCGCCATTTTAAAATTCTTTTTTCCTTTCTTCAATGTCTTTTATAAAGTAAATGAAAATACTTGCGATTTAGGGTCACAGGTCCAGATCTCATCCTCTTTAATTGGACAATCTGTTAATTTTCTTTAAAAGGCTTGTTCTCGTTGCCTGGCTCTGCAAAAAGGCAGAGGTCTCCCAAAGCCCGGAGCGGCGGCAAGGGAAATAGGGAGCCTCATCTGCTTCGTCCCCAAGAGTAAAAAAAAAAACTCTGGGGGCTTCGCAGAGAGCTCTACCTGCCCTCACCTGCTCTATCTCACATTTCCTTGTGGAAATGGAGTTTTTCGAGCCGCCTTTCAGTTGTAAAGGCGGCTCTTTACAGGCGATGGGGCTGGCGGTCCCGAGGGACCGTCTGGCAGTGACAGAGAGCAAACCGGAAGTCCCCAAAGACATATTTTTGATATCAGAAAATTTATCTCAGTTATCAATGGTACTTAGTCTTTTGACTTTTCTCAGAAATAACCAAATAATATTTATCTGAGCTAATCACAGAGAAACAAGACATATCCAAACACATAGAAACAAGACAGTTTGATAACTACATTTGGAAAATTATGTTTTATGTCATTTTTGACCAACAGGACTGCAGTTAGAGTGCCATACAAAGAAAAAAAGTTCTACTTTAAATATATGCAAGCATTGTAATAATCATTACTAATATTAGAAGGTACTTACCAATTGCTATTATCCACTGCATCACCAAATCCTGGCGTATCAACTATTGTTAGTAGCAACTGCACACCACCTTCTTTAATTAGAACCTTAGACTGTTCAACCTGAAAAATTAAAAAAAGATAACTAATGCATCTACATTAAATATTAGTGATGCTTTGCTAATAAAAACTTTGAATGTAATAATTTTAGAATTTTTTAAAGAAAATATTACAGTAGATCAACTGTTCTTAAAATGTTGTTTAAAATATGACCATAAATGAATGTTATTGTTATATGTGCCAAACTGCTTTTCTATAAATGGAGTAATTCTTTTGATTCAGGGCAAAACTTTGATTCAGTAGAGAATCTTTTTACTGGCAGGAAAGGATGAAGCATTGATAAAAAGCATGCTCCCAACTCTTCAGGAGAGACTGAATGAGTATGCAAGAAGAAACAGAACAAAAATGCTTTTTATTTTCTTCTTGAAAAAATATCTTACATGTAGAGTTCTGGTCATATCTGTTGAGAATCTAAATAATTATCTTTTTCTCTAGTCACATTTTGCTCAATTTGTTTTTCCAACTCTAGAAAAAATGTTTTTTGATATTAAAAAAATGGTTTAACACCACAAACCAAAATTGAGATGGATTTTCAATGCCTCTGCTTAACACTTTGGGTTGTAACCTATAATCTTTTTGTTTTTTCACCTTCATTCACATTTTAGAAATGTTGTTTGGGAAATTTTCGAGTTAAGTATTTGATTGGGTACAATACAAGATAGTATTTGTAATGCAGAATTGAATTGTGAAATCCTTGGTGCTTAGTTGTTGTTTTTTTCAGACATTTCATTACCCAACCAGAGAACATCATCAGTACTAGAAGGGAATCAGGTTTGCTCTATTTTTTGATATACTAATGGCTTGTCCTATCAGTGTTGATGGGAGTGTTCTTAATGATTTCTTGAATAGGTTGCTGTGTACTATTAGCTTGTTTGTCTGAATTGGTAGTTCCTTGATAGGGGTATTGGTTGTTGGTCTGGTATTCATCTTACTGTTAATTTCTGTTATCTAGGAATTGATTGCTTGGGTACAGATGTTTCAATCTTTCTGTATCCTTTTTGGCTTTTGATCGTCCCCTTTGAATGGTATATATCTCTATATGCTTGTTGGCAGCTGGTTTTCTGAGTGCCAGGAATCCTCTAGCATTTTTGGATTTGGCTTGGTCAGGGATGCTCACGTTTCCCAGTTGAAACTATGGTAATGTCTGTCCACATATTGTGAAACTTTTCATCATGTCTTCTGACTCCTAGCTGGTGTTCTTAGATAGTTCATAGTTATAGTTCATAGTTAGCCTTCTGCCTGTTCGTTATCCTACATAGTAGCCATTTCAGTCCTTGCACTCCATATTGTGGGTCATTCTTATTTTTCCTTCTGAGGCTGTTGGGTTGGGTTTTTTGGTTTTTTTCCCCCTTAGGATGTTTTGGAGGACTTTAGTTGGTTCATGTACTATAATTACCATATTTTTTGGCGTATAAGACACATTCCCCCCCCCCAAGAGGGTGAAAACTTGGGTGCATCTGATACACTGAATGTAGCCCTGCCCATCTGCTGGCCCCCACCCTTTTGGAGCTTTTGGAGGCTGCAAATGCAACCTCCCAGAGACCTCTTAAACAGCCTCCAAAAGGTCCGTTTGAGAGGCTCCTTTGCAAGAGAAGCTCCTTTGCAAACAGAGCTTTTGGAGGCTGCAAACGCAGCTTCTCAAACAGATTTTTTTTTTCTTATTTTCCTCCCCCCAAAATAAGGTGTGTCTTATACTCCGGAGCGTCTTATACTCTGAAAAATATGGTAGGCCATGTTGTTGTAATAGTCTGAATGTCATCTCAGAAAGCATCAACAGACAAACCAGCCATCAACAGGCACATAGAGATAAGCAACATCTACATACCATTCCACAATCAATCAAAACGTCAGAAACAAAAGAGAAAGATCAATTTACATTAGTGAGTATTTTTATTTTGTACTACATCATTACTTAGACATGTCCTAGATATTTTATTTTAAGCTGTTGGAGCTTTAATAAATATATTGTTGATGATTGTATTTCCTTTACAAATAGCATTTTTAATTTACAACCTCTAAAATTTAGCATCAAGATTATATGAACATAATATACAGTCAATATTCAAGCGGAATTCATTTGTACATTCTATCTGGTCAATTTAGTATTTTCTTTTTAAAAAATGTAATATGGCCATACATGGACAAATTCTCATAATGTACTACTTGTTGGAAGCCAGCCAGAAAACTATTGTAAATAGCATCAATCCTCATTACAACTTCAAATGAATCCTATTTAGTTTTAGAAATAGTCCGTGGGGATTTAGGAAAAATAAATTAGCTCTAATCTTGGAATGCAAACTCTTTCACAGTAAGGTTATTTTCCAAAAGGTTATTTTCCCATGCACTCTATTTTAAATAAACATGGATCAGATTCACAGACCATATCAAATTTGTAAACTTGAAGTTGTCTTATCTTTTAGAAGTTGTCTATTTGATGTATTTTATGAACAGCTTTCTGTTATTTCTGTTTCATGGGAAGCAGAGATATTTAAAGTGATTTAACTTTAACCCAAGACACATTTAAAGCATAATCTAAAATAGTATTTCAACTACCGTGTTTCCCCGAAAATACGACCTACCCCGAAAATAAGTCCTAACCTGATTTTTTGGGGTAGGCCTAATATAAGCCCTATCCCAAAAATAAGGCCTAGTGAAGGATTGGGCATGACCAGCACAGGAGGCAACCCTTCCCTTCCTTAGTCACCTCATGGCAGCTCGGCCCCTTAATTGCAGCCCACGAGGGCCTGGAGCTGCCTCTTGCCAGCCCCAGCCCTGCCCGGGGCACCAGGGAACCTCGCAGCCAAGGACCCCTCTCTTTTACAGCTCACCTTGTGGCTCTGGAGCAGAAGGCGACCATGGTTTGCGCTCTGCCAGGCCTGGATCTTGCTCAGGCTGCTGCTACGATTAGGCAGAAGGCACATTGGAATCGGTTCCCACCCACCCCCCGCCACCTCTGTAGGGCTGCTGCACCTGTTATTCCTGGCTTCGCGGGGCCTCATCTTGCTCCTGGCTGTGCTGGTCTCAGCAGTTTGACTGGGCTCCTCCTAGTGGCATGGGGCAACTGGGCCCAGATTTCCAAACCACCTCCCCCTTCACCAGTGGTTACACTGCCCTGTGTGAGCTCCGTGGCAGCCCTGCAGCGAGACTGAGAAGGGAGGGGGAGATCGCCCCTTCCTCCTTTGCACCCCAAAACTTCATCTTCCCTGGCCGCCAAGCCGCCAACTTGCACCCTTTGCTGGAGCAAGATGTGGAACACAATGTTACCCGTGGAGGCCTCCCACTGCAATGCTCTGCCGCAGCTTCAGAACAATCCTCTGCCTTCCCTGTGCAGGACTGCAATGCTGAAGGCTTCGGATGGAACATTTTTGGGATATATATCTGTGCTGGGCTCAAGAAAAGGACGGTCTCTCCTCCTCCTTTTCCTGCCGATTGTCCTTTCTTTGACCCCAACACAGACACGCATTCCAAAAATGCTCCATCCGAAGCCTCCAGTCTTGGAATCCTGGGATATGCGTCTATGCTGCGCTCAAGCAATGGGCGATCGGCAGGAAAATCCTCCCCCCCATTTTCCTGCCGATCGTCATTTCCTGGAGCCCAGCACAGATGCAAAAAAGCTCCATTCGTAGCCGCGCTTCTCAGAGCATGAGGCAGGAGTGCACCGGCAGATCAGCTATTTCATGGAGGCATGAGGCACGTGGAATGTCTCATTTGGCCTCCTGATCAAGTTGCTGATATGGAAAGATTGTTCTTGAAGGGGGCATGAGGTGTGTGGGGCCTCCTGCTGCTTTTGCAGCCTCAATTGGCTGCAAAAACATTCACACTTCTTGCAGATCAACTGTTACGCGGCCCAAGCTGCTGGTAAAACAAGCAAGGAGGCACAAGGGGCAGCTAACCCCTGCTGCCTGGTACATGGGGGGAAAAATAAGACCTCCCTGAAAATAAGACCTGGTGCCTTTTTTGGTGCCCCCCCCACAAAAGACCCAGTCTTATTTTTGGGGAAACATGATAGTAGCAGGATAATTAAACAGGATATAAATTGGAAATTAAATATTTAAAAATTAAAAAATTTAAAAAACCTAAAATTTACACAATTACAAATTATTAATTTTTAAATGATAATGTATTAATATCAATAAATAAAAGCCACAGATCATAGAAAGATGTTATATTGTTATTTCAAGCTAGCTATAAAGAAGTGGAATAATGCAATAACAATTTTTGCTCAGACATTTTTTAGTCATTGTAATCTTGACAGACATTTATCAGGATTGTCTGTCAGTAATTGCTTCTTTGAATTCTTTTACATTCATGTTTATATTGTCATCAGTGATAACATTAAGGTACTTTGTTTTCTATCACTCTCTTTTTCATTAGCTTCCATTTCCCATACATTAGGTTTTTCTCCTCCAATTAGTCCTTGCCTTCATATCATATGTCTGAAATATTTAAGCATTAATGTCTATGGAGATTCTCAGTCCTCCAGGTCATGGTTGTCCCAAACGTGCTTTTTTCAAGAGACAACTGGACTTTCTGGTTTTCTTTGAAGGCATTTTACTTCTCATCCAAGAAGCTTCTTCAGCTCTAACTGGATGGTGGGAATGGAAAGTTCCCACCATTCATTCTCTACCATCCAGTCATTCCATTCCCCAGAGTTGAAGAAGCTTCTTGGATGAGAAGTGAAACGTCTTCAGAGAAAAACCAGAAAAAAACAGTTGCTTCTTGAAAAAAAGCACCTTTGGGATTTACACATTAACTTTCTTTATTACTAGTATTTCAAGTAAGCAATTTGGTTTTAGCCCATTTTGTACTCATTGATTTCTTTTCACTATTAAGAGTTTCACAATTTCCTCAGCACTGCAATTCAAAGGCATCCATTTTTATTCATTTAGCCTTTCTAATGATTCAGCTTTCACAGGCATAGTTTATAGATGGAAACATTATGGCCTTAAATTCTCATGTTAAGTGTGATATTTCTGAAGTGCATATAGTACGACTAGATATGTTGTATTCTTTCTTTCAAGCACTGGTATCTTCTATGAATGTTTTGAGCATTGGGACGGCTCTGCCTATTAACATAATCTTATGGCACGCTTTTCTTTATCTTCAACGAGACAAGTCCTTCCTCATTTCTGATCATGTAAGTGATGGTATTAGCATATCCAAGATACATTTCCATTTTTTTTCTAATCCAGAGTTTCTTATATTATCTCACTTAAGTTAAATGAAGTAATAATCTATTACCCTACATTCCATTCTAACTATTGCTTTCCAGTCAACAAAAAAATTCTCAACAGCATGTTAAGTGGTCTTGACTGTCTATGGTTTTTTGACTACCCATCATCTATTGGTCTATATAATTAAATAATTAATAAAGAACAATATATATATATACTTTGAAGCATGTTAGCAACAAGAAGTGCCACTTCTTTTTTTAATTTAGCTAGCACATCTGGAGATTCTCATTTCATATATTGTTGAAATTTAGACTGCAACTTCTTGATCACTATCTTAGCAACCTTGGAGATGCACCTGTTTCAGCATTTTCTAGGACTTTATCACAGTGTGACTGGGTTCTTTTAGAATTGCATTTTGGTTTGTACGGATAACAAGATTCCCTTCATCCCTTCATTCAGTCTCCTTTTCTGGGCTTCTCAAGAGAGAATGAAGAGAAAGGAATATGCTGGATATACTGCTTAGTGTGACTTAACTCCTCCTGGATCTGGTCAGCAGAACACCCTCTTCTTTACTGAGGAAGAAAGGATCTTCTGCTCAGTCCCTTCCCAGAGCTCCACCAATAACAGCAATCTCTCTTCTTCCCATCTTGGATTTTATATAAAGGGAAGCCACTATGGACTTTCTTCTCCCTCCCTGACCGTGAGACAACAACTTCTCTAAACATTCATGTAACAAACACCACTACCTCTCCAGCCAGGTACAATAGTCACGTTTTTACAGATAGCCCTTCACTTATGACAATTGGGACTGGAACCTATATCACTAAGCAAAAAGTTAAATGAACTGCGCCCAATTTTATTATTTTTACATTTTTTCTGAAGCCATTAAGCTGATCACTGTGATCATATGGTGGTTAAGTGACTCGGGCTTCCCCACTGTAAGTAGCAAATAGTGATCATGTGACCCAAGGACACTGCAATAATCACAAACGCATGCCAGTTGCCAAAGCATCTGAACTTTGATTATGTTCTCTACAGATGCTGCAACAGGGAGACTCTTCTGCGCATGCGCAAGATGGCGACTTCCCTGTGACTCTGGTGTCTTCGGGGGAGTGAACATGGCTTCGGGGGGGCCTCGGAGGGCTGAACTTCGATCGCTGCAGCCCTGGCCCAGCTGGAGGAGTGTCGGGGCTCCCTGCTGAGGGGTCTCCGGCTTCTTAGAACGTCCTGGAGGCCCGCGGAGGCTCGCAGAGGCTCGCGGCTTGAGGGGGCGGCGGCAGACCTCCCATGGTGAAGGCGGCAGGCCCAGGAAGACGGCGTCAGCGCCGCGACGATGGCGGCGGTGCGGCACCCTCGTCGGGATCCTCGCCAGCCCAATCCGCCCTTTGGACATGTGTTAGGGCGGTGAGGGGGCGAGGTGAGGACGGGGAGGCTGGCAGCGGCGGCGACGGCGTTGCTGGCAGCGTGGAAATGGCGGCCGCCAGCCTAAAGAAGGGGCCGCTGTGGTTTAGATTTCCTGGGCGATCGTAGGGCGTTGTTTGGCCCTTGACTGGCCCAGAGGCCTTCACGTGGATTTGTGAAGGCTGGGCGAGACGACCAGCATGACCAGCATGACTATAAGGAAGATCTGGAGGGACGGGGGAGAGCTGGACCATGACTGAGGGTTTTTCATCTCCCTCTGGCGTTTTTTGCCTCGGCTCTCCTCTTCCCTCCCCCCCCCCCATTATCATCATCTCCTGGACTAGGTATCATCTTGACCTTCCTAGAGCTCTTGATTGTTATGATCTCCACCATGGAGCCGGCCCCGGACTATGTGGACTGACCTGATCCCATTCTTTCCTCCATTGAATGGAGGTTACATCTGGGGATTCAAGTCTTGGTGGAGCAGGTTCACAGCTACTGTCTCAACTCCGGCTCTTTGGATGATCGTGGTTGACCAGCCGCCGTGAGAGGGGGGCTGGGTCACCCTTTACCGGTTCGAAACAGTATTCTTACTCCTGCCATTGCCGTGAGAGGGCAATGAGGTCCAATGTGTCCCATCGAAACTCTGTTGAAGCCTGGCACTCACTCTCGACTGTGATAACATCAAATTGGCCCCTGGTTATTGGCCATGGACTATCTCCCCCCCTGATGTTCAGATGTACTCGGTGAATGACCTTCGTGCCCTGCGAGATTCCCCCCTCTCGCAGGTCTGGCCCTCTTCGCTATCGAGGGCCTATCTTGATGACGGGCGTTGGAGCCCCGAGAGATGGCATGCAGCAAAGAAGAGTTTGAGGGGTTTTTTAAGTGGGTTTTTTAGCGGGTTTTTAACAAAAATCTTAAGGGGTTCGGGGGGGATTAAGGTGGGTCCTGGGGGAAATCCACCGGGTTCAAGACCAGCCTTAGCGAAGGGCCACGACATTAGGGACATAGAACCGGAGGTCGGGGAGGGGGGTGGAGTTCGATTTGAGGAGGGCTGTTCCATCAGCATAGTGAGTGGGAGGGGCAGATATGGCGGAAGCTGGGGACCATATCATGTTCCGGGAATGCGCACTCGCTATCTTAGAGCGATTGCGCATTCCGGTCCCCAATGCTTTTCTTGTTCCCCAGGTTGTCCAGATTCTCAGGGCCAGAGCCTTCGACTGATGTTATGCAACGCCAGGTCCGTTGTTAATAAAGCCCCCCTCATTCATGATCTTATCCAGGAGGGGGAGGCAGACCTGGCGGGTATTACGGAGACCTGGTTGGGCCAGGAGGGGGGAGTCCCCCTCGTGGATATGTGCCCACCAGGTTTCCGCGCATTTCATCAGCCGAGGGCTCAGGGCAGGGGCGGGGGGGGTGGCGGTTATTATAAAGGAAGGTCTGGATCCAAGGGAGACCACTGTTCCACAGACAGCCAGATGTGAGTCCCTCTTTGTGAAGTGGGGTCGTAGAGTACAGATGGGCTTGTTGGTCACGTACCTGGCTCCCTGCCACGTGGCAACGGCCCTGCCTGAGCTGCTTAACGTTATAGCCGAGGTGGCGGTGGACACCCCCAGACTTGTCATCATGGGGGATTTCAACCTCCCATCTATCGGTGAAACGTCTGAGATGGCTCGGGAGTTCATGGCTTCCATGACGGCCATGGACCTTACTCAGTTAATTCATGACTCCACTCACATGGGGGGACACACTCTGGACTTAGTTTTTGTCTCTGGTCAGTAGTTGAGTGGTCTTGATATAGGGGACATAGCCATCGAACCCTTGTCATGGTCTGACCACTCGCTCCTTCGACTGGACTTTCTGACCGCTGCACCCCGCCGCAGGGAGGCGGGACCGACCAGGTGGTTCCGCCCCAGGCGCCTGATGGACCCGGATAGGTTCCAGATGGAGCTTGGGCCATTTCCTGAGACTCTGGCTCATGACTCGGCGGAAGACCTGGTGGCCGCCTGGGATAGTGCGGCTGCCGGGGCCTTGGACCGAGTCGTGCCTTTGCGGCCTCTGACCCGGCACCGAACTCACCTAGCTCCTTGGTTCTCCGAGGAGCTTAGGGAGATGAAGCGCCGGAAAAGACGCCTGGAGAGTAGTTGGAGGACCAGCCGCTCCGAATCTGACCGAACACTGGTGAGGTCTCATATTAAGACCTACCTAGTGGCGATAAAAGCGGCGAAAACGAGTTATTTTGCCGCTCTTATCGCGTCATCAGATAATCGCCCAGCCGCCCTGTTTAGGGTGACCCGCTCCCTCCTTCATCTGGAGGTGCGGGATGATCCCTTGCAGGGTCGTGCTGAGGATTTTGTGCAGTATCTGTATGACAAAATCGCTCAGATTCGGGAAGGGCTGGCCTCTGACTGGGTATGTCCGGACGGGACGACTGAGGCAGGTCTTGAGAGTGTTACCTGGGGGGAGTTCGATCCTGTAGCTCCCGAGGACATGGACAGGGTCCTGGGACGGCTGAACGCGACCACATGTTTATTGGACCCGTGTCCCTCCTGGTTGGTACTGGCTTCCTGGGAGGTGACACGAGGCTGGCTCCAGAAGATTGTTAACGCTTCTTTGAGTGAGGGGATCCTGCCGACCGCTTTGAAAGAAGCGGTTGTGAGGCCCCTCCTCAAGAAGCCCTCTCTGGATCCGGCTGTTTTGGCTAACTATCGTCCAGTCTCCAACCTTCGCTTCATTGCGAAGGTTGTTGAGAGTGTGGTGGCGCAACAGCTTCCCTGGTACCTGGATGAAGCTGTCTATCTAGACCCGCTCCAGTCCGGCTTCCGGCCTGGGCACAGCACTGAAACGGCATTGGTCGCATTGGTGGATGATCTCTGGAGGGCCCGGGACAGGGGTTGTTCCTCTGTCCTGGTCCTGTTAGACCTCTCAGCGGCTTTTGATACCATCGACCATGGTATTATGTTGCACTGGTTGGCGGGGTTGGGGGTGGGAGGCACCGTGCTGCGGTGGTTCTCCTCCTACCTCTCTGACCGGTTGCAATCTGTGTTGACAGGGGGGCAACGGTCGACCCCGAGGCACCTTGCTTGTGGGGTGCCACAAGGGTCGGTCCTTTCGCCCCTTCTGTTCAACATTTATGTAAAGCCGCTGGGTGAGATCATCCGTGGTTTTGGGGTGGAATTCCATCAGTACGCTGATGACACCCAGCTGTACATCTCCACCCCAGACCACCCCAATGATGCCCTTGAAGTGATGTCCCAGTGTCTGGAGGCCGTGCGGGCCTGGATGGGGAGAAACAGGCTCCGACTCAACCCCTCCAAGACCGAGTGGCTGTGGCTTCCGGCGTCCCGATATAGCCAGCTGATGCCATCGCTGGCTATTGGGGGTGAATCACTCGCCCCCACGGAGAGGGCTCGTAACTTGGGCGTCCTCCTGGATGCACGGCTGTCTTTGGAAGATCATTTGGCGGCCGTGGCCAGGGGGGCTTTTTATCAGGTTCGCCTGATACGCCAGTTACGCCCCTTTCTAGATCGGGACTCCCTACGCACAGTCACTCAAGCACTCGTCACTTCCCGCCTGGACTACTGTAACGCTCTCTACATGGGGCTCCCCCTGGGGTGCACCCGGAGACTTCAGCTGGTCCAGAACGCGGCCGCGCGGGGGATTATGGGGGCGACGAGGCGCTCCCATGTGACACCTCTCCTGCGCGAGCTGCACTCGCTTCCGGTGGTCTTCCGGGTGCGCTTCAAGGTGTTGGTGACCACCTTTAAAGCGCTCCATGGCTTAGGGCCGGGGTATCTACGAGACCGCCTTCTGCCACCAATAGCCTCCCACCGGCCAGTACGCTCGCACAGAGTGGGCCTCCTCAGGGTGCCGTCCGCCAGACAATGTCGGCTGGCGACCCCCAGGGGGAGAGCCTTCTCTGTGGTGGCGCCCACCCTTTGGAACAACCTCCCCCCAGAGTTACGTACAATAACAGACCTCCGGATTTTTCGTTGGGCCCTGAAAACCCATTTATTCCAACTAGCTGGGCTGGCTTGAGTCAAACTTTTAAACTATTTTAAATTGGAACTGTTTTTAATTATGGCCAAATTATTTAATTATTTTAATCAGTTTTTTAATCTTTCTATGTCTGGATTTTACTTTGGCTGTGCACCGCCCTGAGTCCTATATTGGAGAAGGGCGGTATAGAAATTAAAACAAATAAATAAATAAATAAGTAGCAAGTGCAAAGACTGGTTTTAAGTCACTATTTTCAACGCTGTTGTAACTTCAAATGGTCACTAAATAAATGGCTATAAATTTAGGTATACTAGTACCATGTTTCCCTGAAAATAAGACCCGCTCTTATTTTCTTTTGGGTTCCAAAATAACACCAGGTTGTATTTTCAGGGGATGTCTTATCCACTTACCTTAGGACCACCTCAGACAGGCCTCCCATGCCCCAACACTTGTCGCACTGCCGGATTTCTTCTGTGTCAGCTCACAGGCAGAAGCCACGTGGCACATTGCGCAGGTGCTGCTGCTTGTGGCAGGAGGATGCACGGTGTGTTGTGCCCTTGCGTGAGTGAATGGCAGTGGCATGATGCACCACGTGGACTGCCGCAAGTGGTGGCACTGGTGTGACATGTCATGTGGCCTCCTGCCGTGAGTTGCCACACTGGCATGATGAGCCACGTGGCCTCCTGCCACGAACAACGGCCCCAGCATGCTGCTGCTTGCAGCAGGATGCTATGTGTTGTCTGGCTGTGAGCGGCTGCAGAAGAATTCGGGCAGCAGGTGTCTGGGCATGGGAGGCCTGGCTATGGTCGTCCAAAGGTAAGCGGGTGCGGGCATGTGGGGCAGTTCCACTATCCTTACCCCCGCCCTAGCTTGATTTTTACACATGCACCTCACCCCACCTCGTACAACCAGACAGCAAGATAGAGTGGATAGGGTCTTAACTAGGGCTTATTTTTAGGGTAGGGTTTATATTAGGTGCACATGTAAAAAATCAAGCTAGGGCTTATTTTTGGGATAGGTCTTATTTTCAGGGAAACATGGTAATAGCTTCCTTAAGATCGTAAGTGTGAGAGTTATCTGCATGTTTAGGGTTGGGGAATATCCAGAAGGCAAGCACAGTAAAAGACAAGGCATGTATTCTGAATTCTACTCATCACATAACCTACCAAAGTGTACTCACTTAATCTGATCTCACTGACTGGCAAAAAGAATTAGGGACAGGTTGGGTTATAGTGTCCCTCAGGCTACCATTTCATCTTTCATGCTTTTTAATACCTACATAAAACTGCTAGGGTATGACTTAAGCAAGAACCATGTCTCAATGTTAAATTGTCATGGAAAAGGATAAGGATAAATATGGTTATCTGAAAATAAGCAATGCATAGATGGATGGAAACAACAAAGAAAGGACTAAGAAGGGATCAATAGTTAAAGCAACTATGATTATGCAGTGTTTAACAACAATAAAATAGATATGCTGTGTAACAGCCAGAAAACAAAAATGACTATGCTGTATTTAACAGCCAAACAAAAATGGCAATGCTGTGTTTAACAGCCAAACAAAAATGGCTATGCTGTGTAACAGCCAAAATAAAAATGGATATGCTGTGTAATGGCCAAGAAATAAAAATGAGTATGCTGTGTTTAACAGCCAAAAACAAAATGGTTATGCTGTGTTTAACAGCCAAGAAATAAAAATGATTGGCTTAACAACAAAGATAAAGATGCTGGATTTTATAGCAAAAATAAAATGAGGTGGGATAGCCAAAATAAGGTGGAGTATGTTGAGATTAATAGTTAAAATGAAATAAATAAGTTAGATTTAATAACAGAAAAAAAGATTATAAATGTTGAGTTCAATAGTAAAAATAAAATGATTATGTTGGAATTAAATATTTTATGAACGTTTATAATAATTGTATGATTTTTACTTTTAAAATATATCCATCTAAGCAAATGAAAGAGAAAAAGGGAATGATAATTGGTTAGGATTTAAGATTTAAGTAACGGGTTTTTGGGGATAATGGCATAGTTAAATAAACAGATTTGAGGGAAATAACTGAGTAAAATATTAAGTTGTGCTAACTGAAAATTAAGATTTGTTAGTGATTTGTAAATTTGTGACCGAATCAAAAGCTTTGTTTTGAAAAGATGTGTTTTATGTTTTAAAAAAAATAATAAAAAACTTTTTAAAAAAAAGAAAACAAAAAGATGACTTCCAGCTATATTTTGCCTTTTCATCTAAGACAGGTGAGTAGTCAATGTGTTGAATCAGCGCTGAAGAATGTATTAGATTGAAATTCATGGAATTCTCTCACCAGAAAAACTCTCCTGATACTTATAATAAGATAATTCTGGCATCTTTCTATTTTCCCAAGTTTTTTAATTCACTTTTAACTGTATTTTAATTCATAGTTTTTGAATGAGTATTACATTGCAGTCTGATTTATATTTTTTTATTTTGTACCTGGTTTGATTTTAGCATAAGACCCAAGGTGGCGCAGTGGTTAGAGTACTGCAGCTACTTCAGCTGACTGCTAGTTCTGCAGATCAGCAGATCAAATCTCACTAGCTCAAGGTTGACTCAGCCTTCCATCCTTCCGAGGTGGGAAAAATGAGGACCCAGATTGTTGGGGGCAATTTGCTAATGCTAATGCAATATGCTAATATGCAATATGCTATATGCTAACTTTGTAAACCGCTTAGAGAGGGCTGTAAAGCACTATGAAGCGGTATAGAAGTCTAAACAACAACAACAACAACAACAACAATAATAATAATAACCTCAGACTGCACATTTTTGTCTGTTTTACTGAAAACTGCTCAGAGAATTTTGGCTAATTTTTTTTTTTTTTAATTTGATTTATATGCTGCCCTTCTCCGGAGACTCAGGGCGGCTTACAATGCGTTAAGCAAAGCAAAGCAATAGCCTTCATACTTTTGTATATTTTATACAAAGTCTTATTGTCCCCACAATTTAAAAATTAATTGAACCAATAAATAAAATTAAGATGTTTCTATTTCAATCTAGCATATAAAATAATGTAATAGAAGGTAAACTTTTTCATGCAAACCTGTACAGTCTTTTTAATTCTATGTGAAGGTCCTGGGTATTCTGGAGAATACAGGTCTGTCAGAAATAATGAGTTGATTAGTGTTGATTTTCCCAATCCAGATTCACCTACCAAAAACAAAAATACAATTAGAATTATCACATGACACTACTCATTTGCATATGTTTTCAAGGTCATTTTATTGAAATGCATAATTCATGTTATTCTGCAGTGTTCATAACTATTTTTTATTTTGTAGGTTTAAAATCAAAAACAATATGCATACAATTCTTAACATGATTTTTTGTAGGGGGTAGTTTCATCCAAATATTTAAGATTTAACATTTAAAATTGACCTTGTGATCAATTTTTAAGTTTAAAATAAAGTTATTAAGAAATTATTCACAAAGACAATTTCTCTCTCCTATCTGCATAAAGAGACATGAATTATAAGACACTGTTTAATGTTTCCCAATCTTAGAAATTTAAAAATGTATGGGAGTTGAAGATCACATAAAATTACAAAGGTTGAAAAATGCTGTATCAGTAATTTAAATGAATTTTTACATTTACAGGTAATCCTCACTTTGTTTAGCGACTGCTCAAAATTACAATGGCTCTATGCTGCTGTAAGGCCATTACGGGCGGGGGGAGGTACTGATGGAACAGGCCACCTGCCTAAGATCACCCAAGACCTCCCCAACCCATGAAATACCTCCCCACAATTGTTTTCCCCCACTCCAGCCTGCCATGCCAGGTCACTTACCTTGTGAAGATCTAGCAAGCAGTCTCCTCTCCAGTCTCTCAGTTGCGTGTGCTCCTCTGCAGTTCTGTTTGGGCATCCAAAACTTGCCAGTCTGGCAGGTTGCAGCCTGAAATGGAACTTCCGGGGGCGAATCTGGCCCTCCAAGGCACTGTTTGGCCCTCTGCAGGCCTCCTCTGGCCCGTTGCAGGCTGAAATGAAGCTTCCAGGTGATGGATCCGGCTCTCTGAGGCTCAGTTTGGCCCTCTGTGGGCCTCCCCTGGCCGATTGCAGGCCAAAATGGAGCTTCTGGTGGCCGGATCCATTTCAGCCTGCAACGGGCCAGGGAACGCCCGCAGAGGGCCAAACGGAGCATCACAAGGCGGATTCACCCCTCAGAAGCTCCATTTCAGCCAGCAATCTGCTTGGTGAGGCCTGAGGAGGCCTGAACGTAACTGCAGAGAGGCGCATTCAGCTGAGAGGCTGGAGAGAAGACTGCTTGCTAGATATTCACAAGGTAAGTGACCTGGTGCAGCAGGTTGGGTGGAGGCAGGGGTGAAATGCTTCTGGTTCGGACCAGCTCGGGCAAGTAGGTAGGGATGATGGCCGGTGGTTCGGAGAACCGGTAGCAATGGCAACTGGAGGCTTTGCCCACCCGCCCCATTCCCCGGAGTCGGGGAATGGTGCATTCCCCAACTTCTACTGCTCACCTTTCTCCCACGGCTGGCTGTCAGGAAAGGCAAGCGCCCGAAAGGTATCGGAGTCGTTCACTCTCCTTCTTGAATGAGCCGTTCTGGTCCACGCGCCGGCTGCGCAAGCGCACCCCATTTATTTAATTCAGTGGCAGGTTGGGTGCGCGCTTGCGCAGCCGGTGCATGGACCAGAGGTCTGATCCACGCGCCGGCTGTGCAAGCGCACACCCAACCTGCCACTGAATTAAATAAACGGGGTGTGCTTGCGCAGCCGGCGCATGGACCAGAACGGCTCATTCAAGAAGGAGAGTGAGCGACTCCTGTACCTTTTGGGCGCTTGCCTTCCCTGACAGCCAACCACGGGAGAAAGGTGAGCAGTAGAAGTCGGGGAATGGTGCAGGTAAACTTTTTAAATTTCTATTCTGTCAGCGTGTCCTTACCTTTCTCCCGCGGCTCTGCCACCCGCCCCATTTCCCAGAGTCAGGGAATGGTGCATTCCCTGACTCCAGGGAATGGGGCAGGTGGGCGGAGCTGCGGGAGAAAAGTAAGGACACGCCGACAGAATAGAAATTTAAAAAGTTTTCCTACCGGGTTCTGTGAACGTGGCTTGGTGGGAGGGTGTCTTGTGACTGAGTGGGCGTGGCTGTGAGTGACATTGAATTGGCCACGCCCACTCAGTCACAGGACACCCCCCACCAAGCCACGCCCACAGAACCAATAGGGAAAAATTTTAGATTTCACCCCTGGGTGGAGGCGAGGCCTCTGGAGGCCCAAACGGAGGAACAGATCCTTTGGAAGCTCCATTTTTGCCGGCAATGTTCAGGATGAATGTTACAGAGCTCTGCAGTTGTTCATAAGGGCGAACAACTGCCTTGGTGCTGCAAGATTTGTAGTTTCAGGACTTGTTCCCAAATGCTAGGGGGCTTAACTTCAAACGTTCGCTAAGGGAACACTCGTAACCCAGAGATTACCTGTAAAACATCTGTCCACATGATAGATTACAAAAAGGACACTACCAGTGGATATTTAATTTGCTTTACTAGTCTTCTCAAGTAGAATAAGCTTATGAAAGAACAAGATATTGCAATTATGCACTTCTGCGTTTTCAGTGTTTCAATTTATCAGATAAGTGAATGCTTCCACAAATTCAAGCTTCCTTGTTCAGCTTCATAAAATGGCACATTCCACAGTGATCTACTATATGCATTTATAAATGAATTAATTTCTGTCACGTGCTCTTATACCAGAATTGACAACTTTTTCCTATCACAAGCACATTCCCAAAATAATGTTGAGAGCTGAATTCGGGTTAGGAGAAAAACAGCCAGGAATGAAAGAGACCACTCCTCTTTTATTTACCACTTTTCCTCTCTCTCCTCCTTCACAACCCAGCAGGACATTATACCAGAAAACACTCATATTATTTTTGGTGCCTGGCAAAATTTATAATTTCATACAACTATAGGAAAGTTGCCTTTATGTTGAGAATGTTTACTTACACTATGGCATAGAGCTATCTGAAAAAGGACTAAATTTCAAATTTAAGATTCGGAACTAAGTCGTATAAGTTTACAATATATAAGAACTACAATTATCTAACAATGAAAATATTATTTAAATACCAATCACTGGCAAGTATTACGTAAAATAGATTTTATCTGAAATCAATTTAATTATTTTATGAGAAGAAAAATTTGGGTTTCTATTTCAGTATATTTCATTGGGAAAAAAAGACTGAAAAAATATTTAAAGAAAAGTTCATAAACCAATTCCCTTTCCAATTTTTTTCTGGGTGTTTCCAAGTTAACAATGTAAGAGACATGTAAGATGTGTATCATCTTAGATTAAAAACCTACAGCCATTTACAAAACTACATAAAGAACTAACAAAAACCCAACAAATTAGTACTTAAGAATTAGCTAATTAAATATAGTGAATCCTTTATATTAATGGAGTAACCTGAGGAAAATTAAAGGATGTTTTTCTTCAAATCAACTGATCTGTGATAAAATTATATCCCAAAATTTGCACAAATACTAATAATGCTTTTAATTTGGGCATGTTCCTTTAATTATCCACCCCAATCATTTGATCAAAGGAATGCTAAGTGGAAATACAAGAACTTCAGGTATATCCTGTTCTGCATCTGCTTTATTATACTTAGGGAAACTATGGTGTTTTTTTTTCAGTACAATGCTCGCGGTAGCTCTCACAGAAAACCAATTTTAATGTAGAAGATAGTTAAAAGTTACATATCTTATGCCAATAGATACTGTAAAAATATGATCAATAAACCACAAATAAACTTTAGAAAGTCAATGATGTAAGGAACTCTTTATAATTTTTCTGCCTAAACCAAAATTAAAATTTTAATTGGGTTCCAAATGGATACTGTTGTCTAGATTATCCACCAGTAATTTGGATTTTGAGAGGAAAAAACAGAGGTGTAGACGCAAATCTGGAGGGAAGATATTGTTATTATTTCTCTACAGTAAAGGGAGTTGCCTCTGCAATCTTGGAGGATATGACCATCCCCTTCAAACAGATTATATCCACTTGTATTAGGTAACTATTGGTTGGTCTCCAACCTTCCCTTTTAGAGAAATGTTATTGAGATAATGCTAAAGAATCAATTATGTAATGCCATAGAAATCTGGACTCTCTCCCAGGCCCAGCTATGGGACCAAGATGGAACTGGCCAGTAATAGTATGTGGAAAAGACCATGGAGATGGGGCAAAGAGATATTACTTAGGGAACAATCTGATAAGAGGTAGCATTGCCTACCGTTCAAAGTGGGCAGACAAGAGGCTCAGAATACATTCTTCCTAAGTTGTAAAGCTGATAGCGGGAAAAATGTATTTTCAGATCTGCAAGAATCTATTAATATAGCTTTACAATGACATTTATCTGGTTGTGTTTCCTGCCTGGTCTACCTTGTAATGCTGACATGGTTATTCTCTTGGATAACCTATGTCAAGATCTGGATGTAGGTAGTAATTTCTCTTGGTCCTTTTGGACTACAGCTTTCAGTATCTTTTATCATGGAATCATAATAAAATGGGATATTGTTTTGCAATAGTTCCATTCTTTCCTCAGTATGCATTCAATCTGTCAGAGTTTGTTGCTGCACACACAATCAGATACACAATTAAATAATTCTGCAGGATTCATCTACATAAGAAAATTTCTTTATATACAATACCACACATTAGAAGTCAGCATACAAAATCAGGAACACAGAAGCAATATTCGTAGAAGCAAGTCATTACAGAGTAGAGAGATACAGAGGCTAATACTGTACAGAGGCACCCATTACAGAGGCCAAACCAACTCTTATATACAGTTCAGCAAGTCTAAGCTACACCCAGACTCCATATTGTCTCTTATGGCTCTATTCAAACAAATTTTATATTTCAGTTTCCAAACAGTCCCCATTGGCTAACCTGTTACTATGTCTATCCAAACAATCCCCATTGGCTGACCTGTTACCATGTCTACCCAAACAGTCCCCATTGGCTGATCTGCTGCTATGCCTATTCCAGTCTATGAATCAGGAGTGAAATGCTATTGGTTTGGTCCGGTTCGCCCGAACCTGTAGTAAAAAAGGCTACTGGTTCACCGAACCAGTAGTAAAAAAATGTAAAAAAAAAGTTCCGATGATCAGCTGAGCGATACGCAATCGTCTGATTTTTTTTTTTTACTTTTAAAACATTTTTTTACTACGGGTTCTCTGGAACCGATAGTTAAAAATGGTTTAAAAAGTTTTTTTAAAAAAAGTTCTGAAGATTGCACATCGCTCAGCTGATCGTCGGAACTTTTTTTTTTTTTTTAAACTTTTAGGCATTTTTTACATATTTTAAAAAATGCTTTAAAAAGGTAAAAAAAAAAAAAAGAGGCTCAGACGATCACAGTGTGCCGCACGATCGTCAGAGCCTTTTTTTTTTAACTTTTAAAAACATTTTTTAACAACCCATTCGGCGAATAGGTTGTAAAAAAATGCTTTTAAAAGTAAAAAAAAAGGCTCTGAAGATTGCATGCCACAGCTGATCACCTCCCAGTGCTATTCTACTTACCCCATGCCTCCTTTTGGTGTGCATTGTGCGTGCGCACCTTGCATATGGTGCATGGTGCACACTGTGCATACGCACAGCACACATTTGGCGTGCGGCGCAGAGCCAGCAAACCAGTAGTACACCGGTACAGATTTCACCACTGCTATGAATATTCATACTCTGACACAATATATAGTAGTGGGGATGAGATGTCAGCTCAGTAGCTCCTGCTTTACACGATGGCCAATCTTAATCCTCTGTCTGCTGCTTTTTGACAACTATATGAACCAGTGAAAGAGGTAATCTAATAATTCAGGATATGATATCGTCAATACACAGTATGCAGCTTTTATAATGAGGAATGCCAGTCTTATCCCAGTGCTTCGAGGTTGTAAGGATCTGAATGAGAATAACATTAAACCCAAGTAAAATGGGATTGCCATTTGTTCATTGCAGTTCTCTATGAACACCATTGTTATCTCTGGAAAGGCTTGCATTTCTTGTGAAGAAGCAGGTTCATAATTTGGGTGTATTTCTGAAAGCTATTGGTAGAACAGTCTTTGTCAAGCTTTGATAAGGTAATTGCAGCCTTAACTGCTTCTGGAAGTTTTGGCTAAAATAATACTATTGCAATGTACCTAATATGGGATTACCTTTAAAGACTACAGGTAGCCCTCAATTTATAACTGGTCAAAATTATGATAGATTCTCTTCCAAAACTACATCCTGTTCCAATGACCATCCTTCCTTGCCATCATGTGACTGCCTTTAGGGCACTCAACAACTGGCTCACATTTGGGATTTCTGGCTGATATCACTACGATACCAGACACAGAGAAATGGAGCTCTCCGTCCTTGTGCTGGCTTTCTTCTTGTTTTTGGGCTCCAAAAGAAGCCAAAGCTGCCTTGGAAGGGCAGCAAAGCTAAGGAGGGATGCCCTGTGAGATCACAGGAGAGATCGCAACTTTCCTGTCGAGCTGTGGGACTATTTCCCTCTACGCCACAACTGAGAGAAGAAGCACTCTAAGATGCCACCACGAAGTTGGGACAGCTGAAGAACATCTAAGCACAGTACTAGAGCGAAGTAGGTGGACAGTGTAATGGAGCAGCAACCAGATACTTTGAAAAAATATCAAAATTGAAGAAGGCAGAATCAGAGGGGGGTGGAGACAGAAAAATTGCTAAACATACAGAAATCTGGATAGGCATTTTATTGGAAAGGCATCTTGATACACTGGAATTATCCCCTCAAAAATTAACATTATCTTTACATTATGGAAAATTGGAAAAACGGTTTAATACTGAAATTTAATTAAAGAATGCCATCTGCTGATGAAAGGAAGAACAACACATTCCCCAAATTTTGTTTGTCTACTGGAGATTTAAACATATGAAAGAAAATTTTCTTGCTGAAAAGACCCCTGAAGATTACAATATAAGAGTGGATTTATAGAGGGATTTAAGGAGGTGTTGGAAGATTTAAGAGACTCTCCAGAGGAACAGGTAGATTAAGCTTGGAATATAAAGAAATAAGAACACTGAACATTTTGAGAAGTGGTTGTCAGATTGAACATATGGTTTTTGGATTATTAGACAAAAAAGGGATTCAATAAAATTCAACAACATGCTTCATCAAAAAGAATGGAGTAGAATTTGGGAAGAAGTGGCGTTACAATTCAAAATACAAAGGAGACACTGATAAGACACTACCAGAAAATTATGGGGGGAAAAGGAGGGTATAGATGAAATGTTGGAAAACATAATACAAGAGACAGTGAGTGTTCAAGACGCCCAGGAAGAGGAGAAACCAACTGAAAGAGGAGATGGAAAAATGGGACAGACAAAACAAATGGAACAAGAAAAGAAAATCATGAAGACAACAGGGATTGATGATGTAAGAAAGGGGAGAGTACTCTAAGGAAATTAAAAAAGAAACCGGGGAAACAGGAAGATTTTTATGAGAAAGAGACGGGGCAAGAATAGATATTTTGAAAACTAGACAATGGAAAAGGATAGAGAAGGGAGAAAAATTTAAAATGAATAGGCAAGATGTGGAAACAGATAGAAATAAAGATCTAAGAGAGGAATATGGGAGACAAGCTAAGAAAAGAATAATCAAAGCTTTAAGACAAGTAAAAGATGATGGCAAGAAAAGGGAATATGTTTAATATAGTAGTGGCATAACAAAAATAATTACAGGGATGGGATTTAGAGAAAGGGGGAATAATAACAATACACATTTCTAGGTAATAGGGAGAAGCAATAACAAGAGGGGAAATTAAAACTTGAATGATAGTATTACTAAATTATAATTCAATATGTGGGTAGGGTTGTTAAATGTAATAAATATGATTAATATTTTATTTGTATTAAAACATATGATATACAAAAAATGGTGTTGATATAAAAATAACATAATAGAAATATTGAATAATTAAAAAATGAAAGATTTTAAGGTGAATAGGTAAATAATGAAAGATCTTAACATAAATGAGGGTATTATTATTAGAAATATAGAAGTTTTTTGTTTTGTTTTGTTTTTTTAATTTGATTTATATGCCGCCCTTCTCAGAGACTCAGAGCGGCTTACAATGCGTTAAGCAATAGCCTTCATACTTTTGTATATTTATACAAAGTCAGCTTATTGCCCCCACAAACTGGGTCCTCATTTTACCCACTTTAGAAAGGATGGAAGGCTGAGTCAACCTTGAGCTTGGGGAGATTCGAACTAGCAGTAATTGCAGGCAGCTGGATGATAATAACAGGCTATTAGTCTGCTGCGCCACCAGGCTCTTCTTGTTAATAAATATGATGGATAATATTTTATCCATTTTATGAAAGATGGTATTATTAAGTGTATTTAAATAATACGGGGATTGGCATAAAACAATACATAGAATTACTGATTAAACAAAAAATGAATAATTCAATATGAATATGCATATGTATATGTATGCTAAATGTAACATATGATTAATAATATCTTAGTTCTTAATGTATTATATAAGTATTATATAAGCTTGTTAAATGAAATACATATGATTAACACCAATTTTTTTGTATAAAACGTATGATACTCAGGTTCCACACTGTTCACACACTGATATGTTTGTAAAAAATAAAAAACTTTTAAAAAAACCTGGCTCACATTTATGGCTGTTTGCAGTGAACCACAATCATGTCACTGCAATTTACAATGTTTCTACTGAAAACTGCTGTTTACTTCCAGTTTTTGGCAAAAACACATCATAGCAAGCAACCAGTTAACCACAGATTCCTTTAACGACCGCCACAAAAAAAAAAAAAAGATTGTAAAATCGGGTCAGTCACGTGAATGACCCACTTTATGATGATCATTACTTACAATCAAGGCATTGCTTTTTAGTGGAAATGCTGGTGTTTTGAAGGAATCCCACAAAGGAGATCAGAATTCACATAAGATAAGTTACAACACATGTGAAATTCTTAGGGAATTTCTGAAGCAAAGAAAAGATGTCATTTTCTCAGAAAAGATAAAAATAAAACATCTCGATTAAGTTGAAAGCTGCAATGTGAGATGAATAAATGAAATATATGAAAAGGCTGAACTCATCAATAAAACAAAAGGCATTATTAATAAAGATGCTCAAGAATTAAAGCCAGCCTAATTTTAAACCGAAAAACATAATACAGTTCCCAGAGAAATTACAGCAAAATATACTTCTAAAATTACACTATTCCATACTGGAAGACAGTCCATATTAAAGTGCCCAAAAACTTTAGAGAATGCATCTTTTAGAATACAGTAAAATAAAAATGAGTAGTAGTAATCCTCATCTTACGACTGCAATTGGAGCCAGAATCTCAGTTAGTTAGCAAATCAATAGATTCAAGTGAGATGCCAATGTGACGGCTTTGTTAAATGACCTCAATCACAGCTATCCCAGCAGGGGTGCCAGAAGACCTGGGAGGCCTGGTGCACCTACTCCTTTACATTTTTCTACAGTTGCTGATAGATGCATCCAACCTATGCAAAGTGTAGCTAGAAAGCTAGCAAATGCAGTCTTTCTGAAGTCTAGAAATGCTTTTTCTAGCCAGAAAGCTAGCAAACACATTTTTTCTGAAAGCTACAAAAAGCATTTCTAGCCTTCAGAATGGCTGCGTTAGCTAGCTTTAGAGTTACACCCTGCATAGGCTGGGCATACCTGTTAGCTATAGAAAAAGTGAAAGGCAAGAGGACCTGGGTGTGGTGGGGCAAGAAAGAGCTTGGACTTCCTACATATGGTGCTATCCTTTGTTTACTTGAACTCATTTGTAATTTTGAATATTAAATTTATACTACCCGTGTTTCCCAGAAAATAATACTTGATTATATGAATCAATTATACATATAAATATTATAAATATATATAGATATAGATATAGATATATAATATAACTTATTATAATAGTATAATATTAATAATATATAATATACAAATTATATTATAATTATATGAATCAATTAAAAATTATATGAAAAAATTATTATATGAATAAATGAAAATAGCTTGATTTTTACATGTGCGCCGTAGTTAAAACCCCTAAAAAAAATAAATGAAGGAATTACAAAACTGTAACTTACCTACTACCATAAGTGTGAATTCAAATCCTCTCTTGACAGATTTTCTATAAACTTGATTGGGGAGATTTGCAAACCCCACATATCCTTCAAGATTCTTCTGTTGCTAGGATAAAAACAAGTTTAGTTATGTTTTAGCATAACTGACTTCTTATTTATACTATTTTTTAAGAACCATATTCTCTAACTATGACAATGGCTATGTTCTTTGTACCTCATATTCTAACTACAATACCTAAACTATTGCAAAACTTTCAGTCTCTCTTGTTATTTTAAAATATTTTTATATTCAGTATTATGGCATATTCTGTTCTTGTTAAGTGAATATTATCTGATCTCAATTTCAATATAGCACTGGCTTAGAATATTGTTTCTAATAAAAACCCTAAATTTAGATAGCAGACAAGCTATCATCTGGAACTGGAACAGGCTGCAACATCTTCCTGAGGAATTATATGATTGGTAAGTACTATCATTTCTCACTAGTAAAATTATAAACCAATAAGTTCTTTCAATAATCTGCTATCTTCTACATATTTATTAATTTTACTGAAGATATATATATTTTCCCCTCCATTTTCTTAACAGATATGCTATTTAAGTAGTAAGTACAAGAAAAAAATGCAATATTCTTTTTAAAGAAAATTTATCTTTAGAAAAGACAAGAATACTTACAGCTACTTTGTAAACAACATATTTCCATCATTTTACATGTCCATAAGTAAGCAAAATACAGCCAAAAGTCACAGGAAGTGAGGAATTCCAGTAATTTGGTAATATAAGCCGGATTCAGTTTTTATCAAAAAGAGAAAGAAAAAAAAATAGAGTTACTTACATTTGTAAAATGAAGATTTGTGTGTGTGTGTGCATGTAGTTTTATTGCTCAAAACAATAAAGTATTTAGAATCATACAATAAATACGCAGTTAAAAGCAGAACTTTCAAAACAAGTCCCAAAATTAAAATCCACCATGGATATCATGAAACTGTACTCTGCCTGTCTCAAGCAAACCAGGAAGAAATGTGTCACGATTTCACTTTTATACTTTGAATGTCTATCTTTCACTATTATTCTGTAGGAGAAGAAAATATACATATGCTAAGAACTTTTTAAAAACTAAATTTAAAACTTTACCAGTGATTACTCATTTTAACAAATATTAAAACTTCAAGTAAAAAAGTCAGTATATCTTTATTACTGCAGAGCATAGAGCAAAATTATATATTACATTGTTAATTTAATTACATATTAAAACTTAGCAAATAGCCACCTTTCTGATTTTTTGTTAGAATAGTGTAAGCATCAGGGCTCATATGGAAGAACAGCCTTAATTTTCCTTCTCACAGTTACTTCACAGATCACAATCTTTTTGAGAGGTTTAAAAGGAAAACCATGGAGCTAAGGAGAAGTTTAAACTTTTATATATACACTCTCATTCAGTCAAGCCCTCTGTTTATATTAAATAAAACTTGAATTTAAAAAACAGCACAGTTGGAGCACTACATGAAGTTGTGTGAAAACTCACCTAACCACAACTGTCATCTGTTTTTTGAACAGGAGTCACAAATCTAAGAGAACAAATTGTGCACCAGGTTTGTATGAGTATTGCCAGCCCATCCAGAACTAAAAATAATACACCTCCAAATCACAAGGCGCTGCATACCCACAGCCACTCCATCTAGGGTTCAGTTGAAGCCTGTTTTACCTCATCCAGCTTCCAAGCACTGTGAAAGAACACTTGGATCACCAATATTAGAGATGTAAAGCTGAGTATCAGCAGCAAATTGGTATCTCACACCAAAACTCACAAGCAGTTTCATGTAGATCAGGGGTACTTAAATCCAGCCAATGGGGCCAGCCTGGAAATACCAAAGGACTGGCCTGCAGTGCTTCTGCTGGCCAAAATGGGACATGTGCGGCCCCTATGTGGCCCGTTTTCAGCCTCCCCGGCCTCCTACAGCACCTTGAGAGGCCTCCACGTGCCCCATTTTTGGCTGGCAGAGGGCTGCTGGAGGCCAAAAACCATGGCCCGTTTTTGGCCGGCAGAGTGCTGCAGGAGACGAGGGAAGCAAAAAATGACATGTGGGAGCTGTACACAGCACCCCCGTGCCCCATTTTGCCAGATTAAGTGCTGCCGGAGGCCGTTCAGGCTGAAAACGGGGCAGACTGTACCCTGTTTTGACCGGCAGGGTGCTGCAGGTGTCCGTCCCATCTTCCACCTGCTCCCCACACACACGGCCTGCGGAGAACTACAATGCTGATCGAGCCCTTGAAGAAATCCAGTTTGACACCCCTGATGTAGATATTAAAATGGAGCAGAGAGAATACCCGAGAAGAGTGGCTGTGAGCTAGACTTCTTGCTCCTTATCAACACTAATTGGAACTGGCCAGAGAAAGGAACTGAACCATTGCAGCACTGCAACACTCAGCCCTAAGTCCCACAATTAGTCCAAAAGTGTACCATGGTCGATAGTACTGAAAGTTGCCAAGAGGCCAAGGAGAGCAAGGATGGATGGATTCATTCTGCTCTCCTCAGAGATCATTGACAAGTACAACCAATGCTATTTCTATCCCTTGACTGGGCCTGAAACCTGACCAAAAAGCATCTAGATAATCTGTTTCATCCAGGATCCTCTAGAGTTGCAAAGCCACTACCTTTCCTAGAAAGGTCATGAAATTATGTTGCTATTGCTCTGACAAGATTATCATATTTGTAGTATGACCACTGTCTTGAGTTGGGCCATGGATGACCTGGATAAGCCCATACCTGCCACGGTTGTCCTGAACTCCTGGTCCACTTGAGGCCAAACCCAGGAATAGCACATTAAAGTCCCCCAGTTAAACTCCATTGCTAACCCTGAGATGGTCTCCAGCAGTTCAGCTAAGGAGGTTGCTACACAGCAGACAGGCTGGTAAAGCAAAATTCTTCTTCTACTTCATCACTTTCCTCTGGACGCCTCAATCCATCTATCTCAGTGGTTCTCAACCTTCCTAATGCCGCGACCCTTTAATACAGTTCCTCATGTTGTGGTGACCCCCAACCAGGGGTGGGTTCTAAATTTTTTTACTACTGATTTTGTGGGCGTGGCTTATTTTGTGGGCGTGGCTTGGAGGTCATGTAACCGGGTGGGCGTGGCTAGCTGGTCATGTGACCAGGTGGCCATGGCTATGTGTATAGGGACTACTCAGAGGGCTGAAAAAAGTCATTTCTCACAGGTCCTCGCACTTTTGACTGGTCCTCACACTTATGACCATCCTCACATTTATGCCCGTGCAGCATTCTTAACAACCATGTCACTCATTTCACAACTGCTTCTCTTCACCATGGTGACAAGATAGGGCAAAAACGTAAAATGTGAGGACAGTCGTAAGTTTGAGGACTGGTCAAAAGTGCGAGGATCAGTCAAAAATAACTTTTTCAGCCCTCTGAGTAGTCCATATGCATAAAAGGATACAGCAATAGAGAGGGATAAAGGAAGGGAAGGGAAATTAGAGTAGGAGTGAGGGTAAGAGAGGGAGGAAGAGAGGAGAAGGAGAAAGAAGAGGAATTAGGGAGAAGAAGAGGGGGAGGAAGAGAAAGTAAGAAGGAAAGAAAAGAGAGAGGTGGTAGGTTTGAGGAGAAAGATTGCTGTATAATAAAAAAGATGAAAGGGAAGAAAGCCAACCCCAAACAAATATAAAGATATTAAGATAAAGAATGAATTGTTAAACTTTAAAGAATAAAAGAGAACAAATATGAATAAATAACAATAATTAGAAACACACATACAAACATACAATGTATTTTCTTTGAACAGAGTATTTGGCCGGTTCACAAATTTAAACAGTGTTTAGTCATTTCAATTAAATTTACAATTTCTATATTTCCTTTTTGCCATATTTATTCCTCATCTATTTTTGTAAAAAACCAATATTACCCTTCATCCTCATCTCTAATCTTAATCAAATTCAATTTTTCCCTTCTATTCTATATTATACCCCTTCCCATTGTCATCTATTTTTATATCCATCCTCACATTGGTTAATTATGTAATATTACAATTGTTTAATATAAATTCAACATTTTAATATAAATCAATTAATTATATAAATACCTTTTTTGTATATTAATCAATATGAACATGAATATTCCACTTATTTCCATGCAATCTAATTTCTTACAAATCAATTAATTATATTTACCAATAATAATAAACCAAATAATTTCCCCCATATATTCCTCCAAACCACAACTTAACCATTTCTCTTTCAACACAATATACAATTAATAGTATCTCAATTATTACTATTGAGATACTATTGAGATGAGGGGGGTGCGGACCTGGCAGGTGTTATGGAGACCTGGTTGGGCCAGGAGGGGGGGTTCCCCTCGTTGAAATGTGCCCGCCAGGTTTCCAAGCATCCCATTAGCCGAGGTCACAGGGGAGGGGAGGGGGGGTAGTGGTTATTATTAAAGAAGGTCTGAGACCGAGGGAGGCCATTGTTCCTCAGACGGCCGGCTGTGAATCCCTTTTTGTGAAATGGGGTCATGGGGTTCAAATGGGTTTGCTGATCACGTACCTGGCTCCCTGCCACGTGGCAACAGGCCTGCCCGAGCTACTCAACGTCATCACCGCAGTGGCGGTTGATACCCCTAGGCTTATGGTCATGGGGGATTTCAACCTGCCGTCCGTGGGTGAGATGTCTGAGATGGCTCGGAAGTTCATGGCTTCCATGACAGCTATGGACCTGACCTAGTTAATTCATGGCCCTACCCACACAGGGGGAAACACGCTGGATCTGGTTTTTGTCTCTGGACAGTGGTTGAGGGATCTTGAGATAGGGGATATAGTTACCGAGCCCTTGTCATGGTCAGATCACTCTCTCCTTCATCTCGGCCTTCGAACCGCTGCACCCTACTGCAGGGAGGCGGAGCCGGTAAGATGGTTCCGCCCCAGGTGCCTGATGGAACCTGACAGATTCCAGATGGAGCTTGGGCCATTTCCTGAGGCTCTGGCACACGCCTCGACTGGAGACCTAGTGGCCTCCTGGTATAGGGCGGCTGCTGGAGCTCTGGATCGGGTCGTGCCTTTGCGGCCTCTGACCCGGCGCCGATCTCAATTGGTTCCTTGGTTTACCGAGGAGCTGAGGGAGTAGAAAAGACGCCTAGAGTAGTTGGAGGGCCAGTCTTTCTGAATCTAACTGGACACTAGTAAGATCCCATATTAGGAATTACCTAGTGGCGATAAAAGCAGCGAAATGTAGCTATTTTGCTGCTCTTATTGCGTCATTAGATAACCGCCCGGCCGCCCACTTTCCTGCTCCATCAGGAAGCGCGGGAGGACCCTTTGGAGGGTAGAGCTGAGGATTTTGTCCAGTATCTGTATGACAAAATCACTCAGATTCGGGAAGATTTGGACTCCAACTGGGTAGTCTCAGGGGGAGAGACAGGGGCAGGTCTTGAGAATGTTATCTGGGATGAGTTTGATCCTGTGACCCCTGAGGACGTGGACAGGATTCTGGGTAGATTGAACGCGACCACTTGTTTATTGGACCCGTGTCCTTCCTGATTAGTATTGGCTTCCCGGGAAGTGACACGAGGCTGGCTCCAGGGGATTATAAATGCTTTGTTGGGTGAGGGTGACTTTCCCGCCGCCTTGAAAGAGGAGGTGGTGAGGCCTCTCCTCAAGAAGCCTTCCCTGGACCCGGCAATGTTGGTAAATTATCATCCAGTCTCCAACCTTCGCTTCGTGGAGAAGGTTGTTGAGAGTGTGGTCGTGCAACAGCTCCCCCAGCACCTGGATGAAACGACGTATCTAGATCCGTTCCAGTCGGGCTTCAGGCCCGGGTACAGCACGGAAACGGCATTGGTCGCGTTGGTAGATGATCTCTGGAGGGCTCGGGACAGGGGATGCTCCTCTGTCCTGGTCCTGTTAGATCTCTCAGCGGCTTTTGATACCATCGACCATGGTATCATGCTACACCGGCTGGAAGAGTTAGGGGTGGGAGGCACTGTGTTGCAGTGGTTCTCCTCCTTTCTCTCTGACAGGTCGCAGTCTGTGTTGACAGGGGGGCAGAGGTCAACCCCGAGGCCCCTCATATGCAGGGTGCCGCAAGGGTCGGTCCTCTCGCCCCACCTGTTCAACATTTATGTGAAGCCACTGGGCGAGATCATCCGTGGTTTTGGGGTGAAGTACCACCAGTACGCTGACGACACCCAGCTGTACATCTCCACCCCAGACCACCCCAACGATGCCCTTGAAGTGATGTCCCGGTGCCTGGAGGCCGTGCGGATCTGGATGGGGAGGAATAGGCTCAGGCTCAACCCATCCAAGACCGAGTGGCTGTGGTTTCCGACGTCCCGATATAGTCAGTTGGTGCCATCACTGACTACTGGGGGTGAATCATTGGCCCCCACGGAGAGGGCGCGCAACTTGGGCGTCCTCCTGGATTCACAGATGTCTTTAGAAGAGCACTTGACAGCCGTGACCGGGATGATTTTTCATCAGGTTCGCCTGATCCGCCAGTTGCGTCCCTTTCTGGATCGGGACTCGTTATGCACGGTCACTCATGCCCTTGTCACCTCCCGCCTGGACTATTGCAATGCTCCCTACATGGGGCTCCCCTTGAGGAGCACCCGGAGGCTCCGACAGGTGCAGAGTGCGGGTGGTAATGGGAGCAACACGTAACACCCCTCCTGCGCGAGCTGCACTGGCTCCCGGTGGTCTTCCGGGTGCGCTTCAAGCTTTTGGTTACCACCTTTAAAGCGCTCCATGGCTCAGGACCTGGGTACTTGCGGGACCGCCTACTACCACCAATAGCCTCCCATTGGCCAGTACGCTCCCATAGAGAGGGGCTCCTCCGGGTGCCGTCAGCCAAACAATGCCGACTGGCGGCCCCCAGGGGGAGAGCCTTCTCTGTGGGGGCACCTACTATCTGGAACGAGCTCCCCCCGGAGATACGGAGGATCCTGGATCTGCGCACCTTCCGCCGCGCTCTAAAGACCTTATTATTTCACCAGGTGGGCCTGGCCTAATTTTCTCCCTCTTTTATAAAATTTTTTTAATTTTTAATATCTTTTAGTATTTTATATATTCAAATTTTAAAATTGGTTTTAAATAGTCTGAGGTTTTAATTTGTCTGGGCCAAAACTATTTGATTTTAATTCTATTTTTAAATTTTGTATGTATGTGTTTTATTGTTTGGCTGTGCACCGCCCTGAGTCCTTCGGGAGTAGGGCGGTATAGAAATCAAATCAAATCAAATAAATAAATAAATAAATACATATTACAATTCCCTAGTTAAATAGAGCTTTTTTTTCTTTTGTGTTTTAAAATCTTGAACTCTCCTCTTTTTCCTTAAATTTCCCATTGTTTGCACCTACCTTTTTTGGTGAGGAAAAAGAAATCTGGCTGCCTAATTTTCCAACGTTGCAGCAACAGCAAATCCAACAGCCTGCTTTACTTTCAGTTTTGTTTTTCAGCATAGCTAGGGGAAGAAAAATCTGCTTCAGCAAGCAGTAGAGCCCTGAGCAAAACAGCTGAGAGCAAATCAGCTGAGAGTCGGGAGCCGATCTAATCAAGAGCTAATTAGCCTATGCTGAAGCTCCGCGGGCCAATAAAATTACAAAAAAACACCGAACCATTTGTTAAATTGCTGGCTCGCCCGCCCCTCGCCCACCACTATTTATTGGCAATAAATAGTGGTGCGGAGGGGCGAGGCAAGACAGCAATTTAACAAACGGTTGGCCGAACCCTCTAGAAGCGGCAGAATCTCACCACTGGCTATAGGGCGGCCCTTTGAAGCCCCGCGGCAAGAATTTAAACAGTTTTTTTTCCTCTAGCCATCAGCTGGGACTCAGGAGGCAGCAATAGATTGGGAGTGAGCGGGGTAAGTGAACGGCCGGCGATCCAACAGAGCAGAGAGTGAGGGTGAGTGAAGGCGTGGCGGGGGGGCGAAAGAGGGCTTTGTCAACCCCTGTGAAATGGCCATTCAACCCCCAAAGGGGTTGCGACCCCCAGGTTGAGAACCACTGATCTATCTGATGGTTGTTTTTCTTTTTAATGGATTGATTGGATATCCTGACAAGATGTCTAAGAAAGGTAAAGGCAAAGGTTCCCCTCGCACATATGTGCTAGTTGTTCCCCACTCTAGTGGGCAGTGCTCATCTCCGTTTCAAAGCCGAAGAACCAGCGCTGTCTGAAGACATCTCTGTGGTCATGTGGCCGGCATGACTAAATGCCAAAGGAGCACGGAACACTGTTATCTTCCCATCAAAGGTAGTCCCTATTTTTCTACTTGCATTTTTTACATGCATTCAAACTGCTAGGTTGGCAGAAGCTGGGACAAGTAACGGTAGCTCACCCCATTACGCGGCACTAGGGATTTGAACCGCTGAACTGCCGACCTTTCGATCGACAAGCTCAGCGTCTTAACCAATGAGCTATCATGTCCCCATGTCTAAGAAACATCTTGAGAAAAGGGGAAGGTACTGATAGGCAACAGAACCCTGATGTTTACTGAAGAGCCAATTTAGTGTGGTTAAAATGTTGGCCTAGAAACCAAGTACTGGGCCTGCCATAGGCATGAAAGCTGGCTGGGAGACTTTATGCCAGTCACTTTTTCTCAGCCCAACCTATTGTTGATGTAGGGAAAACAGGAAGCAGGAGCATTAGGAATGTCACACCCCCGAGTTAATATGACAAAGGTGGGATAAAAATCTAATAATAATATTGAATTACTTTGGGTGGTGCTGAAAAATTGCTTTGCACTGCACCACCCAAAATAATTCATAAAAGGCTCGTGTCTGGATTTCAGGCACTTGACAATCTGTTCGCATCTACCACTTGTTGCAAGGCACCCTGTGATTATGCGATCACATTTGCAGTCTCTTCTGCCAGCTTCTGAAGAAACTGACAGGGAAGGGTCAGACAGTTCCAGATGTGTTCCTCAACAATAGATTTCAAATCTTGCACCAAGGGATTTTCCCTCTTCTCCATGCAGGAGAAAGAAAAGGACATCAAATCTGATGGAAAATGTTAACGAAGCTGGCACTTTGAATGTTTCTGAGCAGATTCTGAGAAGAAAAGGATGCTAGCAAAAGAGGGTGATTCTGAAGAAAAGCTAAAGCAAGGGTGTCAAACTCAATTTTATTGAGGGCTGCATCAGGGTTGTGTTTGACCTCGGAGGGCCAGAGGGTGTGGCCAGGGTGGGCGTGGGCATGACAGCACTCAGCCTCCTGAGCACTCTGCCAGCCAAAATGGGGCGCGTAGGTTAATTACAAAATGTGGGCTTTGCTTTGTGACATCCAGATCCAGCAAGCAAGGGGTGTGACCTGCACATAAAATACACTTTTGTTTGGTTATGAAGAAATATCCCCAAAGTCAGATGAAGACTAAATGTAGATTGACTTTTAGCTACACACCTTCCCACCAAACAGCAAATTTTGAAGCTCCAGGTAAAGAGGAATTTTAGGATGAGTAACCAGTTTACATCTTGGAGGTTCCTAAAGGAATGCTGGGAAACTCAGTATTTTAAAGAACATTTGAGGGAGGGGTGCAGAATAGCCCTTCTCTGCCTGAGGCTGTAGAGACCCAGCACCAATCAAAACACTTTTTATGAAGCAACTGATCAACACTTGAAAGGGAAAGCCACTAGTATATGAAAATAAGAGCAAACTCTACTCCCTTCTATTACTGATGATGTTACCTAGTTTGGTAAGGAAATACCAGCAAAAAAACCATCAAGCTCAGAGAACATCAAGGACCTCACAGTTCAACCCTGAGCTACAAATATTCTCTTCTATCGATAAACACTTTTTGGTTAGAGTGACTCAGAGCCTGTGTTATATGAGATGGCTCCCAGTAGATTTCATTCTAAATTTTGATATGATTTTTGTAAATAAGGAATGTAGAATTATAATGGCTGAGTCTTTGATCCTTCATACATCAAACAAAAAAAAATACTCTTTTCCATTATTCTTTTCCTGGTTCTTACTTACTTATGAGCAATCATAATGCAAAATCTTCACTTCCACCCCATTCCAGAGCAAACAGAACTCCCTCACTAACTTGCTTTCCACTTCCATTCTCCTGCATGCCACCATTTTCACTAACAGAGGCAATGCGGGCCAGTCCTTTGCTATTTCCCGGCTGGCCCTGCGGCCCAGATCTAAGCACCCCATGGGCCAGATCCAGGCCGCAAGTTTGAAACCCCTGAGCTAAAGGCTCTGTATCTCAGCATTTTGAGCCTTTCAGAATGCTGGCTTTAATAGTGTTTTCTTCTCTGAAGGAGAAAACACTATTAAATACCATTGATCTCATGACTGTTTGTAAATTGTGCAATTTGGAGAAGGAGCTTTCCAAACCATCACAGGAATATGGAATCCATGCAGGATGGAGTGAGGCAACAGAACAATAGGTGGACCTTGATGTGTAGAGGTCTGCACACCAGTGGGCTTGTCTGGCTGATACTTCTCAGCACATGGCACATTTCCATGTGCAGGTGGGTGCCAGGCCTCCCCCACTCCCTGAGACATGACCACAACAGGAAGAGCTCAAATTGTTGAGTGACGTGATCACACGTAATAACTACAATGACTTACACGTAAAATTCTGAGCTTGATTGTGATTGTAAATTGAGGACTCTCTGTATACTAATTGTAAAACTTCGATGCCAGGAGAAGAATGTTCTTTACAAATAGAACATATGCAATATACATTAGATCTATTAAAAGATTAATTATTTTAAGAGAGAGAGGGAGGGGAGCAGTGACGTTACCAGACAACCGGGTGGCACCTTAATTGGACCATGTGACTGATTGATTGGGGAAGGAGAATTTTTTTTTACTTTTAATTAGGTGAAAAGCACAGGAATTTACCTGCCTCGGAGTTTTGCTTGTATATAGGTATATTACTTGGAACCCTGACATTAAACCGACTCTGCTAATTTTCCATTCCGACTAGAGCAGCTCTCTGGGGTCCTGAGCCTTGGCTGCTACCTGATCTACCCTGGGAACAGGAAGACTCAGGGAAGATGAGATGGAGAAGAAATGGGACGAGACTGCAGAAACCTGCAGAGAGTCTCTGGGAAGCCAGCAGGACCCGCCCCCCTGGATAACCAACGGTTGGTAGAGGCAGTGGCATAGATAGTGTGCCAGGTGGGCGCCCAGCCCAAAGTCCGTACCAAGTGGCCTGTCTCTGGAGACCAGGTGCAGAAGGACCTTGATGGCCAAGGCTCATTCCAGGAGCTGGTGAGGGATCATCCCATGACCTCAACCAGAGAGTCAAGGTCAATCCTCAAGTGGAGGGTGACGAGGCCACTGGACCTGAGTGACTCCAGAGATACCAAACTGTGGTGTGCAGCCAGAGGAGGAGTTGCCGGAAAGGTCCGACTGGCTGAGCCTAGGCAGCATGGGGCATTCGCACTGGCCCGAACACACGGGATTAGTCTTGAACCAGCCAATTTTGATGTTCCCTCCTCAGTGGGACAGATGTAGCACTTCAGCCAATCCTCTGCTGCTTCTTTTAGCGCAGTCAAGCTCAGGATTATTCCTTCCCCAGAGGGGCCAGTCTACCCTCGCAGCGTCCCAGGTGACTAGCTCTCCACCACTTCCTTTGACACAGTCAACCCCACGAAGACACCAGAGAGCAGTCAACCTGCGAAGCCAACCTCAGCTCCCACCAAATTTTCTTTCTTTTTTTAAAATATTTTATTTTTTCAAACATAAACATAAAATATATCTTTCAAGAACAAAGCCTCGATCAGGTCATAGATAGGTACAATTGCTTACATTTTTTTAACCAGCTCCATTCACAATTTCCCATTACATCTTTTAAAATTAAAAATCGAAACATAAATTTTTTTAACATGAATTCTTAATCTAAACCATTATATCACCATGAATTTAATTTCCAAATAAACTTAACTCATTTTTATCTTTTAACCTCAATATCAAAACATTAATCTTAAAAAAATATTCTAACCTCTTAATCTAATTATTTACCTTACAATTTTATCACCACAAATCTTATTTTCAAATTAAATACAACTCTATTTTAATTTCAATTTATAGAACAAAATTCTATCCATATTTCTTAATCTCTAGACCCATTTCATCAAATCTTTAAATCTTAGACTTTATCACTTTAGCTTTAATTTTCTCACATTTATCATCTATTACACATTTCATATTACACAGATTTATCCCAAAATCCATATCCTCTTTTATATCTCCTACTATTATTTGGCTGATTTCCAGCATATTCTCCTCCATACCTCCAACTATTGTTTGGCTGATTTCCAGCATATTATTATTTTGGCTGATTTCCAGCATAATCTCCTCCGGACCTCCAACTATTGTTTGGCTGATTTCCAGCATCTTATCATTTATTTATTTATTTATTTATTTATTATATTTCTATACCGCCTTTCTCCCGTAAGACTCAAGGCGATGTACAGTCAAGAAAAATATAGATACACAAACATCATAAAATTGCTAATTAAAATTATTATTATAACATAGCTTGGCCCAATTAAATAGAACCTAAAATTAGATAACATTTTAAAAACATTCACAAGTTCATATGTTTAGCCCCGCTCTTGGAACATCAGGGTTTTGAGGGCACGACGGAAAGCACGGAGATCAGGGATATTTCGTATCTCAGGGGGCAGTTCATTCCAAAGGGTTGGAGCCCTCACAGAGAAGGCCCTCCCCCTGGAAGTCGTCAGTCGGCATAATTTGACTGACGGTACCCCGAGTAGTCCCTCCCTGTGAGAACGAACTGGTCGGTGGGAGGCTATTGGTGACAAAAGATGGTCTCGTAGGTACCCAGGTCCTAAGCCATGGAGCGCTTTAAAGGTGATAACTAACACCTTGAATCACACCCGGAAGACCACCGGGAGCCAGTGCAGCTCGCTTAGGAGAGGTGTTACATAGCAGCAATGAGCTGCGCCCATAATCACCCACGCGGCGACATTCTGGACCAGTTGGAGCTTCCAGGTGCTTTTCAAGGGGAGCCCCATGTAGAGAGCATTACAGTAGTCCATACGGGAGGTGACTAGGGCATGAGTGACCATGCACAAGGCGTCCCGATCCAGAAAGGGAACTGGCAGATCAGGCGAACCTGATAAAAGGCACCCCTGGCCATGGCCGTCAAATGATCTTCTAAAGATAGCCGTGAATCCAGGAGGACACCCAAGTTGCGGGCCCTCTCTGTGAGGAGCAAGATCTCATCCCTAATTGTCAGTGATGGTACCAGCTGACTATACCGGGACGCCGGAAGACACAGCCACTCAGTCTTGGAGGGGTTGAGTCTGAGCTTGTTTCTCCCCATCCAGATCCGCACGGCCTCCAGGCAATGGGACATCACAGCAAGGGCATCATTGGGATGGTCTGGGGTGGAGATGTATAGCTGTGTGTCATCAGCGTACTGATGAACACTCACCCCGAAACCATGGATGATCTCGCCTAGCAGTTTTACATAAATGTTGAACAGAAGGGGTGAGAGGACTGACCCTTGCGGCACCCCACAAATAAGGTGCTTCCAGGTCGACCTCTGCCCCCCTGCCAACACAAACTGTGAACGGTCAGAGAAGAAGGAGGAGAACCACCGAAGCACGGTGCCCCCATTCCTAACCTCTCCAGCCGGTGCAGTAACATACCATGGTCGATGGTATCAAAAGCCGCTGAGAGATCTAATAGGACCAGGATAGAGGAGCAACCTCTGTCCCGAGCCCTCCAGAGATCATCCACCAACGCGACCAATGCCATTTCCGTGCTGTATCATGACCTGAAGCCCGACTGGAATGGATCCAGATAGACAACTTCATCCAGGTATCAGGGTAGTTGTCATACCACCACACTCTCAACAACCTTCGCAACAAAGCAAACATTGGAGACTGGACGATAATTTGATAATATAGCCGGGTCCAGACAAGGCTTCTTCTTCTTCTTCTTTTTTTTTTTTTATTGAAAAGTTTTACAAAAAAGAAATACAAATTTTTCCCCCCATGTTCCCCCCACCCTTTCCCCCCTTCATCCTACTCTCCCCCCTGACTTCCCAGAGCAAAATACAAGGTATTTCATTTAATCAAACATAAACTGGATTAATCTACTTATCCTCAAAGTACTGCCTCCCCCACTGAAACCTTAACTCCACTACAAATAACCAAATACTTCTAATACTAACATTCATTCATAAGCTATTTGATATTTTCTTGTCTGATACTTATTTTGAATATAATCAATCCATCTTCTCCATTCCGATACGTATCTTTCTTACGTGTGGTCCTTCAAATACGCCGAGATTTTCGCCATTTCTGCTAGGTTTTTTACTTTCAATATCCACTCTTCAATAGTAGGCAAAGAGTCCTTCTTCCAATATTGAGCTACCAGCAGCCTAGTTGCTGATATTAAGTTCAAAATCGATTTAGTCTCTGAAACTGTACAGTTCGTAATTATACCCAATAGAAACAATTGAGGAGTAAATTTCAACCTTCTTTTCAAAATGTTCTGCATCACCCACCAAATTTTTATCCAAAATGCCTTGATTTTCTTACAGGTCCACCATATATGATATAATAGGCTGCATCATTACATTCAAATCTCCAACATTTAGCTTGCAAGTTCGAGTACATACATGTTAATTTTTTAGGATCTAAATGCCATCTATAAAACATTTCATAAAAATGCTCTCTCAAATTTTGTGCTTGCGTAAATTTAACATTTCTGACCCAAATCTTTTCCCACGTTTCCATCATCTCTGGTTCCTGAAAGTTTTGTGCCCATTTTATTATACAATCCTTAACCAATTCTGTTTCTGAGTCTATTTCCAGTAATGTATTATACAACCTTTTAATATGCATCTGACTTTGATCTCTAAACTGTTTCACCAAATTTTCCTAATCCAGACCGGACTATGATCAGTTAAAGTTCTTGGACATATCTTCGTCTTCTTCACCCTGGAAATGAAATCATTTGTGATTAGTATAAAATCAATCCTGGAGAAGGATTGGTGTCTATCAGAAAAAAAAGTAAAATCATTTTCCTCCAGGTTATGTTCTCTCCAGATATCTCTCTGTTCTATATCTTCCATCATATCAAAAAAAGATTTAGGTAGTTTTGCACGTGCTGAAGTCTTTGATCAGCTTCTTTTATCTTTCTGCGTATCAATTACTCCATTCCAATCACCCATTAATATAAAAGATTTATAGTCCCACTGTATTATTTTAGTATGTAAAAATTTATAAAACTTCTCTTGTTGCTGGTTAGGGGCATATATTCCAATAAAAAGCATTTTTACAGACTGTGTCAATAATTCAATTGCAATATATCTTCCTTGATCATCTGCTTCAATTAGATTGGTTGATAGTCCTTTCCTTACATATATGACTAGTCCATTTTTCTTCTCTGGTGCTGATGCCACAAAATTTGTACCTAATCTTGAATTTATCAAATATTTTTGGTCTGATAATCTAATATGTGTTTCTTGTAAGCAAATAACATTGTTGTTAAATTGTTTCAAGTAGTGAAATACTTTCTTTCTTTTTTGTGGTGAATTTAGGCCATTAACATTCCAAGATAGGAATTTAGTTGCCATCTTTAACCTTTCAAAGCCTTGTGAGCATCAGCTGAAGCTCCTCCTCCACCTTACTCTTCGGCCTAGCTCCCCCCACTGCTTCTGTTTTTTGGATTTCTTGAGATGGATCTTGAGATTGTTGTCCTTTTGGTTGTTGCAATTTATAAGTTGATCGGGTCAGTCGTTGTGCTTTCGTCTCTCCCTTCTTAGGTGGTTCCAAAGTTGGGGGTAAGCCCCCAAAATCCGAATCTTCTTCCATAATAATTCCTCCTGCTACAGCTTCAGCGTAGGTTTGTATCTGTTTTCCATCTTTTTCTTGTTGTAACATCTCCATTCCGTTTCCCCCCCCCCCCCCGGTGAGGGTGGGTATCCAACCTGTAAAACATTTACATAAAAATCTTTTGCCTTCCAAACTGTGTTTAACCGGTATCTTTCTCCTTTATAAGTCACTATTAGACCAGTTGGAACGTCCCATCTGTATGCCACTTGTTGATTTCTCAACTCATTTACCAGAAAGCCAAAGTCTTTCCTGCTTCTCAACGTTTTTGGAGGAATCTCTTTCAGAACCACCACCTCCTGCCCAGCCACCTGAACTTTATTCTTGTAAGAAGCTAGTAGAATTTCATTTCTGATCCTCCTAGTTGTAAAGTAAATCACCACATCTCTTGGCAGCTGTCTTTGTTTTGCCAACCAGGAATTAACCCTGTAAATTTTATCAATTTGGATTGCCACATCTTCTGGTCTTTCTTTAATTATCTCCGCAATAGCATCAGCACAAATGTCTTTTAAATTTTCTTTGCTATTTTCCTTCAGGCCTCTCAATCTCAGCGCAAACTCCATAGATCTGTATTGTAACATTACCAATTCATCATCCACTTTCTCTGTTCTAGTCATGACATCACCCATTTTGCTTTCCAAATTTAAGTTGGCTTCATTAATTTCTTCAACTTTCCCATCAAGCTGAATAACAAGGTTTGAGGGTCCTGATACAGCAAAAACAATATCATTTCTTATTTTATCGTCCTCCTTTGCAACTGCTCCCTTGATCGAGCTTATGTCTTCCTCAATTTTCTTAAATTTCCCTTCAACAAGTAATGTTAATTTGTTCATTGCTTCTCTCATTGCTGTTGCTTGATTATTTATGGCTTCTTTCATAGCTTCCTTAAAATCATTAAGTGCTGCATCTTGACTCTGGGTCTGGCTCTGTGTATCAGCCGGAAGTTGTGCTTTCTGTGTCACCATTGACACAACTGGAGAGCCTCCCCCTCCTTTAACAAGTCCTGGTTTCACTTGTCTAGAAACCATTTTTTTTCTCCCCCTCTACTCTTTAAAAGCAACAAAGTCCTTAAAGATGTTAATTTATAGTCTCTAATTTGCCAGAGTAGTTTTTTTTTTCCTCTTCCCTCCGCACTCTCAGTTCCCAGCAGTTAATAGGCAGCTAATCCACTCTCACAGCGCAAAGTTCTCAAGCACTTTCGTTTTTGGCTTTCACTTTCAAAGCCCTAACAAAGACGCCATCTTCTGCCTCCAGCTCAAATTCAAATTGAAACAAAGTAACTTCGGAGTTAAGCTCTGTACTTTTAAGGCTTGTTCTCCTGTTTTCCGCTCTGCCTGCGCTTGGGATCAATCAAACTCACTTTTAAAAGCAGGATCGGATCACGGCTTCTCGCCCTGCTTTTGCAGGGTCGTACTGGCTCCGGAGCTTCTTGGCGGGCTGACTGAGGAGCTATCACCCTCCAAGCCTCTGGGAATGATCCAGAGGACTTTCGGGGGGCTCTACTCTCGCCCACTGGCTCTCCTCTCTTTCTTTTCCCGAAGGAGAGTTTTTCACCCACTAGACAGCCGATTTGCGCTATCAAAGGGGCTTTAACCGAGATGCAGGGCTGGCGGTCATAAATGACCGTCCACGGAGCCTGCGGTGCCAACCGGAAGTCCCATGGAAGGCTTCTTGAGGAGGGACTTCACAACCGCCTCTTTCAAGGCGGCGGGAAAGACACCCTCACTCAGAGAAGCATTTATAATCCCCTGGAGCCAGCCTCGTGTAACCTCCCGGGAGGCCAGTACCAACCAGGAGGGACATGGGTCCAATAAACATGTGGCAGCGTTAAGCTTGCCCAGAATTCTCTCCACATCCTCAGGAGCCACAGAATCAAACTCTTCCCAGATAACGCTCTCAAGACCTACCCCCGTCTCCTCCCCTGGATCTACCCAATCGGAGTCCAGGCCTTCCCGAATCTGAGCGACTTTATCATGCAGGAATTGTACAAAATCCTCAGCTCGACCCTGTAAGGGATCTTCCCATACCCCCACCTGAAGTAGGGAGCGGGTCACCCTAAA
Source organism: Arizona elegans (assembly GCA_022577455.1). Lineage (NCBI taxonomy): Eukaryota > Metazoa > Chordata > Lepidosauria > Squamata > Colubridae > Arizona > Arizona elegans. The sequence goes on along the minus strand of JAKOOJ010000004.1, from coordinate 77,784,233 downwards.
CAGCACGGCTGGGCGGTTCTCTGCAGATGCAATAAGAGCGGAGAAGTAGCTAGACTTCACCGCTCTTATCGCCACTAGGTAGGTCTTAATATAAGATCTCACCTGTGTTCGGTCAGATTCAGATCAGATCGGCTTGTCCTCCAATCGCTCTCCAGGCATCTTTTCCGACGCTTCATTTCTCTCAGCTCCTCAGAAAACCAAGGAGCTAGACGAGATCGGCATCGGGTCAGAGGCCGCAAAGGCACGACGCGGTCCAAGGCCCCAGTAGCCGCCCTGTCCCAGGCGACCACCAGGTCCTCAGTCGAGTCATGAGCCAGAGTCTCAGGAAATGGCCCAAACTCCGTCAGGAACCTTTCGGGGTCCATCAGGTGCCTGGGACGGAACCATTTGGTTGGTTCCATCTCCCTGCGGTGTGTGGAAATGACTTGAAAGTCCATGTGAAGGAGAGAATGATCAGACCATGACAAGGGCTTGATGTCTATATCCCCTATTCTTAGATCATTCAGCTACTGATCAGAGACAAAAATCAAGTCCAGAGTGTGATTCCCCAAGTGGGTGGGGCCTTTAACAACCTGGGTCAGGTCCATGGCCGTCATGGAAGCCATGAACTCCCGAGCCATCTCCGACATCTCACCAGCGGATGGCAGATTAAAATCCCCCATAACAATAAGTCTGGGGGTTTCCACTGCCACCCTGGCTATAATGTAGAGCAGCTCAAGCAGGACTGCTGTTACGTGGCAGGGAGCCAGGTGCGCAGTCAGTAGGCCCATCTCAATCCCCCAACCCCACTTCACAAGGAGGGACTCACATCTGGCTATCTGAGGAACAGTGGCCTCCCTCAGGCAAAGACTTTCTCTAATGATTGCTGCCACTCCCCCATCCCTTCCCTGAGTCCTTGGCTGATGGAATGCACGGAAACCTGGCGGGCACATTTCCACAAGGGGAACTCCTCCCTCCTGGCCAAACCAGGTCTCTGTAATCCCTGCTAGGTCAGCACCCCCCTCTGAAATAAGATCATGAAAGAGGGAGGCTTTATTTACCACTGACCTGGCATTACATAACATCCGCCGTAGACCCAGAGTCTGAGACTCTGAACAACCCGGGAAACGAGCAATGCTTTGGGGGTTTTAATGTGCAATTGCTCATAAACATCGAGTGCGCACTCCCGAAACATATGGCCCCCTGCAGCCGTCATATCTGCCCCTCTCACTTACTATACTAATGCCCATCACTTCATCCCCCTGCATCCGTGTCAGATTTCTGTCCCCATCCTCCCAACCGTGATCATCAGAACCATTACCCCTTTCAGTGGATGTATGGATCCCCCCCAGATCCATTCCCACAATCCCCTTAAGAACCCCTTAAAATAGAACATTTTGGCTGATTTCCAGCATCTTTTAGTTTGGCTGATTTCCAGCATAATCTCCTCCAAGCCTCCAACTACTGTTTGGCTGATTTCCAGCATCTTCTCCTCCAGAACTCCAACTCTTATTTCGCTGGTACCCAGCATCTCTTATTTTAACTTTGTCTATTATTTAGCTATTTCCCAATATACTCTTCCAGATTAATTCTCAACAATTTCATAATATTAATCATTTCCAGCATACATTGAATTCAGTCACAATTCGTTACTTAAGTCTGTGTATCTTATATTTTCATCCAATAATACATTAATCAGTTATATTTACCCTTCTCAAATTTGTTTACAAATTTAGACTTAAAACATGTTACATCAAACAATAAATTTTCTTAAATTTGTCTCATATTGGTATGTACTCTTATATTTTTACAAAAATATCATTTTTAACCACCTATACATCAATCCTCTATTTTAAATTACCTTCTTTTATTTCCCATCTTTGTTAGTTCAGGAGCCCTCCTGTTTTTATCTAAAAATCATTTATACATTTAGCTTTTAAACATTACACTTTAATTTTATCTGCTTTATTTCTTCATTTCCCTATCAGTATAATCAATTCAATTTTATTTATTGATTAGCCCTTTGGGCCATATCAAGTGCAGAATTACAAAGAAAAATCATTACAAAGGTTTGGTAAAACAAATTAAGTAAGATTGGAATAACTCGCAATTAAAATACAATTAGAATAAAATACGATCTAAAATAAAATTGGGATAAAATACAATAATTTAAAGTACCATTTAAATATAATTAAAATTATATTATAATGTCGCCCCTGCATCTACCCAATCAGTGTTAACTGCTATTAAAATTACATGGTTAGATCAAGTGGTCATTCTTACAATCTACCGCATTTGGCTGCACCAACTTTGTCCTCCTTCCCATCAACTTTACCACAAATTTAGCAATCCATTTTACCAACTGCAAGTTGGAACCTAACAAACAATATCGCAAAAAGTGCTCTTTAGACTTAGGGATGCTGGTATAAAAGATCCTGCCCAGTTGATATTCCCTCAGGTCTGAATATAGGGGGCAATCAAAAATTACGTGGGACGTTGTTTCGACTTCCCCCGTCCCACATAGACAGACCCTTTCCCTTACAGGAATACCCTTATATCTACCCCAGAGCATATTTGTTCCAAGTTGGTCCAACCTCAATTTTGTAAAGAATCTTCTCAGGATGGGAAACAAAGGCACAGCTAAATATTTTTCTATTTTGAAAATTTGTTTATTGGCTGATAACCAGGGGCAAACTTTTACTGCTGTCACCTGTGCAATATCCGATTGGGCACTCATGTCCTTAAATCTCTGTGCAATCCAATTTCGGATCTGCCTATAGTCGTACTGCTGCCAATTTAAAGGGATACCAGAGCTAGATACCTGCTTCAGAACTCTTGATAACCAGTTATTTTTATTACTTGAGATAATCTGCTCCATTAGCGCTAATTTTGGTAACCTCCCTTCCCCCATCTCGATTATTCTCAACCAATAATAAACAGTCTTCAACAAGGCCCTAGTGCCAGTCGCATGGACTCCTGTTTCTACCCTTACTACACATGCTGGGGTTCCGGGGGACACTGCCAAAATTCTCCTCCGGAACTTATTTTGAGGGGTTTCCAGCCCAGGCAGCTTAACTGACCCCCATATTTCTGCCCCATAGGTAAGTACTGGTTTGATTTTCGCCTGGAAGACCTTTAGCACTGGGATTAATGAAGATGGAGTTTTCTCAAAAATAAGTTTGTTTAATTGAGCCATCCGAGCCATGGCCTTCCGAGCTCCGGCTTTTACCTGCTTATTCCATTTGCCATTTGTCTGAAATACTAGCCCTAAATAGGTAAATGACTGAACTTCTTCTATTCTTCTGTCATTTAAAACCCATCTCCTTATATTTTGTTGCCTGTTAAATTTCATTACCTTTGATTTCTCTATATTAATTGTCAGGCGATTTTTTTATACAATATGCTGCCAACCTCCCAAGTGACCTTCGTAGCCCCACCTGTGAGGCCGACAACAAAATTATATCATCGGCATATAACAAGCAATTGACCTGTCTTGTTCCTATACTAGGCCCATAGAGTGATGTATCTTCCAGACATTTTGGGAGGTCATTTAAATATAAATTAAAAAGTGTTGGGGCTAAAATGCAACCTTGTCTGACGCCCTTTTTTAATGGGATTGCATTTGTTACCGATCCTGACCTATTCACTCGAACTCTTACTTGGGTTTCCGTGTATAACAGTCGAATTAAATATAACAATTTCTTTTCTATTCCCATAGCCTCTAATTTATCCCATAAAATTTTTCTATCAATTGTATCAAAGACTGCCTTCAAATCTATGAATGCCACATACAGAGGTTTTTTCCAAGACTTAAACTTTGTTATTAGATGGTCCAGCACAAAACAATTATCCATAGTAGATCTTCCGCTCCTGAAACCTGACTGCTCTTCAGCTAAAGTGTTATTTCTCATTATCCAATCCTCTAATTTATGAAGCAAGTGCTTAGCATAAATTTTTGCTGAAATATCGATTAGACTAATTAATCGAAAATTATCTGGGTTATCTCTAGAGCCTTTTTTATGTAAGGGGATAATTATTGATGAACACCAACTAGCAGGAATTTGCCCTGTTCTATTGATAAAAGTAAAGAGACCCGCCAGGACAGGCGGCCACCAGGCTATGTTATCTTTAAATAACGAAGCTGGGAACACATCCTGTTCTGGAGCTTTGTTTGTCTTCAGGGAGGAGATTAAACTCCTCACCTCCGTGATTGACACTTCTTCCCACTGCGGTAAGGCTTCATATTCCTGTATCAAGCTCGGAGAGGATATAAGCTCATCAGAGCTTTCCGCTGCTGCTGGCATGACCAAATGCTTCTCCCATCTTTCTGCACTAATGTTTGAGTCACTTATTAGTTTTCTATCTCTAATAATTTTTGAGGCCTCCAACCAGAATAGTGTGGGTGAGGCCAGCTTTGGTGCCTGTTCTAGACCAGCCCATAAGTTGTCGATATAGGCGGCCTTTTTTCTCTTCAGTAGCTGCTTATATTTCTGTCTTATGGTAATATACTCCTTCTGCAGTTCCATGTTTGGGCTGATTAAGTATCTCCTAATGGATTTCCTAAGCTGTTTTTTCTTTTCCTTACAGTCATTATCAAACCATGTTGAGTAACTAGAATCAGATTGGCCCATTGGCTTGGTAGTCATGGAAAAATGCTTCAATTTATGGCATATTTCAGCAAAACAAACTATAGGCTCTTGTTCACCCGTACTGTTTGCGCATATATAAGGCTTCCATACATGGTGAAATCATGAATTCAGTCACTGCTTTGCTATCAACCCTCTTCCATGTTAATCTTTTCTCTTGGGCTATTTCTAAGTTGAGGCCTATTTATTGGATTGTTTCATTCCTTTTCCTTAAATCGGAAGAGATTGCCAGGGATGTCGCAATCGGAAGATGATCACTTTCTGGCCTTGGTAACGTCAAGACCGAAGTTGCCCCTGCTCCTAGGCTGTGAGAAACACAAAAATAATCAATAGAACTACATGCCTTGGGGCCAAAAAAAAGTTATGGGGTACCTTCTGAGCTCCGAATACTGGCCTACAATTAAGGTTACACTTGTATACCATTGTTAGAAATTTCCCAACTTTGTTCTTTTTCCTGTCTTGGGAGACCCATGATTGTTGGTTATATAAATATCCATCTGGAATTGTACAGTTTTCAATAAAAGGTTCCAACGAGGGACCCACATACGCATTAAAGTCTCCTGCCAAAATTAGAGGTGTTTTTGTAAATTTTTTACGTATATCTAATATTTTTACCTCTGGAACCTCCCACAAATCGCCCATTGCTGGATTGACGTACACATTTGCAAATATCATTGACTTCCCTTCATATGCCAAATGGATTGCTTGAAAAAATAGAGGGCCGTAATCCAAGCATATCTCATTTCCCTTCCATCCTAGTTCGGCTTTCACCAAAATGCCCAATCCTCCAGAGGCTCTTCCTTTTTTAGCTACTCTCTTTGCTGGCAGCTGCCAAATATTAAACCCGGGGAGCTCAATTGGGGTTTCATCACTGCTAACCCATGTCTCCTGCAAGGCAATTACATGGTACCTATTTAAAAATTTAATACAGTCATCTGTGAGCCAACTTCCTTTCCATCCTGCCACATTCCAAGAGAGGAAGTGCACTCTTGAAGGAAGTGATTGCTCGCTATTTCCTAGTCAGGCTTCTTGGATAATCTCTCCTACCCCTCCTCCCTCATTTACACACACACACCCATTTAATCACCTGAGTTCAATAGAAGTCTGTTTGGGCGTCGTTGCACTGCCTGTTACTTTCGGACTTGCAGGTCCAGGGGCTCTATTAATCTCTGCCTCTACGGTAAATGATTTTGCATGAGGCACCGCGTTTGTGTCGTTTCTTGGTATCATCTTTGCCACTAAGGGGGATTGGGGGATTCCTTCCTGGGTGCCTTCCATCTCCGATGTTTGTCCCACAACACTTTGCGTTATCAAATCTACTGTCTCTGGTACCTTGGGCTGTATAGACGTGGGCATCAGGCTTCCTGGGTTTATAGGCTGCTGACTCTCTGGAGCTGCATCATGCCTTGAAGGGGGTAGAGCTATCGACGCTAAAGGAGCGGCAGAGGAAATAGTCTGCTTCAGCAACTTCCTCGTCTCTTTTTTAAAGTACTTCTTGCTGCTCCATTTGTGAAAGTGAGGAAAAAGTTTCCAAACAGGCAGAATCGAATGTCTCATCTTGTACCAAGCCAATTGAAGGAAGTTTCACTTCAGCTGGGTCCAAAACCCTAACCGACATTTCCTCTGTAACGCTAAATCTCCTCCCTACCTCGGCTTTCCCTATTCAGTCCACTTTCCCAAGCAGCTGTCCCATGCACTGCCACACTCTCCCTAGGGGCTCTCTGAATTAGCGGGATGACCAGAACACTAGAAAAAACTCAGGTAGGTAAAATTTGATAATAAGCCAAGTATCCTCTCATTCGCATAAGCAGGCTTGGGAAGAGCTGTTGTTTGAACTTAAAAAGAATTCTGAAATAATTATCACATTGTGGAAGATGTTCATATGCTGCCAAATCTACTGCTCCCTTGTCACACCAAGTAAGCTGTGACAAAGAGGTCGCTATCTGTCTTTTTGAAGACCATCTACCCGCATTTATCTCAGAATTATATATATTCAATACAATCTGCTCCTTCAATAATCGTCTGTTCCCCCCCCCCCCCCACACTCCTGTACCGTGGGATTTCAGGTCCAACCAGCTCACCATCTCTTCCTTTTTTCTTTTTTTCTTCTATTGAAAAGTTTTATGAAAAATACAAACATTTTCAGCCCCCCCCTTCCCCCCTCAACCCCACCCTCCCCTTCCCACCCTCCCTTCCCCTCCCTCCCCCCCACCCCCTCCCTAGACTTCCCAGAACGAGCACAGGGTATAGCATTCACAAACCAAAAACTAAAATGTGCTAACAAATTATTACATTTCATATTTTATCCCTAGGTCCTTAACTCCTTATAACTCAGAAAAAACAAACATAAATTACTTAATATTATTTCATTCATAAGCTATATGAATCTTCTTATTCGGATACTTCTTCTGTATGTAATCAATCCATTTTCTCCATTCCGATATATATCTCTCATCTGAATGGTCTTTAAGGTATAATGAAATTTTTGCCATTTCTGCCAAATGCACAACTTTTAATGTCCATTCCTCAATAGTAGGTGGATCTTCCTTCTTCCAGTACTGTGCCACCAGTAACCTGGCAGCCGTTATTAAGTTCAAAACCAGCTTAGTCTCTATTACAGCACAATCCGTAACTATTCCCAACAAAAAAAACTGTGGTGTAAATTTAATTTTTTTCTTCAAAATATTTTGAATAATCCACCATATTTTTATCCAAAAAGCCTTAATCTTTTTACATGTCCACCATATATGAAAATATGTAGCATCTTCACACTCACATCGCCAACACTTGGGTTGTAAATTTGGATACATACAAGCTAGTTTAAATGCCATCTATAAAACATTTTGTAAAAATTCTCCCTTAGATTTTGTGCTTGTGTAAATCTTACATTTCTAACCCATATCTTTTCCCATGTTTCCATCATCATTATTGGTTCACCTACATTTTGTGCCCATTTTATCATACAATCCTTGACTAAATCTGTTTCTGAATCTATTTCCAGTAATGCATTGTACAACCTTTTTATGTGCATTTGACCTTCATCTCTTATTTGCTTTATCAAATTCTCATCCTGCTGCAAAATACCAATTTTTTGATCTCTTCATCTGGCCAGCAGCTGTCCATATTGAAACCAAGTCCTAATAATCCCTTCTTCTCTTAGTGGTTCCATGGATTTTAACTGTAATCTGTAATTCCTTATAAAGGAGTTCCTTATATGTAATCTTATCTTGCTTTTGCTCTAAATTTATGTTCTCTATCGCGTGTCTGGGTACTGTCCATATTGGTAACCTATCATTTAGTTTATATTTATACTTTTTCCAGACATGCAATAGAGCATTTCTTAATATATGACTTTTAAAAGTCTTATCTACTTTCTTATCATACACTAAGTAAGCATGCCAGCCATAAACCAAACCATATCCTTCAATATTCAATATCTTTTCCTCCGTTAAGTTTATCCAATCTATGATTGCTGAGAGGGCAGCAGCTTCATAATACAATCTTAAATTGGGCATCTTAAGACCACCTCTTTCTCTAGTACCTTGCAATATCTTTTGTTTGACTCGTGGTTTCTTCCCTGCCCACACAAATTTATTTATGCCCTTCTGCCATTCCTTCAAGTTTTCATCTTTTTTAAGTATAGGTATCATTTGAAAAAGAAATAGAAATTTTGGTAAAATATTCATTTTTACAGCGGCTATCCTTCCCAGCAAAGACAGTTGTAGTTTTTTCCAATTGTCCAACTCTTTCTGTATTTTGTGCCATAATGGTTCATAGTTGTACTGATATAATTTCGTATTTGCAGTCATAATATAGGCCCCCAGATATTTAACCTTCTTAACTACTTCAAATCCTGTTAACCTTTCTATCTCTTCTTTTTGGCTCCTAACCATATTTTTAGCTATTATTTTTGTTTTAGCTACATTTATTTTAAAACCAGATACTTGTCCATATAAGCAGATTATATCCATCAAGGCTGTAATCGATTGTACCGGTTGGGTTATGGTAACAACCAGGTCATCCGCAAATGCTCGTACCTTGTACTCATGCTGTCTAATTTTAATTCCCTTTACTGTATTCATCTCGCGTATCTTGTTTAATAAAATTTCCAGCGACAAAATAAACAATAACGGGGACAAAGGACAGCCTTGCCTTGTTCCTTTTTCTATGTTAAAAACATCTGTTAAACCACCATTAACTATTATTTGCGCTGTTTGTTTTTGATATATTGCCTTAATAGATTGTACAAATTGTTCTCCAAATTGCATCCTTTCTATTAGTTTTAGTAAAAATTGCCAATTCAATCTATCAAAGGCTTTCTCAGCATCCAAGAACACAAGAACTGCGGGGACCCGGTTGTTCCTTCCCAAATACTCTAATAAGTTAACAATTTGCCTTACATTACTCTTCATTTGTCTACCATTTATAAAAATTTCAGCAAATATTTTATAGTTTGTATTTAATAATGAAATTGGCTTATAATTTTTAGGATCTGTATCATCATGCCCTTCTTTTGGGATCAACGAGATAAATGCTGTCTTCCAAGTTGGAGGTACCTCTCCTCCCTGTTGTATATTGTTAAATAATTCTTTCAACGGTTCTATCATTTCCTCCTGTAGGGTTTTATAGTAAATAGCCGTCAAACCGTCCGTCCCAGGAGCTTTACCCACTTTCAACTGCTTAATTGCTAACGCAATTTCCTCGGAAGTTATCAATTGATTTAAACTATCCCTCTGCTCATTTGAAATTGTATAAATATTCCCTTTCTGCAAATATCTATCTATATCTATATCTTTAATTTTATCACCAGTATACAGCCTTGAATAAAACTCTAAAAAGGATTTTCTAATCAATTGTTGCTCATAAACGTCTTTACCCTTATATTTTATTCTCTCTATTGTCCTTGATTTTTGCTTTTTCCTTAACAAATATGCTAACCACCTGCCTGGTTTATTGGCATTGCAAAAAGTATTATGTTTTGCATATCTTAAATTAGTTGCCACTTGATCTGCTATTAACATATTAAATTGACCTTTCAGTAAACTGATTGCCTCTTTGATTTTCTTATCTGTTGGATTAGCTACTAAAGCCCATTCCTGTTTACTAATCTCATCTTCTAATTCTTTTCTTTTTGTCCCGTTTCTTTCTATATTTATTATTCAAATATATCAAAATTCCTCGCATATATGCCTTACTTGCATCCCATACCATTTCCATCGATGTGCCCTTTTGCATATTCATAACAAAAATTCTTTCATAAATTTTTTACACTCTTTTACATTTTCTTCATACCTAAACAAATTATCATTTAACCTCCAGGACCTCCTAGGCCCTTTCTCATACTCCAATTCCAGCCAAACTGGACTATGGTCTGTCAATGTTCTTGAGCAAATCTTCGTATTTTTCACCCTAGATAAAAGATCATTAGTAATTAATATAAAATCAATCCTTGAAAAGGATTGATGTCTTGTCTGAAAAAAAAGTAAAATCTTTTTCTTCCGGGTTTCTTTCACGCCAAATATCTCTCAACTCCCAGTCATCCATCATTTCCCAAAACGCTTTGGGCAATTTTGCTCTTGTTAACACATTTTGTTTAGGTCCCTTCTTGTCGTTTTTAACGTCCAAAACACCATTCCAATCGCCTAACAGGATACAAGTTTTATATGCCCACTGTGTCAATTTTGAATGTAGTAAATTATAAAAATTTTCTTGTTGATTCGGGGCATAAACTCCAATTACAAGTATTTTTTCTCCTTTTACTAAAAGTTCTATCGCTAAAAATGTTCCTTGATCGTCTGCTTCAATTAATTTTAGCAACTAAATCTCTTTTCAAATATATAATTATACCATTTTTCTTTTCTGGTGCTGCTGCTACGTAAGATGTACCAAGTCTTGGGTTAATCAAATATTTTTGTTCTTGTATTCTTATATGAGTCTCTTGTAAGCAAATTACTTCATTCTTAAATTGCTTGAGATAGTGAAATATTTTTCTTCTTTTCTGTGGAGAATTCAAGCCATTAACGTTCCAAGTCAAAAATCTAGTTCCCATCTCTGGGCCTTTGGAGCTTCTGAAGCAAGTCCTGATGCTCTGATCTCATTTGAGTTTTAGGTCTTGCTCCCCCCCACTGCTCCTGTTTTAGTAGTATCTTGGATCATTTCTTGAGTTACCATTTGGGATTGTTGCTGTCTTAATTCTTCCTTGAGTCTGGCTGTCACCGATCTGGTCTGTCTTTGATCCTTTGGTAACTGCAAGAAATCAATCAGCGCCAACTCTTGAGTAGCCATTTGGATTTGTAATATTTCTTCTTGATCAGCCAAAGCTCCCCCCTGAACTACTGTCAAGAGCTCTTCTGTCTCAGCTTCCATTACTTCTTTCTTTCTTTTGCCTTCTGGTGATTTAGTTGATTTGGGTGTGCCAGCCTTTAATACATTAGTATGAAAATCTCTTGCTTTCCAAATTGTATTAAGCCAATATCTCTGTCCTGAGTAAGTCACCACTAGTCCAGTTGGTACCTCCCATCTGTACTGCATCTGACGTTTTCTCAGTTCATCCACCAGAAAAGCATACTCCCTTCTAGCTCTCAAGATCTTAGGGGGGATTTCTTTCATTGTCATTACTTCCTGGCCTTCCACCCGAAGCTTGTTTTTAAAAGTAGCCTGTAAAATTTCGTTACGTACTCTCCTTGTAGTAAAGTATATAACAATGTCTCTTGGTAGATGTTTCTGTCTAGCAATCTAGGAATTAACGTGGTACAGCTGTACAGATCTGGTGCCAGCCCAGATCATTTTTTGACTCCCCCACCAGTGGTGCCAAAGCCTCAGACATCATTTCTCTCAAGTTCTCTTGTTTATTCTCCTTCACCCCTCTGAATCTTAAAGCAAATTCCATGTCTCTGTATTGTATCATTGTTACATCATCTTCAGCCCTTTGAATTCTGTTTTGAGCTTCTCCTATTTTACTATCCAAAATTTCAGAAGATTGTTTAATTTCCTCAACTCTGTCATCCACCATTTCAATATTGCCTGCCAGACACTTAAATGCCATTAATATATCATCCCTAATCCCGATTGCGAATTGCAATCTTATCTGACACAGCCTGTATCTTTTCATTAGTTTCCTTAATTTTTTCATTAGTTTCCTTAATTTTTTCATCAATCACATCAACAATTTTATTTTGGGTGACTTGGAGAGCTTGTTGCAACATCTCCAACGTTAAGGTCTGTGGATCCGCTGGAGGAGCAGGAACTTGTAATCTAGGAATATGAGCTGGGGAGCTACCAGCACTCCCAGTTCCTTTAGTAGGAACAGTTTTTACAGACTTTGAGGCCATTTCCAGTTTGAAATTAGTCTTTATATTTAATCAGAGTCAAAAAGAAGAGTTCCTCAAAAGATTTCCCAATATTAATTAACGTTTAAAATCCTCCTTCTGTCAGCACAAAAGCTTTTTTTTTTCCAGGCGAATGGCTGCCAGCAAAACGAAACTTTTCCTGTAACTTTCCGTTTCCCCTGCCCTTTCACGCTTCAATCGCCATATTGTTGCAAAGTACTAAGTGATTACTTCCGAAGGAGGCTCTAGGCATTGGAGTTAGGTAAAAAAATACTTGCAGTCTGATTTCTCCTTGCTCGTTCTGCCTGCTGTTAGTTCAAGATGTTAATTCCCTCATTTCCATTCAGCAAGATTGGTCGCGGCTTCTAATTCCGCTAATTACCAGGAGACCAGGAGACGTCCCTGGTCTGGAGCGGCTTGACAGGCTTTTAGGGAGCGTGCGCCCTTCACGCCCCAGGATCTTTCCTAGGGTGTTCGGGGGGGGGGGCTCTACCTCCACCTCCCTGCTCTTCTCTCTCCCCTTTCAAGAGAAGAATTTCTGGAGAATTTCAAGCCTCCAGAGAGCGTTTCTCAACTGTTCTGGGGCTTTAACGGAGCCAGGGAACGGACACTCTGACTCTAAGCCCTTGTCCCGGTCTGGAGCCGATTCACCCAAAGTTGCTGAGTCATTTGTCATCAAATTACGCAGAGGGTTCGCAAGCTTCCCAGCTGACTTCCTGATTGATTCTCCTCTGCCTGCAATTCCCACTCCAGGGGGGAATCCCCAAACAATGCCAAAACATCACGGCTAACCGGCAGGGAAAGGGGGGAGGATGCACGACCCACTGTTGAGTGCAAAGGCTGGCAAAATCCGTCAATCTTCTGTTGCTTTTGAGGATTGGTTCCACCTTCCTTGCTGTTTGGAAAGCAATATGCCGTCTTTCTTTTCTTCCCCTTGGGAGAGGCCATCCGGACTCCAGTCAAACACAGCTGCAAAGGTTCTTCCCTGGGGCAAATCAGTCGCTATATGAATAAGCCACAGTCAGGATCTTAGGTTGTCTGAGCACTGGATGGCTGCCATGGATAGCTGGTTTGCTTAGTAGGGAAAACTTACTTCCTCTCATTCACTAAATGCTTCACCAGCTAAAGTAAAAGCCGAGGTAAAAAGCCGGGATAAAAAGTGAACCTTTTGAATAGTAAAATTGATAGCTAAAAGTTAAAAAGTTAAAAATTAAAAATTAAAATTGAGAGTTAAAAATTAAAAATAAAAATAGAGAATAAAAAGTAAAAAGGGGAAATAAAGGTTAAAATTTATTTAAAAGTTAAAAGAGTATTTTAAAAGGATTTAAAAGGGATAAAAGGAGAGAGTAAAAAGGAGAGCAGGCACAAAACTGCTACTCACTCATCTAGTCAACTCAACAGTAGTACCATTTCCCTATCTGTCCATAAATGTTCGACTTCAAGATCCATATTTCCATATTAGAAACTCCATATATCACTTTAATTCTTTTGTAACCTCTGCTCCATGTAAAATCCATCAATTCCCTTTTATTCCTGCGCCACACCTTTTGTTGCTAAGCCAGTTAGTTCCGATTTTAATAAATCGAGTGTATTTCTTCTTTCTTTGTAGACTCACCCAAAGACAGAATAGGAATCTCCAAAATCCAAAAGTCTATAGTTGGTTTCAAACTAATCCAAAGTAGATAACAGTTCAAAGTGTTTTTTTTCCAAACAGAAGGAGGAACTCTGCAATCCACATTCCGTTTAGTCACAGCAATCCCCATTTTATAGCTATTATGTAACCATAAGTTTGTCTCTCTTCTTTAACTTCCCAAAAGTGTTAAAACTCTAAAGTAACGCTTCTCATCCCCAAAGTCAAAAACCCTTGGTTATTTTCAAAGTAATCCAATTTAAGTAACAAAACACATTGTTTCTCTTTCAAGCCGAAAGCAATCTATAATTCACACTTTCACTTAGTCACAGCAATTCTCCATTTTGTCAATTATGTGATCATCCGTTTGTCTCTGTTCTTTTAGCTTTTAAAGTTATCAGGTTCCTATTTATCGCTTTTTTCTTTTTTCTTTCTCCAAGAGTAATCTATTCCAATTTTTAAAAAAAGTTTCTCAATTTTCTAATTTGTTTCAATAAGCAGATTATTCCAAATCGGTCCGTAATACATTAAGCTCCTTAATGGGTTTTTTCCTCCTGCAAATTATTTTACTAGATCTTCTTACCTCACAGATCCATAGCCGCTATTTAAGGCTATGGGGTTACTTGTAAAGGTCCATGTTCTACCATTTTTCCCGCCTGGATTGGTGTCACTCATGTGGCTGCAGAACACTTCACTCTTTTCTTCTTCTTTCTTCCTCCTGCACAGTGCTTCTCTGGTTTACCCCGGCTTCGAGGCAGTTGCCATGGCTGCCACACCCCTGCCACCGGCTCAGAGGGTTTCCTCTGGCCGAGAGGAACAGGCAGGAACTTGCCTGTTCCTCTTGGCCATCCAAGATGTCCCTCTCTTTCCCCTGTCCCTACAGGACAGGTTCAGTCCGCAGACCTGTTGGCGGCGGTTCGACAGTCGGGGTTTTTGTGGGGCTCATCAGAGCCCTGCCATTTCCCCGACTGAATCGCCGTGGCGCCAAACCGGAAGTCGGCTCCCACCAAATTTTCAAGTACCACCTGGCTGGACCTACCACCTGGGGCATGGCTGGTTCCAAGTGCAGTGGACACCTACCCGTACCACCAGCATGGGTTGCAGCTCCACCAAGCTTCAGAACTACCTTCAATGGAGACCCAGACAAGCTAATGTTCTACCTGAACAGGTCATGGGTCCACACTGGTGAATACAGAAGCAACTACCCCCATGACACAGCGATAGTCCAGGCCATCGCTGACAACCTAATGGGGGAAGCAGCAGAGTGGGTGTCCCAACTATATGAGGACACACCAGAGCTGGCAAACGTCAATGTTTTCCTGCAGGAGCTGAGGGCCAGATTCAAAGATGAATCCCAAGTTCAGGAAGCCGAGAAGGAAATCAAGGGGATGAAACAGAGGGGCTGCTCAGCCAGAGTATATCCAAGAGTTCAGGAGAGTTGTGGAAAACTACAGCAATGGCCTGAGCAGTTCCTGGTCTACTTTTTAAAAGAAAGATTGGACAAGGAGCTACTTCATACCTGCATCTACCAAGGAGTTCCCAAACGAATCCACAAGTGGCAGTGGACATGGATCTCGAACTCCATTGACCAAGCAGAAGAGCAGTCGAGGAGAGCCTCCATGATTAAAAGCTTCCAATGCGGCCAGCAAGACCACCAAGAGGCTGAGTGCCTGGCCCCATTCCCATCCCACAAGCAAAGACCTGAGTTGGCCAAGCTGAAAAAGCCTCCATGAAAAACTATGGAGAAGGGAAAATTTGCCCATCAAACCATCGAGGTCTCCCTTCAGTGGGAACTCCCATCCCGGAGACCCAGATGCCAGCAGCCTACAACAGCAATGATGACAGCGAGGACAATCCGATGGTGTCACCATCCATCCCTTCACCATTCAGTCAAGGCTAGTGGTATCCAAGACAGGAGCAGGGGGGGAAACAGAAGGAATCATTGACATGGGCTGCACCCGGTGTCTGATCAGTCTGCCCACAATTCTGAAGCTATGAACCAGGACAAAGCCTGTAGCCTACCCCATACGCTTCAAGCAAGTTGATGGGTCACTAATAGGAGGAGGAGCCCCAGCCACACTCCTAAAGGAGCCCCTGAAATTAGAGATGGGCCGACACTGGAACTGATCCAATTCGTAGTGGCACCAAAAATGACAGAAGCAGTGATTCTGGGTCTGGCATAAATGGACAAGTGGGGCCCCACCATCTCCTGGAAAGATGGCTACAGAAGCTGAGAACAGGCCCCCTCCCCCTCCCAATGCTGCTGTGGAAGGAGCTGGCCAATGACTGAACAGCACTAAGTGAAGCCTCAAAGCAGCCCTCAGGCACTCCCCAGTTGCCCAGAGAATACTGGGATTTAGTGAGGATGTTCAGTGAGGATTGCAACACATTCCCCGCCCCTGCAACTGCACCATAGAAATCGTACCGGGGGCAAAACTACCCAAGCCCAAGATGTACTCCATGACCCCCAATGAGATGAGAGAACTGAGGGAGTACATCAACACCAAACTAATCCGAGGGTTCATATAGCTGGCAAAATCCAGAATGGCTGCCCAAGTCCTCTTTAAAGAGGAAAAAAAAAAAGACATGTCGGTGAGGCCCTGCATGGATTTTAGAGGAATTAATGTATGTGTGAAAAACACATACTCCCCCTCATGAATGATATGCTGGCCCACCTAGCCAAGTGAAAGGTGTTCACCAAGCTAGACCTACGAGAGGCATACTACTGGGTGTGAATTAAAAGAGGAGATGAGTGGAAAGCCGCCTTCAACTGTCCCTTAGGGGACACTTTTTTTTCCTCCAATTTTTATTTATAAGTATAAACTAAACAGAACAATGAAACGTACAAAACATAAAAATATATAAACATCCATTTCAATACATGTCCAATTTGTCGCAACTATAATATATATTTCTCTTTGTATTTTGACTCTTCCTTATTTGGTCATTCCCTTTTATCTATCTAATATTGATCTTTGTTGACCTATGTCTGTTCTTTTTTTCCATCATATTATATTTGGTCATTTTATTTACTTCCTATTGCTTCATCTCTTTCCTATCTTTCAACCAACTATATCACTTTTCCCATACTAAATAAAAGTCATGTTCTTCCCTATTTTGTAATTCCTTTGTGAGTCTATATAATTCCGCACATTCCATAATTTTATTGATTACTTTATCTGATTTTGGTATATCACTACTCTTCCAGTGTTGCGCGTATAGTATTCATGCTGCTGTTATCATATGTATAATTAAATAGGGGACACTTTCAATTCAAAGTGATGCCCTTTGGGTTGCATGGGGCCCATCCAGTCTTTATGCAACTGACAAACAAGGCGCTACATGAGCACCTGTATAAAGGGATCTTTGTGTACCTGGATGATGTTCTCATTTTCACTGAGACCCTAGAAGAGCACATTAAATTGGTGTGCCAAGTGCTGGGAAACTCGCTGCTAAACTATACGTAAAGCTGTCAAAATGTGAATTCCACAAGACTAGCCTAGACTACCCGAGTGTCAAACGAGGGCATAGAAATGATCCTGGCTAAAGTTAAAGTGATCTTAGACTAGATCAACCCCCTCGCACACGAAAACAGCTTCAGAGCTTCTTGTGGTTTGCTAACTTCTATAGCAATTCATTCTCTCCTTCGCTGAAATTGCCCTGCCCATCATTGAGCTATTAAAAACTGAGAGGGTGGCACAGCAACCACAACCCCTAAACTGGACTTTAGAATTCCAGTGGGCATTCGGGGTGCTGAAAGCCCTATTTGCCAAGGAGCCAATCCTCAGGCACCCTAATCCAGAACAGCCTCTGTTCTGTTCCCCTTCCCCACACAGGCAAACACATAACCAGGCACGCCTGCCAAGATTTTATTAAGCAATCAGACTAGAAACCCTTGCAGATAAGAGTTTTGGCAGTAAACTGCGAAATGCCTGCAAAGTCAGTTTTCACTCACAGTAAGCAAGAGAGAGTTTATCTTCAGTCCGATTCAGTAGCAAAAAGTAATCCACGAAGCAATAGTTCGCCAAAGTCCAATCCAAATATGCACAAGCCAGATTTCAGGTAACACGATGTGACACTCAGATTTTTAACTTTGACCGTCACAAAGCCTGAAGAGCAATCACACCCACTTTTATTCCTTATAGGGTGTGGCTCAGTGACTCAGCTCAATCTCTGGCCCTCCCACACCTCTTTCGTTACTGCGCACGCTTCTTCCTCCGACGCTGCCTGGGATCAAGCCAGGATTCATCATCCCCGCTTCCTATCAGTTGTTGTTCTGATAGGCTTTCCTCCTGGCATATCCCAGGCTGTTCCTCTTGGCCTTCGGATGGAACCTGAGGCATTGCCAGGGAGGAGGGTCCTGGAGAGGGAGGCCTTATCAATTCCTCCCCATCACCTTCTGAGTCTTCTTCCTCTGTTAGGACAAGCTCGGGAGTCGGGGTCACAACAGCCCTTCATAGTCCAAGCCGACACCAGTGATGAGGCCATCACAGCAGTTCTCCTTCAGAAGAACTTGGAATCAGATTGGATTTAGTTTTCTGAAGATTCGGAGCTTTCCTTTGGAGTTTCCTGTGGGGCACATGCATTGTGTCCTGCTATGAAGGCTTCCAAATGTTCAGTCGAGGATGGGGGTGGAAGTGCCTGGTTCATGCCCCACTGTGGAAGCGTCACAGGTGTTTAAGGGCACAGATGGGGGGGTGGAGCTATTGTTGCCAGGTGGAAGGAGTTGCAACACCCCCGTGGCCCATTGTAAGTGTGAATGGTCTACCAAGCACTGCGATGGCTGTAACTTCAGACATCGGTTTTAAGTGTCTTCATTCATGACCAATGTAATTCTGAATGATCACTGAATGAACGGTGATAAGTGAAGGATAACCTGTAACATCTTTTAATTTTTATTTCTGAAATTTCATAAGTCTTTTACATGTCTACTGTGTTAAGACTGTTAAGTTATAATAGCTCCTCACATTGCAACATCAATCATTGCTGGAAAACAAATGGATATATAGACAGTTTATCCAAACATAACATAATTAACAAATTCTAACATAAAATATTTCAACTTAACTATTTGAAACTTATTCTAACTACTCTTACCCTTCTGTTTGTTTATTTTTGCCTGCAAATCAGTATTGGCTTCTGGTGACTACCTGGATGAATACCTGCATTTTTTTTTATTGAAAAGTTTTACAGGAAAAAAAAGGATTCCCCCCCCAATATTACCCCCACCCTTTCCCTCCCCTCATCCCACCTTCCCCCCCAGACTTCCCAGAGCAAAATACAAGGTATTTCAGTTAACAATCATAAGCTAAATTAACCTATCTATCCTCAGACTACTAAATCCTCGCCTGAAACCTTAACTCCACTATAGATAACATAATGCTTCTAATACTTAACGTTCATTCATAAGCTATTTGATATTTTCTTGTCTGATACTTATTTTGAATATAATCAATCCATCTTCTCCATTCCGATACGTATCTTTCTTGTGTATAGTCCTTCAAATACACTGAGATTTTCGCTATTTCTGCTAAGTTCGTTACTTTCAGTATCCACTCTTCAATAGTAGGCAAAAAGTCTTCCAGTATTGCGCTACCAACAGCCTATCTGCTGATATTAAGTTCAAAATCAATTTAGTCTCTAATACTGTACAATCCGTCGTTATACCAGTAGAAACAATTGAGGAATAAATTTCAACCTTTTTTTTAGAATGTTCTGCATCACCGACCAAATTTTTATCCAAAATGCCTTGATTTTCTTGCAGGTCCACCATATATGATAATAGGTTGCATCATCACATTCACATCTCCAACATTTAGCTTGCAAATTCGAGTACATACATGATAATTTTTTAGGATCTAAGTGCCACATCTATAAAACATTTTATAAAAATTCTCTCTCAAATTTTGTGCTTGCGTAAATTTAACATTTCTGACTCAAATCTTTTCCCATGTTTCCATCATCACTGGTTTCTGAAAGTTTTGTGCCCATGTTATCATACAATCCTTAACCAATTCCGTTTCTGAATCTATTTTCAATAAAGCATTATACAACCTTTTAATATGCATCTGACCTTGATCTCTAATCTGTTTCATCAGATTTTCCTCATTTTGCATAACACCAATTCTTTGATCTTCCCTCCATCTAGCTTGAAGCTGACCGTACTGAAACGAAGTATAAATTATCCCTTCTTCTTTTAATACATCTAAAGATTTCAATTGCAGCTTACCCCTTTCCAAAAGAAGAAGCTCTTTATAAGTAATCACCTCTGTTTTTTGCTCTATACTTATATTTTCTATTGCATGTCTGGGATTTGCCCATATGGGTATCTTATACCCCTCATATAAGCCTTACTAGCATCCCAGACCATTTCCATAGAGGTACCCTTGTTCATATTAATAGCAAAAAAAAAATTTCATTTGTTTTTTAAGCTCTTTCACATTTTCTTCATATCTAAATAAATTTTCATTTAACCTTCAAGACCTCCTTTCTCCCCTCTCCTGTTCAAATTCCACCCAAACCGTACTATGATTAGTTAAAATTCTTGGACATATCTTCGTCTTCTTCACCCTAGAAATAAAATCATTTGTGGTTAGTATAAAATCAATCCTGGAGAAGGATTGATGTCTATCAGAAAAAAAAGTGAAGTCTCTTTCCTCCACATTGCGTTCTCTCCAAATATCTCTCTGTTCTATATCTTCCATCATATCAAAAAAAGATTTAAGTAATTTTGCACGTGTTGAAATCTTTGATAAACTTTTTTTATCTTTCTGTGTGTCTATTACTCCATTCCAGTCACCCATTAATATAAAAGATTTATAATCCCATTGTATTATTTTAGTATGTAAAAATTTATAAAACTTGTCTTGTTGCTGATTAGGAGCATATATTCCAATTAAAAGCATTTTTCCAGTCTGTGTTAATAATTCAATTGCGATATATCTTCCTTGATCATTCTGCCTCGATTAAATTAGCTGATAATCCTTTCTTTACATATATAACTAACCCATTTTTCTTCTCTGGCGCTGATGCCACAAAGTGTATACCGAATTTTGAATTTATCAAATATTTTTGGTTTAATAAGCTAATATGTGTTTCTTGCAGACAAATAACATCATTGTTAAATTATTTCAAGTAATGAAATACCTACTTTCTTTTTTGTGGTGAATTTAGGCCATCAACATTCCAAGATAGAAATTTAGTTGCCATCTTTAGCCTTTCAAAGCCGCATGAGCATCAGCTGAAGATCCTCCTCCACCTTACTCTTCGGCCTAGCCCCCCCACCCCCCACTGCTTCTGTTTTCTGAACTTCTTGAGATAGATCTTGAGATTGTTACATTTTTAACTGTTGTTCTTGAAGTTTATAAATTGATCGGGTCAGTCGTTGTGCTTTCGGTTCTCCCTTCTTAGATGGTTCCAGAGTTGGGGATAAGCCCCCAAGATCCAAATCTTCTTCCATGATGATTCCTCCAGCTGCAACTTCAGCATAGGTTTGTATCTGCTTTCCATCTTTTTCTTGTTGTATCACCTCCATTTTCTTTTTATCCCCCCCCCCCCCGGGTGAGGGTGGGTATCCAGCCTTTAAAACATTGACATAGAAATCTTTTGCCTTCCAGACTGTGTTTAACTGGTATCTTTCTCCACCATAAGTCACTATTAGACCAGTTGGAACGTCCCATCTGTATGCCACTTGTTGATTTCTCAGCTCATTTACCAAAAAGCCAAAGTCCTTTCTACTTCTCAACATCTTTGGAGGGATCTCTTTCAAAACCAACACTTCTTGCCCAGACACCTGAACTTTATTCTTGTAGGAAGCTTGTAAAATATCATTTCTGATCCTCCTGTTGGTAAAATAAATCACCACATCTCTTGGCAGCTGTCTTTGTCTTGCCAGCCAGGAGTTAACCCTGTAGATGTTATCAATTCGGCTTGCCACATCTTCTGGTCTTTCTTTAATTATCTCTGCAATAGCATCAGCACAAATATCCTTTAAATTTTCTTTGCTGTTTTCTTTCAGGTCTCTCAATCTCAAGGCAAATTCCATGGATCTGTATTGTAACATTACCAATTCATCATCCACTCTCTCTGTTTTGGTCATGACATCTCCCATTTTGCTTTCCAAATTTAAATTGGCTTCATTAATTTCTTCCATTTTCTCATCCAGCTGAATAACAAATTTTGACAATCCTGATACTGCATAAACAATATCATCTCTTATTTCATCATGCTTTATTGCAACCACTTCTTTAATTGACTTTATATCCTCCTCAACTTTCTTTAATTTCCCTTCCACAAGTACTATTAAGTTATTCATTGCTGTAGCTTGATTATTCATGACTTCTTTCATTGCTGTAGCTTGACTATTCATGGCTTCTTTCATAAAATCTTTGAAATCATTAAGAGCAGCCTCCTGACTCTGTGAATCAGCCAGAAGTTGTGCTTTCTGTGTCACCACTGACACAACTGGAGGACCTCCCCCTCCTTTAACAACTCCTGGCTTAACTTTGTTAGAAGCCATTTAAAAAAAAAAAAGATCTTTTTTCCTTTCAAAGCCACAGAGTTCCTTGAACAATTTTAAAAAGTTTGTAATTTATAGTCTCTAATTTATCAGGCAAAATAGTCTTTTCTCCACAAGCTCTCAATTCAGCAGCTTTAATCCACTCTCACAGAAAGTTCTCAATAAGCACTTTCGCTACTGACTTTCACTCTCACACCCATAACAAAGGCGCCATCTTCAGCCTCCAGTTCAAAGAAATTCAATTTGAAACAATGTAAGTCCGGAGTTACTTTATGGCTTGTTCTCCTGTTTCCGCTTTGCCTGCGCTTGTAATCAATCAAACTCACTTTTGACAGCAGGATTAGTCGCGGCTTCTAGCTCTGTTTGCACAGAGTTGTCCCGGATTCGGAGCTTCTTGGTGGGCTGACTGGGGAGCTCTCACCCTCCAAGCCTCTGGAATTATTCCAGAGGATCTTCGGGGAGCTCTACTCGCACTCACCGGCTCTCCTCTCCTTCTTCTCCCGAAGGGGAGGTTTTTCAGCCGCCAGACAGCCGATTTGCACTGTCAAAGCGGCTTTTACGAAGTCGCGGGGCTGGCGGTCTAAGGAGACCATCCACGAAACCTGCGATGCCAACTGGAAGTCATACCTGCAATTTTCTTGATAAGACTTTTGTAAGAGGTTTGCCAGTGTCTTCTCACTGGTGCTTGGAGTGACAGGCACAAAGTCACCTAGTTGACTTTGTA
Source organism: Arizona elegans (assembly GCA_022577455.1). Taxonomy (NCBI): domain Eukaryota; kingdom Metazoa; phylum Chordata; class Lepidosauria; order Squamata; family Colubridae; genus Arizona; species Arizona elegans. The sequence continues at coordinate 77,761,408 of JAKOOJ010000004.1, read as the reverse complement.
CCTACTTTGTACCTAAAGCAGAACTAGAACTCTCCCAGTTTCTAGCTTAATGTCTTAACTACACCACCAAACTGGTTCTGTTTTACCATCCAATGAGGCAAAATTGCAAGCCTAGTTCTCAAAGCAGTAAGTCTTATTTGCAAGCAAAACAATCATGGTTGAAAATACAATTAATTACAAGGGGGGGGGGGGGAAATCTGGATATCAGTATCGTTATAAAAATGGGAGCCAGGTCAGTCTAGTGGCTAAGATACCAGCAAGTTCTACCTTAGCCATGTAAGCCAGCTGTGTGAAAGGTTGAACCAGTCACTTTCTCAGCCCAACATAATGCATAGGGTTGTTGAAATTGTGGGGAAAATAGGTGAAGGAAGGTATATTGGATATGTTTGCCACCTTGAATTATTTGTAAAAATAATAAAGCCAAGTTATTAAATCTATATAAATAAAAATGTAAACATCCGTTTGTACATAACCACACATCTCTGAAAGTTCACCGATTGCTTTCAAATTTTGACATCGTTGCATTTGACTAAGGGCGTGTTTTTATATACCTATATTATATACGTGTCACACCCATGACAGGTAAAAACATGAAAAACATTGGAAGACATTGAAAGACATTGAAAAACAGCGCTATCTGCTGGATGTAAAACCAACATGGCAGCCTCCCAGCCTTGATTATGCTCAACAGATTTCTGCTCTTTATATTTAGACTCTCCACATTCCTTCCATGAAACTGTGCATTTGGAAGGCAGAGACGTCCGAGGACCATATCCTGCCACCAGGCTCGGCAGGTAGGCAGCCGGCTCCCCATCGGGAAGTCCTCGCAGCCGGCACTTCTAGGGCTGGGCGGGGCCCACCCGAGCCTGGCTCTGACCTCTCCCTCCCCCTGCCACCCTGCGAAGTAGCCTTGCCCGCCGCTGCTGCCCATCCCCCTCGCCAGCCACTCTCAGGGCTCCCTCCAAGAACATCTGACAATGAGGCTGCCTGGATCCGCCGAGTGGGAACCTTCCGTCCCTCGCCTGGCCCGAATTGCGCCTGGCCCAGCACTACCACCAGCCCCAAGGTCAGAAAGACCAGCTGCTAACTGGTGCTATGCGAATATGGTCAGTGAGCGGGAGATGGAGGCAACTGGAGCCTCGGGGTCGCCTTTGACCAGTGCTGCCTTTGATTCCCAGGTGGGCGCTCTGGCAGTTCATGGAGCCTACACAAAAATTTCGCCCTCTGGCAGAAAAGGGGCTCCGGGGAGGCTCCAGGGGGCTGAAACGGGCAGGAGGGAGGATGGCTGGCCCTCCTTTGTTTCGCCTGGAAGAGCGGGGGATTTAATCATTCCTCTGCCCTTGGCAGGCTGGGGAGAACTGTGCAGCAGGGGTCCAGTGAGGTGTGCGTGGCTCCTGGCTTTGCCGCTTTCTTCCTTTGGGCGGGAAGACCCAAACCAGTCTCAAACCCACGCTGCACCCCCTCCCTCCCTCCCTTCCCTGCTATGCGTCTCCCCGTCGAGCCCCCAGAGAACATCTGTGTAGGGAGGACAGAGGGCCCCCTCGAGTTTTTGCTGTGGTGCGGAGAGCTGCGAAGGCCTAGCCTGAAAAGGTAAGGGCGATGGCAGGGGATGCAGAAGAGGCCGGGCCAGAGACAGAGATAAACAGAGAGAGGGGGGGGGGAGAGAGAGACATAGAGAAATATAGAGATGGAGGGGGGGAGACAGACACATACAGAGATACAGAGAGAGAGGGTGGGAGAGAGAGACATAGAGATACAGAATGAGGGGGAGAGAGAGACACATAGAGAGATACAGGGGGGGAAAGAGAGACAGAGAGATACAGAAGAGAGGGGGGAGAGAGACAGAGAGATACAGAGAGAGGGGGAGAGGGAGACACATAGAGAGATACAGAGGGGGGAGAGAGAGAGACATAGAGATACAGATGGGGGAGAGAGACAGAGAGATACAAAGAGAGAGGGGGAGACAGAGAGGGAGGATTCTGTGGTTCCCATTGTTTTTTAGCAACTGGTTCTCTGTCCTAATGACCAGCTGGGTAGGCATGGCTTGGGGGCTGTCATATGACTGATGAAAGTGAGTGACGTCGAGTTGGCCATGCCCACCAAATGTTCGTGGAGTTTGGAACTTCAGCCTCGCTCTTTCAGCCCAGCGGAAGCACCAGACTGGGCCACAGCAACGCGTGGCCGGGTACAGCTAGTAAATAAATAAAATAAGACATGAAAAAGATATGGGTATCCTTATAGAACAAAATGGCGCACTTTTTCAATACTTCTGCATAAATATTACCTAAAATGCAATCTGTTCTCCACAAAAGCCTTAAAAGAAAATAGGGGAAACAGAGTATTTTATCTACTAGGACTTGTGTGAAGAACAGATTATGCTTTAAGTCATATTTATGGAGACATACCGAAAAAAATCAAAATGATTAAGCCCTACTGTAACTGAGTCACAACATGTTAAGGTTGCAATAAAAAATAACTGAAATTATTCTAAGAAGTAATGAAAGACCTCCTTAAAACCTGTTTCCCCTCTTTATCAAAACAGTACTCTTCTTCTATTGCCAATTATCCTGAAATTGCAGAACAAGGATAACATCTGGTCTATGCCAAAGCAAGGGTATAATGTTTGGGGAGAGATTGTTTACACATTTTTGTTTTATTAAAACTAGTTGCAAATTATATTAAGAAATATTACAATCAGTCAAAAGGAAGATAGAAGTCCTATAAATGTGAATATGAACCTTACCTTTCAATTTAATGAAAGTTGTTTTGCACAAACACAAAATGATCTCTGAAATATTGACATTACATTAAACCCACTATTAATCTTAATGCATCTTATCTATAAAGTTTAAAATTCACTTTATTAAGTGAAATAAAATTTGTTTAATGAAGTCATTAAAACATGACAGTGGGTTGCTGTAGCAATCATAATTTCAAATTAGGGTCATTTGGTCAATGGGGGGAAATATGTCATAACTTTTAATGATTGCCAAGACTGTTAAAAATTTAGGACTATTTATAATAGATTTGAAGTGCAGATAGCTAGATTTAATTTGAACGTAAGGTTTTTATGGCAATCTCTACATAACAATGACAGAATTAATCAGGGAGGTTGTTAGTACTCCATTTCTGCATGCTTTGAAGAAGTTGGAGCGCCACATCTCAAGAGACACATCACTTTTTCTAAAGTCTCAAAGGAAAATCTCCCCTGATAATTTTAGCAACCATCCAGCTCTAGTACATGAAAACATAGAATCAAAACTTAAAACCTGGTTTGGTAACTAGCAACAAGTACAGCTGCTACAACTGGGAAACCGGAAGCGTCACAGCGAGACTGGCTGGAAATTAGGGGCTTCAATGAGCCCGGCGAAAATCCAGCCAGACAAACTGCTGTTGGTGGGTCTTCGGACCGGAACTGTCTTGTAGGGACCGGTGAAGAAGGAGAGGAGCCTTGGATGACCAAGAGGAACAGGCAAGTTCCTCAGAAGGTAGGAGGCAGCTCTTCGATCCGGCAGCAGGGGCGGCAGCCATTTAAAATGACCACTTCGAAGCTGGGGCAACCGGAATAAGATTTTGTGCAGGAGATTTTGGACAGAATACTGATACCGGTTAAGTGATTGGCCAACTCACAGGTAAAAGTTTTTTTTTAAAAAAAAACAAACTCTAATAAAAGGACCAGGTGAGGAAACGAGCGACTAATTGGCACTTGGGAATTTTAGAGGAGGGAGAAGAACAAAGAGGAATTTAAAGTACTATAGCCCAGAAAAGAAAACTTTATATTTGGATCTAATATTGGATTTGGAGAAATTAAAACTAATAAAAGAAAAGGAAACCAGAGGGAAAGTATTTTTGAATGAAGATTTGAAATAATTTTGACAATTTTGAAGTTTGAAGGAAGAACAAGTAGGTGGTCAAAATATTAAAGGAAATTTTACAACTGGATTTAAAACTGAATTTGGAGAAATTAAAAACAAAAAAAGGAAAAGCAATTTGAGAGAAAATATTTTTAATGTGGATTTAAAGTACTTGTGTAAACTGGATACTTTATTGTTTTAAGAATTGTGGATTGGAGAGAGACATCTGCTGGTGGAAAGAAAACACAACGATTGGCCTTAAAATTCAAGGAAATAATTACAGTGACCTTGATCATGATAAGAGCTGTGAGAAACTTTAAGGAGTATTTGTTTTGTCTTAAACTGCTTGGTCTCGACTTCTAAAGGAGGTGTCCAATAATAAAGTGTTAAATTAGAGTGGATTGGACAAACATTTGTACTGGATATTAGCTGGAAAGAAAAAAAAGACTATATGGACCTAAATCTAAATAATTTTTTAAACTGACAATATGGAGCCTTGGATGTGTGAGGAATTAATTCAGATGCTTAAAAATGTGCATGAATCAAGAAAGGGCAACAAAAAGTTAGAAATTTTGTTAGAGCATATAAAACAAGAAAAAGAGAACATAAATGAGAACAAGAAAACAATGTTGAAGAAAAAATTGAAAGCAAAAAGTTAGATTACACTGGGATTTACAGTGGCAAAAAAAAGGATGGATAAGGGGGAATATTTCCCCCCAAAAAAGCAAACTAAGGGAAGAGAAGGAAATGGGAAAAATTTAGATAACAGTGGGGGGCGAATTAAGCGAGTGATAAAGTATTCAGGAGAAAAGACACAATAAATATAATTTTTTAAAAAAAAGATAAGAAAATGGGATGAAGGGAGAGAATTATTAAAAAATGGAATTCTGAAGAGACCAAGAGAAAATGGTTAAAAGGGGAAGAATAGTGGAAAAGAAGAAGGGAAATAAAGTATAAATTAGTAGATCTAAGGGAACTGTATTAATATTAGTAATTGTGAATGCAAAAAGTAAATATGATGATGTATACTGTGTATTGTAAAATAGAACAGATGAAATATGAAGCGGTAATTAGGTTTAATTATGAAAATAATTGAAATTAAGATACAAAATGGAAATGTAAAAAAAAGGGTGATGGGGATTTGGAAATATGTTGTAAATGATGAAACAAAATAATTAACTGATGCTATAACAGAAATTAAGAATTAAGGGCGGATAGTGATATTGCTTATTATGTATTAAGAAGAGATATGATGTGAAAGATCAATTAAGTTAAAGGGTTTCAATCTAAAAATTGAATAAGATGAAGTTTATTGTTTATAACCAAAAATATGATGGGGATTATAAGAAATATACTTTATAAATAGAGAAATAAGATAAATAATTGAAGTAACACTAAGAAATCAGGATTTAAAGGGCGAATGATGATACTGTTCATATATTATGTATAAAAAAAGATTAAGATAAAAAAGTATAGAAAAAGAATATCATGGCAGAAAATGAAAATTCTAAATTGTATCTGGAAAAAACAAAAAAGAAGATTGGAATAGGTTATAAAAGTCAATATGTAATTATGTTATAAGTTGTAAAATATGTGACCCGGTCAATACTCTGTTCATAAAATGGACATTGTCTTACCTGAATGTCCTTTTTAGGAACGCTGCGTATACACTCCAGCATTGGGAAAATCCTCGTATCTGACAGCAACTGAGAGAACTTTTTTTACTACTTAACTTCCTACTCTGTGCTCTCTCCACGCCCCCTTTTGCACACGAATCCCCAGTCTTGAACGAAGACACAAGAGGTGAACCACAAACAAATTTATTAAAACACTCAACCACAAACAAACATAACAAAGGGGAGGGAAATGGAGTGTATATGCAGCGTTCCAAAAAAGGACATTCAGGTAAGACAATGTCCACTTTCCAGAACGCTGCTACTACACTCCAGCATTGGGACATACCCAAGCCTAACTTCCAGGGTCGGGCAAAACACTAGTCCCGTCAGCAGACCCAGACACCACTGCTTGTAAAATTCGCCTAGCAAAGGACGCCTCAGCCGAGGCGTAAGCATCGATCCGATAATGTCTTATAAATGGCGACAAAGAAGTCCAGTGTTGTGGCCCCGCCCTCTGAGCCTGTCCCATCGGAGGAAGAAAGCTCCGAGCATGAGGAAGAGGAGTCAGCCAGGCCTCCCTCTCCAGGCCCCTCCCCTCTGGCATTGTCTCAGGTGCCGGCCGAGGGAGAGGAGATCAGCAGGGAGACAGCTGGTTCGGATCAGAGTGACGATGAAACATCATTCCTGGACGCACGCCTCCGAAGGCGTGATAAACGATTGCAGCAGCTTAGGAGGCGTGCTAGGGATTAGAACTGAGTCACTGGACCACACCCCAGAGACTATATAATAGAGGGTAATGGTCAGGGATCCTTGTGACGAACAAAAGCAAACCTTGGATAGTCACTAAAGCCTCGTCCGGAACTGCTGAGAGAAAGATTTATAGTGTCGGACATTTGGACTCTTGAGTATTTATCTTTCTGTTTTACTGAGAAAATAAAGTCACTTGGCAGACGGTGTGTCTATCCCTGCCAAGTGGGAGATAAGACCTGGGTGCGTTCCAAAGTGTTTCCTTAACCCTCGGCTGGCTGTGTTTGTGTGTGTGTGGGGACGGGGACAGATCAGTCCAAGTAGCAACCCTACAGATGTCCAACACAGAAGCCTGGGTTGCCCAGGCGGCCGAAGTAGCCGCACTCCGAGTCGAATGAGGTAAAATGTTCTCAGGAACAGGACGACGCTGTTTCTCATAAGCAGATGCAATGCAGGCCTTAATCCAACGACCGATCATGGCCGACGACACTTTCTGACCCATGGATGCAGGATGGAACGAAACAAAAAGGGCTTCTGTCTTCCGAAACGACGTCATCCTACGCATGTAACGTCTCAAGGCCCTGCGCACATCCAGAGTGTGCCAAAGAACCTCACGGTGATGTCTCGGAGACGGGCAGAAGTCTGGAAGAACTAATTCCTGCGCCATTAACTTTGGGTGTAAACGCAGGGTCCAACCGCAGGACCACAATATTAGCATGAAAAATGCACAAGTCTTTCCTGACTGATAATGCAGCGAGCCAATGTGATCGCCAATGTGATCGCCAGCAGGAAAGCAACTTTGAATGACAGAAACTTAAGGGAGATGGAACCAAGTGGCTCAAACGGTGACAACGTGAGGGCCTGCAAAACCAGAGATAAATCCCAAGAAGGATAACGATGAACAGTAGGTGGTCTCAGGTTCGTAGCTCCATGAAGGAACCCCTTCACCCACGGATGATGAGACAAGGAAGTGTACGGCGGAAAGGATAACACAGTAGCCAGAGCCGCCACCTGACGCCTGAGAGTGGCAGGAGATAAACCCCTTTCCAAACCCGCTTGCAGAAAGATGAGAACATCCTGTATCGTCGCAGACGTTGGATCCACATGGGCAGTCGCACACCAACGGCAAAAGGCTCTCCATGAGGCTTCGTAGATCTTCGTCGTGGATGGCCGGTGGGCCGATTGAATCATACCAATCACCGTGTCTGGTAATCGGCCTTTCTTCAGAATGACGCGCTCAAATGCCAAACGGCCAACTGCAGCCACTGGGGCTCGGGATGACGAATGGCTCCCTGACACAGCACGATCCGATGTGGAGGGATCACCCACGGGTCTGTCACCGAAAACTCCACAAGATCCGCGAACCACGGCCTGCGCGGCCAATGTGGCGCCACCAGTAACATCTCCGCCCTCTCCGCTATCATCTTCCGGACCACCTGCTGAATTAACGTGACGGGAGGGAAGGCGTATAGCAGACCGGCTGGCCAACGACACCGCAGTTTGTGTCTTCCGCCAATGGAGCCGGATACCAAGTAATGAACCGGGGAAGTTGGGCGTTGGCCAGACTGACGAACAGGTCCACCACCAGTCGTCCGAAGCGAAGAGAGACCTCCCGAAACAGACTGGGAAGCAGTTACCACTCTGCCTGATCTATCACTTCCCTGCTGAGCCAATCCGCTTGGGTGTTGGCCTTCCCTGAAATGTGGTCTGCGAGAATTGACTCCAGATGTCTCTCCGCCCAATTGAACAGACGTATCGACTCGAGCATCAACGTCTGTGATCTCGTCCCCCCTTCCCAGTTTATGTGCGCCTTGGCGGATGTATTGTCCGTGAGTATCAGGACATGACGACCCCGAACCATCGTCCGGAAATGCAGAAGGGCGAGACAAATGGCCCGAAGTTCTAAAAGGTTGATACTCTGTACACGTTCCTCTGGAGACCATTGTCCCTGGCCCACCTGGGCACCCAGGTGGGCTCCCCAGCCATGGAGATTGGCATCGGTGGTGATCATGACCCGTCCAGTTCCAGAAAGTTGCAGCCCCTCAGGATGGCCGGCGACCTCCACCAACTTAGTGACAGTCTGACTTGTGGAGGTACGACCACTTTCTTCGACGAGTTGGAACTGCCGGTCCTCTGGAACGGGAGAAGTAGCCATTGCAGTGGGCGGGAATGTCTGCGTGCCCACAGGACAATGCGGAAGCATGAGACCATCTTCCCCAACAATCGCGATAGTGTCAAAAGAGGTGCCTTCCTCCGGGCCAGGACTTGGTCTAAAAGCAACTTGATGCTCTTCACCCTTTCTGAAGACAGGAAAACCTGACCTTTCTCGGAGTCTATCAGGGTCCCGAGGTGTAAAATTGAGGTCGTGGGGACGAGCTGGCTCTTGTCCAAGTTGACGGAGAAACTGTGCTCTCGGAAGGCCGAAAGCACTCTGTTCATGTCTCTCGCTGCTTGTACCCTGGACGAGGAAAGGATTAGAATGTCGTCCAGGTAACATAAAACTCTCACCGGAACGGCATTGAGAGACGCGGCCACCACTGCTACCAGTTTGATGAAAGTCCTGGGAGCCGAGGAAAGACCGAAAGGCATCGCACAATACTGGTAATGCCTGCCCGCATACTCGAATCGCAGAAACTGCCGATGCGAAGGAAGCACTGGAACATGCAGGTAGGCCTCTCGTAAATCCACTGACTGCATTAGGTCCCCTTGGCGAGTTGATGACAGAATGGACCGAAGAGAGTGCATCTTGAAACGACAGTAACAGACCGCCCGGTTCCAATCCTTGAGGTTGAGAATACCTCTGACCCCGCCAGAATTTTTGGGGACCAAAAACAGGATCGAATAGAAACCGGTCCCCAGTTGGTCTAACGGGACCGGTTCTATCGCTTTGATCTCCAGTAGGTGTGCTATCTCCTCCACCGTCAAGCTGCGAGCATCTGTCAACAGGGGAACTGGACACTGGATGAAACGTCGTGGAGGCTGATCTGTGAACTCAATCGCGAGGCCCTCCGAAATCGTGAGACGCACCCACTCGTCTGGAGTGGACCGGGCCCACTGATGACGAAAGGCCTGGAGATGTCCACCCACTGGTCCCGGAGTCGGTGAGTCATTTGCCCCGTCTAAAGGGCCTTGAAGTGGAGCCACGATAGGGGCTCTTGGAAGCGGTCTGAGGTCTGCCACGCTCTCTGAAACGCTGTCTGTCTGAGAAGCGGTCTGGGGTTTGGAACGACTGCCGGTAAGAAGAGGGGCCTCCCTGCCCCGAGTAAGAACAAAAGGGCTGACGCTGCGTGTATGGAGTATAACGCCTGTCCTGTCTGCAAAAGGATGATGGCATAATTTTACGTTTGTCTTTGTCCTCCACAAGGACCGGCTCCAATGCAGCACCAAACAGGTTCGGGGCTTTATACGGGGCCGCCGCCAACTTCCATTTGGCTTTAACATCGGCCTTCCACGGCCGCAGCCAGAAAAGGCGTCGCGATGTGATAGAGGTCGCCAACGCCCGAGATGCAAACTTGACAGAGTTCAGCGAAGCATCTGCCGAGTATTCTGTGGCTGCAATAATCTTATTAATATCGTGATGCAAACGGGTATCTTCTGGAGGGAGCTGTTCCTGAGGTTGACGCAACCAGATCAAGGAGGCCCTATTGAAGAACGAAGTGGCCGTGGCTGTTCTAACAGTCCAGGCCACGGCCTGATGTGATCTACGAAAGGCCAATTCAGTGCATCTGTCCTCAGATTTTAGGCCCTCAAGCGGGTCAGATGAAACCATCGAATGAGAAGTGAGAGTCGCCACTGGTGCATCCACTGTGGGCAAGTCCAACATAGCCTCAAGCTCAGGCGCCGCACAGAACAATTTCTTGTCTAGATTGCTTGGCGCAGTGGACGACCCTGGTTGGACCCAAGGTGCCTGCAGAACAGTATCACGACTGAAGATGAAGCTGACGCTTGCTTGGCTTTCTCACATTGTTTCTCCAACGCCTTATGATGCCTGAGAGCATCCTTGTCGGGCACAGTGGAGACTTTAGAGTGGCGGGACTTGTGACCGCCAGAGGCAGAGCGTTTGCCCGACTGTTTCTTGTGGGACTTAGTAGATCTGACAGGGCTGACCTTCTGATCACTATCTGAGGAGAACAAACAGTCCACCATGGTGAGAACGCCCCAGGCGGGACCAATTAGGCGGGTTATTAATTATTTATTGATTTTTTGATTTTTTTAATAATAATTATAAGAAATAAATATTTATTATTGATTGATTGATTGTTAATTGCTTGCTTACTTGCTTGCTTGCTTGCTAGCTTGCTTGCTTGATCAATTAATTGATTGATTGGTTGATTGTCTAAATATAGTTCTGGGCAATGTTCTGTGCCCAACAAGCAGTGATGGCACTCCTGCCACGCCAAATAAGAGGGAACCCCGCTCCCTGCCCAGGTGTGTGGGCAGGTCCTACACAATGAGGCGATAAAGGGGTGAGTGATAGTCTGTAACCGCCCCCCCCTTTTTGTCTATGTCCAGACCGGGACTGAATCTCAGCAAGGAAAGCCCTCAGAGAAAAGGCTGCGGCCCTTTGATTAGGGTCCGCGCTGCCACGAGGTAGTCCAAAATGGCGGCCGCCCTAATGCTCAAAATGGTGGCCGCGCGGTGGTGGCGTAGGGACAAAATGGTGGCCCGCCCGCGCTCTCCAAGATGACTAAGCGCTTCCCCCTGGCGCCACACTCTCTCGGTCGCCACTCATGGCCTGGCCGGCTGCCACACGGCGGGAGGGTGGCGAGCAACCAAAAGCCACGCCGCACCCCCCCAACAATCACTTACGGCGGCCGAGTTGAGGCCGAGCAAGCCGAAGCCGCAGCGCCGCCCGCAGAAGCCTGACGGGACGGCCGCTGAATGAGCCGTGCAGCGATGTAAAGGGCACCAGTAGCCGCTCCTTGGAGGTGCCTCCGCTCTGGTTGATGGTCAAAGCCACAGGGTCAGGGAGCAATCCGCTCAGCCCCGAATTCACCGACAGTGGAAATCCGGCTGGATCCGCCCCGCAGGGACAGAAGCCGGCGGCAGCAAGCACAGAGGCGCGAAAGCCGGTACGACCCAGATCCCCGGGCACGAAACCGATGAACAGCTGGCTGACTCACAGGAGAAATTTAAACCTTAAACCTGACCAAAAACCAAACAGAAACAAAAAGGGGCTAATCAAAAATAACCAAAAAGCCTAACGCAATACTCAGAGCACAGAGAAAACCCTCTGTCAGCAACTCAGAGAAAGACTGGGGATTCATGTGCAAAAGGGGGCGTTGAGAGAGCACAGAGTAGGAAGTTAAGTAGTAAAAAAAGTTCTCTCAGTTGCTGTCAGATACGAGGATTTTCCCAATGCTGGAGTGTAGTAGCAGCATTCTGGAAAATATGTATGTAAAAGAAAAATTTAATAAAACTTGTCTAAAAAAAAAAAGTACAACTGCTACAATTGAGATTAGTCAAGCAAACCAGCTACCACATTCTATATCAGGTGTAGTGTCTAGATGAAGCATAAGCTCCCACAGGTTACAATAATATAAATAAGAGGTTACTAGTATTAAGACAACCCTGTGCAAAAAGACATAATTGGAATACTAGGTAAAAGCTAAAATTACTATAGCTGTAGTAGAGGTCACTTTCATCTGTGGTAATGATTGCTCTAGAAACATCCTCAGCTATATAATTTATATAAAGAAGTATAACTTCATTTAGAACGTAGAGACGCCATTAATCCTTTATTCAAAAACTACCCTTTTATAAAGATTCCATGCCAAAATTCATATTCAATACCTAATAATTGTCACCAGAGTTAAATAGCATTCGGGGTAAAATAATACTTGGTTGCATGCCACCAAGTATGCAGAAGTGCAGTCACCCAACACTATTTTATTGGAACATTCTTGCAAACAGATGTAGAACCCGCAATTAACAAGGACAACTTTTTTCTCCAGATAATCTATTGAAAAATTATAATGGGTGTGTGTGCGTGCGTGTGTTGCTGTTTATGCTCCTGAGACTTTTAAAAGCTTTCAATATCATAATCAGTATTTTCAAACTTGAAACTGGCTGGGAACATACAGACTGGAAAATTCTGGAAGTTGAAGTCCACACAGGTTAAAATAGATAAGCTTGAAGACCACTGCCATAAATCAATGTACTATTCTGAACCATTTGAAGAAGTTGAGAACTGGAGGCACAGTTTTTTCACGTGTCTTTTCTTACCTTAATGGCACATTCTTAATACTAATATAGCACTATAATATATTGTGGTGTATATGATGCTAATAGTCTTTAAACCGCAGAGTGTAACAGAGTTCTATTTTATTCCCCACCTCCTATCCCAAACTTATATCTGTATTAAGCTGCTGGTACTTTTATTAAAAATGTGGAGCTGAATGCCTTCTCTATACACACAATACCTGTATTATTTTACTATCATATTCAGGTGATAGGCCTTGAGTACCGGATCCTGACTGGAGCATGCTATGGTCTGATTAAGGTAGAGCAAACTAAAATTGAATCCAGACAGGTCTTGTAATTAAAATATTATTTTTAACTACACTAAAATCTTGAATATACTTTTTGTATAATTACATTTTCAAAATCAGAGACCACAAGTATAGTACACAACTTTTTTAAACAGAGTCAGCTACTCGGTTATATGGAAATATTGAAGAGGATGTGGCATTCACCCTACATTCAGAGACCTACTACAAAAATCAATTCAGCTTTAATTTTTTTTCAATTTTTCAGTGACAAAGGTTTCTACAAGACACAAATATGTTAAATAAGGAAGTGAGGGCTTGTAATCTAATATATCACAAGTTTTTCATTCCCACAAAATAGTCTATTATCTATTTTAGAACATCTTATTCTACAGTATACAGATTGGAATTTTTCATAATGAGACTGCATTTAGCCATTCACATTTTTATGTATCCATTCACTATGATCAATAGATATTTCATGTTAATGTGTTTTGTAATTTCAACCAAATATGAATAAAAACTCATAACTATATCTTTTAATTTGAGATTATCAATCAATAACCCATCTGAGAAAGTTGGCAAAATAAGAAATGGGGAAAATGACTATGTTCTGCTAGAATTCTTGATTTTAAACTGAATATAGGAAACATATACTTTAGAATGTCAAAAAAAGCAGAGCACTGATAGGATTGTCACTGCATTTTTGTATTTGTCAGCTATGCTCCCATTCTGAGACTTACGGTGGACTGATCTGACTCTTATCTCTAAACCACTGCGCATGTTCACATTCTTTCACTTTCTTCTAACTTTTTTTTGTTCGTCTGCCAGAACTTCTGCCGGAAAGGCAGGAACGCTGCCAAGATGTAATCATTAGCTAGTAAGACTGTTTTTACTTCTTTATAATAAAATGTGTTTATTAGAATATATCTCGGGTTTATTTTCTTAAAGTATGCTGCAAGGAAAAGCCACGGTCCCATCTCTAATTAGGTGCAATTACCCAAAGCGGAATAGGATTAATTGCCACCCTGACAAGGATCAAAAGAATCTAATGGAAAGACAGGTAAGAATTTATTAAAAAGTAGATACTGAAATTACAAATAATTTTAATGAATTATTTATTAAAAGAAAATAAGAGACAATGCATTTAGACAAGCGTGTGAATATCTTAAAAATAATGAACTTGTATAGAAGATAGGATGAGGACCAGAATTCAAAGAAAAGTACCATATTTTTTGGAGATAAGATGCACTTTTTTCACCCCTAAAAGAGGGTGAAAATTGGGTGCATTTTATACACTGAATGTAGTCCTGCCCACCCTTCGGATGTTTTCAGCCTCCACGTGTCGCTTTTTCGGGCGGTTCCAGGTGGCGGGAATCAGTGGCATCCTCACTACCACTCGGATTTTGATAACGAGCAGCACAGATCTTTCTATTCATTTAAAACAAACCCTATCACCCTACACACATTTAACTGGGTGAGGTGGGGTGGGGTGGGGGATGATTTTCATGGGGGCAGAAGAGGGACTTGGCACCAAAGGCTGAACTCCTGAGACACCCGTCTTTGTACCTGTAGCCATAGGCGTTGAAAGCCTGGCTTTCTTGCAGCAAGGCCCGAAATGCAGCACTTCAGTCCCCCATAAAGATGCTGCCGGGCTTCCTGGCAAGCCCCTATGTCTTTGCTGCCTTGGTCGGAGCCTGATTCCAGAAGTGGCCAGGTGAAGCGCGCAAGTCGGGACTCATTTGGAGAAGCAGGCACTGCGCAAGAGGCCTAAGGCACGGTGGCTCACCACTCGGCCTGCCCCTTCTCCAGACGACCCAGGCGGAGGGCAGTCAGCTTCTGCTCCTGGCCTAGGAGACCGATCTGGCCAGGAGGAAAGAGAAGGTGAGTCTCTGGAAGAGGAGGAGGAGGGTGCGCGGCTCTGCAAATTGCATGGGGAATTGGGGAGGAAAAAGAGCATTGCATTTTCACTCACGTCATGTTTTCGGGTGAATCCCAGCCACCTGGAACCACCCAAAAACTGCCGCGTGTTTTGAGGGTGTGCAGCTCTGCGAATTGCATCGAGAAATCGAGGAAGAAAATGAGCATTGCGTTTTTGGCCTCCGCATGCTGGGGGATCGGCGTCAGTTTTCACCCGAAAACGTGACGCATGGAGAGCTTTCAATGCCTATGGCTATAGGTAGGAAGACTGACCCTTCGATGCGAAGTCTCTATTCTGCCCCCATGAAAATCATCCCCCACCCCACCCCCTCTGGTTAAATGCGCGTAGGGTGATAGGGTTTGTTTTAAATGGATAAAAAGATCTGTGCTGCTCATTATCAAAATCTGAGTGGAAGTGAGGATGCCGCAAATCCCCACTGCCTGGAATCACCCAAAAACATGAGGTGGCGATCGTCTATGGCAATCCCTGCAGCCTGGAACAGCTGATTGGGGGTATTCCAGGAGACCTGCCAAACAACTGCTCATGCTTAATCAGGCTGCAATAACATGCTGAAGCTAACTAGGCTGTTTGCTGCAAAGATGCTAGCCAGATGAATACCGATGGGTGCTGGTAGGCAGAGACAGAATTTTTTCCCCTTGTTTTCCTCCCCCAAAACTAAGGTATGTCTTATACTCTGAAAAATACAGTATAACCAAGTAAGAATAAATGGTTCAAATAATGTGAGATAATAGAATTTGATAAAGGGGAATAAAAAAAATCTAAAGAATAAAATAGAGACATAATTGTCAATGGCTTTCATACAATTATCAGAAAGATTTCAAGTAGATAAATGGATTCTTGATATTGAACAATATAGGACAGAATTTGAGATGGATTGTGTATGAAATAATGAATATGTAATTGCCAATTGTAAATTTTTATTGAAATTTGAAACAAAAAAGGAACAGGTCAAAGAATGTACAATAGAATGGATTAAAAACTTTGATTAAGATATACAAATGGAACAATGGAAAAATATGTGTTGACAGGATTAAAGTTTACATTACAATCTTAAAGATAATTTTTCTAAAATCAGGAACAGTTTGATATATGACACCAGAAAAATTAGCTAAGATGTATAAAGATACTTCAAATTTGGAAATGTAAACAATCAGAAGAATCATGTTATCATGATTGGTGGATATATAAAAAGGTAGAAAATTTTGGGTTCCAATACATACAGTGATTCAGAGGATTTTAAAGAATAATATTCAATTAAAATCAGAAGTCTTCTTCCTGGAACTGAAGGATAAACATTTAGAAAGAGCCATGAAACACCATTTTTAGATATGATAACTAAAGTGACATCATTGTATGTACAAAAAAGGAAGATTTCATAATGCTTACAATGGATAAACAGTTGATAAAGATGACAGAACTTGCTTAAATGGATAAATGAACTTGATTAGAGAAAATATTTACATTATTGGTGACTGAAAACATCTTATAGACTTTGTGCAAAAAAGAAAAAGTGAATGGCTTATGGCTTTGATGATTAGACAGGATAAATTATAGAAATAAAATAATTTTAGAGAGATTAAAATATAATTGTACCTATAATTGCTGTAAAGATTGCTGTGACTTCATTTTTCTCCTTTGTACTCCCTTTTGCACATTTAATTTTTATTTTGTCCCTTCTTTTTTGTTCTACTTCAGTTTGTTTTTTAACTATTTAGTTTTAACTATTGTTTTTAACTATTGTTAAAACTTTCAATGAAACATTAGACACAGAGGGGTGCAATCAAGTAACAGTTTACAAATGATGTTGCAAAGCAAAAGCTGAGAATAAACAGAAAGGAAAACATAGTACTAACAAAGGAGTTTATTCAAATATGATCAAAAGATAAGGAAAAAAAGGACCATTTATACCAACTGCCAAATGAAAACCAAAAAAGTGCTGACAAATAACACTAAGAAACTACTCCTGTTTTGTCCAAGTATTCTCCAAAAGGAGAATATAATTGCACCAAGCAACAAAGAACAGGATAAAAAGATAGAACAGGAGACTGAACTGTACGTAGTCAGAGAATACCGAGTTTATTTAAATTTAAATGGCCAGTGATGGGTATATAGGGAAGGGACGAAAGAAGTGACAAAATTACATCATAATGCAAACGCTGCGATTTATATAGATGTATCGGAACACAAGTACATAAACAACTCATTCTGCACATTATCAATTTGCTGTTAGGATACTGTGCATATCAGTTTGACACTATTTGACATTATTGAAAGAAAAAGCTAATGGGCTGGGACAGTCTTTATGTATGATCCTATCTATTACCTAGAACAGATGTTCTCAAAGTGATCTCCAAGACAATTTCAAGGGGGTCCCTGAAGTCAAATAAATATTTTGAAATGTCTCAAGTTCTAATTTCTATTACAATGAATATTGATAGCTATAACACACAAAACCAAAAGCTCTTTGGGGTCTTCGTTTTTTGGAATGTAAAGGACTCCTGAGACAAAAATGTGTGAGAACTGCTGACCTAGAAAATAGATTAAATACCATATGATTGAAAGAAAACTAGTATATGTCTTTAAAAAGATGAAAAAGAAGGGATTAAAGAATCACAACCTAATCACAAAAATGTAGACACCTAGGAAGATTCTACAACAGATCAAAAAAAGTAATCTCCAGGCATCTTGAAACAGTGCAGTATTTATCAGAAGTCACATAGATTTGCCAAGAACAAATCTTGCCAGACTGGATGTGTTTATGCAGAGGATGAACAAGCAGCTGCTCAGAATGCATTAATTTGGATTTTAGACTGAGAAGGGGGTTGGACTTAAAAGGGCCCTTTTCAAAAGTATGATAAACCAGACATAAAAATTAGTCCGGTTCAAAAAATAATTACATTTCTATACACAATATTTACTTTCGCATCATTGAAACCTGGACCCAATGCATTATTAATATATCTTTTTGTAGATATTCTTGAAATATCCAATTTCTATAATTATCTTGGAAACATTTGTGTAATGAATGCAATTTGATAAAACATGAGTACTTATCTTTCAGCACACTACTTATCCATTCATAATTAAATCTCTCTACCTTTATAAAAAATATTAACTGAACTGAAACTTATACACTGAAAACCCATGAATTTTTCAATCCAGTGTTAAATGAATCCATTTAAGCAGAAACAGCATTTACCATGTAAGAATAAACTATTAAAATCAAAAGGCATTTATACACCCAATCAAACTTTCTCCCAATCAAACAGCCATTCAGTCTTTCCATCCCCCTGAAGCCAGTTTTAAAATGAAGCAATCTAACTAGAACGCATGTAAACCGATTTAAGCTCAACAACAGTAAATATGTGAAGTGTTAATACTTTTGTCATATTTAAAGTTTTACCTGGGTCAAGTATATTAAAATCTCATAGTATTAATAATTGAAATGACCTGGACTATTATACAAATCTTTACATGAATACTCTTGAATTAGAAAATTAATCAGTATTTCAGAATGGTTCTAAATATTAGCATGAATAAGAAACATTTTTTCTTTAAAAACAATTAGCATTAAAATGTTTAAAAAATGCATATTTAAATTTTACAACTTAAACAAACCATTTCTAGAAGGATCCACAGTAGGCAAACTCAAATTACCCTACATGCCATACAGAATAGTCTGGAATACTCTTTCCAAGGTGTGACCAAACAACCAGAATGAAATCACATGCAGCTACAACTACAATTAAATAGCTTTTCAAAACGGTAACAAATTTAATTTATAAGATACTACTACAACTACAGAGAAAACAGCAATGTTTATGCGGCTAAATACACGTTCATTTTGGTCCTTTTTTCCTGCTTTGAGATTTTTTGATGCCTCCCAATCTTCTCCTATCACCCCAAACTTATATAATGCCTTGTTAACAAATCCCATCCATTCCAAAACTAGTAGGCTGAAAGGAATGGTTTGAAGAACGAGCGCAAAGAAAAGGAAAGCACCACAGAGGAGTGGATTCCGTTTTCGAACGTTTTAGTTTCCTGCATTAAAAAATGAGGGGGAGCCGCAGAAAGTACCCGCCGTAAATAAGACACAGGAAATGAGTCCGCGCGCCGGGAGGTTCCAATCAGTAATTCTCAGAGTGAGAGAACTCGAAAGCACAATAGAAAAAAAGGAATAGAAGAATAGGGCCGGTAAGGGGAAGAAGAATTTGAATGAGAGAGAGGGCGGGGAACTGAGAAATGACCGAGAAGCGTAGAACAAAAGTGAGATACAGGGAGACTTTCGTTTTGGAAAGAAAACGAGCTTCAACCCAGAGCCCAAGGAATCGAGAGGAAGGTTGTGGCGAGTTGTCCGTCCCCGCAGCCTTTCAGCCTCCTTCAGCCGAAAGAGGAGTCAGAGGAAGAAATGCGGTTTGGGTTAAGTACTAGTTAAGCGCGAGCCTCCACGAAGGGTGAGCACCAAGCGCGGATGGCTGAGGCTGCCCCCCCCCCCCCCCCCCCCCCGCTTTCGCCGCCACCAGAAGAAGCGCGAGGGAAGAAAGAAACTGAAGGTGTCTAAACGGGCCCGGGATCTGCTCCTCCATCTGTCACCTTCCCCGCCCAAGCCGGCATTTCCACTCCCGCCCTTCCCAGCAGCGGAAAAGAGCTTGGGATGGAGACTCACCCATGGTGCTGGTGGCGGCTGTAGCTATTCTTGCTGACGTTCTTTCCACTTAATCGCGGCGGCAAGGAGTGAAATGACCCCCTCCCTCACCTAGTAGTGGTGGTGCTTCTGCTACTACTCCCGCTGCACCACCAATTCTCCAACCCCCCAACGCTGACTCCGCTGCGTAACCGCCAAACAGCCTAATTGACGCCTACGCACACGTACTGAGAGGCCGAAGGGGCTGGGAGACTCCGCTGTCTTCATCCTCTTCCGGCCTCGTCTAAAATATCGCGAGAATTTCCACCCCGAAAATATTTAATCTTGTCCGCAATGTTTTCTTCCTCCTTCCTTTTCTATCCCAACCGCTAAGGCACTTTCCTCCATCTTTCTCCATCATGAAACTTAACTGATGTCTATGAAAACAAGCTATTTGTGGTGTTTTATCGTACCGAATCTGGATATATTTTGATTACTAGTCTATAGATAGGTTCTAATTTAGGATCGGTTACAGTTTCCGCAAGGGAAGTGGCAAAAAGTAAAAGATCTCAAAGATGGATGCCGCTGTTACTGCGCAAGAGCTATTTTGATTGCAAGGTAGTACCTGTTCGTGGGCAGGTGTAGTCTTGCGCGGCTTTCAAGGATTAGACCTCTAGCCCTACAAAAAAGTGCGGAAAAAGCACCAAAGGTTTCTCAAGGAGGGGAGTTAATGATGAGGGAACTGTAGCTGAAAGGAAGGTCAGCTCTGCGTGATGAATCGAAAAATGAAGGTGAAACGACTGCCTGGGCGCGATCCGCTGGAGATTGGAACATTTAAACAACGGGGCTTCCCAAGCTCCTCCTTTCTCTATTTTTTTTCACCCCAAAGTTTTCTTTATGCTCTGGGCATTGCAGTCAAAACAATTAAACACAAGGACAGGTTCCCCCACCCCCCATGCCGTCACTGCTAAAACAACTAATTTCCACAACACTGTTAAACTATCTAGAAAGGCAGTATTACTATCATGATTCTCATTTTCCCTATTACCTATCACCTTATCTTCTTATGACTATAACTTTGTTACTTCTTTCTTACGATTTAAATGGTTTAATTAGTATCCTGATATGATTTATGTTGATCGCTTATTTAGTATCCACAACTATCACTAAGTGTTGTATCTAATATTTTATTATGAATGCATTTTTACAATGACTATGATAATCTATCACTATTGTTGTATGTACACAGAGTTTATGCACCAGAGGCAAATTCCTTGTATGTCTAAATCACACTTGGCCAGTAAAGAATTCTTCTAATAGTAAAATAGCAAGGGCTTCATGTCCATAAAGAAATGTTGTGACAGTTTGATTTTTACAACATTGTGCTGCGTTTGAAGTAGTCAGAAAACTGGTTTGTGGGAAATCTTTGCCCCATTCATGGTAACTTCATGTTGCAACCTTTTTCGGGTCATTACTTCAACACAAAAAACACAAGAGATTTTCCAAATTAAGCTTATTCTACTGTTTAAAAAGCAATACCGCATACTTCTGAATTTCGGTAGATTAAATAACAATTACAATGCACAGATAAATTATTTATATTTTAACCACAAAAATATGGCAATATACAATATTGTAAGCTTTTCAGGGATCATTATGTGCAATTCACTCACTCCCAACTCTTAATGACGACTTATCCTGATGTCTTTCCAGTTTAGAGAAAACGTTTTTAAAAATATTGATCCTGCATGATTTAGGATTTAAATGTACCGTGTTTCCCCGAAAATAAGACCCTGTCTTACATTTTTTTGAAGCCTGAAATAAGCGCTTGGCCTTATTGCCAAGCACTTGGCCTTATTGCCATGCGCTCAAAAGCCCATGGGGTATGTCTTATTTTGGGGAAAACAGTGTAGCGCTAATCCATAATTGGCATAGAGTTTCTAGCACAAAATGGCTAAAATTTCATCTCGCTATCTGAGATACAAATTTCTTTTACTAATAAATATACCAACACAAAATAAGGCACTTTATAAGTTAGGACATGAATGTGGCCATCTGTCCATCAGTATTTCTCCAATTTTATGATTAGATAGATAACAAGAAGGTAGCCAAGACAAATGTATAGTGTTAGAACAAAAATATAGATGTTATTATAGATAAATATATGTTTAAGAGATAAATAAATATACAGAAATAAGGGGAAAAGTATTAATATATTATGTTTAAATAATGAACAAATCTTAAGAACTATATGTTTATATGAGTACTAATATTGTAAAGTGACGGAAGATGTTTGGAACCAGTGATGTCATATCTATGTCCAATGTTTTTTTAAATTTTATATTATTAATAAAAAACTTTTTTAAAAAAAGTATTTTTCCCGTGCTGTCACAATGAAGATACAGATTTCTATTCATAAAGACTTTAACAAACATTCTCTTTTTCTGAAAAAGAAAAAAAAACAAGTGAAAACATTAAAATGGGATGGTTTGTTTTTCTGTTTGTATGAATGGGGATTGTATCAAGCTATTTTTCCTCAAGATATACTGTAAAATAGCAGTTCTCAATCACTGGTCCGCAGATCCCTGGGGGGGCTGTGATGGTTTGAAAAAAATGTTATGATTTAAATCTTCAGTTAAATCTTGATGGTCCATGGCCACAAA
This sequence comes from Arizona elegans, assembly GCA_022577455.1. Taxonomy (NCBI): domain Eukaryota; kingdom Metazoa; phylum Chordata; class Lepidosauria; order Squamata; family Colubridae; genus Arizona; species Arizona elegans. The sequence continues at coordinate 77,739,474 of JAKOOJ010000004.1, read as the reverse complement.
ACATATTTAAAGGGATCCATGGTGAAGAAAAGGTTGAGAACCATTGCTGTAAAAACTGACTATTCATATCACATGCTGCTTGACCTTTAAAAAACAACAATATTTCTAAATTTGTTTTATACCCTTAGCTATAAATTTAACAATGCAATGCAAACTGTGATTGCAAAATATGCTAAACTAAAATGTCCAGTAGTGTTATTATATAGCTAATATAGGTTAAAGCTGACTGCAATTGGAATTGAAAGGATGTTCTGGAGGTGACATGAGCAAAATAGGAACTACATAATGACTAAGCTTACTTCCTAAATCAAAATGCATAACATAATTGTTTGTGAATGGTGTAATGCAACATACTAACCTCAAAAAAATGCATCTTATAAATTGTATTTATAGTACAATTACCGTATTTTTTGCACTATAAGACACTTCCCCCCCCCCACAAAATGGGTGGAAATGTCTGTGCATCTTATAGAGCGAATATTGCGGCGGGGGGAGGGGGGTTGGTGCCGCCTGTCACCACTGCCACCTGTCATCCCTGCCGTTCACCACCGCTGGGGAAAACTGGAGCCTTTGCTGCTGAGCAACTGATTGGTGGTTGGATCAGCCTCCTGGAATACCGCTGATCAACTGCCGCCAGCAATTGCTGTCAGTTGCCGTCGATCACTGCTGCTGAATGGCAGTGGCAGTGATAGCAGCGATGCCTACCACATAGATGGGCAGTATTCCGGGACGCCAATCAGCTGCTTGGCAGCGAGGGCTCTAGCATTCCCTGGCAGCGGCAGCGGCTCAGCTCAGTTGACCGGTGGTGGGCGCAATGGAGTGGACCCCTGATGAGCCACATGCTGGGGCTACGATAATGTCCTGAAGCTGATCAGACTGTTTGCTACAAGAATGCTAGCCAGATGAATACCAGATGGATGCTGGGAGCCAGAGACATTTTTTTTTCTTGTTTTCCTCCTCTAAAGCTAATGTGCATCTTATAGTCCGGTGCATCTTATAGTGCGAAAAATATGGTATTTACTTACTCCATATCATCCCATCAGATTATTTAAAAACTGCAATCTTGTGCACATTTTCTTAGTATTTCCATCAAACTCACTTAAACTTTTTTATTAGTGTAAGTTCCTTGCATTAATTTCTTTTATTAAGTATGTCAGCCATAAAGGTCTAATATAAGATAGACTGACATTTTTACATCCAACTATGTGCTGATCTCCCTCCATCTATTCTAATGAATAGAAAATAATATAACTGCAAATTTTTAAAAAGTTGTAAACATCAACACATTGTGTACTGAACAATTGTAACAAAAAAATGTTGTTTTGTGAAGTGTTTCTTATGTTGCATTGGTGAATGTCCATTACATCAGTTATCCAAAGAAAGAAGCTTTGATCCAAAGAAATCCAATGATGTAATCTTGGTGAGAGGCACACACTTGTACTTATTGTCTGAAATTGAAAAAGAGTATTTTGTTATAAATGTAGTAGTAGTAATAAATCTGTTTTTATGTCATGATACAATAGGGCAAATTCTTAATCTCATAGCAGTTTTTAGGTAAGTTTTCCAGGCTTTAAATATATGGGTACTTTATGATTTGTATCAAGCTTATCAGGAACATCATTGGTAAAAATTAATATTTTTGTTGTAAATAAAATAAATATAAATGATGGATAAGGACAGTCCCTTGAATCTAGCTTTGTCTGCACTGCAGTGGGAGAGTTTGGGCCAATCATGGTATCTCAGTTCAACCTACTTTATATGTTTGTTGTAGATGATAATATAGAAGAGGATCCCATGCAGTCTGTGCTCCTTAAGAAAATATGAGTTGCAATAAACAGATAAATGTAGTATATACCAGTAGTAACGTAGTCATTTCACAATATCTAAATATTGACTAAGGGACATACAAATAATAGTATTGTAGAAAGTCAGCACCTACCTCAACTAGAAGAATAAAATATTTTGAGATATATTTTTTAAAAAGTGGAATATTATATTATCCTTAAGGGAGAAATGGAGAAACATATTTTTTAGAGATAGGAAACAGACTCAATCTTTGTTAATAGCCCCCAGCAGATACTGAGGAGACCGCTTTTAGAAATGCAGCTTTGGTAATACATTCAAGACCAGGACATGTTGAAACTCCCTGCATCAAAGCCTGAACAAAAGCAGAATGGTAGGATTAGCCCTCACTCAAGATCTAAAACAGGACGAAAGCCATTAAGCCACAATAGGAATTGCCCAACTCCCTTTCAGAACACAAGGCCTGAGTCTTCGGAGAGGAGCAGCATACAAATTGAATTAATAAATAAATAAATAATAAATTGCATCACCCCTAGAGCAGTCCAAACTTCAAACCTGGGAGCTCAGACAAACACCTAGGATTTGCATTTCCTCTTTTGCCTATAGAGCCAGCTATGACCCCTACATAATCCCTACATGACCCCCAGTGGTGGATTGTCCCCGGTTCGCACTGGTTCTATAGAACCGGTAGTAAAACCGGTGGGAGGCTCTGCCCACCGACCCTGACGCAAGCTTCTGCATGCGCGCAGCCCCATTGCAAACTGGTAGTAAAGGTAAATAGAACCCATCCCTGATGACAGCATAGGAATCTGACAACACCCATTAGAATATATGTTCTTCCACAGAAACAGGATGCTCAAGTGCAAAGCCCAGAGAAAGTCTAATCCCCACACACACACTCAACTCCATTTTGTCAGCTGCCCAGAACCACAAACCCATGTGGTTCTGCTTCATCAAGAAACCATCTTTCCAATCAGCCTCTGTGTTTCCAGTGTCTTTTTTCCTGGCTTGAAACTGAACCAGATGGATATTTCTTCCAACAGTATTTATCACTTGAATATCAGACTGGAACTCTCTGAGTACTCTGATGGATCTGGTCAGGTATTGACTTTGCAGTGGGAAGTAGCTGTACCATGTAGCAGAATTCTTGGAAAGCTCATTTTATCAGGATCCCAATTTCCTGGGGAAATAATCTCTTTTCAGTAGTCCACAGCAGCAGTAGAATAGGTTGTGATTTGTTATTTTTCTCTTCCAGTATAAAAGTGTCTAAGGGAGGAATTGCAGAGCTGGCTTCTTTCAGTACCATTTATCTTTTGCAGGATATTGTCTATATTCTTGGTCATGTCCTCGAATATCAAACCAAAAATGAAGAATGTTATCTAAGAATGTCTGTTTCCCAAATATTCTGCAGAGACATCCAAATTTTTCTTTTATGAGCATTGGCAGACATTTTATCAGACAGCAAAAAGAGTTGAGATGGGAAACAAAGCTAACTGAATATCCTTTCTGAAAGACCAGCTCTATATGGCTCTGCTGTTCCTGAACTGTATTGATATGCTCATTTATCAGAAAACTAAATTTTGTTTTAAGATTGGGTAGTATTTTTTTCTTTAGCTTGTAAATAATAGTTTATTTTTTTTCATCGGAAATAGTTTGATCCTTTGCCAACTAGATCTAATTCTTTTCTGATATTATACAGTAATTTGTGATCTGCTTTGTATTGTACTGTGACATAACGTGCTACTGTATCTGTTTCAGTCTGAGGCTTCTCAGGATTAGCTTCTCTTAGTTCCTCTAGTTGTGCAGTTATAGAATGCTATTTGCACCAACTTGAATATTAACACAGGTTCTGCGCAATTTTCACTTTGACATCAAAAATATCTATGACATCTCTATGGCTCAAACCTCAACCAAAATAATAGAGTCAAGCATTATTTTAGGCCCTGGTTTAATGATGAATGTGTTGTGATCAAGACTAAATTAGCAGAGACATATGGGATGTATAGAGCCATATGCTACTTGCAGAGACTGGATCCTGCAAGGAAAAAAATCTTATAAGAGTTTGCTTAAGTAAAAATGCTGGAATCCGCAGGCTCAACTGAACATTGGTAGAAGTTCAGCTGGAAAGTAAATTTCTTCTGTTTTCTTGTACTTCGACCTTCTTTCCATAAGGTTTTAATTGAACTATTCAGCCTTACTTCTCTTGAGATCTAGATAAAATATTTCCAGGCTCTATTCAGTGATACCCACAAAGTCTCAAACTTTGCAACACATGGCTATGTTCCCAGAGAGTCTTTGGCTGCCTCCTCCAGTATGAAGGCCTAATTTTCTAGATTATGAGATTTCATGATAATATTTTATGCAGGTCAATTAGACTGTTGCTGATTTTCTTTCCAATTCCCATTCAGAACAGGAGAAAGCATGGTTGCATTTTCTCACTGCCTTTTTATATTTTACAGTAATTCTTTAGTATGAACCCTGACAAAATTTGTTTTTTTTAAAAATTTATTAACATAAACAAACGTAAAACACAGATACATGTAAACACTTATACAATAACAAAAAGTCCATCAACTAACTTCTAGAAAACCTTCGCATCGGTGATCAATGTCCATTTAACCAATTTTCCTTAATCATACTATTTACAAATTTACTTGCTTATACCTTAATACATTCATAGAAGTTCAGCAGTATCTTTCTACAGTCATATTAACCATTTATTTATACAATCCTACGGCTCATCTCATGTATCTATTTCTGCGATTCTTGAGTTATGTTCTCCTAGTGTCCTATGTTGTTGGCCCTATCCTTCCTTCTAACCATATGTACCATTTTTGCCAAACTAAATAAAAGTCAGTGTTCTCTTTGTCTTGGAGCTCTTTTGTGAGCCTATCCATTTCTGCGCATTCATTTATTTTTGTTATTATTTTTTCTTCTGTTGGTATTATCTTGGATTTCCAATTCTGAGTGTACACTATGAGTGCCCCTGTCAATATGTGGATGGTAAGATATTTTATCTCCTTGGTACACTGTGGTGTAGTCATTCCAAATAGAAAGAATTCTGGTTTCATTTCTACTCTTTGCCTCGTTGTTTCTTCAATTATTCTCTTAATTCTTGCCAGTAGTGTTGTGCCTTCCTGCAAGACCACCAGAGATGGTAATATGTCCCCTTTTGTGTCTTGCACTTCCAACACATTGGTGATGTGTTTGGAAACATTTTAGCCAAACGTGCCGGAGGAAGGTGCCATCTATAAAATATCTTGTATAAATTTTCTTTGTATGGAATTGACAGTGTCATCTTATAATTTTCTGCCCATAGCTTATCCCATATATCCAACTCTATATTGTGACCTATATTTCTTGCCCAGCTTACCATGTTTTATTTCACTGTTTCCTCCTCTAATTTATACCTTATTAAATATCCATAAATTTTAGATATTATTTTCTCATCTGTGCCTTTTAAAATTTTATCCAGTTCACTTGGTTGGCTTTGAAAATCATAATGTCTCCGGTTTGCTGTATATTTTGACTCAATTTGAAGGTATGGCCACCAATCAATCATAATCCCTCACCTTTCCAGTTCTTGTCTCGTAAGTAGGTCTCCCTCACTACTCAACAATTCTTGATATTTCTGCATTTTTCCTATTTCTATAGTATTTGGATAAATTAGCACCTCCATAGGCGACAACCATCATGGGATTTTACTATAGTGTTGCCTTCTGATACCTTGCCACGTTTTATATAGTGCACCTCTTATTACATGTCTCTGGAAGAATAGATGTTGTTTGTCTGTGCCTTCCCACAGAAAGGCATGCCAACCTTGACTCAAATCAAATCCCTCTAAGTATAGCATTCTCCTATTTGATAGATCTATCCATTCTCTGATCCAATTCAACGCCGCCACCTTGTAGTATAGCTCCCAGTCTGGTAGACCTAGGCCTCCCTTCTCCTTTGTGTCCTGTAAGCATCTTATTTTAATTCTAGCTTTCTTTCCTTGCCAGATGTATTTCATTATTGTCTTGTTGAAGAAATCTTTTCCCGGACCAATTGGTATCACTTGGAAGAGATATAGGAGTCTTGGTAATATGTTCATCTTTACAGAGGCTATTCTGCCAAGAAATGATAGTTGTACCTTATTCCATCTTTCCAAGTCTTTTCTAATTTGCTTCATCAATTTAGTGTAATTGTCCTCTCTAATAGTTGTTGCTTTTGTAGGAAGCCAGATTCCCAAATATTTTACTTTCTTTGCAATTTGCATTCCTAATTCTTCTTCTAATTTTTCCTCTTGTGTTGTTGTCATATTTTTGGTCAAGACTTTGGTTTTTTGTTTATTTATCTTAAGCCCTGCCACTTTGCCATACTCCTCTATCTTCTCTAGTAATTTGACTCCCGCTACTTCTGGCTGTTCCACTATGAAGACCACATCATCCGCAAAAGCCTGTAATTTATACTCCTCATTCCTTATCTTCAGTCCTTATATTTCTTCTTCCTTTCTTACTTCCTTTAGAAGGACTTCCAATGAGATTATAAACAGTAGAGGCGATATCGGGCATCCTTGTCTTACCCCCTTTTGGATGTTTATTTTTTCAGTCATATCTCCATTAATTATAATTCTCGCTGTCTGGGAAGAATATATTTTCTTAATCATTTTCAGGAATTTGTCACCAAAATTCATAATCTGCAGTTGTGCTATAAGGAATTTCCAATTCAAATTGTCGAACGCCTTTTGCGCGTCGAGAAAGATGAGCGTTACCTGATTATTGATGTTTTGCTCGTAGTATTCCAGAACATTTATTATTGTCCTCATGTTGTTTTTTATTTGTCTCCTTGGGACAAAACCATTTTGGTCGGGGTGTATATAATTATGTATAATTGTTTTCAGCCTCTGTGCTATAATTGTCGTGAATAGTTTATAATCTACATTTAACAGCAAGATGGGTCTATAATTAGTCGGATCCGTATCTTCTTTGGGGATGAGTGAGATGATTGTTTCGGCCCAAGATTTAGGTGTTTTTGCTTCCAGCAGTGCCTCATTGAGAACTTGTAGTAGTAGTTCTTCTATTGCAGACTGGCAGTTTTTAGAAAATTCCATTGGAATTCTGTCCGGACCTGGGACTTTGTTGTTCTTTTGTTTCTTTCGGGCTTCCATCAACTCCATCATTGTTATTGGTTTATTCAGTATTTCTCTGTGGGATTCCTCTAATTTCTGGATATTTGCTTTTTGTAGGTATTCCATAATATCTTGGTCTTGAGTCTCTTCTTGTGTGTAGAGGTTTTGATAAAATTCCCTTACTATACGTTTTTTATCTAAATTCATATTATATAGTTGTCCTGTTTCATCCTGCAATTGGTATATTGTTCTTTTTTCCCTCTCTTTCTTCAGTCTGTATGCCAGCCAGCGACCTGTTTTGTTTGCATATTCAAAGTATTTCTGCTTGGCCATTTTCATTTTCTGTGCGATTTCTGCTTGTGTAATTAAGTTCAACTCATGTTTAGTACGATTCAATTTTTCCCTTGTTGTTTTGTGGTCAGGCTGTTTCTGTAATTGTGACTCATATATGCTGAGTTCTTCCATTAATTTTTTCCTCTTTTGTTGTTTATCTTTATTTATTTTTTTGCTTTGTATGCTATTGTGAGGCCTCTTATATAGGCCTTAGTAGTGTGCCACAGATTCTGTACTGAAGTCTGCTCCTTTGTATTTATTTGATAAAATATTCTAAGTTCGTTCTCCATCATCTGCACATAATCTCTATCTTTTATTATTCCGGTGTCCATCATACACCTCTTCTGCTTTCGCTGTCCTCTCCATGTTATTTTTATAGGATTATGGTCGGCCCATGTGTTCGGTATAATTTCGATGTCTTGTAGATCCTTCCTGAGGTCTGGCGTCATCCAGGCCATGTCAATCCGAGACCATGACTGGTGTGGATTTGAGTAGAAGGTATATTGTTTGGTTTGTTTGTTGGCCTCTCTCCATCCATCATGTAATTGCAATTCTTCAGTCATATCCTTGAATGTATCCGGTAAGATTCTCTTTCGAGTCTTACTTTGTTTATTACTTCGATAGTCGTCTTGTATATTCACAATTGCATTGAAGTCTCCGACAACACATATTTTCATACTCCAAATCTTTAATTGTATCATGTAGTTTCTTGTAAAATTCCCTCTGGTTTCCATTAGGTGCATAGAGAGAAGCTAGCAATATTTTCTTTGTTTCTGTTTGTATTTCAGTTATTAAAATATGTCCTTCTGAATCTGTATATATCTGTTTAGCTTTTAAATGGTTTTTGACCTAAGTTGCCACTCCTCTCTTCTTATTATCTCCTAGGGATGTGAATAATTTTCCTAATTTTTGATTCTCCAACAATATTTGTTGCTGTCTTTTAATGTGTACTTCTTGTAAAGTTATCACATCTAAGTCCAATTTTTGCAATTTCGTAAATATATATTTCCTTTTCCTTGGGGAGTTGAGTCTGTTTATATTAATTTATATAATTTTTATTTCTCCTTCCATCTCTATCAAGTTTATCTATTTGTGATTTTCAACTTTGTTGTGTTTCTGGTAACTCTTTGAGTCTTTTCCCTCGCTCCCTCTCTCTCCATTCTTTCTCTCTCCAATCTTTTTGCCTCTTCCTGATCTTTTTCTTCCTTCTCCATCCGCCGTGTCCCGGATTCCGTTTCTCTCCTTGTCTCCTGTTCCTATTCCATTGTAAAGTGCTGGTCAAAGAATTCTTGAGCCTTTTCCAAATTATCAATCTTGTACTTTCTTTCATCCCAGGAGATGAGTAGGCCTTTCGGTAGTAGCCAGTGGAATTTTATTTTAAATTTATTTAGCTGGGTGGTCAGGAAATTATAATTTCTTCTTTGATCTCTTGTTCTTCTTGGTATTTGTTTGAGAGTTATGATTTCTCTTCCCTTGTGCATGATTGTCTCTTCCCTCATCTTCCTGTAGATCTCTTCCTTAATAGATTTTTTCGTAAATCTTATGTGGATTTCTTTGGGTAATTTGTTTCTTCTTGCGTAGTTCGTGTACCCTATATATTTCATCCATTCCATTTCGCAGTTCATCCTTATCTACCTGGGTTGCCTTTGCCAGTATCTCAATCATTATTTCACTTAAATCCTCATCCTTCTGTTCTTCTACATTTTGAAACCGTAAGTAGAATGATGCCTTTTCCATTTCCAGATAGGTTAACGCGTCCTCAGTTTCCTTATTAAATGCCCCTTGATCTTGTTCCATTCTTTCCATTCTATTGGTCGCATATTCTACTCTTTCTTCCACCTTTTGGAACCTCTGCTCATTTTCCGTTATGTTTTGTTGAATTTGTTCTATCTTCTCATCCATATTTTTGATGTTATCTTTAATTTCACTCACATCTGACCTCAATTCTTCGTGATTTTTCTTGGTCTCTTCATGATTATGTGCCATGGTTTCCTGCATTCTATTCGTGCCTTCCTGGATCATTGCTAATGCGGAGTGGATGTTCTGTAGGGCAGGGCTCATCTTCTCCTTTTCTGTGGTTTCAATTACTTTCTGTTGAGCTGGTGAGGTCATAAGTATCATTTGGCTTGATGGTGTTTTCTTATTTTAGCTGTTGTTGTTATACTTGTGGTCGCCATTATTATCTTTTTTTTAATTCTTTCCCAGATTTTCATATACTGGTCAATATTTCTAGGTCTGTTTTAAAATTTCACCCAAATTTATTTTTCGCTTTTTTCCAGGCTCCTTTATACTTATGAATCAATCAGCATGGGAAGCTAAGTGGGAGGGTTGAGGGGAAAATGTAGCATTCTAGCAATCCATCAGCTAATTCTCCCTGGTATTAAGTATTTGAGTAACTGTTATATTAGTAAGTAGGGAATAAGTGCTATATGATTTCTCTCAGAAGGTAAAGGGCTGTGGTTAATATAAATATATCTAATATACTATGGACTAAATCTTTAACACTAACTATATATAGATCAAATTAATATATCACTTAATCTATTAATATACACTTCTTATAAATAAGGTCATACTATGCAATCATATGTCAAACGTAGATTCCTTAAGCAATTGTCTAAATATATATCTTACTTATCTAATTTATCCAATTTATTTTAATTTATATAACATACGTATATGGATATACTTTTGTAATATAGCTATGATAAGTATAATATAATCCGGATCTTTGATTCTAATTGTATTAAGACAAATTAACAAATCATTGAGATTCTAACTATATAAAGACAAATTAATAGAAATTATATTTAGCTATAATAGAGTCTATATCTTTGATTCTAAATATATAAATATATAAAAACAAATTAATAAGGCAATAATTCACTTAATGAGTACAAGATAAGTATAAGGTAATGTTATGCAGTCATATAAGTATAGATTTCCAAAGCAGTAAGTATATATACACCAAATATTACTTCTTAGTCACTGTTGGTAATTAGTAGTTGGTCTTGGTAGTGTCTTGTATTCTGGCAATCCTTATATCAAATATCCAATTATAGTTCAAGTCCACTTCCTTTCAACTGTCAATAGTTTCAATATAATATATCCATGTATTATCCACTTGTTCCGTAATCCTCGGTTCAAGTCCTCACCGGGATAAGCTGTGGCAGAAACAAAAATTATAAATCCAGTATATTTCACGTCCGATTGTACTTTTTTTTTTTCCTCCCTTTACTTTTTGTCCAATACACACTGATCGTGCGCCAAAAGTATCAAACGTCTGCTTCCCCAAATAGCTCAATCCAATAGTCCCGTTGCTTTATTATCCAATTAACTCGATCGGTTAACTCGATCCTGTTAAGGAAGCTTTTATCTGAATTGTCCAGTAACTATCGGCAACAATGTTATAAGTTCTAAGTTGACTGCGTTCTCCCTTCTGTTGCTCAATATGGCTTCTCCGTCCTTTCTTCTATGGATATCTGGGGCTCTAAAAATCCTCCCGTTAAGTCTTTTAAATTTTCTGAGACCTTCGTTCTTGCAGCTTCTTGTTATAAAGCTCTGGTTATCGATCACACACTTCGTTCAACCGTATTCCCTCTGGATTCTTTCGGATTTCACTGACTACCAGCGCTGTCACTTTCAATATGGATTCCTCCCCTTCACTCCACTTATCAGTCGCCGCTTCTCTCTCTCCTCTTTTACTCAAGGGTTCCTTCCACCCGCTTTCTCCCAACCATTAGAAAATGCAGATATACCTTTTCAATCTTTAATCCTCACTTCTGTTTTCACCGATGCTTTTCTTTTTCAATCTTCACTTCCCTCTTAACAGCTGTCAGCATTTCTGGCCAGCCGGGTGGCTGGTTCTTCCTCGTTCCGAGTTAGAGGAGTTATCCTGAACCTTCGGGGGGATTGCCGTCCTCCCCGAGGTCCTCAGAAATTTCCCCTTTTTCTACCAACCTTTACGGGGTCGGTAGCGCCGAAATCAGCGCCCGCAGCAAGGATATTAGGGGCTTTGGAAACGGAGCGCCGTTCCTTTCGTCCCTAACACGTTGACGTCACCGCCGGAAGAACCCTGACAAAATTTGTGATCAACTCCCAAAAATTAGCAAATAACATTTGATTCTCTTTTATGCAGATTATTATTTTCTCTGATTCAAATGGACTTGAGATAGATTCCTTGCTATTTATTTTAAATAAGAAAATTACATTATTTCTAATTATTTATTAGATATACAGATTGGAATAATCTCTATATTTACCTATAGCTTTGTAACATAAAATTCTAACTCAAATTATACTTTTATCAATACAGGTAGTCCTCACTTAATGAGCTCAACAACTCCATTGCTAAGCGACCATTGTGACGTGAAATGTCAATGACTGCACTGGGCTTAGGATGTCAGTTATGCTTCAGTTATTAAGTAAATCATCTGTGGTTATTAAGTAAGATATCATATGATTTAACTTATGATTTTATTGCTGATGTCACCATTGATCTGTTTCTTTGAAGCCGGCTGTGAAGCTCAAATGGCAATCATGACAGAGGGACCCTGTCTAGTTGCACAGCACTCAATAGGCAATTGTGAATGCTATTACAACAGTCATAGGCTTGAGGAACAGACAAAAAGATATTTTTTCAGTGCTGTCATAATATTGAACAGTCACTAAATAGGGTAGACTCCACGGGTGAAATGCTCCCGATTTGGACTGGATCGCCAAATCCGGTAGCGATCCTGGCAGGTGGTTCGGAGAACCGGTAGCGATCCTGGTGTGAGGCTCCGGTTGTCATTACTTCCTGGTAGTAAAGTTTTGTACCCCTCTACACATGCAGGGGTACGTCAGAACCAGTAGTTAAAAATGCTTTAAAAAGTATTTTAAAAAAGTTCCAATATCGCTCAGCTGATCGTTGGATTTTTATTTTTTTTTTACTTTTTAGGCATTTTTTTTACTACCGGCTCTGGCGAATAGGTAGTAAATAAATGCTTTTAAAAGGTAAAAAAAAGGCTCTGAGGATCACAGGTGTGGTGCACGATCGTCGGAACCTTTTTTTTACAGGGGTGGGAGGGTCTTTTTTAAAGATACCATACAAACTAGGCAGCAAAGCTAGTTATCAAAATCAAACACCATACCAAATAAAATACAGCTAAAATATGAATGATTTTAAAGTCTGGGAAAATAAATATCTTTGTTGCAGTCTTTGACCAGACTTTACAATATTATTATTATTATTATTCTTTTATTCATTAAACTCAGTCAACCAAACATTTAAAAATGTATCATAAATATCATTGACTGGTGCTAATGGTTGATACAGGTTGCTGCCAGCATCCTAGGTATTGACCAAGTATCTTCTTAAAATTTGTGTGTATTCAAAAGTCCCACAAGATCTTCACCTTCTCATTTTCAACAACTTTTTCCACTTTATGTTCCCATGACTTTTCGGATACAGGTAAGTCATATTATTATTGTTGTTATTGTTGTTATTTTTATTATTTTTATTATTATTAGTAGTAGTAGTGGTGGTGGTGGTGGTGGTGGTGGTGGTAGTAGTATGACTTACCTGCATCCGAAAAGTCATGGGAACTGCATACAAAGAAAATTTGTATACAATGTTTTATAGATGGCATTTTGCACTAGCGAGATTGGCAAAGATGTTTAAAGATAAGTCAGCTAAATGCTTGAAGTGCCACCAGATATTATCTGGGTCATATTATCATATGTGGTGGACATGCTCAAAGGCAACAAAATATTGGACAAAAATACATATCTGGCTAGAAAAAATGATAAAGCAGCATATTGATTTAAAGCCAGAAATATTCTTGTTGGGGATTTTACCCAAAAAATATAGTAAGGGGAATGCATAGCTAATTATCGATTTATTAACTGCAGCTAGAATTGTGTTTTCACAAAATTGGAAAAGTGAAGAAATCCCCACAGATGAGAATGTGATCAGGAAAATATTAAAATATGCAGAAATGAATAGATTAATGCTAGCAATTAAGGAGAAAAAACAAACTGAATATTATGACATGGGACTTATTTTATCAATGGTAACAAAAATGATAACAAAAATGGAAGTTAGAAACAGGAAAACAAAAGAGAAAGATTGTGAAATAAAGAAGATATGTTAAGAGAGAGAATATTATTTAATATAATATTTAATATTATTTTAATATTATAGAATTAATGTTAATGTAATGAATATTGATGTAAATCTTGGTTATCATTTTACAAAGATAATTGTACCCTGACGACACACTGTTTAACTGAAAAGGGAATTATTATATTAAAAAATTAAAAAATTATAAAAAAATAAAAGATCTTCACCTTCTCATTTTTGACAACTTTTTCCACTTTATGTTCCCATGACTTTTTGGATACAGGTTGTTGTTGTTGTTGTTGTTGTTGTTGTTATTATTATTATTATTATTATTATTATTATTATTATTATTATTACAATGTACCTGTATCCAAAAAGTCATGGGAACATAAGATGTAAAAAGTTGTCAAAATGAAAAGGGAAAGATCTTGTGGAACTTTCGAATACAGATGGAACATCATTTGGAACATAACATACCAGATATCATAGTTGTCGAAAACCAAAGTGTACAATTTATTGATATCACTGTACCAGGAGATGTCAGTGTTGAAGAAAAAGAACTGGAAAAAATTGCGAAATATCATGACCTGGCCATCAAAACTACATGATTATTGATGAATCATGTAACCATGATACCCATTGTCATTGAGGCACCTGGTACCATGTCCAAGAATTTTACAAACATGTTAAGAGATTACAGCTTCCTGCAATAACACCAGCAGAACTGCAAAAAACTGTGCTACTTGGAACATCGTACATTTTAAGAAGATACTTGGTTGATATCTAGGATGCTGGCAGCAACCCATATCAACTATTAGCCCAGTCAATGATATTTGTGATACTTTTTTAAATATTCAGTTGATTGAGTTTCATGTTTAATGAATGAAAGAGATAATAATAATAAAAAATCAGTAAAAGAAGGAATGATTCAATACAACAATCATTAGGGGAGAGGGAAAAGTAATGGGACAATAAAACAGCATGTCTAATTAATACTTTCTATGCAGTTGTGTGACATGTTAAAAAAAAAAGTTAGCCATCCATCTATATTTGCTTAATATTGAATTGTATAAGAACACTGCAATGGAGGGCTTATGACTGTCTAACAATTTACAATAGTCTGTAGAGTCTGTAGAGTTTCAAAGTCATCCAGGTCATGGTTGTCCCAAAGGTGCTTTTTCAGGAGGCAACTGGACTTTCTTGTTTTTTTCTTTTGAAGAAAAACTGTCCTGTCAGACTGAAGAAGCTTCTTGGCTGAGAAGTCTTTTCTTCAAAAGAAAAAACAAGGAAGTCCAGTTGCCTCCTGAAAAAGCACCTTTGAGAAAACCATGACCTGGACGACTGAAAATATCTACAGATGTTGAGAACACAAGTGATAGACCAATATCATATATGCAGGTACAATCTAGATATGAGAAGGATGTTAAAATGTATGGTTTCTGTAAAGAATTAACAGAATTAGATCAGACATCAACAGTAACAGATGAAAAATTAATAAAGAAAACATAACTATTTGTTAAGTATTAAGCTGAAAGTTGAACAAGTAAAAGAGACAATGATAATATGGGCTAAAATTTTTGGTTATCCAATTGAGTTAGATAAATGGCAGAAACTATGGGATAGAAAATATAAATTAACAATGTCTACTGCATACAAAGAATATCTTTATAAAATGTTTTTTGCCCTCAAGGTTAGCAAAGACGTTTAAGGATAAGTCTGCAAAATGTTGGAAATGCCATCAGACACCTTGTTCGTACTATCATATGTGGTGGACATGTCAAAAAGCGAAAAAATATTGGACAAAAATACATACATGGCTGGAAAAAATGATAAAACAGCATATTGATTTGAAACCAGAGACATTCTTGTTGGGCATTTTACTGGACAAGTATAATAAATTGTAATGTATATTTGATTGCGCATGTATTGACTGCAGCTAGAATTGTATTTGCAAACAATGGAAAAATGAAGAGATCCCAATAGATAAAAATGTGATTTAAAAAATACTAGAATGTGCAAAAATGGATAGGCTAACACTTATAATTAAGGAAAAGAAAGAAACTGAATATTTTTTGACTTGGGACTTATTTTATCAGTGGTTAGCTGACAAAAACAGGAGCTAGAAACAGGGAAATATATGGAAGTATCAGTGATATAAGGAAGGTATGTTAAGTTGGTTAAAAATATTCTTATTCTTTTTCTTATTATTATTGATACTAATGTAATGAATACTGTTGTAAACACTTTGACTATTATTTCCTAAAATGACTTGTACCCAGACAACACATTGTTCAATTGAAAGTGGAATTTTTCTCCAACAGGCTTTCTTGGAGCCTGGGGAGGGTGAAAATGGCCTTCCCCTCCCCTCGGAGGCCCTCCGGAGGCTGGAAACAGCCCATTTCCTGATTTCTGGTGGGACCAGAAGTCCCGTTTTTTCTCCCTCCCCAGGCTCCAGAAGCTTTCTAGGAGCCTGGGGAGGGCAAAAACAGTCGTCCCCACCTTCCAGAGGCCCTCCAAAGGCTGGAAACAGCCCATTTCCCGACTTCCAGTGGGCCTGGAAGGCCCAAAAATCAGTTGGCTGGTGTGTGCATGCGTACTGGAGCTGAGCTACAGCAACATTTGCATGCCCACAGATTTGGCTCTGCTTGCCACCTGTGGCATGCGTGCCATAGGTTCACGATCATGGATATAACCAATGGTGGGATTCAGCCAGTTCGGGCAAACCAGTTGTTAAAATTCTGTGCTGGTGGGACTTGAAGTCAAGAAATGGGCCATTTCCAGCCTCTGGAGGACCTCTGGGGGATGGGGAAGGCCGTTTTTTACCCTCCCCAGGCTCCTAGAAAGCCTTTGGAGCCTGGGGAGGGTGAAAACAGGCCTCCCAGGCCCACTGTGCCATCGCGTGCCAAAAGGGGGGACCGTGGGGGGGGGGGGTCGCATGCATGTGCACAGGGGGTGGGGGCACATTGAATTATGGATATGGGCACACATACGTGTGACCCCCCATGCTCCCCACACTTGGCACGTGACGGCAAAAAGGCTACCTATCACTGGTATAGAGTGTCATGTTTGAGCAGGGGTTGGACTATAAAATCTCCAAGGTCCCTTCCGACTCTCTTATTCTTTATAAATCTCTCAATTCAGACTTACCAAGAGAATGGTGATAAACAGTACTTGGAAATGTACATCAAGTCTTCTGATAGCAAAATCTCATCTTATTGGCTAGTATCAAGGGGAAGATGACTTTGAATAACCTTCCTCTCTCACCATAACATGCAAGATGAGGCGAGGACTGGCTGGGAGGGGAGGGGCAAGGAGAAGCCAGGCGAGGCGTCCCTCCATGTGCGTGACATCGAGTTGGCTATGCCCACCCAGTCACATGACCACCTAGCCACTCCCACAGAACCAGTTGTTAAATTATTTGAATCCCACCACTAGATATAACTATAGTAGATTGTGGAATGAGAAGAAAAGAAAAAGGCAGTCTAACTAAGTTTATATCAACACTATTTCTGTGCATCCAAATAATCCTTTCTGCCTTGAACATATAGCTACCCTTCAGAGATCTCCTTCTGTGGATCTCAATGATTTTATCACTTCTTCCTTTTTATATGTTCATTCTTCACATATTTGCTTTGTAACTCAAATCTCATTCAAACTCTATATGAGCAAACTCATTATTATATTCTATCTTCATTCATTCTGGATCCAATTTCTTGGTTTACCACACACATCTCTTAAGTAAGTTCTCACTGCATTTAACTTTTATGTTTCTCTTGGCATTCTCAACTGGCATTCTTAACTCTCATTTTCATTTCCATATGTTTTGGTTTGCACTTTTTCTATAAACAACTGGAATTTTTTTTTTATTGTGGCAGCCTATAATTGCATTCATACAGTAAATAAATACTAGACAGAAGCTATTTTTATATATAACTATTTTACATTTTCAACAAAATTCATTCTTCACAATAGACAACATACCTACATATTCAGTATAGGCATGACATACATGCATGACATCAATTTCCCTTTTTTTAGTAAACATTCTATCAAGTTACACAAAATCATATTTTCAATAATTCTATTAAATAATTTATGTACAATTTGAAATTATTCATTCAATGTTCTGTCAGACACAACTTCTTTGGTTCTTGCTGCATCATAATGTACAACACCTCATGCAAATCATTTGGCTTCTCAGCTAACCACGCAGCATTATTTGCATACAAAAATACAATATGTTCACATACCAACAATATATCTCTACTTTCCCCACTTATTAAATAAACTATGAAAGAATGTAAGATATAATTAGAAGCAACTAATAATTTTAAATGCACAAACTCACGTCCTAAGTGTATAGAGTGGGTAAAGAAATTTATTTGGATATCCAGAATACTCTTGATACAATAAAATGTTTGAGCCAAAAACCCACTATGGACACCAAACTTTTAATTTCAGGATTGCCAAACAGAGATTTATATTTCATGTTGAAACAATGATTAATTTTTTTCATAGATCCTCTAGTTAAGATCTCTGGCTATTGTATATTGCCTAGGATTCTGTCAATTTAATTGAATGTATTATGAAATGAAACATTGTTGGCTATCAAAACTTGTTATAAAAGAAAACAATTACGTAGGTCACTTCTGATGTCAAATAGAAAGCTTCATAATCAGAAAGATTTCTTAACATTGGTCAGCAGATGTTAGAATAGATCCCACATTTTTATCACAAGGACCTGGGACAGGCAGATGTTGTTTGATCGTGTTAAACATATTATCTCAGGATATCATATATTTGCAATGCATATATTTCCCATCCTGCAGCTACTGATCCTGGTTGCTTAGCCAACAGTCCTGAGTTCTCTAGCTCATTTGTTACCAGACATCCTGGAACCATAACACCTAATATGGACATCGTTGAACTAGGTGTTCACCAATCCAGTATGTTTTTTTGTAAATTACGTTTAACCATATTTTTATGGGGTTTGTCTGACTGCTCTGAGGAAACTGTCCAATATGGTTGACCCTTTGGCATAGCCGTCATCTTCCTTGAAGCACGCAAACCCCATAAAAATATCAAGGTAATGCCTCTATGGGTAATTTATTATTATTATTATTATTGATCATACAGACCGATATTTAGACTAGATGGCACTGTACTGATCTACAATGGCAATAAATTGAAATTAGATTGGATTTGGCATTTTTACTATTGTGCCCTTCCCAACAATCTGGGATAGGTAGATTCAATGTTTGATAGTGTAAAAGATATTATACATACAAACAAGTGAAATCACATTTGCCAGTTCTTTAACTTATAGCCTTCCTATGCACTCAAAACCTAAGATGTCATAATGTAGTGATAGAGGAGAATATTTGTAGTTTAAGATTGAAATGCGGGATCCTTGATGCTCTCTGAACTTGGTTGTTTTCTTGCAGACATTTCATTACTCAGAATAGATAAAATCATCAGTGCTAGAAAGAAATGAGGTTTGTACTTAAATTATATTCTAGTGGCTTGCTCTGTCAGTATTGATGGGAGTGGTCTTCATGCTTCTTTGGTTGTGCTGTTTACTATTAGCTTGTTGGTAGTTCCCTGAGTGGGTATTGTTTACTTCTTGGTTGTTAGTCTGATGTTCATCTATGCTCATCTGTGTGTTGATTTTTTTTGTGGGGGGGGACGTGTTTTGGTTTTTTGACTCTGCCTTGTTCATTGTCTCTTTTGAATGATATGTAGATGTTTATATTTATATCCCTGTTGATGGCTGACTTGTCAGAGTACCAGATCTCCAAAAGTTCTATAATGTTTTTGGACTTAGCTTGGCCTAGGATGGTCACAGTTTTCCAGTTAAAATTATGGTTAAGTCTGTCCATATGTTGTGAAATTCAGGAGTTTTTATGATGTCTTCTGAGTGCTGGTTGGTATTCATGAAAATGTTATTCCAGTCTTCTGGCTGTTGGTCCTCCATAGTGGCTATTGTAGTCCTTACACTGTATGTTGTAGATGGCTTTTATGTTTTCTTCTGGAGTTGCTTGGTCTTTGATTTAGTTAGCATATTTTGGAGGGTTTTAGCGGGTTTGTGTACTATGTCATAGTTCATTGGTTGTTTCTGAGATGTTTTTGATGCATGGCAGTGTTATAAATTTTACAGCTTGTGTTGGTTATGCTATATTGCATTGATTGATTAGGCACTTTTTGATGAAGTTGTGTGGATATCCGTTCTGTTGAAAGATGTTGTATAGATGATATGTTTCTTTTTTTTAATATTTAGTGTTCCTGCAGTGAGTTTGTGCTTATCTAAATAGTGTTATTACATACCTTCTCTCTCTCTCTCTTTTTATAATTTTATTTATAGTTTTTTCTTTAATATCATAAGTGCTTAGTGAACAGTGTATTTTCTGAGTCGATATACTTTATACACAATATTAATATTATAATACTATTTAGATATACATAATCATAATCTTTCAACATCTAATATTTGTGTATACATTGTGGTTATAATATATTCTATTATATATCAGTATACATAATACTATCAGGGACGTGGGGGCTCAGTCGCTAAGATGCTGAGCTTGTCGATCGAAAGGTCAGCAGTTCAGCAGTTCGAATCCCTAGTGCTGCGTAACGGGGTGAGCTCCCATTACTTGTCCCAGCTTCTGCCAACCTAGCAGTTAAAAAGCATGTAAAAAATGCAAATAGAAAAATAGGGACCACCTTTGGTGGGAAGGTAACAGCATTCCGTGGGCCTTTGGAGTTTAGTCACGCCTGCAGAGACCACAGGGATGTCTTTGGACAGCGCTGGCTCTTCGGCTTTGAAATGGAGATGAGCACCACTCCCTAGAGTCAGGAATGCCTAGCACATATGTGTGAGGGGAACCTTTACCTTTACTTTTATACATAATTCTATTTTCCCAATTTTTACTTTCTACCTCTTTTTTCTAACTTTTAATAAAATTCCCACCATATTAAGAAGTATTCTATATCTATCCATCATCTTGCCCTTTTTAGAATTTCAACTCTTATTAACTTTTTGGTGCATCTTTCATGTTTCTCCCTTGGGATCTCCTATCTCCTTACATCACGCTTATTTAATGTAAGTATTTCATCTGCTTCAACACCTATCTCTCATTGTTGGATCTCTAGAGTACCCATCCATAATTCTTTCATCACTTTTGGGAGATCTTTCTCTTTATTCTCTTTGATATTTTGAGCTCTTAAAAAGTAACCTATCAGTTCCATTTTAAGAATTATTGCTATCTCTTCCCTATCTTTATCTGCTTGTATCATTTTTTTGTTTCAAGTTTTTTATTTTATTTTACATATACATATCAATGCATGAACAATGTGGCATCTGGGTGTCATACAAACTAATACAAATAATACTAGTAAAATTAATCACACCCCCACTGGCAGTTAAAAGGAAGAAACAGCTGCGATCACACACATTGCTCCTAGAAGCATGAAGCCGAAAACACCAGCCTGAAGATGACGAATGAGACTTCATCGAAACGTTGCCAAGACACCTCCAATTTTACGCGGGAGAAAACCCGAATAACCAAAGACATATATATATATGTTTTCTCAGGTTTTCGCGGGTGTTTGTATGTAGCTCTTTCGTTATTCGGTTATTCAGCTCCTGGAAGCACGAAGCCGAGAACACCAGCCTGAAGATGACGAATGAGACTTTGTCGAAACATCGCCAAGACACTTCCAATTTTACGTGGGAGAAGACCCGAATAACCAAAGATATATATATATATATATATATATATATATATATATATATATATATATATATATATATATATATATATCTGTGTGTGTGTGTGTGTGTGTGTGTGTGTGTAAGTTTTCAGGGGTATATATGTGTGTACAGTTAATATCTCGGGTTTCTTCCCATGTAATTGTAAACATATCCTTAAAAGGGTAGTAGCGACGTTTCAACGAAATCGCATTCGTCATCTTCTGGCTGATGTTCTCAGTTTGGTGCTTATGGGCAAACTGTGTGATCATAACTGATGTTTTTCTATGAAAAGAGGCAAAGGTGTATTCTGATTGGTCGACAGTGTTGTTGTATTCTGATTGGCTGATGACGTAGCTGTATTTTGATTGGGTGGAAGCGCTGTTGCTTGGTTGTGGGTCAATGGATAAGTTATGCTGGAACTGGTGGCAACACAGGCATTTTGATGAACTTTTGATTTATGGTTTATATTTTGTGTTAAGATTCGTCTGTCTATGAGAGCAGGTTTCCAAATAGTAGGCAGACGGGAAGTGTCATCACATTTATTCATACAATATGGTCTTTTCTCTATTTCAATGGCCTCTCTGATTATTCTGCCATTGAGATGTTCTATTTTTGCAACTGTTTTTGTGTTATTAAAATATATGTCCTGTGGCATTTATGTGTTATACTAATGATGATCTTCAACTATAACAGGAAGCACACACAGATAGATAGTACACGGAGAACTACAATGGAGATAAAACTTGAGGAGAGAGAGAGAGACACCCTCTAATGGCCTCCTTTATATAAGCAGCTTCTTAAAGGGCAATAACTCTGCTGACTCATCCTCAGTCTTAAAGGGCTGATCAGCTTTACATCATCATTACCCTGACAAAATGCAATGATAACTATCAGAAGCCACCTCTTGCTCATAAAGTGAAATCCTTTAGCAAAGAGGTTATGTAAGCTCCTCAGAAAGTGGGTGTTACAATATTTTGAGGATCAGACTCAATGATGAATTCAGAAGCAATTTCTTCAGTTAAAGAAGAGTTTATTCATAATAGGCATTCTACTTATTCTTGTCAGATTTACAGTGAGAAGCGAGCATGAGGTAAAAGCACTCTCTATTTATATCAAAGGGGAGGAGTCAAGAAAGGGGGGTGATTACACATGAATACAGTAAAGGAGGATGAATAAATTAACCCTTTATATCCTGTACATATATACATATCTCTTGATATAGAATAAGGCATTTACTTATGACAAATCCCCCTCTAAATGCCGATTCGACATATAACAATGATTGCATTCGGATTCAGAATTATATAGTACTTGTAATTTTGATGTCAAGTATTTGTGTTGTTTAGAAGGTAAAGGTTTAGTTAATATATCAGCTATTTGTTCTGAGGTTTCGCAGTGGATTGCTTTAATGAATCCATCCTGAGATAATTGTCTCACGTGTTTAAATTTGATATCTATATGTCTGGACCTTTGACCAATGGCGTCAGATCTTGATATTTCTATAGCCGCCTTATTATCTTCATGTATGACAAATGGTAGTATTGGATTCTTCCAAATATCAGATAATAAATCATTAAACCACACTAAATTATTTGAGGCTTTAGATAAACAGACGTATTCTGCCTCTGTTGTGGAAGTCGCTACTAAATCTTGCTTCCCAGTGTACCAGAATATTGGGCAATCATTTAAAAATAATACATAACCTGAGGTGCTCTTTCTACATTTGATGTCACCTGCCCAGTCTGCATCAGCGTAACTGGTGATAATAGGTTCTTTAATATTATTGGGTTCTAAGAGTAGACAGAAATCTATGCTGTGTTTTAGATATCTTAGTATTCATTTAACTGCTTCCCAATGATACATAAGTGGTTTACTTACATGTCTAGATAATAAATTAAGTGGCAGAGCTATATCAGGCCTGGTCCAATTAGATATATACAAGAGAGAACCAATAATTGATCTATATAATGTATTGTTCTTGAACTCAGATGAAGATTCATCCATATTCCTTAGAAAATCAGTCTGCATAGGAGTATCGCAAGGTTTGGCATCTCTTAAATTGCATTTTTCCAGAAGTTCTATAATTTTATCTCTCTGGGATAATTTGAATCCCTTTCTTGTTTTATTGATTTGAACTCCAAGGTATTTGTTTACCCTTCCTAGCGACTTTAAAGAGAAATGTTCACTTAGCTTGGATACAAATAAGTCTTTCTTTTCTTTATGTTTGCCTATATACAAAATATCATCCACATAGATTAACACAAATTCTAATGATTCACCTTCCTTTCTAACAAAAAAGCAATTGTCTGCAGTTGTGGCTTTGAATTCCATATTTTTAAGCACGCTGACTAGACATTCATACCAACGCTTGCCGGATTGTTTTAATCCGTACAAGCTTTTGTTAAGTAACCAGGTCTCATTTCTATTTGTACATTGGCTATGAGGTGCCCTTACATATATCTCTTTGTCGAGCTTTGCATGTAAGTATGCAGTCTGCACATCATATTGAAAGACATCAAGATTGAGTATAGCAGCTATGACTAAAGCTGTCTTAACACTTTCGGTTCTTACGGTGGGAGAGTATGTGTCAGTGTAATCCTCAGGATATTTTTGAGCGTGACCTTGTGCGACTAATCTAGCTTTATATAATTTATTACCCTCTTCTAAATCTTTGATTTTGAATATCCATCTGGTGCCTATAATTGTCTTGTTCTTAGGGGCAGGGACTGGTGTAAATACACCTAATTCACGCAAGCTGTTCATTTCTTTTGTTATGGCTAATTCCCATTTTTCTCTTTCTTCCATGGGAAGTTTCAACACTTCCTCGTATGTGTTAGGTGTTGGTGTCTCGTCATTCACACACATTATATAATCCTTATACTTATTGGGTAACTGTTTTCTGTTACACCTGATTGTTCTTATTGGAATGCTTTCATTATCGTGTAGATATCTTGCTTCCTTTTTGGTTAATGAATCTGTTTTTATCCTGGTATGGTTACCTGTCCATGTTTTGTTTTTGTCATCATGTGTGTTATGTTCATGTTTCTCTCTTTCTATTCTGTCTTGTTGTTCAATATTTGGTTCTGTATTTTGGATTATCTCGTTAAGATGTATCTTAGACCAGTTGGCCTGTTCATGAAATACTGCTGTTCTTGAGACTATGAATTTGTTATTATTGTCAATGAATCTATATCCTTTTGTGCCTGTTTCGTATCCCATGAATCTGAGCCTTCTGGATACGTTATCTCCCTTACGTCTTAATTGTTTTGGTATGTGTACGTCTGCTGTAACTCCAAATATGTGCATGTGTGATATTTTTGGTTTCCTATTGTACATCACTTCGTATGGTGTTTTATTTAGGATGCTAGACCAGGTCCTATTTTGGGTATAGTTTGAATATAGTAATGCTTCTGACCAGAATTGTTTTCCTAAACCAGCATCTTCTAATGTACATCTAATCATGGTTTGCAGTGTCGAGTTCTTTCGTCCTGCTGTACCATTCTGAAAAGCAGAAAATGGGCTAGTCGTGAAGTGTATCATTCCTTTGTCTTTTATCCATTGTGAGAATTCTTTTGACATGAATTCGGATCCCCTATCTGTCATGATTTGTTTTATTTTGATATTGTGTTGTGTTTCTGCACGTTTGTAAAATTCTTTGAATTTTTGGAAAGTTTCATCTTTGTGTATTAAAGTATAAACAAATCCATAACGGCTATAGTCGTCTACAATAGTTAGGAAATATCTTTTTTTGTATGTGATGGATGGTGTTAATGGACCAACTAGATCCATATGTACCAGATCAAAAATTTGGTTAGAGGTCCTTGTTGCCCTCTTTGGTTTTGGGTTTGTTCTGAGTTTTGAGGATTTACATACTGAGCATTCCAAATAGTTTTTACAATCCTTTATTTTAACGCCATCAGCATGTTCAATCATTTTTTGTATTACAGGGAAACTTGCATGTCCCAATTTCCTATGCAACATGTGTGCACATTCATCATGAATTGGTTTGCCTATATTGGGTCTTTCGTTATTGTGTGTATCACTAGTGGGTGTGTCTTTGTGATTACAGTGTGTATTGGGTTCTTCATTGTCATTGTTGTTACTATGTTCACTGTCTATGTTGGTGTCGTCATCAGTGTTTGTATTAATGTTATGCAACCATTTATCTTCTGTTACAAGGAAGGGTAGGCCCCCTTCGATAACTACACTATTCAATTTAGTCCCATCCTTTTCTAGTATTGCTTTTCCCCCAGAGAAGATTATATTTATGTTGAAATCTTGGCTTAATTTCACTGCACTAAGTATGTTATGTGATATTTCTGGTATCAACAATATCCCCTCTACTTTACCTAAACCAGGTATATTTACATCTCCTTTCCCTATGACTTGAACATTTTCTTGATTAGCTACTCTTATCATAAATTTATCATTTGTGAATGAAGACAGTATTTTCTTGTTATTTGTTGTATGATTAGTCGCCCCTGAATCTATGAGCCAAGTATTGTTTTTTTATTTTTGTGTGATGACATCATTATGTTTATCTAATCCATTTAATGATCCTGATTTTCTGTCCCTTGAATTATCTCTATCCTTTCTGCTTTCTCTGTAGTTTGGGGAGTCTCTATATCTGTATCTATCAATAGATGATTGCCTGTCTTGATATCTACCCCTATAATCACGGTTTTGTCTTTCCCTATGAAACATGGGGCAATCTCCCTTAGAGTGTTTTCTGGATCCACAATTGTAACATTCAATTGTTTTTTGGTGATTTTCTTGGAAGGTTACCCCTTTTGCCTGACTGTGTTCTGTGTATGCATTGTATCTACTTCTCCTCAAATTATCTTCAGCTATTAACTTATTTGACAGACTTTCTATGGATAAGTATCCTAGATTGATTGAGTCTAAGTGTGATATGTAGTTATCCCATGATGAATCTAATGAGTTAAGGATAACGCTTTTCATTGTCTGTTCTGATATTATTTCTCCTCTTAGATGTAATTCTGCTCTGGTTTTGTTTAAGGATATTAAATGTTCACTTATGGTGGTTCCAGATCTTAATTTGGCTGAAAAGAAATCTTTAGACATTCTAGTGGTTGTTGCTACACTTTCACTATGAAACAATTTAAACATGCATTGAATTATTTCTGAAACAGTAAGATTATGCTTAATATTGTAGTACATGGCAGGTGATATGCTAGAAATTATTAAATAGAATGCTCTGTGATGCAGGCAGTCCATTTTTAGAGTCCAAGGTCTTTTGGGAGGATTGGTTATAAAAAATAATAAATTTTCTTTCATAAAGACAACCTGAATTTGTTGACACCATTCCTGTAAATTGATGCCATCAATTCTAAGTTTTGGGAAATCACTAGGTAGATTCCCAATATTACTATTCCCACTACTTACAACTGTGTGTAGTCCATGGTCCTGTAGATGTTGAAAATTGCAGAATGGTGTGGGTATTCTGCTGATGAGCTTGAAAGGTTCTCCTTCTTCATAAAGTTCATTGTAGTTCTCTGTGTTCATCTGCGCATGCGCGTTGATCATTTCTCTGCTGAAGCCGCTGGGAGAGGTTCTCTTTGCTGTAGCTCCCTCGTAGTGCTCTCCTTCTGATGATTCGGTCTCCGGCTCGATCTTGGGTGTTCTGCTGGCAGCTGTGGTTCGTCTCTTTTCTTTGAAGCTTTCTTGCTTGGAGTATTTTGTTCTTTGGATCGTTTGTGGTATGGGGGAAATTTCGCAGGGCCCTCTGGGTTCAGGCGTCGTCATCATCGTTGTCTGGATTGAATCGTGCAGGCTTTGAGGTGTCTGTTTGTTTCTTCGTTTCTTTTGTATTTTTGCATTATTGGCTTTTATCGATTCTTTTGAAATTGTTAGACTTGTGCCAAACGTTTTAAATAGTTTTCTCATGGGTGTTTCGATTTCTTGTTCAGTGGATGATTCTTCTGTATCTGTTTCTGACTCTTCAGAAGAATAAATATATTTCTTACTATTTTTTGTGTTTTTTCACGCCAGAGTTTTTGAATGGTGCATTCTGATTGGTTCAGCTGTGTTCATTTCTGTGGCCGGTTGAAGAAAAGATGGCTGCCTTTCAAAATTTTGAGCGGGACCTCTGGTCTTGCTTCTGGTTATTTTTTCTTTAGTTGTAGGTTCGCTCACCATTTTTGTATTTTCAGGTTTGGCTTTTTCAATGTCTTTTTCTCTCGCTGCTCCGTTTTCTTCCAAGAAGCCTCGGAGTTCCGCGATGAGTTTGTGGTCATCTTTTTGACTTTTTATTAGCCTCAGTATCTCCGATCTGAGGTCTTTGTCTTTTATTTTGTTCTCTTCTTGGTTGTCGGTTTCATCTGCTGTTTCTTCGATGTCTGTGGTGTTATCTTCAGATTCTTTGATTGTTGTATTTATTGGTTCGTCGATCATTTCTTGATCTGTTTTTGTTTCTTTATCATTTGCCCTGGTATTGGGTTTTATTGAGTCAGTTAAACCATCCTCTGCTACCAGATTGTTACAATATTTTGAGGATCAGACTCAATGATGAATTCAGAAGCAATTTCTTCAGTTAAAGAAGAGTTTATTCATAATAGGCATTCTACTTATTCTTGTCAGATTTACAGTGAGAAGCGAGCATGAGGTAAAAGCACTCTCTATTTATATCAAAGGGGAGGAGTCAAGAAAGGGGGGTGATTACACATGAATACATTAAAGGAGGATGAATAAATTAACCCTTTATATCCTGTACATATATACATATCTCTTGTTATAGAATAAGGCATTTACTTATGACAGTGGGTGGGCATACTGGGTAAAAAAATGCAGAGCTAAAGAGACAAATTAACAAAGTATATAGGTGACCCAGGTTCAAATCTCTGCCCTCCTAATCTTGTCAGGATCACAACAAAATTAATACATGCCACAGATATCTAAATAAACTTCAAGCCTGTACCATGTTACCAAGCCTTATTATCATGAGAGAAAACTAAAATGAATTCGAAGGAGGATTCACACCCCTATCTCCTTTTTTTTTTAAAAAAAAATAACACCTTACTATCAGCAAGCAATCATGTGCCTTGGGCACTCTGAAGCAATGCAAGAGACCCCTATCCCAAAGGTGCTTTTTCAAGAGGCAATTGGACTTTCTGGAAACCAAGAAAGTCCAGTTGCCTCTTGAAAAAAGCATCTTTGGGACAACTATGACCTGGATGACTGGAGAATCCCCATAGACAAGAGACTCCTGTGCTTAGTGAACTGACAAAGCACCCTTTTCCATCCAGGAGAAGCAATCTTTAGATCCATTTGCACCACTTAAAGATACCAGCTGGCCTCACTCACCTCACAAGATATCCTAAAGAAATCATCCAGATTTAAGGAAAGATTGTGTTGGAGGGAAGAGGGAAAGACGCAGCTTGAAAAAGTTTTTTTTTTCTAGGCAGCATTGCTTAACTCGATCAGGCAGGCAGTGGCAGTCCGATAAGATTACCTCATTGGTTTTCCATCGGGGGTGGGTGGGGTGGGGGTGGGCTCCCAAAGCCATTTTTTTTGTAACAAACAAACAAAGAAGCCAAAGACTAGCCAGATCACTCCATTTAGAGAAGATTATGGATCTAGGGAATAAAGAGGCCCACAATCCTCCCTCCCACCCTTAATTGGGGACAGAGGAGGCAAGGAGTAGCTGGGAGGGGATCCAACCCCAAAACAGTGCCAGGAACCACTAAAGCAGTGTTAAAAGTTTAAAACAACCCTTCCCCTTTAAAAAAGTCAAGGCATGGAATAAAAGTACTAGCAAAGGGGGAAAAAAACTCAAGAGAAGCTGCTCAAGCTATAGAAAGTCTGGGCATACTGCCAAGAACCATTAACAGCTATTAAATGTAAGAGAGGCAGTTTCTGAAAACACTCAAGCAGGACAATAAAAATTAGCAGGATTAGGCTAGAAACAATACACAGAGGCACACTAGAATGCCCCCTTCCTGCCTTCATGACAGGATTAACCCCTTAAGGTGGGAAAAACAAAAGGCTGTTGGAAGGAGATTCCAACAGCCAGTTTGCCAGACTGCTCAGAAAGTTAACAATCGGTTCTCTTGAACCGGTACAAACCGGCTGAATCCCACCACTGCTTTTATCTTTAATGTCAGTCTATCCATTTCTGCGCAATCTAATATTTTTTAAATTACATTTTTCTTAGAGTTTCCTCATTTTTGTGCAAATACAATTCTTGCTGTTGTCAAGACATGCAATATTAAATACAAATTCCCTTTATTATATTTTTCCTGGTACTAACAGGAACATTTCTGGTTTATAATCTATATGTAGCTTTAACATTTTTTCTAATAATGTATGTATTTTTTTTATAAATTTGAAATTTTATTATAACATACATATGACATTCACATAACATACAACATATACATATCTTATATCTTTTAAACATCGTTTCTTCGTGATCTTCTTTCTGTTATTTTATTTTTCCTCCCCTATATCTTCATTTCTTTCTTTTTTTCTTTTTTTCCCACCTTTGTCCTTTTTTTCCCCTAAAAATTTGTTTTTTAGCTTTAACAGTCTTAACTTTATACATTTCTCTACAATTATTATATACATATTTTCATTATATCTTTAATGTTATACATTTCTATATTCTTGTTGTATCGCTACATTTTTATTCCGCTCCATACATTTGTTATGTATATATTTTATATTTCTAATTTATACTTCTAATTTTCTGAGGATAGGGACAGATTCCAGGCCCCCACCATACAAATCAGTTCAAGTGGGGGGAGATCAGGTCCTGGAGGTTGAGGGATGGGGCCAACCCATGCCAGCCTAAATTCCACCCCACGCTTCCTTCCCTCCAGTCTACGGGGATTTGGCAGAGGTATTTAACAAGAAAGAATGTGATGTGCTGCCCCCACATTGGCCAACCAATTGTGCCATTGACATCCTACCCGGGGCACAACTGCTGAAGCCCTAAATGTACTTGATGACACCAAAAGAGATGGAGCAGCTGTGGAAGTATATTGACAAGAACCTGGCTTGGGGGTTCATTCAGCCTGCTTGCTCAAGGATCACGGCCCCTGTCCTGTTTAAAGAGAAGGATGGGACTATGAGCTTATGTGTGGACTTCAGGGACATCACCGTTGTGTGTTAAGAACATATACTCTCTGTCCCTTATGAAAGATATGTTGGCCCACTTGGCCAAGGGGAGGATCTTTACTAAATTGAACATAAGGGAGGCATACTATAGGGTAAGGATTTGGGAGGGGAATGAATGGAAGACTGCCTTCAACTACCTCTTGGGGAGTTATATTATTCCAGGTGATGCCTGCAGGAGGCTCCTGCAGTATTCATGCAGCTGATAAACGAGGTGTTACATGAGCATCTGTATCGGAGTGCTTGTTACCTTGATTATATCATCATTTACACAAAAACCATGGCTGAATACCATGGTCCGGCAAGTCTTGAAAAGACTACTGACTGCCAACCTCTATGTGAAGTTACCAAAGTGCGAGTTCCACCAAACTCGGCTGAATTATTTGGGATATCACACTTCCAGCACTGGAGTGGAAATGGAACCAGCCAAGGTCCAGGCCGTCCTGGAGTGACAAAAGCCAAAAACATGCATGCAGCTACAGAGTTTCCTGGGCTTTGCGAATTTTTATTGGACTTTCATCCCCACATTTGCCAAGGTGGCTTAGCCATTGACAGACGTCTTGAGGACCAAGCACATGACATTGAAGCCCCAACCAGGCCAGCCACTTCACTGGACGATGGAGTACCAGTGAGCATTTGAATTGCTAAAGGCTTTTTTCTCCAGAGAGCCAGTTCTAAAACACCCAAATCTTGAACAAGCCTTTGTGGTCCAAGCGTATGCCATCCATGTGGCAGTAGCCACTCTCCTACTCCAACCTAATATACAGGGCACATTGCAGCCGTGCGTGTATACCGCCTGCAAGCTCTCGGAAACCGAATGTTGGTGGACCATATGGGAGAAAGAGGCCAATGGGCCCTCATGACCTGACGTCACCTCCTGGAGGGGAGCAAAATATCATTCAAGGTATGGACAGACCATAAAAACCTCGAGACCCTCCAGGCCCTGCAGAGGTTGTCACCTAAACAGGTACAGTAGGTGCAGTATTTCCAATGCTTCCAGTTCATTCCCTACATTCCTGTAGGGGAAAACTTCCTAGCAGAACCATTGTCAAGAATATTTCAATACACTAGCCACCGGGAAGTGGTGGTACACGCCATCATTCCCCCCTCACCACAGATACAACCTGCTGCACAGATTTCAGCCTGGCGGCCAGTTGTAACTGCCAAAGAGTTGATGCGTCACTTACAGACTGAATTACTCATGGACCCGTGGTTCTTGGAGCACAGGCAATTGCTTACCTAATGGGACAAGATGGTGTGGAAAGGCAATAAACTCCATATGCTACATGTCAACTCGCAAAAGCTTTCTTAGTCTGCTCTTGAATAGATGCTGACATGCTACTCCTAATAAATCATTGGATTCCTTTTGAAACCTGGCTCAAGACACATGATTTAATTAGAGCATCTGTCAGAACTTTTACGGCACACGCCCTGAGGCCACAGGTGATACAAAGGTGCCATGACATGAAACATGCAGGACACTTTGGGTTCCTTAAAACCCTGCATTTAGTCAAACAGCAATTCTGGTGGCCCAGGATGCAATACAAAATAGAGGACTGTCAGAAGCTGTCTGATCTGCACAACCACAAAACCATGAACAGGGAAACCCCCTGGCCTCTTGCAGTCTGTGGCTGACCCCACCTGGCTGTGGGAGGAGCTATGCATGGATTTTATTGTTGAGCTGGCAGAGAGCAATGGCCAGACCATCATATGAAGAGTCATTGATTTATTTTCTAAACTGGCCCATTTTATACCCTGCCCCGGTTTACCGTCAGCACAAAGATTGGCTTAGCTATTCCTGCAGCATATCTATCACCTCCATGGGGTGCCATGGAGGATCAATTTGGATTGGGGGGGGGTGTACAGTTCACAGCCAAGTACTGGCGGGAGTTCATCTGGATGATAGAGTTGTCCCAGGGGTTAAGCTCAGCTTTTCATCCAAGTACTAATGGGGAAGTAGAGAGAGCCAATTGTAGAGAACCATTGTAGAAAGGTATCTTAGGTGCTATGTCACCTATCAGCAAACCAATTGGGTGGAACTCCTGCCATTTGCAGAGGTGGCATACAGCAATGCTGTCCACAGCAGTACAGGGTTTATCCCCTTCAGGGTGGTGCATGGAATTGACTTTGTTCCCATACCAGAGTACCCTCAGGAACTCCCTACCCCTGTCAATCCAAAAGAATGGATAGATACCTTGCCAGGGGTGTGGGGAGCCATGAAGATGGCCTTGCAGAAAGCCGTGTATATCCAGAAGGTACAGGCAGACAGGAAATGGGCTCCCCAGAAGCCATTCCAGGTGGGAGAGAGGGTGTATCTATCGACCAAATACTTAAAGTTAAGGGTCCCCTGCTGGAAGTTGGGTCCAAAGTTCTTGGACTATTCCCCATTGTGTGGATTCTTTAATGGTGGAGCTGAAACTACCCCGACTGGGTAAGGTGCACCCTGTATTTTACAGTAGTCTGCTAAAGCCAGTAGGTGAGGCCTCCATTTGACCACAACCATTATCCGGTCTCATTGAGCTGGGGGGGAGACCCATTACAAAATCAATTGGGTATTGGACTCCCGACTACATAGGGATCGACTGCAATGCCTGGTCCAATGGAAGGGATATCCCGATACAGAAACCTCCTGGGTGGTGAGCAAAGACGTATGGGCGGCCATCTACTTAAAAAGTGGATGGTTTGAACATTTGGAATTTGAATTCCATTACTGTTCATGATTTATTACTACTGTAGCATATTTCTCTAGGGCCAATTTTATTGCTAAAAATTCTTACATTGTTTGTCTATGAATGGATTTTGATTTCTGATTTTCCATAATGCTTCAGACTGTTTATATAAAGCAAATATGGGGTTTTATTAACATTTCTTTGACAAAGATTTCTTCAAAATTACTGAAAGTGAGATCATAGTGATAACAAATAAAAAGGGTAATAATTATTCATCCTGGAAGATGCCTCTCTGAATGTTGACAAGCGCATATTTTTCATTTCCAACCACAAATTCTGTCTTCCACTACTTCATTTTTTTTTTTTTTACAAATATTATAAAATTTTACTGATACCATTTACTTCCAACATTTGATGTTGGAAGTTTGGTCTTATCATGACATTATAAAGAGGTTTCAGCATTTAATGTGACCTTGATTCTATCTGTCTGTTTATGCAGCCTAGAACTGTGTTGGCTTTTTGGGCAGCTGCAGCACACTGTTGACTGATATTTAAGTGATTGTCCACAAGGACTCCAAGATCCCTCTCACAATTACTACTATTGAGTCAGATACTGCCTATATTATACCTGTGCATTTTTTCTCGTCTACTTTTTTCACCATTTAAATACATTTTGTTAGGTAGCACCCAATGTTCAAGTCTGTCAAGATCCTTCTGTATCTTAAGCCTATCTTCTGGAGTATTGACTATTCCTGACAGCTTGGTATTGTCTGCAAATTTGATGAGTTCCCCATCTATCCCCTCATCTAAATAATTAATGAAGATATTGAAGAGTACTGGGCCTAAGACAGAGCCTTGGGGGAGACCACTGTGCTCTTAAGAACCTTCAGTGCAGCAGAAATTTTATTGCAGTCTTCCCCAGATCTGTGCCTTGCAATAATCCTGTCTCAGAGCTCTGCAGGCAGTTCCTCTGATCTCATGGCTTTTGTTCTGCTACTACAATATGCATTGTCAGCTGTGAGGCCTTCTATAGAAAGGCATGTGCCTTTCCAAATCATGTCCAGTCAATTTAATTTACCACAGATTGACTCCAATCAAGATGTAGAAACATGTCAGCAATGATCTAGAGAACTGGGAAGCTAAAGAGAACCTGAGCTAATTTTCATGTGTTGTTGCAAAGGGTCTGAATACTTCTACCAATGTAATATTTCTTTTAAAGAAATTTACAGACATTTCTAGAATTCTGTTTTCACTTTGTCGTTATGGCATAGTGAGTGTAGATTAATAAGAAAAAAATGAATTTCAACTGCACGATAACAAAATGTGTGTGTGTGTATGCAATTGTTTTTTGTTTGTATCAGATCCCTAAAAGTGATACTGCCATTCAGTTGGAGGAAGGGGGAGACTTGGATTCAATTTACTAGCATTGCCTGTGTCAACAGATATTTTACAACCTATATCCTGGCGCCAAAGAGCCCTGGGATCCTTTTACCTGGAGGAATTTTTATGATAGCCGTGTGGGTTGTTTCACTTTAAAGGATAACAGTGTGAATGCATGGTTTTCGGGTTCTCAGGGAAACTGGGAAAGAAAGCATCTTCACACTTGTGTATTGGTTAAAATCTGCATTCTGACTTAAAGGAAGGGGTCTCTACTGCTTTAATCCTACTTGTCTTGCCTAAGGGTATTCAGATCTTGCTTTAACTGGGTGGCTATCACTTCTGCTTAATAAAAGAATCCTTTTGAACAACCACATTGTTCTTACTTTCTTAAGTTGGAAGGAGAGGCAATCCTTACACAAAGCAAGATCTGCAAAACGGTTAGCCCAGAGAAGCAATCTTCGCTCTACTGAGGGGACCTTGCAAACCATGTCTGAATGAAGCAGAGAACTGGGAGAAGCCGATTGCTCGGGGGAGACATCAACCGCCATGTAGTCGGATGCCTGTTTCGTACACCCCATCGGAGAGGATGAGGTAACCCTGGAGAATCCTGAAAAGCCCCGCTGGTCAATTGGCATTGGGAAGAAAGATAGCTGGGATGACAGAACCAGAGGAGTCACCCTCAGCCGTGGCAACCGAAAACTGGGTGGAAACTGGAACTAGAAGCCCTTGCTGACCAGGGGGGACTGACCAAAGCAACACTGAGGGAAGATTATCTGAAGAGTCATATAACCCAATTGGTGATGGAAACTTTGGAAAATCTCAACATCCGAAGGGAGCCAGGACAACAATCAAAGGGCACAGAAAGGGCTGCAGTCATGAATGATGCCACGGGAGGCACCCTGCCTATTGAGCAGATGGTGCAGCAGCAGCAGGAGAAGACCCAGCAAACCCTCCCCCAAGAAGCACGCACACCGGCGCCCATTCCCAACCAGCCCTGAGTCCCGCAACTGGAAAGAGGGAGTCCCTCCCTTGGGGTGAAGTTTGATGGGAATCCGCAACAATTAGGATTCTTTGTGGCACATGTGCTAACCTACATGCAAGAGTATGGGCGTGATTTCCAAACCCAAGGATCCTGAGTGCAAGTTGTGACCCTAGCCCTAGAGGGTGCCATGGCCAGATGGATGGTGACCCTGCATAACGCCAATACACCAGAATTGCGGGATTTCAACCATTTCATGATGGCCCTGCAATGCTGGTGTGAGGACCCACTAGCAGATCGCAAAGCATGCAACAGCATTAAGGTGGTGAGACAGGGGTGATGGCCAGTAGCTGAGTATGCTGAAGAATTCCGAGACCTCACATGTCGTGTGCACTGGCCAGAAGATACTTTGGTGAGCTGTTTTAAGGGCGGGCTGAGTGATGATCTATACAATGCCTGCTTGGCCTGAGGTGCACCGAATCACCTACATGAATGGTACGTCACTGCTGAAGAAGCTGAGATCGATATGGCCAGAAACCAGTATCAAGCGGGGCGAGCATGGAAGAAATCCCCACCCCAATGGAAGCAAGAGCCCCTCAAACCAGAAACCACATTCTCTCCAAGAGCTTCAGCCTGTTTCACGTGTGGAAAAGAGGGGCACCAAGCTTCAGAGTGTTGTTCGCAAACACCCTCCCGGAACCACCCACTGGGGGAGAACCCTGCAAAACCGGGCCGGCGCAGGAAGGAGACTGCCCTGAGGAGCAGGGAGACCATAGAAATTCCATCCCCTCCCCTCTTTGGGGAAGAAACCCTGGCATCTGAACAGGAGGAATCACACTCATCTGGAAGCGATCCAGATGATGAACCACTGGTAAGCAAACCAATTAAACCGCTTACCCTCCCCTTAAGACTATTATCCCAAACCAGGACAGGGAGATAAATATCTCCACTCTAGTGGATTCAGGGTGCACCCGTTGTTTGATCAGCCCAACCCTAGTAGGGAAGTTAGGGATTAATGTAAGAAAGCTGAAAACCCCCATTGCTTTCTGCCAACTAGGTGGATCAATAGCAGGAGGGGAGCCAGCTTCTTTTGCTACTGAGCCTCTACATATAGGCATCGGAAGCCACGAGGAAATGCTTACATTTATAGTGGCACCTGGCATGGAATGGCCGTTGGTTCTGGGCCTTGCATAGCTGAAAAAATGGAACCCAAAAATCAATTGGAAACAAGGCATCATAAAATTTCAGATGAATGTGACTTTTGCTGAGAATCCACATAAAGGAACTGAGGGGGCAGAGAATTGAGAAACAGCCATGCCTGGTTACGCCATACCAACTGAGGGCATTACCCATAGAATACAAGGATTTGGCTGAGGTTTTTAGCAAAAAAGCCTCAGACGAACTCCCCCCCCCATGCCACCAACTGTGCAATAGAAATCTTACCCAGTGCTAAACTCCCTAAACCCAAGATGTACAGCATGTCACCGAGGGAGTTGGAAGAGCTGAGAACATTTATTGAGAAAAACCTAGCAAGGGGTTTCATTGAGCCAGCCCAACCAAAAATCACAGCTCCAGTGGTATTTAGAGAGAAAAAAGATGACTCAAAATGTCTCTGTGTTGATTTTTGAAACCTGAATACGATCAGTGTGGAGAACATGTATCCCCTCCTCCTTATAAAAGATAAGCTAGCATACCTCACAAAAGGGGAAAAAATTTCAAAGCTGGACTTAAGGGAGGCTTACTACTATGTTAGAATTAAGGAAGGGGATGAGTAGGAAACAGCATTTAACACCCCCTCGGCTGCTACCAATTCAAGGTGCTCCTCTTTTTTTTTTTTTTAATTTGATTTATATGCCGCCCTTCTCCGGAGACTCAGGGTGGCTTACAATGCGTTAAGCAATGGGTTGCAAGGAGCCCCTGCAGTGTTTATGGAGTTAATAAATGAAGTGCTGCATCAGCATTTATATAAGGGGGTCCTGGTCTATTTGGACGACATTTTAATCTATAGCAAGACCAAAGCAGAACATGTAAAACTAGTCAGGGTGGTTTTAAACAAACTCCGCTCTGCCAAACTTTATGCTAAACTGTCCAAATGTGAATTCCACCAAGAGAAGATTGACTATTTGGGGTACCGCATTTCACACCAGGGGGTTGAGATGGATCCTCTAAAAGTGCAGGCTGTACTTGATTGGGATCCTCTATGCACGCGTAAAAAGTTACAAAGCTTCCTGGGTTTTGCCAATTTTTACTGCCAGTTTATCCCTGCTTTTGCTCAGATTGCCCTCCCCATCACCAAGCTCTTAAAAATGAAGTGGGAGGACAACCCTAAACCAAAGTAGCCATTGAACTGGACTATGGAATGCCAGGCGGCATTTGAAAAACTTAAACGGCTATTCTCGGCAGAACCAATTCTAAAACACCCAGACACAGAGAAACCATTTGTCATACAAGCAGATGCCAGTGATGTGGCAATAGGAGCAGTCCTGCTTCAGAAGAATGAGCAAGACCAACTACAACCATGTGCTTACACATCCAAAAAGTTGAGGCTGAGCAAAGGTGAGCCATTTGGGAGAAAGAGGCTTATGCAGTTCATTGGGCATTGTTAACCTGGAGGCACTTCCTAGAAGGCAGTAAGACCCCTTTTGAAGTCTGGACTGATCATAAAAATCTAAAAACCCTAAAGACCCCAAGGAAACTCTCCCCAAAACAAGTACGATGGGCTCAGTACTTTATAAACGGTTTGATTTTACTCTAAATACCTCCCAGGGGGAAAAAAACTTTCTGGGGAATGCGCTATCCAGAAAACCGCAATATAATAGTGCAAAGTCAGACGTAATCAAACCCATAGTAGAAAACAATCAACTAGCTGCTAAAGTAGTCACCAGATCCCAGGCAAAACAAGAAACATTGACGAACACTGACAAGCCCAAACTTTTAAACAAGCATTGGCCACTGATGAATGGTTTTTGAACAACAAATCCAGCTGTCTGATGAAAGAAGACTTGGCTTGGGTGGGAGGGAAATTGTATGTTCCTGCCAGCCAAAGACTATGCTTAATGGTAAGGTGGCATGACTCCAAATTAGCTGGACATTTTGGGTTTGTGAAAACTTTACACCTGATTAAAAGACAATTTTGGTGGCCATCACTAAAAAAGGACATAGAAAGCTATGTAGCTAGCTGCCCCATTTGTGCAGCAGCAAAAAGATGTCAGGGGAAAATCTCAGGTCTATTGCAGAAGGTAGCTGAACCTTCAGTGCCTTGGAGAGATATTGTTATGGATTTCATTGTAGAATTGCCAAACAGTGAGGGAAATACTGTTATTTGAAAACAGACCTGTTTTCAAAACAGGCACATTTTATACCCTGCCAAAAGATCCCAACTGCTAAACATTTAGCCAAATTATTCCTAATACACATTTATTGACTTCATGGTGCTCCACAAAGGATCATCTCTGACAGAGTGGTTCAATTCCCCTCCAACTTTTGGAGGGCATTTCTGGACTTACTTGGTACTGGCCAGGGGTTGAGCTCTTCACATCATCCGGCTACTAATGGAAATTCTGAAATTTTGAACTCGGTATTAGAACAATATTTAAGATGTTTCATTAATTTTCAACAGGATAACTGGACCGAACTTTTGCCTTTTGCTGAAGTTGGTTTAATAATGCTGTACATTCAAACACTGGTTTTACCCCTTTTAGAGTAGTGACAGGCCAGGATTTCAGCCCCATGCCTGAACTACCCACAGAAGAACCCACCATCCCCTCACTTAAGGAATGGATGGATAATTTGTAAAACATGTGGTCAGTGGTTAGATTAGCCTTAAAGGAAACTAGAGAAGCTTTTAAGATTCAAGCTGACAAGAAAAGGATGGAACCCAAACCTTTTCATATTGGAGACAGAGTATACTTATCTACAAAATTCTTGAAATCATTACAACCATCAAAGAAACTAGGGCCAAATTTCATTGGACCTTTCCTCATCACTAGAGTCATCAATACAGTAGCAGTTGAACTACTCCTTCCAAAGACACTCAGGCAAGTCCACCCAGTATTCCATATTGGTTTACTCAAACGAGAAGTAATCTCATCCCTCAGACCACCTGCATCTACACCATCTGTTCCCATCATGATTGAAGGTGAACAACACTTTGAAATCAAGGAAATCCTTGATTCTAGAATCCACAGAGAGAAAATCCAATACTTAGTCGCTTGGAAACATTTATCATCAGAACACAATGAATGGGTCACTAAACACCATGTTAGGGCTCCAATCTTACTGAGAAAATTTCACTCCCAATATTCTAACAAACCTTATTAATATACTATCTTGAAATCTTGTGTATATTTGTTTTTTTTTACAGGTGGACCCTTTCGTTTTCTAAAGAGGGTAGCATGTCAGATCCCTAAAAGT
This sequence comes from Arizona elegans, assembly GCA_022577455.1. Lineage (NCBI taxonomy): Eukaryota > Metazoa > Chordata > Lepidosauria > Squamata > Colubridae > Arizona > Arizona elegans. The sequence goes on along the minus strand of JAKOOJ010000004.1, from coordinate 77,699,796 downwards.
GATACTGCCATTCAATTGGAGGAAGGGGGAGACTTGGATTCAATTTACTAGCATTGCCTGTGTCAACAGATATTTTAGAACCTATAACCTGGCGCCAAAGAGCCCTGGGATCCTCTTTACCTGGAGGAATTTTTATGATAGCCATGTGGGTTGTTTTACTTTAAAGGATAACAGTGTGAATGCATGGTTTTCGGGTTCTCAGGGAAACTGGGAAAGAAAGCATCTTCACACTTGCGTATTGGTTAAAATCTGCATTCTGACTTAAAGGAAGGGGTCTCTACTGCTTTAATCCTACTTGTCTTGCCTAAGGGTATTCAGATCTTGCTTTAACTGGGTGGCTATCACTTCTGCTTAATAAAAGAATTTGTTTGGAATGAGAAAAAGCCAAGAGTTAAACTGAAAATTATGCAAGATATTCGTGAAAGGGGTGGTCTTAAACTTCCAAACCTGCGATTGTATTATGAAACAGCAGCGTTTACACAAGCATGTGATTGGTTTGGAAGGACAAAGACTGGAATATTGAATATCGAGAGCTATGACCTTGAATTTGGTTGGCATGCATATTTATTCTATGAAAACAAGGTGGATAAAGTATTTAACAGCCATATACTTAGAAGCTCCTTGATGAGAGTTTGGAAGAAGCACCGACTCAAATGGGATTATAAAATACTGTTGTGGTTGGATCTTGGCCATATCATACGGAATATAAATATAAAGTCACTCGGGGGGGTTTTATACAAAGAAGTACTTTTTAATGATGGGGCAGATGGCAATTGAAGTCATTAAACACACTGTTGGAAGAAGGGATTAATCTAACTTGGTTACAGTATAATCAACTTCAACTGAGATGGAGAGAAGATCAAAAAACTGGTTTAATGTTGCATGAAGAAGAATTGGTTAGACAGATAAAAGACAGAGGCCCAATGCATATCAAGAGGGTTTATAATATTTTATTAGAAAGAGATTCAGAAAATGAATTGGTTAAAGATTGTATGATAAAATGGGCGCAAAATTTTGGAGAACCAGTTATGATGGAAATGTGGGAAAAAATATGGGTTCAGAATGTTAAATTCACACAGTCGCAGAATTTGAGAGAAAATTTTTATAGAATGTTTTATAGGTGGCATTTAGATCCTAAGAAATTGTCATGCATGTATCCTAATTTTCAACCAAAATGCTGGAGATGTGATTGCTTAGATGCTACGTATTATCATATATGGTGGACATGCAAGAAAGTAAAGGCTTTTTGGATAAAAATTTGGTGGGTTATGCAAAATGTTTTGAAGAAAAAAATTCAATTTTCTCCTCAATTGTTTTTATTGGGTATAGTTAAGGGCTTTTCAGTGGGTGAAACAAAATTGATATTGTATATGGTGACAGCAGCTAGGTTATTGATTGGTCAATATTGGAAAAGGGATGATATGCCTACAATTCAAGTATGGACTTTGAAGATGGCCAGTTTTGCAGAAATGGCGAAGATATCAGCATATTTAAAAGACCGGACTCAGGAGACTTATGTATGGGAATGGAAGAACTGGATAGATTATGTGCAGAATAAATATCAAACTAGGAAGTACCACATAGCTTTTAGCTGAATGTTGTGTAGAAATGTATAGTATATAGGGAGCAATATAGCTTATTGTTATGTAGAAATGTATGGTGCACAGGGGAGAGAATAGAGGGGTGGTAAAGCATGTCATAATACAATGTGGACGGATTTCACCTTGGGGAAGTCATGGGAGGAGGGGAGGGTTAGGGGGGGTTAGGGAGGGATGGGGGGGAAATGGGGGAAAATTGGCATTTGTAAAACTTTTTCAATAAAAAAAAGAATCCTTTTGAACAACCACATTGTTCTTACTTTCTTAAGTTGGAAGGAGAGGCAATCCTTACAGTTTGTTTCAATAAAAAAATTAAACTGTTCCATTATGGAACTCAACAAGGAAGCAAGATTATATGCATTAAACAATTATGTGACCAATTCATGCAAAGACCAAACCTCACATTACAGTAGTGCTAGCAAATATGTCATTTCCAGGCCAGTGGTATGTGGGTCTGCAATCTATAGTAGGCTTAAATCACTTTGCTGGTGTTTGGACTTGCTGGACTGCCAAAAAAGATGTCTCTTCAATTTGCCACTTTACTGTACTCCTTTTTGGCAGTATGTCATATTGTATAACTGCATGATTCTGCACAATCAGCAAAGCTGACTATATTGGAGGTTAATGCTTTTTGACAGGCTGTTGCATCTTACATCATTTCCACAGCCAAGGAAGTAACATAATTAAATACATATCTGCATTAAAAATTCAAACATAGTGTGGTGCCTAGATCACCAGATACAATAAGCCAATATCCCACATTTTATAACTTTCAGGAAACATTTATTATCTCTCTAAAATACTTGCCCTGAAGAAAATAGCCTCTATGCAAAAGGCTTATACGATCACACACAACCTAACACTACCCCAGCTATTTCCCTTTGAACTTCTTCCCTTCCCACTCTCCACATTTCCCAGCTGCATTCTTCAGGATTGTGATTCTAATGACTCTCATGAGAGTTCATCATTGTTCACAACTGTTTTTATTTTCTCTTATTTCAGTGTACAAGTTAATAATTTTAAAAACAGGCTGATTTATAGAACTACATGCAAGCTGCAGCAGACTATATGACGCAAGATTTGGAAAGCTGACATTGATTTCAAATGTTATGATACCCTGATTACTAGAAGTATCATCAGATCTTTACTTACATAATTTTTCCAAGCTAACACCAATTTTCAGCTTTTTTAATGGATTTTAAAACATTCTCTGCTATACTTCTAAAGAAATAATTCACAACCTAGTTATCATAATAAAACAATCCAGGATTAAAAAAAATTGGCTGAGCTATTCAGTTTGACAAGATAAAAGTATTAAAATCTATGAATGAGTATGCTTTAGTGTCTAAAATAACTTTCTACCTTAAAAATAAATCTGACCAGATTTAAACTCAAACTAGAAAATAGACAATAATCTAATATATGATTTTTTTTTTCAACCAAAGTACTTCAAATACCCAGCAAATAGAATGCTGGGAACATTAGTTTTGTGGGAATGAAATTTCAGAAAGTTCTTGCCATTTCAGTGTCACTGTGCTATTTCTGTTTAGTGCTGCTACTTTGCTACCATGATCACATGATCCTTATTTACAATGTTCCTTGACACCTTCCCACAAATCAATAGGAACACCTGGGAAATTTGCAGAAAGAAAATTAGTGGTGATCACATGATAGCAGAGTGTGGTGGTGAGTTTGCATCTGCATTATTTGTTTAGATAAAGAAATATATCTGAAAGGATAAGTCAATGGATCATAGGTTGCCTAGTCAAATCCAAAATATGATCTAGGTACCAAATCTATGGTATGTATATCTCAATTTTACAAAATACCTAAATCAGAACACTATAGATTCTTAATAATATGGACTGAACTTATTACAGCATATGAATCCATGTGGTGATTTATACTGTGGTGTCTATGATTCTTGATATTCATTTTAATAATAATAGTGACTTTTTGTCTTTTTATGATACATTATATACAATATATTTAACTGTGTACAGCTAATCAACAATATATTGGTATTGACATTGACATTGCAATGTTATATTTGAACAGAGCTTTTTAACATTTATATTTTATTTTGTTTTACTAATCCAAGTGAAATGTGAATATATTGCACATCCATGTATGATATGCCATACATTAATACATAAATAATAATAATAATAATAATAATAATAATAATAATAATAATAATAATAATAATAATAATATAAAGTTATAACCTCCATAACATTTTAATTCCTTGATTCATTCATTATATTGTTTTATTGTTTTTCATGTTCTCTTTCATATTTGTATAATGACAGTCAGATAGACAGTCAGATAGATAGAAGCAAGTGGCTTTAATATGGATAACAATCAATTCTTTTCTTGATCTTTTGAATATTCTTTTTAAAAAAATACTAAAGGCATTTCTGCCTCAAATTGTTATTATTGTGCATATATGAATGATTATATTTTCTTCTTGTTGTTACATTTCACAGAATCATAGATAAGATTTTTCTGGATCAGATATATACTTTTGGTACCTGGCTTCACTCTTCTTTCCAGGATCTACCTAACCTTAATATTCAATAGTGTACTTAAAACTTTCATTGCTTGCTCCTCTTTTCTACTTTCAATTTTCACTGACAAATCTAGAAATGCACTGGTTTTTCTGGACATGTATTGTTCTCCTCTATTATAAATGCTTGGTTCTTTCCGAGCTAATCCTTAATATGATAAAGACATAACTGCAAAAGCAATGGATATTTTATAGGGAGGTGGAATATAGTTTGATTTTAATAATTTAATAAGTTTTAGAAATGTAAGGTCCCAAAATACACTTGAGTCACCAGAATGCCAAAGAGAGAAACTCAAGACGAGGCTTGCAAAAAAAAAAAAAAAAAAAAAAAAAAGCAGATTTTATTTATGGCCAAAAACAAAATACTGGGTGGAACTATATCCAGAACATACAGATACAATGCATGCGAGGAGATAGCCACACCTTGGGGAAGGTATAGCGTCCTTTTATACCCTCAGAGATGTCAGCTTAGTACCCAATTTTGGCCTCCTAATTTAGGTTTGTGTATTCCTTGTTGCCCTGCAAGGGGGAATAGAAACTTCCCAATTAGTCATCCTTGAGCATTTATTTCTTTGTTTACTCAATTGGCCACTTTGGCCCCCTGGCTCTGGAAAGCAGGAATTTATCCAGATCAAACATGAATTAGGGCTGAGGTGTAAATTATCCCTTTGTTGATGGCTGTAGTTTCAACTGAGATATGTACCATGCTTTTAGATAGATTGATATGAGTTCAGGTCAAATGGCAGGGACATACATTTGACAAATACCAGATACATTACAGAGGCCTAATAACAATATGTTTGTAATAGGTGATACAAATAGAAAGGAATAATATGTGTGATACAAATACAAAGGCATATATGTATTACAGGAACCTAATGGCTACAGAATCTAGTATACAAGTATATCATATTCTAATATTATTTATTATATCCTTATTACTGTTTCCCTTTCAATAATAAATGAATTAATCATCCCATTTGTATGTTTCTGAGATCTTATGGCAATATTTTATTATAATGTAACATATATGTGCTTTTAGTTTAATTTATTTTAAGTTGTACCACAGTTATAAAAGGGTAATTGTTTTCATAAACCATGTCACTGACTATCAGTTTGCCAAATGCAACATGTTTAAAAAGCATCTAAATATTTCGACAGAATCATTTTAAGCACCAAATATCATTCTTTGTTGTGACAGTCACAACAACCTTCGCAAAGATAGGAAGAACTATTCATGTGGAGGTCTGAAACTCCAGATTTGCTTTCCTTTTACTAGTTAAGTCTTAGGGCTGTGATGGCGAACCTCTGGCACATGTGCCAGAGGTGGCATGCAGAGCCCTCTCTGTGGGCATGTGCGCCATCGCCAGCTGCTCTTCTGATTTCCGACACACACATGTGAGCCAGCCAGCTAGTCTTCACGGGCACCGGAACGCCAGAAAATGGCCTGAAAACAGCCAAAAAAAATGGCCAAAAAACAGGCATAAGTACACCAGCCAGCTGGTCTTCGAGTTTCTGACACTCCAATGCGTGCACATGCATGCGTGTTCCAATTTGGGCACTCGGTGCCAAAAAGGTTCGCCATCACTATCTTAGGGGCATGACTTAGATTTTTATTTATGCTGAAAAAGTAATACAGTGTCATGAAATTTTTTTAGGCCAAATTCTTGCTCCTGGGTATTGTTATGGAAGCAGTATTAATTAGATCTGACTGATCTGCTTCTTTTCTGGTCTGCCAACAAGTGAAACCAGAGAAAATGCAGTATACTGCATTGATGGTAACTTGTTGGAAATTATTACTACAGTAGAGCCCTATAATAAACCCTGTTATGATAGATTAATTAGGTGCCATTACACTGTGTTTTATTCCTCCTTATTCCTATTTCTATATATACATCTTTTTATAGTACAATGTCATGAGTGACTACTCAGACGTCTCATGAATGTCAACAGGAGTTACTCTCATACAGGTGACTATATGACTACTATTTCAAAGTCATATGGCAGTCCACATTTCATATTGAAACATTGTGACCCAAACAAGGAGAAACAAAAAGTAAACCCAGCCCTGAGAATATTTTCAGTAATTATTGGCACATTTTCTATATACCTGGTTGTTCGGCCCTGCAAAACTAAACAAAGTAAAAAAAAAATCCATTGTTTACTTAGAGTCAATCATATATATTGGAAAACAAAAAAGAAATATATCTGGGTGGCTGATGGGTTGATCATTTCATAATTAACAGCAAAACAATCTGTACACCATTAAAATTTTGAACAGCTTTGACTGATTTTATGTATTGTGCTAAGCCATTGTTTGCTTAATCAGTGTTTTGATTAATAAATCATCATTGGCCAGTTTTACACAACATGCTCAACCATAAACCACACTTTGCAAAATACAGTGACTATGTTCTCTGAACTATGAAACTAAAATTTACATAGGTGTATGGTGAGAACCCAGAATTTGTCAATGTATTACTTTAGGCAAGATAGACAATCTGTTCTATTAACATCAAGCTATTGAGATTAATCTCATTTTGATTTGTCATCCAGGGCAAATACTCAGTTTGCTAGTCTCATGAAATCTGAACTCATAAAATGAGTTGTTAAAAATTATTTTACATAAAGCAATGTAAAACAGAATGAATGATATATACTTTAAAGTTAATTTACAGAGAATAGTAAATAATTAATATCCATTTCTTTTTCAGTAAAAATAAAATTTTGATTTAAAAAAAAGCAAAACTGAGGTTTTAGGCAAAAAGTAAAATACTGTGAAATAATAATTAAAATTGGATCATACCCTGATCAGATAGCTGAACACAATAGTGTTGAATCTCATGGATTTATGTCAAATGCTCCTTTTAACCAAATTTGCAAAATATTTGTTTTTTCGGAGAAAATAATAGAGTGAAGGCACTCCGATTATACCTATTCTTACAAACATAATCTAAAAGGTGGTTAATTTTTCTGATTTATCTCATACCATAACTTTTATTTTATTTGGATAATAGAATTAAGAATTCTCAATGATACATTATTTCATATGAACCATGCCAATATCATAATTTAAAATTAATTTTGTTACTGTCACTGATGTATTCTCCGGATAGAAGCAATAGTCTGGAAATTATTTTCACTGAACTAGTAATTTTCAATTTGCAAGAAGAATCCAGTCTTCTAATAATTGTGTGACATAAAACAAACAGGCAATGCTTATATAATATGGGGAGCTGCATCCTTCAAAAGTAGGTCATCTCATAACAGGTCAGATCAGTTAAATTAGTCATTGTTCAGACTCCATTGCTAGACATGCTTATTTACAAAGAAAAGAGATTTGAATTTGTTTCCCTCCAGTAATAACTCATGTAGGATCATATGTTGCATAATCCCATTTAAAGCAATGAAATAAATTAAGCCAGTTGAATTATTCCTTTGTTAGGTGTTGGAAGAAATCTCCTTCTAGGTTCTGCTCCAAGTGGGGAAAAAGACACTGGAAACATGGAGACTGCTTGGAAAGATGGTTTAATGGTGGACAGGATCACATGGCCTGAGTTCCTGAACAGAAAAGGGCAGATACAGTAAATCCTCGGGTTTTTATGCTCTCTCTGGCTTTACATTTCCCAGGCCCCCGAAAGAGTATCCTGATTGGTTGTCAGACTCCCAGGGGGTGGGGGTCTTAGCTAGCCTTGCTGGCTGATGTAATCTTCCCATGTGCCATGTGGTGAGTTTCTGTTGCTAGATGGGTAGAGGGCTAATCTTATCTTTGTTGGATCTTTGGCAATTCCTACTATGGCTCTGCCTGAAGGAGATAGATCTTTGTTATGTAGAATAGACTGGCCCAGGCCTTTTAGGTTTTTTTTAGTTTTTATTGAATTTCTATACCGCCCTACTCCCGAAGGACTCAGGGCGGTGCACAGCCATGAAATAAAACACATAGATATACAAAATTTAAAATCGAATAAAATGAATTAAATAAATTTGGCTGAATTGATACCCATAATTTAAAATACTCATATTTTAAAATACAGTAAAAATTTAAAATTTACACTTAAAAGGGAGAAGATTTAGGTGAGGCCAGCTTGATGAAATAAAAGCGTCTTCAGCTCACGGCGGAAGGTGCGCAGATCCGGAATCCTCCGTATCTCTGGGGGGAGCTCATTCCAGATCATCTGTGCCCCCACAGAGAAGGCTCTCCCCCTAGGTGCCGACAGCTGACATTGTTTGGCCGACGGCACCTGGAGGAGCCGCTCTCTGTGGGAGCGTACTGGTCGGTGGGAGGCTATTGATAGTAGTAGGCGGTAGTAGGCCTTAATGGCCCATTGACAAAGGGTGGGGGCAGGAAGATGGGAGCTGCTTCAAACCATGCTTATCCATTTCTCATCCAGGGAAATATAATATTCTGCCTTTTTCATATTTCCTAAAATATTTCACTCTTCCAGGAAAGGGGTGAGTGCTAACTTCCTACAATCCCTACTTTTTTTTTTTCAAAACATGAGTTTTGAAACAAGTTCTTGGCAAAAGATTAAAATTGATCACATCAGGGAGGCTTGATGGGTGCTTTTAATTGTTCTGATGCAAAGGGGAAAGGCATTGTTAGGGGCAACAGAAAAGGATTCCTTCAGTGGTTCCTGAAAGCTTTCAACCATGAAGGTCTAGCAGCCAGGAGAAAAGTTCTTTCAGGAGAAAAGAATTTTACAGTATCCAATTTTCCATGCCAATTAATTTCAGATTTCAGATATTACTTTCTGTGAGCTTCCAGTCAGGTTTCAAGCAAGCACATGTCCCAAAATTTTTCACAGCCATAGTTTTCCTTTAAATTACAGGCTGCTCATTTCATGGGTTGGTTACTAAACCTGCCCTAGCTCTTAGTTTAGTGCATCCAGGATTTGTGAGTCCAAATTGAGGTTAGCCAGTGTACAATGCAGGCTTTTTTTTTTTTTTTGGTGTTACACACAATGAGCCCTGGGACTTCTACTCATGAGACTGTAGGAAGTTAGCACCCACCCCTTTCCTGGAAGAGTGAAATATTTTAGGAAATATGAAAAAGACAGAATATTATATTTCCCTGGGATAAGCATGTTTTGAAGCAGCTCCCATCTTCCTGCCCACACCCTTTGTCAATGAGCCATTAAGGCTTGTGCCAGTCTATTCTACATAACAAAGATCTACCTCCTTCAGGCAGAGCCATAGTAGGAATTGCCAAAGATCCAACAAAGATAGGATTAGCCTTCTACACAATAGCAGCAGAAACTCACCACATGTGACCTGGGAAGCACATGTGACCATCAGCCAGCAAGGCTAGCTACAACCCCCACCCCCTGGGAGTCTGCCAACCAATCAGGATACTCTTTCGGGACCCCAAGAAATGCAAAGCCAGAAAGAGCATAAAAACCTATGGACTCGCTGTATTCCTCCCTTTTCTGTTCAGGAACTCAAGCCATGTGATCCTGTCCACCATTAAATCATCTTTCCCCACTTGGAGCAGAACCCAGAAGGATGTTTCTTCCAACAAGACCACCAGCACAACATATCATGCTTTACTGGGCAACTGAGCAGCATCATTTGTGAGTCACAGTCAGGGCTTGGGTTTTGGATATACTTTTTCTGCTATCTCTTCAAGTGAGGGAATTGCCTTGTTGTAGGAAAAACGGACCAGGCCAAGCTCTTCAATGCAGGAAAGAGTTTATTGCGCAAGGTTCAAACAGTCCAAAAGGTCTGAACGCCGATGGCTTCTTCTGGCCATGTATTTATACAGTTTAAAGGCAAAATTATTACAGAGAGTGATACATTTCACACGTAGAAGCTGCCCTTTCATCTATCTCTGGGAAAGAAAATAACAATCTTCTTCTCACATACTCAGGTTTTCTGCTCCGGTGCTCAAGACATAACAAAAGGAGATAAGAGGCTAGGAGACCCTTCAAGGGCAATAAGGAAGCAGCACCCCTTATCCAGGGATATGCATGACATTTGGGATGCAATAAACATTAAACAACAGGATGTATCTGTTTAGGGTCAGTTTGCCCTTTTATAATTCTGTACCTACGTCAAATACCGTTTGTCATCTCAGCACCTTGGCACGGAAGAGGCACTTCTGTCTTGACCAAAGATTTGGATTTCTAATATTTGAGTTTTATCCCAATATCGAATCTTAGCCTGGCTCAGCCTGAGGGGGATTGCCCCCTCCCCCATGGAATTAGCAGGGAGATATGACTCTTTGGGCCTTTAGTGCTACAGAGCAAAAATCAACCTAGGAGAAGCTTCGTGTGGAGATAAGTGAAGGGAATAGTTTCAGTCTAATTCTGAATGGTATGTCTCTCTGTGTGTGCATGTGTATGCAGCTACTTTTACAATACAAGCAATACAAACATTTTGGACAAATTTCCCTCCCACCAGACAGAGATCTAAGGTGTACAGAACTTACTGTGGCAACCACTCTCAAATACAATCCTTACAATAAACTGATTACAATATAAATGAGACAAAAAAGAAAACCTTACAATGAATTTCCACCCTCCCCCATAGTCTTTCCAGCTGTCTTCTGGGGATTGAAAAGAGTCTTTTAGTCTTTACTTGTCCATCTCAGGGTCATTTCTTTCATGTCTGCTGGGTGGCATGCTTGGTGGTAAGGCTGGTCAGTCAGGCTTGGAAAGGTCTGCTCCACTCTGGTTGCTGTGATGACTTTCAGTGGAGGCTGGATTCAAACCCAATTCCTGATTCAAACAGATGGATGGTCTCCTCTGGAAGCAGTTGCAGAGTCATCTGTGCAGGACTGAAAGACATTAGAACAGGGTCCCCTCCCCACTTTGTGGGTAATCTTCCCAGGAAAGGCATTGTAACAGGATTAGAGATGGATGGTGGGGGTGGTAGATATCTTACAGGCATAGTTTGAAAAGAAACAACACACCAGTATCGCAGTTACTAAACAGATAATGATGTTTCATCAAAATGGAGACACAACAGATAAGAAAAAACTGGATTCACATGCTTCAGGAAAGAGACGAACAGGTAAAACCCATTTAAACACATACAGTAAATGCAGGACTGAATTTTTTCCTTGTAAATGAACTTAAAACATTTCCTCATAAACTTGAGTTGTTACTTTAAGATACAGAGAGGGAAGGAGAAAAAAAACCCAGAAATAGAATGAAAAGTTCTATTTACTCTATTCTTGTTGGCCAGACAAGTACAGGGCAAAGGCTCTTTCTTTCTTTTCTCTCTCTCTCTCCCATTTTTCATTGTTTCAACCTTTTTTCTTTTCTTTTCTAACAATTTAAAATTCTTGTCTCTAGAGATCAGATACATTTTACAGTTACAATTACCTCGAGGGTGCACAAAGATTTAGACATACACACATAAAACAAGGAAGACAAAGAGAAGAAAACAGAACTCTGAGATTTCACACACTCTGATCATTCTCGCCATAAATCTCAGTTAAATTAGGGAAGGCACAAATCTTAAACATACCACGTGGTTGCATAGAAGACAGAGAGACAAACAAACAAACAAAACAAACAAACAAAACAAACAAAAACCCCAACATTCCTATTTATATATTTCCCTTTTCTTTATTTAGCCAAATTTGTCTCCCGGTGTTATCTCTTAGCAAAGCCCATTTTTGACACAATTTCCTCAATTTCTGTTTATTTATGCCAGCTAAAACTGGCACCCACCTGGCGTCCCAGGCCTCAAGCAATGCTCCCAGGGGGCTACCCTCCACCTGCGAGCTACCATTTCCCATGACCCTCGAAATGTAGGGTTCACTTTGGCTTAGTCGAGTGGGTCACCTGCAGTTTTCAGAATACAAAAAAAATTCTGGGAAGGACTTCAATTCCCTCACGAAGTACGGGCCCCTTCCTACCGAGGGAATTCACCTGGATTTTCGGATCAAAAAGGTAATCCGTGAGGACCAACTGCCCCCTGCAGCAGTACCGGCACCTCCTTACTCTATTTGCAACTAACAGGGCTATGCTTTCTTGAAAAACACTGGAGATTTCCCTTTTCCTTTTCTTTTTACCACCCCTTTCACTTGCACTCAGCGTTTGTTGGCTTTCGTTCCCTTCAAACACAAAGTTCCATGTTTGGCTTCTGTTGAGTCCTTGCACTTACAACGAGGTCTTCGCACTTATGATACGTGGCCCTGATTGGCTAAGATGCTCCATCCAGCTGGCGGGAGAATACTAAATTCCTATTGGTTGTTGGTTTGACAGCTATAGTATAAATAGCTGTCAAATGCCTAGCTCTTCGCTCTGTTTCTCTCTACCTGTTCTGTTAGCAATAAACGTTCCTGTTTGACTTTACCTGGTCTTGTCTCAGTTACTGACCCCGGGTTGCCATCTAGAGCACTGGCGACGAGGATGGGATCCTGAGGACAGAGACAGGTAGTCAACAGCTGAAGTCACTAGCGCTAAGCTGAAGCGCTCAGCTGAGTCACTTCATGATGAGACGTCATGTTAGAGAAAATTCCTCTCAGAAACAGAGCCCATCCGTCTAAAGGATGGCACCTCCAACATTCGCCCCCTTCAACCAGGCTACAGAAACCTGGAAATCGTATGAGGCACAGTTCGAATGTTTCTTGGAGGCGAACGACTACACGGGGCTGACCAGCAGCCGGAAAAGGGCACACTTCTTAAATGCCTGTGGTCCCGAGATGTTCTCAGTCGCTATGGCCCTGCTAGCCCCGGTTCCAGTACAGTCGGTGCCATGGGAGGTCCTGAGGGAAAAGCTCAAGCACCACTATGAGCCCACCCCTTCACGCATCGCCCACCGGTATGCTTTCAGGCAAATTTTGCAAGCAGAGGGAGAGTCCATTAACCATTACATCGCCTCCCTCAGAACTGCTACTTTAAATTGCGAATTTGCCGACCTAGAAGACTCTCTGCTGGAGCAGTTCGTGTGCGGTGTGAGGGACCTGAGGGTGCAACGTCACTTACTCGAGAGAAAGGAGATCACCCTCGCAACTGCCATTGAAGAAGCGCAGGCTTGCGAATTATCAAGCAAGTCCACTCTAGAGATCCGCAAATCGCAACCCAGCACCCCCGTCCACAAGCCCAGCACCATCCACTCAGAAGAATTAGACCCTGAGGTAGCTGAAGAAGAGGATAACGAAGTTAGCCGCCTCAGAACTTCCAAAGGACAGGGAAACCCCCCAAACAAAGCCTTCGTGGGGCCTCCCTGTCAAGGGTGCGGAGAATTGCAACCTAGAGCGGCTTGTCACTTTAAGACCACCATCTGCCGCAGATGTGGTAAAAAAGGACACTTGGCACGGTTCGCCGGGCCAATCTACCTGGCACACCATCCAAGCCCACTAGCAAACCGTTCCAGAAAGGGCCAAAGCCGGGTGGTTACTGTTTTGCCATTTCCAGGGCCAACAATGCCCTTGCAAGGTCAGCCCACGAAGCAAAAATCAGTCCCAACAAAAAAAATCTACCTCACGGTGACCATTGAAGGAACCACTTGCTGGATGGAGCTGGACACAGGGTCATCCAAATCTCTAATCTCCTTGGACACCCTGAAGCGGCTAGCCCCAAAAACGTGCAAAAGCGCTCTCCTGCCAAGCCAAGTTCACTTCAGAGACTACCAAGGCAATGACATTCCCATTCTAGGTGGCACCAATCTCTTGGTGGAACACAGAACCTTCACGGGCAAGCTGCCCCTGCTCATCGTGAGAGATCCTCTGCCCAGCCTGCTTGGACTTGACTGGTTTGGCGCTCTGGGGTTAGGCATCACAGGCATCCATTCCACCACCCCGCATGATTTTGAAGACATCCTGGCAGAATTTGCAGATGTCTTTAACGAAGAGTTGGGTAAATATAAGGGTTCACCCATCACCCTCAATCTAGATCCTAAAATTGCCCCTATTAGGCTTAAGCCTTGACGAGTGCCTTTTGCACTCAAGCCACTAGTTGACAAGGAGTTAGACAAACTCATAGCCCAGGGTATCCTAGAGCCCACAGACCACACCCCTTGGGAAATCCCTATTGTCATACCCATCAAACCTGACGGGTCAATCCGCATCTGCGCAGGTTACAAAAATTCCGTCAATAAGGCACTCCAGGCCATCCCATATGGAGTGCCCATGGTGCAACACTTGTTGCACTCCCTGGGTAAGGGCTCCATTTTTGCCAAACTGGACATGGCACAGGCTTACCAACAGCTCCCCGTTGATTTGGCCACGGCTGCAGCCCAAACAATTGTTACACACAGGGGAGCATTCCTTTGCCATCGTCTCCAGTTTGGCATAAGCGTTGTCCCGGGCATCTTTCAGGGCCTTATGGAGCGACTCCTGCAGGGGCTGCCTGGAATCATTCCATACTTCGATGACATCATCATCGCTGCTTCTAGCCCAGCAGACCTTAAGGGGAAGCTAAGGACCGTCCTGCGCCGTTTCCAAATGGCTGGCCTCAGGCCAAGAAAAAGAAATGCAGGATTGGGGTATCCCAGGTAGAATTTCTAGGCTATTTAACAGATGCCTCCGGCATACACGCCACACCATCTAAGGTAGCTGCCATCAGAAGGGCCCCCACACCCACTAATAAAACAGACCTGCAAGCCTTCCTTGGCCTCTTCAATTTCTACAGCTCTGTCCTCCCTCACAAGGCCACTGTTGCTGAACTCCTTCACCGCCTCTTAGACAAGAAGACTCCTTGGCGTTGGGGCACCCAAGAAGCCACGTCCTTCTCAGCAGTCAAATCTCTTTTGACATCTAAGGCAGTCCTCGTCCAGTACATGGACAGCCTCCCCTTAATCTTAGTAGCCAACACGTCCCCCTTTGGTATTGGGGCAGTCCTCAGCCACGTCCTTCCTGATGGCACTGAAGCCCCAATAGCTTTTTATTCCCACACACTCTCCTCCACGGAGCGCAATTACGGGCAAATTGACAAGGAAGTGCTGGCCGCCATGGCGGCCGTCAAGCATTTCCACGAATACTTATATGGCTGTCCGTTCACTCTTGTGACGGATCACAACCCCTTCCTAGGCATACTAGCTGGCAACATTGCAACACCCCAGGTTCTCTCCCCTCGCGTGTCATGCTGGGTTGAATTCCTGGCTGCCTATTCTTACACCCTCATTCACCGCCCTGGCAAGCACCTTGCCCATGCTGATGCTCTCAGCTGCTGCCCCCTTCCCATATCTGTATACGACCCTTCTCCTATCTCTCCTGTCCTTCTCATTGACTCTTTACATCTGCCAATCACCGCTGCCGACATCGCAGCCCACTCTGCCAAGGACCCTACTATCCTCAGAGTTTTAGACTGGGTGTGCAGGGGATGGCCACCTGGGAATGTGGGACCTGAGTTCAAACCCTTCTATATTAGGCAGCACAAGCTATCTGTGCTGCATGGGTGCCTGTGATGGGGCAATAGGGTTGTAGTGCCCACCAAACTACAACAGGCAGTCCTAGAAGCCATGCACGAAGGACACCCGGGCATAGGGAGGATGAAGTCCCTAGATGCAGCTACATCTGGTGGCCGAACTTCGACCACACAGCCACCCAGTGGGTTGTGGGGTGCCAACCCTACCAACTTTCTAGACCAGTGGTCCCCACTGTCCCTGTTAAAGAATGGGAAATTCCCAAGTCGCCCTGGTCAAGGATCTATGTGGATTTTGCTGGGCCCTTCCATGGGGAAACATTTCTAGTGGTGGTAGACGCCTATTCTAAGTGGGTAGAGATAGTCACCATGGCATCTACCACATCTGCTGCACTCATAAGAGCCCTACAAAGACTCTTTGCCACCCATGGACTGCCAGACGTCATTGTCTTGGACAGTGGTCCCCAGCTATCCTCTGCAGCCTTCCAAGTGTACTTGGCAAGCCACAGGATTCGCCATGCCAGTGTGGCACCATTTTACCCTGCTAGTAATGGGCTGGCAGAGAGGGCCATGAGGTCCGCCAAAGAAACCCTGTCACGTTATGGCCATGGGGAATGGCAAGAGAAACTAACCCCCTACCTGTTGGCACACCCTTCCTACGCTCCAGAAAAGCCCCCAGACCCCACTGGCCGGCACCGCAGCTTCGTCATGGGCGACCCTGTCTATGCCCAGAACTTTGGGGGCGAGCCAAGGTGGCTTTCCGGGACTATCAAACAAGTCACTGGACCCTACTCTTACCCAGCTGCCTGATGGCCAGCTATGGCATTGCCATATTAACCAACTAAGAGCTCGCTTAATGCCCAGGCCTGAAACTCCAGCCAACCTGGAAGACAGCGCAACAAGTCCAGTCCCTGACTACTTACCCACATTCCCTGACTCAAGCCCACCTCCAGAACCAATCTTACCATTCCAGCCGCCCACCGAAGAAGTTGATGTCTGGATGCCAGACAAGTCGCAGGGAGTTCCGCCGATAGCAGAGACGCCTCCAGCTCCTGCCGCCGCCGAACCCGAACTGTGCAGATCTACCCGGCTGTGCAGGCGCCCTGCCTACTTGGACAACTACGCCTGCTCCGTCCAAGGGGGAAGGGGTGTTGAGCCCTCACACTTACGATGAGGTCCTCAGACTTACGACACACGGCCCTGATTGGCTAAAATGCTCCATCCAGCTGGCGGGAGAATACTAAATTCCTATTGGTTGTTGGTTTGACAGCTATAGTATAAATAGCTGTCAAACGCCTAGCTCTTCACTCTGTTTCTCTCTACCTGTTCTGTTAGCAATAAATGTTCCTGTTTGACTTTACCTGGTCTCGCCTCAGTTACTGACCCCGGGTTGCCATCTAGAGCAGCTTCCCCCCTTTGCTTTCTCTGTCCTACGGGTCACGGCTTGGTGGAGCTAGCAGTAGGTAGAGGTGCAGCTAGAGGTCGTTCAAAGAGGTGAAATCAGACTGTTTTCCAGGTGGAATCCTACACACACACTTCCTCCTTCCCTAACAGAAGGTCCTGTGCTCTGGCAAAACCCCCATGCTCTCCAGACTGTTAGTCTTTCTGCGGTTAGGAAATGCACAGAGGAAGCAAGATCCAGCTGTGGTTGGGAGAAGGGCCTTCACTCACACATGCAGGCATACACACATTTCCTATGCTTTTCCATGCTTTAAAATTAAAATTTAGAGGTACTCACCTTCTTTCCAAGCAGCCTTTGAGCTCAAACTCAAAACCCCTTTAAAACCTAGTTCCAAATGGCCAAGGTCCACGAAAACATACCACAGACTCAATGGGTCTGCTGCTAGCAAGGGAGGTTTACCTGGGCCTGGTCCATTGGTTAGGTTAGCTTGGAGTCCCACTGGCTCGCCAATTGTTGGAAGAAATCTCCTTCTAGGTTCTGCTCCAAGTGGGAGAAAAGACACTGGAAACATGGAGAATGCTTGGAAAGATGGTTTAATGGTGGACAGGATCACATGGCTTGAGTTCCTGAACAAAAAAGGGCAGATACAGTAAATCCTTGGGTTTTTATGCTCTCTCTGGCTTTACATTTCCTGGGCCCCTGAAAGAGTATCCTGATTGGTTGTCAGACTCCCAGGGGGTGGGGGTCTTAGCTAGTCTTGCTGGCTGATGTAATCTTCCCAGGTGCCATGTGGTGAGTTTCTGTTGCTAGATGGGTAGCGGGCTAATCCTATCTTTGTTGGATCTTTGGCAATTCCTACTATGGCTCTGCCTGAAGGAGGTAGATCTTTGTTATGTAGAATAGACTGGCCCAGGCCTTAATGGCCCATTGACAAAGGGTGGGGGCAGGAAGATGGGAGCTGCTTCAAACCATGCTTATCCATTTCTCATCCAGGGAAATATAATATTCTGCCTTTTTCATATTTCCTAAAATATTTCACTCTTCCAGGAAAGGGGTGGATGCTAACTTCCTACATAGGCATAGGGGAGAAATTTGTATTTTAAGACTGCTTGCATAATTTTGTTATTTTTTTGTTATTTTTTTGTTATTTTTGTTATTTTTTTTCTCTTTTTTTATTGAAAAAGTTTTCAAATACAAGTTTTTCCCCCTTCCCCCCTCTTCCCTAACCCCCCCTCACCACCCATCCCCCCCTGTGACTTCTTCACAACAATAGGCTATTTCATAACTAATTACATACATAATATCTTTCCTTTCCCTTACTCCCTCCTCAGAATACTGACCCTTAGCATATTATTCTTATAACTCCCATTTTTACAATAATCTGCCCTTTTTCTCCTCCCCTAAACTTATAATGTATTATTACAATTTAACATTTAATCTTTTATATATATTAATATAACAATTTAAAGCGGCCTTCTCCCTACATCCACATTTAACATTTATTCAGTTCTATCCAATTCCTCCACTCCCCTAAATATATGACTTAAAGATCCTTTTTCTTAGACTAATCAATCAGTAAACTAACCTATTTCAACCCTTCAATTCCTACAAAATCATGCAATACAATTCTAAATATAATCCACTGCCCACTTTACTAAGATATACACATATCTATATATGCATTCCATTTTATAAAAAGAAAAAAGACAATAACTTTAAATTTATAATCCATATAATATCTTCTTTGGTGTCTTTCCGCTGGATTATTAAATCCATCACCCATAATAGGGTAAAATAACATGCTGGTGCAACAGTTTGTTCAAAATCTTCAAACATCTTCTGCCCCCATCAATAGTAAATATCCTCGTATATATATAAAAGTAAAAACAACCACCCGAGTGACATTATAATTATATCCATATAGTTATAGTTGTGGTATTCATCAGGATTGTTGATTCCCATCATCCTAATGAGTAACATCCAGATCTTCTGCATGCCCCAGCGTGACTCTCTTGCCTTATAACTCAAAATAATTATAATATATTTACCAGTAAAAGAAATCCAGAGTAGATCATTCAGATCCAACAAGGTAAGGCTCTTTTCACATCCCAAAATCACGGCATTACAGAGATCTGCCACAATCCTCAGGATAGTATTAAACAATTGTTCGCCTCCACTATCTTTTCAGATATTCATTCATTTTTTAAAGTCTCTGGCTTCACTGTTGCTTGGTTTAGAAACTGCTGTTTCTGTGAGATCTATTTCTTTTCTTTTTCTTTTGCGGGTTGAATTTCCATCCTCGTTTCGTGCCTACCAATTGTGTGTCGGCTGGTCGATTTTCATTCTGCTTTATGAATTGTTCTTGTTGGGTTAGTTTTGTCATTTCATCTTTCTTCTCCATCACTTGTATATCAACTGGTTGATTTGCGCACTTGTCTGTGACTTGATGGTTCATCACATTAGAGTCAGATGACACTGCTCTCTTATTTATAGACAGTCCAGCTGGGGTATCCAGGGAGTCCAAAGACAATTTATCCACCACAGCCTCTGTAATTTGATATTTTCCTTTTGTTTCCAACTCCTTTTGCTTATCCTGTATTATGCCTAAAGATGTTAAGTTCATTTTTAAAGTTTTTTGATAAAATTCTTCCGCTTTTTCAACAGTGTTCAGTTGATATCTTACTCCTTGATGTCTCAATATTAAACCAACTGGGGCATCCCACCTAAATAGGATATTTCTTTTTTTTAACTCAGTCACTAGAAAGCCAAATTTCTTCCTCTCCATTAGCATCTTAGTCGGGAGCTCCTTAAAAATCCAAATCTTTCTTCCATGAAATTGCAAAGTAGAATTAAAAGAGTTCTGCACAATATTATTTCTAATTTCTTTATCTGTAAAATAGATCACCACATCTCTAGGCAATTGCCTTTGCTTTGCCAACCAGGAGTTTATTCTGTAAATTCTATCAATCCTGCAAAACACTTCATCAGGTTGAACCTTTAAAATCCCAGCCAGAATTTCAGAAGATATTTTCCTTAAGTCATCTCTATTATTTTCCTGCAGACCTCTCAGTCTAATTGCGTATTCTGTAAAATTATATTGAATCATTAAAACTTCTCTTTCAATCCTCTGTTGCACATTTTCTCCATTACCAGTCTTTTGGTCAACCTCCATTTTAGGTTTGTCTTCTGAGCTATTATCCTGAATGTTTACCAAATCCTTTTTAATTTTTTGAATCTTGTCATCCAAATTCTCCTCAGTTTCCTTCATTTTAGACTCTAATAATTTAGTCTTTGCATCCACCCGAATCAGAAAGTCTGATAGACCATTAGCTGTATTTAAAATCTTTTGATTCAAAAAGTCAAACTTTGATTTCACCAATTCACCAATTTCATTAATTTCCTGCTTAAATTTTTCGAGTTGCTGGTTCACAATCTCATCCCTTCTTACAATCTCTTCAAGAAGAAATTCTATTATATTAAAATCAGGTTTCTGACACTGAAGAGTTACAATTTGTTGGTGTAATTTATTAATGGGGGAAGTTCCCCCCCGTTTGTCTAGCTGTGTGAGTCCCGATGCCATTTCCCACACAGACAAGATTTAGTAAAAAAGAGAGAAAAAATAGAAAACAGAAGGACTTTCCCTTAAAAAAACAAGAAAAAAAACTTCTTTCCAATCAAAAACAATATCAAGTCTCCAGAGAAAAAAAAAGAGAAGAAGACACAGGAGCGAAGTTTTGTCTACAAATGTAGCCAGTGATATTTATTCCGCTACATTGTAGTAATAAAAAACGGAAGGACTTTCCCTTTCAGCCTCTTCTCCAGCCGCGGCAGATGCCATTTTAAAAGGTTCTTTTTCCCCCTTTCCTCTCCTCTTTTCTCTAAAGTAATTTTTTAAAGAATAAGTAAAATACTTGCGATTCAATATTAAAGGTCCAGCTCACATTTTCTTTGAGTATTCTGTTAAATTCGCAGGCTTGCTCTTGACGCCTGGCCCTGCATTAGCAGAGGTCTCCCAAAGCCCGGAGCAGCGGCAGGGGATATGGGGCTTCTCATCCGCTCCGTCCCAAAAGTAAAAAAAAAAACTTTTGGGACTCTGCAGAGAGTTCTACCCACCCCTGCCGGCTCTATCTCCGTTTCCTCATGGAAACGGAGTTTTTTCGAGCCACCATTCCGCTGTAAAGGCGGCTCTAACAGGCAGTGGAAGCTGACGATCCCAAAGGAACGTCTGGCGGTGGCCAGCAGCAAACCGGAAGTCCCGCTTGCATAATTTTGTTTATTCATACTATACATAAAGTACTTCTGTCTTTTGGAACTCCTACAGCTCCAACTCTTTTGGCTGGGGTAATGAATAGAAAGATTCTTCTTCTTTCTCCACCTCCTCCTCCTCCTCCTCCTCCTCCTCCTCTTCTTTTTCCTAGGGTTATTTCTGCAGGGCAGGGTCTGCTTTTCAGATTGACAAAGGGCATTTTGCATCATCAAATGCAGCATCAGGGTCATGACAAAGATGGCTATAGATCCATTGACAAAGATGGCTATAGATCCATTGGTTACAAAAACAACAACCCCTGACCAACTGGTTTGTTGCCTGGGCTTGATGTCGCTGTGGTCTGTGTTCAGCACAGCACTGCCCTGGTAGGCAGGCAGTATCCAGTGGCACCACTAGGAACAGCAGAGCTAATCACCTATAGAAAAATACATGAGTTGGAGAAAATATCCATAATAACTGTATTTTTGATAAAATTACTCAACTTAAGGAAATTTCCTTGTTGCAAACAAACATATATTACATGCATTAAGAAAATGCAAAGTAAATGAAGTTGCCTTAAGAGAAACGCACATGAAATATCTGTGACAATTGATGAACATATTTTATAAGCAAATTGATGTAGAAATGAGGTGGGGGTGGGAACCAGAAATTTTACAAACTAGAAGTAATTTTTTTTTTACCTTATTTACCAGTTCTAATGACATCTCGGTTTCACTAAAGCTAAAGCTCTTAGGTAGACTGCGGCCTATGCCACTATTGGGTTATAATATTTTAAACAGTGCTTTATAATTTTTCTAAAATTAAATAAAACCAGCATTTCACATTTTAGCAGAATGGTGCTATTATGTAAGAGATAGAAGTGTTGGTGGTGGCAGATTTAAATTTTCAATCTGAATAAGCACACTAGAGCAAATATTCAGCTGCAAAGACATTCAGAAACTAATATAATGTTTCTTTTTTCTTTCTAAATTTTAAAAGGACAACTATAATGGCTGTTTTTCTTAAAGGTAATATTTAAGATACATCTATTACTGTGAATAATGTCACTCCTGATACTAAGCTATAATGTGTTTGGCTTAGGATCTTGTGAGTATTAAGCCATATTATTGGTTAAATATCTGAATAATGATTCCATGATTTTTAAATCATGGCTTTTTAAATCATGGTTTATTGGTTATGTTATGTGTGAACATAAGAATTCCCGACAGTGTTAAAAACAATGTGGAAAATAACCTTCTCCAAGTTACAAATTCTGTGGTTCAAATGCCAAACAAATTAGTAAAGTGCCTTGCAGGATGTATTACTATGGATAAAGGGACCACAGAGCGATGCACTAAAAAAATACCAATAGAGTGAGTCTTGGCACTCAGCTGCCACATTTGTTTGTTGAAAGAGAAGTAAATGACTTCTGTTGAAGCTACTCAGTATGCTGCTGACCCACTGAGTAACCCTTGCATATTCCTGGCATAGAAAAATAATTACATGGAATGACCTTCAGCTTTGGACTATAGTAGCAAGTGTAAGGATCTGCCTCAACTCCTCTCCTCAGAAAGCAAAACTCTTGAAACCAGTCACATTTCAAAAAGAACTTTTACTGAGAGATAGTGATTACAGAAAAGTCAGGTGGAGTCTGAAAATCAGGCGTGAAGCATAAAGCTCATTTTCCCCTTCAACCCCCACCCCAATACCCCATGTTCATTGGTAGCCAATTATCTGCTGCAAAGGTGTTTTGACTTCTCTGAGGTGGCACAATACAAAGGTGCCATCTCTGGGGCACTGTGACATTGAACACTCAGTGTGAACTGGTTGGGAAGAGTTGATGGAAATGGTGTGAACCTTTCCTCCCTCATGCTCCCAAGCAGTTACTGTTCTGGCCTAGGCTTCCTTAGAAATTAAACAGCACAAGCTTAGTCCCAGCAAATCTCTTTAATTCATACGACTGTAAATTACCTTCATTTACAGTCCACAAGGCTTTATAAACAGTTTTTCAGAGGAAGGTTATCAACATATTATCTCACATGGAACGCTGCCAAAGAGCTAATTTCTAGATGCAGGGCAGGACTAAACTTGGCACAGAATCACAAACAGAATTTTCAATCTTGAATTGGCCAGATGAACTAACTGCTTCCTGCAAAAGCTCATGTCCTGTTTGCTTCTCTTTTATGTCTTATAGGAGGTGCCAATCATCTCCAAGCTTTACTCCCAAGTCGACCCTGTTTCCTTAATTGTTCCTATCTCTTGGCAACTCTGCGTATGCACATACTGGAAACAGACTCAAATTGTTCTTTTGCCTTGCTGATGTCAGACTCCAGAGATTCTGGAGACTGCAAAGAACTACCAGCTGGCCTTGGCCTCCCCTTTTGCCTCCAACTCAGAGCCATCGTCCGAGTCTTTCCCAGACTCCAGGACTGGCCAACGTTCCTCCCCAACCTCCTCACTATTCTTTTTTTTATTGAAAAAGTTTTTCAAATACAAGTTTTTCCCCCCCTTTTCCCCCCCCCTCCCCCCTCCCCCTCTCCTCCCCCCATGGCTTCTTCAAAACAAAATCATTAATATCAAGTTAAATAATACTTTACCATCCTTTTGCACCACCCCCACATACTGACCATTTCTTTCTAACATTGTTATTATATCCCCCTTATACTATACATTTCAAAGCAATCTTCAGCTATAAATTTTTTTAAAAAAATCCTAATTTGGCATTTATTAAACTCATAATCTACCCATTTCCTCCACCCCCATACATATATCTCTTAATTCAAATCTTTTACATATATTTATATCTAAACATAACATCCCTTTTACTAAGCTAAACAATCAGTAACCTGACCTATCTCCACCCAATTTGCTACAGGTCTACCATACATGATATTTTAATATCTTCGTTCTTCTGCCCACACCACACCACTAAAAAATATTTCCATATATAAA
The DNA here is from genome assembly GCA_022577455.1 of Arizona elegans. Taxonomy (NCBI): domain Eukaryota; kingdom Metazoa; phylum Chordata; class Lepidosauria; order Squamata; family Colubridae; genus Arizona; species Arizona elegans. Next base: position 77,675,714 of record JAKOOJ010000004.1, on the reverse strand, counting down.
CAGAATCCTCAAATGACTTTAAATTTGTAATCCATATAATATCTTCTGTAATGTCTTTCAGCTAGATTGGTAATTTCATCGCCCATATTAGGGTAACATCAAGTTCTGTTTCCAACAGTATATTCAGTATCTTCGATTACCATCTGCCCCCATCAGTAATAAATGTTGTCGTATATAAAAAACCACCCGAGTGACTTTATATTTATATTCCATCTAATATCTTCTGTAATGTCTTTCATCTAGATTATTAATTCCAACCACCATGTTAGGGTAACAACCAGATCTTCTGCATGCCTCACCATAATTCTTGTGCCTTATAGCTCAACATATACGTAATCCGTTTTACAAAGAGTGCAAAATAGAAAGTTCCAATCCACTCAGTTAGAGGCCTTCTTCCACATCCCTAAGGTACAGCACTGCAGAGATCTGTCATTCTTCTCAAAATAGTACAAGTCAATAATTTACCTCAGCTATATTTTCATTTTAATCGTCTCTTAAGTAACTGGCATTAGACTGTTGTTTAGTCTAAGATTTTTTAGTTTTCAGCTGATTGATTTCCATGCTGGTCTGTAACTTGATGAGACATCGCATTAAAATCCAAAGCCGCCTCTCTTGTATTTGTAAGTAATCCAGCTATAACCTTTAAAGGAGAATCCAAAAGCAGCTCGTCCAAAGGAGCCTCTGTGACTTGTTGTTTTACCATTATCTCCATCTCCATCTGCTTAGCCTGGATTTCAGTCTCTTGTTCATTTTGCATTTCTTTATTCCCCTCCTGTGTTCCTAACACTGATGGCATACATGGAGATGTTAAATCCATTTTAAGAACCTTGTAGTAAAATTCTTCCGCTTTTTCAACAGTATTTAATTGATATCTTTCTCCTTGGTATCTCAATATTATACCGACTGAAACATCCCACCTAAATGGGATGTTTTGTTTCTTTAGCTCAGTCACCAAAAATCCAAATTGCTTTCTATCTTTTAACATCTTGGACAGCAGCTCTTTATATATCCAAATCTTTCTTCCATTCAGTTCTAAAGTAGAGTTAAAAGAGTTTTGCACAATATCATTTCTTGTTCCTTTATCTGTAAAGTAAATCACCACATCTCTAGGCAACTGCCTTTGCTTTGCAATCCAAGAATTTACTCTGTAGGCCTTATCAATCTTACAGGATACCTCTTCAGGACGAACCTTTAAAATTACAGCCAGAACTTCAGCAGACATCTTTCTCAAATCATCTCTATTATTTTCCTGTAATCCCCTCATTCTGACCGCAAATTCCATGGACCTGTATTGCATCATTGTAACTTCTTTTTCAATCCTTTGTTTTATATTATCTGCATTGTAAGTCTCGTGATCAGCTTCCTTTTTAGACTTTACTTCTGAGCTATTGTCTTGAATATTTATCAAATCATTTTCAATTCTTTGTATTTTATTGTCCAAATTATAAATCTTATGATCAACTTCTTCCATTTTAGACTCTAGTTCTAAGTTAGTATCTTTATCCATCTTTATAACTATTTCTGAAAAAGTTTTCAAAGCTGTTACAAACTGTTGTTTCAAATTGGCATATTTTTGTTGTACCAACTCTTTAATTTCCTGCCTGAATTTTTCAAGATTCTGGTTCACAATCTCATCATGTCTTGCCATCTCCTCGAAGACAAATTCTTTTAGGTTAAAACCATTCTTCTGAGTCTGCAAATTCAAAACTTTTTCATGTGGTTTGTAAATGGGGGAACCCCCCCTCGCTGCTTGTTTGTCTGGCTTTGTTAGTTTTAATGCCATCCTGCCACACAGACAGACTCTTTTTAAAGAAAAAGACTTCTCTCCAAACAATATCAATATCAAATCTCCAAGAAGAAAGAAACATAAAGTAGAAATTTTTCTTTTCAATTCTAGCCAGCACTATTATTTCTGCTACTTTGTAGCTTGTTAAACTATTCAGGCGGAAGAACTTTCGCTTTCAGCTTTCTTCTTCTCAAGCCTCAGCCAGTTGCCATTTTAAACTTTTTTTCCTTCGCTTTTAAGATCGCTTATAAAATTGTTAGAAATACTTGCGATTTAGGGTCCAAAGTCCGGATCTCATCCTCTTTGTTTAAACAATCTGTTAATTTTCATTGAATGGCTTGGTCCCATCACCTGGCTCTGCAAAAAGCAGAGTTCTCCCGAAGCCTGGAGCAGCGGCGAGCAGAATAGGGAGCCTCATCCTGCTTCGTCCCCAAGAGTAAAACAAAAACTCTGGGGACTTCGCAGAGGGCTCTACCTGCCCTCGCTGGCTCTATCTCACATTTCCTTAAGGAAATGGAGTTTTTCAAGCCGCCTTTCAGCTGTAAAGGTGGCTCTTTACGGGCGATGGGGCTGGCGGTCTCGAAAGACCGTCTGACGGCAACGGAAGCCAAACTGGAAGCCCTCCTCCTCATTATTCGAATCTGCTGCCAGCTCTGCTGGCTGCTGGCAGGCCACAGCAGTTTCAGCAAAAATGAAAGCATGTAAACTATGGCTGATGCCTCCCCTCTGCTGTCCAGAATGGCAGCGTTCCAACAGGGACCTGACATGCTATCCCCCCTAGAAGAAGGAGATCTGCATCTGAAAAGAAAAAGAGAATAAAAATAAGGAAAATACAATCCTTTCAGTTTGTTAGGATATTGGGTATGGAAGCATTTGAGCAATGTAAGGGCTCTGACATGAAATTCATCAAACCACTCACTCTGAGAACCCGGGAAATCCTTCCATGCCACCAGGTACTGAACCTTCCCACTATGGACCTGTGAGTCCAGAATCTGCTTAATCTCAAAATGCTCTTCACCTTCAATCATAAAATGTTTGGGGACAAGAAGATGGCTTTGCTGTAAAGGCGAGGTTGATTCGGGTTTTAACAAGCTACAATGGGAGAGTGGGTGGACTCTTCTTAGTGATTTAGGCAACTTCATTTCCATGGTAACTGGATTGATAATGCGTTTGATAGGGAAGGGATGTACAAATTTAGGGCCCAATTTTTTTAGGGTTGAAGGATTGGAGGAATCAAATGGATAGATAAACATGATCCCCAACGTTAAACTCCTTAGGTTTGATTCTTTTCTTGTCATCTTGGATTTTGTAAGTGGCCCTAGCATCATCCAGGGCTGTACGAACAATTGGCCAAGTTTTTTGCAATTGTGAGATCCATTCCTTCAATGAAGGGACTACTGGATCCTTTACTGGCAGTTCAGGCATTGGTGTAATTTGTTGGCCAGTTGCAACTTGGAACAGAGTGAAACCAGCGCTACTGTACACTACATTGTTGTAAGCCACTTCAGCAAATGGCAACAGGTCAGTCCAATTATCTTGCTGATGGTAAGATACTGTTCAGGTACAGCTACTGTTCTAGCACTGAGTTGGTTCTCTCTGATTCTCTGTTAATTTGAGCATGGTATGATGAACTCAGTCCTTGTTCAGTACCAAATAAGTCCAAAAAGGCCCTCCAATTTTTTTTAGTAAATTGGACACCCCCTATCTGAAATTATTCATTGTGGGACACCATGTAACCGATAAATGTGATGCAGGAATATTTTCACCAGTGTTTTAGTTGTAGAGATTTTTTGGCAAGGAATAAAATAGACCTGCTTGAAGAATAGATCTGTCATGATCCAAATGTGTTCCCTGAGCTTTCAGAAAGCTCTACAATAAAGTCTATAGAGATCTCTGTCCAGAGTGCTGAAAGCTTGGCTACCTTTTAGAGGAAGCCTAGTATCTTCCCTTGCCTGCATTTAGCCGAGGCCCAGATAGGGTATCCACATAACTTTCAATGTCGTTCTTGAGGAAGGTCAAGCTCTAACTAGTTTCATGTGTTCAGCTTTTGTTTCAGAATAGATTAAAATGTTGCTCAGATAGACCAGGACACCCTAGTATAGATGCTCATGTAGAACTTCATTTATGGGGCATGAATACCACAGACACCTCCTGCAGGCCGAACAAGATTACTCGGAATTGAAACAATTAGAAGCAGCCTTCCACTCATCACCCTCCCAAATTCTGATGCAGTAGTATGCCTTCTGCAAGACCAGTTTCATAAAAATTCTTCCCTTTGCCAAATGAGCCAGCATGTCCTTCATGAGGGGGAGGGGGTACATATTTTCCACGCAAACAGCATTCAGATCATGGCAATCTATGCAGAGATATAAAGACCCATCTTTCTTTTCTTTAAATAACACTGTGGCAGACAGCTGTGGTCTGGCCTGTTGGATAAAACCCCATGTTCCCCCAAGCTTTGTTTTTGCTGGAAGAGGGTTGCAGGAGGCTGTTGTAGCCAAAAATTGAACTTGGGAGGGCGGAGGGTTGTAGGAGACCGTCGCAGCTGAAAATGGAGGTCAGGAGCCCATTTTTGCTGGCAGAATGCTCAGGCCACCACAGGCATCCTCGACATGGGTGATGTTGAACTGGCCATGCCCTCCCTGGCCATGCCTCCCCAAGGTCAAATATCAACCTGATGTGGCCCTCAATGAAATCAAGTTTGAAATCCCTGCCCTAGTGCTATGAGAAGCATTGTAATTCTTCTGGGTCTAATGAGGATATATTAATGGCTTTCCTTAAATTGCTCTTGGTTTATTTCAGAAACTAAAAAGATAGGCTAATTTATTAACAGTGACCTTTGAGATATGACCAGCTTCTACTGGGACTGGGAGATAGAGACTGGGTTTTTCTTAAAATGTGGATGCCTTACATTGGTTTTTAACCAAAACATCCTGATAGTGGATATTTTAAAAAAACCAAAATCTGCTCCATTAAATATATAACTTTTAAAGCCTTAACATATATCTTTTAAATGCTTTAATATTTTTGTTAAGGCTAAGCCAAACAACTTTTCTTACTTTTCCATCCTTCTGAAATTGGTAAAATGAAGACCCAAATTGTTGGGGGCAATATGCTGATATTGTAAAGTGCTCAAAAGTGCTGTGAAAGGACTATGGGATCAATATATAAATCTGAGTGCTATTGCTATTGCTTTAAAATCTTATCACTGGGCTGCCTTGGAACTGGCAGATTAATTATGATACATGACATTTGCTGCATCCTATCATGTCTCTGTACTATCAGTTCCAAGTCCCTGCTGTGTGGTGTTTATGAGTAGTTAATGGGCATAATGACTGACTGAGTCCTCTGGCTTTGTTGCTTTTCAGTCCAGTCCATCGCAGCACTTTATAAAAGTGTTGTGTTATCTCAAATCAATGGTTACAAAGTTGATCTTTATCAGTAAGAATTCTTCCTTAATTATAATTCACCCATTCTTCCCCATGGTAGTGAGAATACAATTTCCATCAGCCCCAAATGGTGTAAGGATTATCATGTTTGATTGCATTGATGGGACTTGTAGTCCAGTATGTTTCTGGATTTCAGTGATTCAACATAGGCTATATGGGATAGAATACTCATTCCTTACCAAAAAAATTAAGAAGATGCTGAAATAACTTCCTTGTAAGGAAACGATAAGGACAGCTGTGTTGTAAACATTGTTGATTCATGTCAAGATAAATAACCATTTAGTGAATACAAAAGAAAGTTTCATAATATGAAACTTTTCAGCTGTGGCGGTCTATGACTATACATATTTGGCAAACTAAATATAGCAACATGATTGGATTGCCTCCATTCCATGGCTGCTATGTCATAAAAAAGGGGAAAGAAAAATAATTGTGTCAGTGCTGATTCATTTTTTTTAATTAACAGAAAAGCAATAAAAGAAGCAGCATATTAGAAAAACAATGTCAACTGCAACTGGAAGATCTCTTTGAAAAAACTCCGACACAAGAATCATTCAAATAGTATACAGTATAAAGTTAATCAACATATTGATCAATGAATTGTCCTCAATTCATTATTATTATTTTTATTTAGAACAAATATCTAGACATAGTTCAGCATGTCTCTTCTTCTTATTAGTTTAAATCAGTCTTAACCCTTCCCTAACTCAACATCCTATTTCCCACAGTAGCCAGAAGGATACATCTGGGAAGTTCATAAATATGAAAAATAACCAAATAAATAGATAATTTGCAGGAGGCAATAGAGAGAAATGAGTTAGGATTGCACATTCTTGAAGAAAATTTTACAGAAATGGAGGGGAACTGTTGTGTCTTGGGATCGGCTTGCCTGTGCTTCCGGGTTGCAACAGCCCCGCCTGGTGGTCATTTGTTCTACCAACAGCTGGCCGGGGTTTTAGGCCCAATCAGCTTTGCTGGTCAATTACTCCACCCTGTGGCCAGCCTGTAGCAGCAGCCTTAACAGTATATATTCTTGGTCTGTTTCTGGTTAGCCAAGCTTGTTCTAGCCTTTTACTACTGCTTTTACTATGTAATAAAGAGATGCTGAAGTCACTTGGAGTTGCCTAGCTTATTGGAACCCACTACATTTCAGGAACAGATTTATTGTAGCTGGCTAATTATTAGTAAGTCAAATAATATTCTATAGTTCATTACATTACTATTTCCAAGGATTTTTGAGGGGATTAGATCTGAAAACAAGATGAAAGTATTAACTTCTTTGAAGAGTGAAATATGATTTGTACTTTTAAAACTACATTTATCCTATATCCTATATCCTGTAGCATGAGAATTCCTGTACCATTTGTAGCATGAGAATAAACTAATATTCTTCTGATTTTAATAATCTAGCTGTAACTCAGTTTGACACACACACACACACACACACACACACATACACACATATATATGCAAATCTTGGTGTATTCGGGTCTTCTCCTGTGTAAGATTGAGAGCACTTTGGCAACGTTTTGGCAGAATCTCATCTGCCATCATCAGGCTTATGCAAGGGGTCTTCTGCAGCAACTACCATTGCTATTTCAAATCTGGTGCTGGTAGTCTGCTTTGCTGGGAAGACTCTCATCTCCAGAACCAAATGCCTAGCTGACAAAGACCATTTGGAAACTGAATTACACACTCTAACAAACGTATTAATTTCTAATGGATTCCAAAGAAACACTATCACCAACCTAATCCAAAGGGAGACACCCCCCAAGAACCAAGACACAGAACAGGACAACAATATCGCCCTCCACCCTTACATCAAAAGTACCACAGATAAAATCAGCAAAATTCTCCACAAATGCAATATCAAGACAGCCTTCTGCACTGTAAAAAATAGCCAACATCTTAAGAAACCCCAAAGACAAGATCCAGTAGAAAACCAAGGAGTCTATGAAATACCATGCAAAATCTGCCCAGCCACATACATTGGACAAACTAATAGGAGAATAAATGCACGCATTGCAGAACACAAGAATGCAATCAGAAAAGAAGAAAAAACTTCCTCTCTTTTCCAGCACCTTAAAGCTACAGGACATGAAATTGATTTTGACGGAACCAAATTAATCTCCAAAACTGAACACCTCAACAAGAGAATAATTATGGAAGTCATTGAAATAGAAAAACGCCCCCATAACATGAATAAACGTGATGATACCTCCCACCTACCAGACATCTGGAAACTAGCCCTTGTCAACAAACGAGTCCAAGCACCCACAGACAGAAAAATCTACACCCCAGAAGCCAGACACACACACCCTGAGACCTCCAGCCAAATCACATTCCAGCCAGCCACAAAGATGAAGCCCTGCCACCTGGTGGAGAAAAACCAACCATACACCCGAAGCCAAGCCAATAGACACAGACTGGGACTCCCAACCAATCAAAAGGAAGAGGTGGGGCCATCCCAGCAAAGCAGACTACCAGCACCAGATTTGAAATAGTAACGGCAGTTGCTGCAGAAGACCTCTTGCCTAAGCCTGATGATGGCAGATGAGATTCTGCCGAAACGTTGCCAAAGTGCTCTCAATCTTTCATGGGAGAAGACCCAAATACACCAAGACTTGCATACCTGTACCCGTGAAAATCTACGAGAATGTATGTATGTATGTATGTATGTATGTATATATGTATATGTATATGTATATGTATATGTATATGTATATGTATGTGTATGTGTGTGTGTATATACGTACATATGTATTTCTCTTTAGCCAGGTTCTTCCTACGTAAACCAAGATTTTTATGCAGCCCTTTACGTAGGAAGAATCTGGCTAAAGAGAAATACACATAAAGCCTACGAAAAGGAAATAAAACAAATATATATACTGTATGTATATATAGTTAATATGTTGCATTTGAAATGATAGAAGAAACTAGGTAAGGAAAGTTAATGTTATTTCATACTGCATTTCTCTTTTAAAAAAACAACAAAATTGTTGGTTTTATTTTTCCAGTATTTATCCTTGAGAAATATTTTGCTTCTATCTTATCAAATCAATGTTGTATTTACAAGAAATCTTTCCTTTAGTGCAAGCTGCTTCAAGCAGTTATTTTCAATCTTCTGATAGAGTTCTGTACTTAAATACTTCGTAGTTTGGCACTGAGCCAATTTGATGTAAATAGTTAAGACTCCAGGCTAGAAATTGGAAGTGTGTGAGTTCTAGTCCCACCTTAGGCACAAAACCAATTGGGTCATCTTGGGCCACTCACTTTGTCTCAGGAAAGAAGCAAAGGCAAACTGCTTCTGGGGGCGGGGGAACCTAAGAAAATGGCAGAGACTTGTCTAGGCATCTCTGAGAATCAGACATGATTGAATGGAGAAAAAAAAATAGTCTGGCAGTAAAGTATAGAGTGTTAATAACATTTTTTCCTACTTAAGAGAAACTCTTTAGGTCTCTCAAGGCACCGCAAAAAATCTGGCAGTGTGTGGAATGGACAGAAATGATCTGCAGCCAAGCAAGCATTCAGCTGAACTTGCTTCCAAGACTAATATGCTCAGGAACTGTTGGTTTACATGGTTACCCAATTATTCAGAAAATTAATTACAGTTATCTGCAGATTCTCATCGGAGCTCAGAATTGCAGATTACTGTAAAATTGCAATTACTGTAAAAAATTTCCATGATTTTTTTAAAAAAGTTTATTCTTTATTGTTAGTGCTCTAGTACAATTTATGGATGTAATCTTGGTGTATGGCCTGGCCTCTCCCCTTATTCAAGAAAGTAAAGAATCTTGAAACTTGGCATTTCAAAAGGAACCTTTTATTGAATAGAAGTGATAGCAGGGTGAAAAGAAAGTAGACTCTGAGGGCCCTCAGGGCATACTTTTAGAGTAAAGAAATTAGAAACCCCTCCCAACAGTCCAAGGTGGATTCAGCCAATCTACAGGTGTGAAGATGTTATTGTACTGGCCGCTCTGAGAAAGTGATAAGGGAACTTTCCCAGGGTCATCTTCCGCCGGCTCTTGAGCGATGAAATCCAAATGGCTCTCCCTTCCTTTGCATTCCCCAAAAGGTGCAAAAATGCCAGAGTGCTTAGGCACCAGGCTAGAAATTATAAATCAATATATTGCAGGATACAATATATATATATATATGAACAAAAGTAATAAGGAAAGAAGTAATTAAAAAAACCCTTCCCCTAAAGAGTGGCAGATACATGGATCTGACACTTGGCAACTGTTTTTTCAGCCTGTAGAATGTGGATGAGATTTCTGAATGAATGAAAGCTACTATTTTTTTCCTTGATCATGTTCCTTTTGACTAAAGCCAAATCAAATTATCCACAAATTGAGAAGGGTCCATAAATTGCTGCTGGGGAACTATTGTTCAATAACTAGGGCAATCACTATTACATGGGTTTCCTAAATTGTTGCCTACATTGATAAAGAGCCAAACAAAGAAAAACAAGTGAAATTAAATTCCAGTAAAATGGAAGCACTATTGGTCAGCTGAATTATAAATCCATATTCAATTATTTGGGATCATTTCCTTCTCTGGATAGTATCAAATTAGTGAATCAAGAAAAAATTGATTAGATCTGAATACTGAGTTTGGATTTATAATAGATAGGGCTGCATTCCTTGAAAGAGTAGAAATGTTCCCAATCTTTGATGTCATTAGTGGTATTTATAATGTGGTAAATATTTTCATAATTAAGACTGATATGACAGCAGATACTATTTCTGAGTCCATTGTATTTGGCAGTAGTTATCCAGAATTATTTACATTTGCTTAAATTCTGTTTTGACTATTGCAATGTGTTCTGCAAGAGACTGCCTTTATTCAGTCTGGAATGCAGTGAGAAGCTTATTTATCTTGCATGAGGGAGAGTCTGCTCCCATGTCATTCCCACCCTGTGGAATGCACCGCTTCAGGAATTTGATTTAGCATTCATTTTTCCTTCTTTCAGAAGAGGAGTCCATATGCCGCTCTTTCTCCAAAGTGTTAATTATAAATTACGTAACAGATTAACAGAGTTGGAAGGGACCTTGTAGGTCATTTAGTCCAACCCCTGCCCAAGCAAGAGACCCTACACCATTTCTGACAAATGGCAGTCCTGTCTCTTCTTGAAAGCTTCCAGTGATGAAGCTCCCACAACTTCTGAAGGCAAGCTGTTCCATTGATTGATTGCTCTCACTGTCAAAAAAATTCTTATTTCTAGGTTGAATCTCTCCTTGATCAGTTTGCATCAATTATTCCTTGTCTGGACTTCAGTTGCTTTGGAAAATAGCTTGACCCCCTCCTCTCTATGACAGTTCATTAAATATTGGAACACTGCTATCATGTCTCCCCTGGTCCTTCTCTTCACTAGACTAGTCATGCTGAGTACTTGCAACTGTTCATCATATATAGAACTTATATAGAACTTCCAGGTGGCTGACCAAAATGGCGGTTGCGTGCTATGATAGGCACCTTTGAGGTGTTGGGGGGCCCGCAGAACATCTAATGGCCCCTTTCCTGGAAAGCGAAACATCGCCCGTCCGATCGATCTATGAACGGAGGGGGTACGGAGGACACCAGTGATGGTGAGGCCGGAGCCTGCTTGCCTGATTGCTGCTGCCTAACGGATTTAAAGGCTCCCATTCTAATCGACAGTTACAACAGCTGTGGTACTCGAATCGTTGGAGAAAGCCGCTCTGAAGCTGGTTGGGGCCTTGGGAGGTGGCAGCAGCTGCGGCAGCGTTTTCAACATCTGTAGGGATAATGATGATGATGGTGGCAGTGAGGAGGGTGGAGACATCTGGAGGCTGCCATAGAAGAAGTCGGCAACGCAGGAGGCTCAGGATTCACTCTAAGTTTAGGGCGATCTGGATACCCCCTTTTTCTGATCTGTAGGGGGACTAGTAGTCATCTAAGGCTGAGGGGCCTTTGAAAAAGAAGTCTGGAGGAGTACGTTGAGTGGGTGGAAGACTACAAGAAGGGGATGTTGATTGATTTTCCCCTTCGATAAACCTCTCCCCCCCCCCAAATCAGGCCTAGGCCTAGTATGGCCTCTCAGCTTAATTTAATGATTCTCTGCTTTGACACCCCCACCTGAATATCTCTCCCTCGCTGTATTACCCCATCAGCTATTGTTGTATCAGCACTTACTCCGCTCTTTGATATACCATCCTATCCCTTTAATTCCATCCCGTCTTACATGGATACCGAAGGGAATGAAGACACTGACACTGTGAATCCTTATTTTCCCCCTGTTTATTTTGTAGGGGAACGGATCATCTCCTCTTAAATCCATTTGGACTCTGGACTGATCATCATGAGAAGGTGGCCATTAAGACCTTTATTTCCCCCTGTACAGAATTGTAATTTTCAGATTTCTCATCGCTATGAGAGGGCGGTTATTGTTATATGTTGGTGCTCTACATAACATCTTCTTCCCCTCTACTATGACCATCTCCAACACCTTCAGAAGGTTGTCTCTCATCCCCTCCAGCCTTTTCTTCTATTTACGGTGTACTCAACTGTGGAACTCCTTGCACTGCGAGACTCCCCCCTCGCAGGTTTGGCCCTCTCAACTATCGAGGGCCGCCCTTGATGATGGGTTTTGGAACCCCGAGAGGTGGTACGCTAAAACATGGAGGATCTGGGGTTTTTTAAATAGATTTTTAGATCCAATTTTAAGGGGATCTGGGAGGAGGGTGGGCTTTAACAACAAAAATGAGACTGGGGGGTCTCTTAAGGATCAGTAGCCATGCCATTCTGATGGTCCCGGTGGATTGGGGTGGGTGGGTTGGGAGTCATAGAGGATGTTCGGAGAGGGGTGGGACATTCTATACCTGTGATGGTGGGATGGGGCAGAAGAAATGGAAGTAGGGGTCAGGAGCATCACACCAGAAGCATTCGGGTGGTGACTTGCTCCCATGCCTCCTGCTCACCCTGCTTTCCTGGGGATGCGAGAGCGAAGGACCCTGGTCTCCATCTGGTGTATGTGAATACCAGGTCCGTGGTGAATAAGGCCCCCCTCATACAAGATCTTATTGATGAAGAGGGTGCGGACCTGGCCTGTATCACGGAGACCTAGTTGGAGCAGGAGGGGGGAATTCCTCTCTCTGATTTATGCCCCCCGGGCTTTCATGTGCTGCACCAGCCGCGACACCAGGGAAGGGGCGGAGGGGTGGCGGTAGTTGTTAGAGAAAGTCTTAGTCCTAAAGAGGTCACTGTCCCTCAGATAGGCAGGTGTGAGTCTCTTCTATTGAAGTGGGACTCTGGAGTTCAGTCAGGCTTGTTGGTCACATACCTATCTCCCAGCTACATTGCCACAGCCCTGCCTGCACTGCTTGATGTCTTGACTGAAGTGGCACTTGAACTCCCCAACCTTTTGGTTGTGGGAGTTTTCAATCTGCCTTCGATCGGCGAGTCATCTGAGACAGTCTGGGAGTTCATGGCTTCCATGGCAGCCATGGACCTGACTCAGATTATTCAGGGCCCAACTCATAGGGGAGGACACACACTCAGCCTGGTTTTTCTCTCTGGGCAGTGGATAAATGGTCGTGGTAGGGGGGAACTTTCCATCGCCCCCCTGTCATGGACCGACCATTCCCTCCTTAGACTGGACTTTCAATCTGCCAACCCTTGCTGCTGGGAGGCAGGACCCATAAAATAGTTCCGCCCCAGGCGCCTGATGGACCCAGAGAGGTTCTTGACGGAGCTTGGGACATTCCCCACCTCTTAATCCTGCGATTCGGCTGAGGCTCTGGTGGCATCCTGGGAATGGGCGGCTGCCGATGCCTTGGACCGAATTGCACCTTTGCGCCCTCTGACCCAACACAGATCCTGGGTCGCTGCTTGATTTTCCAAGGAGCTCCGGGAAATGAAATGTCGGAAAAGACGCCTAGAGGAGAGTTGGAGGTCCTCCCAGTCTGAATCTGATCGAACACAGTTAAGAACCATATTAGGTCTTATCTAGTGGCGATGGAAACGGCAAAGTGAGATTACTTCGCTGCCCTCATTGCATCTGCAGAAAACCGCCCAGCAGCCCTGTTTCGTGTGACCCGCTACCACCTCAATCAGGGAGCGAGGGAAGACCCTTTACAGGGCAGGGCTGAGGACTTTGTACAGTTTCTGCATGACAAAATCGCTCAGATCCAGATCGGATTGGATTCTGAGTGGGCAGAATCCAATGGGGAGACTAGGGTAGGTCTTGAGAGTAATATCTGGGTTGAGTTTGACCCTGTTTCTGTCAAGGAAGTGGACAGGATTATGGGTAAACTTGGTTCCTCCACTTGCTTATTGGATCCTTGTCCCTCCTGGTTGGTTTCGGCTGCCAGGGAGGTGACTAGAGACTGGATCCAGGCAATTGTCAATGCTTCGTTGAAGGAGGGGATCTTCCCCGCCTCTCTTAAGGAGGCAGTGGTTCGACCTCTCCTCAAAAAGCCTTCCCTGGATCCAGACTCACTTAATAACTATCGTCCTGTCTCCAACCTTCGCTTCATTGTGAAGGTTGTTGAGACTGTGGTGGCGCAACAGCTCCCACAGTTCCTGGAGGAAACGGAATACCTAGATCTGTACCAATCGGTTTTCCGACGTGGGCACAGCACGGAGATGGCATTGGTCGCTCTGGTGAATGATCTCTGGTGGGTTCGGGATGGTGGTTGTTCCTTCATCCTGGTCCTACTTGACCTCTCAGCAGCTTTTGATACCATCGACCATGGTATCCTACTGCAGCAACTTGTGGGGTTGGGGGTGAGAGGCACTGTTTTACAGTGGTTCTCCTCCTACCTCTCAGATCGCTTACAGTTTGTATGGGCGGGAGGTGGCAGAGGTCCACCCCGAGGTCCCTAAATTGTGGGGTGCCTCAGAGGTCAGTTCTCTCCCCCCTGCTCTTTAACATCTATATGAAGCCACTGAGTGAAATCATTCGTGGCTTCGGGGTGAGATATCATCAATATGCAGATGATACCCAGTTATACATCTCCACCCGAGACCACCCCAGAGATGCCCTTTCCATGATGTCCCATTGCCTGGAGGCGCTGTGGGCCTGGATGGGTAGAAACAGACTCAGATTCAACCCTTCCAAGACTCAGTGGCTGTGGATGCCGGCATCTTGGGTTTCAGAGACCCCATCACTTTTGATGGGTGGAGAAAAACTCGCCCCCGTTGATAGGGCTCACAACTTAGGTGTCCTGCTGGATGCTCAGCTGTCCCTAGAAGACCACCTGATGGCCGTGACCAGGGGGGCCTTCGCACAGGTTCGCCTGGTACGCCAGTTGCACCCTTTTCTGGACCGAGATGACTTTCGCACTGTCACTCATGCCCTGGTTACTTCCCGCTTGGTTTACTGCAATTCCCTCTACATGGGCCTGCCCCTGAGATGCACCCGGAGATTCCAGCTGATCCAGAATGTAGCCGCACAGGTCGTTACGGGAGCCCCTCGTTACTCCCATATAACACCTCTCCTGCGTGAGCTGCACTGGTTACCAGTGGTTCTCCGGGTCCTCTTCAAGGTGCTGTTTCTCACCTATAAGGCCCTACATGACTTAGGTCCGGAATATTTGCAGGACCTTCTCTTGCCTGCCTCTCACCGTCCTGTTCACTCACATAGGGCTGCTCTTCTCAGGGTTCCGACTGCGAGCCAATGTCATCTGGCGGAGCCCATGGGTAGGGCGTTCTCTGTGGGTGCTCCCACCCTCTGGAATGAGTTGCCTACTGAGCTCCGGACGGCTCCTGATCTCCGCTCCTTCCGTTGGGACCTGAAGACTTGGCTGTTCAAGCAAATAGGCTGACTCTGATTCTGGGTTTTATTATTTATTAGTTAATTTGGTTTAAAATGGGATTTTGTTGTACATGTTTTTAACTTGTGTTCGTTGCTCTGAGTCGTCCTGGAGAAGGGCTGCATATAAATACATGAAATAAATAAATAATAAATATGTTTTAGTCTCCAGTCCCCTTATCATCTTCGTTGCTCTTTTCTGCACTCTTTCTAGAGTCTCAACATCTTTTTTACAGTGTGGTGACCAAAACTGGATGCAATATTCTAGGTGTTGTCTTACTAAGGCTTTATAGAGTGCTATTAGTATCTCACTTGATCTTGATTAAATCCCTCTGTTATTTAGGATTGCATTGGCTTTTTTGGCTGCTGCCAAAGTATTGCATTCATGTTAATTTGCCTGTTATCTTTCATATTTTTTCTCATAGTTTTCTGACCTTGGGTGCTCAAATTGAATAGAGTGGACATTTTTTTAAATATTATTATTATTATTTATATGCCGCCCTTCTCCAGAGACTCAGGGCGGCTTACAATGCATTAAGCAATAGCCTTCATACTTTTGTATATTTATACAAAGTCAGTTTATTGCCCCCACTAACTGGGTCCTCAATTTATCTACCTTAGAAAGGATGGAAGGCTGAGTCAACCTTGAGCCTGGGGAGATTCAAACTAGCAGTAATTGCAGGCAGCTGAATGTTAATAACAGGCTATTAGTCTGCTGCGCCACCATTAATGTTTATTAATGAAACAAATAAAACAAAAGGCTAGAGAAATATATGTATTAGTCCTGAGCAATGACCTTCACTAGAGAGGAATGGGGAAATTGTATGCCACTCTTAATTGCCTTTGATCACTGAGATATTGATAACATAATCAGGGCAAATATATCCAGGGGGATTGTTCTTTGTTCATCATTAAATGATGAAACACTTCATCATCTTTTCTATTCAGCAAGTGTATAAGACTGCTTGAAACCTAGTTCAAACCCAATGTTTGAACTAAAGCAGTGGCCCCCAATGTTTTGGGCTCCAGGGACAGGTTCCATGGAGGATGTTTTTTCCATGGACCAGGGGTGTGGTTCCACATGCTACCCAGATCCCACACATGTATGGATGGGGCTGTGCTCACTTGTGCAGCCTGGTTCCAGGTGCCAGGCTGCAGCTTGGGAGTTGGGGAATCTCTGAACTAAAGCATTACCAAAATCCTGACGAATTCCAACTCCCTTTTCCTAAGGATATAAATTCTTTTATAGTCTTAGTTCTACTTTTTGTATCTGAAACAAGTGAGGAACTCATCACTGGATGACTGCAAAAACATGAAGACTCAGCTTTTCAGCTATATTGAGTCAAATAGCATACAGTGCCTAGTAATTGAAGGCAGAATCATTTAGGGGGAGAAGATATGGTTTCTCAATCAATATTTTTCTTATAATTCTACTGAGGCAAAATCTCTCAGGAAACAAACTGCAGTTGAAAGAAATGTGCTTAGTTTCCTGTCTATCTGATAGGACTTATATCAAGGAGTGCAACCTAAAAAAACAGATTCTTTATGAAAAAAAGATCCCTTAACAAACTGATTTCCACGCTGGAAAAGATGAATGGTTGATAAGTTCATCGAAGTTAAAAATACAACATTATTTCATCACAAATAGTAGTAGCACAAGAGCTAATGAATATATCACAATTTTCTGTGATATGAAGTTCCCCTGTGGTATGTGTCTGCATGGGAGATGAAATGGGTAAGTGCCACAAAAAAAAAAAAAAAAAAATCTCCCGCAGCTTTTTAGCAATTCCACTATATCCAGACCTGAAGTAGTACTTCTTCAAGGTTT
This sequence comes from Arizona elegans, assembly GCA_022577455.1. Lineage (NCBI taxonomy): Eukaryota > Metazoa > Chordata > Lepidosauria > Squamata > Colubridae > Arizona > Arizona elegans. Next base: position 77,658,879 of record JAKOOJ010000004.1, on the reverse strand, counting down.
TGCTTGTTCTCCCTGCTACCCTTGCTAATATGTATATTTCCAAGAGCAAAAGTTTTCAAAAAGACTTGTTATTTCACTAGAATAATGGCACCTACTGTATCTACATCACTTAATTAATATTAAAGGCTTCATATCATGCAGGAGAAATCCACAATGTTGCTTCTAACAGAGACATTGCTTTATCTCCTGGGACTTCATTGACCCACCACATGCCCTGGAATTTTTGACATTATAAAAGTGTGATGGCTCAGTGGCTTAAAGACGCTGGAAATGGTATCTGCTCCAGCAGTTCACTCTGCATCGTGTGGCAGAGTGAGCTCCTATCAGTTGCTTCAACTTCTGCCCATTTAGCAGTTCAAAAGCACGCTACCAGTGAGTAGATAAATAGGTACCATTTCAGTGGGAAGCATGGTGGCATTTCATGTGAATGATCAGCCTCTGCTGATGCTGGACCTGCCCAGATGCAATGCCTGATTGTGAGCAACATCAGTGATAAGAGAAGGCCCCAGATGATACCACAGGATACCTCTTGTCTTTCTAGTGTGGAGTTAGTTCACCCCTTGTGGTGCACCATGGATAAATGGGTCAACATTAACTAAATGGACTAGGACTCTTCAGCAGCCAAATAACTATTAGGTACTAACATTGTAGTCTCCTGGCTAATTGTAACATCACCATATACTAAATAAATAAATCTGACATTATGACCCCTGCTGCGCGAGCTGCACTGGCTCCCAGTGGTCTTCCGGGTGCGATTCAAGGTGCTAGTTACCACCTTTAAAGCGCTCCATGGCATAGGACCCGGGTACCTTCGAGACCGACTTCTGCCACCAGTAGCCTCCCACCGGCCAGTCCGCTCCCACATAGAGGGTCTCCTCAGGGTGCCATCGGCCAAGTTATGTCGGCTGGCGACACCCAGGGGGAGGGCCTTCTCTGGGGGAGCCCCAGCCCTGTGGAATGAACTGCCCCCGGAAATACGTAAGATCTCCGACCTCCGGATGTTTCGTTGCGCATTGAAGACCCTGTTGTTCCGCCAGGCCGGGCTATCAACATAATGATTTTAAATTGGGGTATTTTAAATTTTTGGGGTTTTAAACCAGCCAAATCTATTTAATTATTTTAATTTTTAATCATTGTTGTGTCTTGTGTTTTTAAATTGGCTGAGTCCTTCGGGAGAAGGGTGGTATAGAAATAAATTTTTATTATTATTATTATTATTATTATTATTATTATTATTATTATTATTATTATTATTATTATGGAGGGATAACAAAGATGTGTATTGCTCTAGTGTCCATATTGTTAGGTAATATTGGAAGGACCCCTAAACCAGATCATCTGTTTTACATGGAGTCACATAACTGTAGAGGTAGAAGGGACTTCCAATTGAGATTAATTGGCTGTATCCCTAAAACAAGAAATTCATGGAAATATTGGTAACAGGCCCAGGATCAAATCTACTTTTTTGTGACTGAATGCTGAAAAGAATTGTTCTTCATATTAAAGCTTGCACTCAAATATTTATTTATTTATCAAATTTGTACAGCCACCTACTCACAAAAAGCAATTCTGGGTAGTGTACAACATCACAAAAGCAGTACTTAGACAATAATCAAACAGTAGGAAGCCTTGTGTTTGGCAGGGAACATGTGATCAATCTTATAGGAATTCATTCTATTTGTCTCCATTATCTACTCTTCTTTTAGAGTAATCATTGAGCTGTTTATTTACAGTTATTTTTAGAGATACTCATTGCAGAAGGCAATCCCAGTTTTAAGATATATTTTATATATTATATCATTAAAATGCAATCCAACAAGAGTCAATCAGCTTTATCAATCATCATGTCCAATCCAAATCTTCGGCTCCTTTGTGTCCCCAGCTGCTAGAACTTGTTAATAAATATTATCTAGCTTTGGGCATTTATCTCTGGAGCCCATGAGTATAGTTAATATTTCCAGAAAAGATTTTTATTCATAAAATCTACAAAGAATATGTTCAACTAATATATATGTTGACAATTTCAACTGCAGCCTTCCTTTCTTAGTTTGAATAAACAATTTTTGGAAACAATGGGATGTAAGGAAAGAAAAGATGGTGTGAAGAGGTATGAAAATATGAGGCTCAAGAGACAAGTTTAAAATAGTGTAACTCAGCCAGAAATTATTTGAATTATAATAGAATGGTCCAACAATAAAAAAGAGATTCTTGGAAATGCAACTTAAGAAATACGCAGCAATTGCAACAAGTAATGGTATATATCCAGAACAGAAGAGTGAGTAAATTTAAGCAAGAACTATTTCCCTCTGTATTATATGTCTTATAGCAATGTGAACTCAGCAACTGTATTTAGAGTGCACTTTTTAAACAGGAAATCTTTGATGGAAAGATAGTAACCAGAAACAATTTTAATGTTTATAAATAATTTGATATAAGCACTTGTAAGTAGAATGGGAGAACAATATTGTTTCTTACATTGTTTTTTGTTTCCCTCACTCTATAAAATCATGTGCATTTATTTTTCATAATAATAAATAGTGGTAACATCAGTATAATGTTGAGAGTTTGGTAGTGATTTAGAATTATTCCTGATGATTATATGTCTAGTTTAAACATTCAGCTATTTAATCAAAAGAATAATGGATTTTAAATTTGATGACAATTGTTCATTTTGTTTACTTTCTAATATTTTCCATCCACTATGTTTTTTTCTCCTTTTGTTTTTTTAATGTAGACCTTTATTTATTTCTTAAATGTTTTTAAATAAATAGAAAATCAGAATCATAATAGAATGGAAGTGGCACAAGGTCCTTGGATATCATGTAGTCCAACCTCCAGCCCCATGCAGAAGTCTAGTACATTGACTTGTCATATGGAAGAGCTTATTTATTTATTTATTTATTTATTTATTTATTTATTTATTTAGTACATATTAGATAATATATATAAGTATAAGCATGAATTGAATACATAAAATGAATACAATTAAAGGGAACATTAGGACAGGGACGGTAGGCACGCTGGTGCTCTTATGCACGCCCCTTACAGACCTCTTTGGAATGGGATGAGGTCAATAGTAGATAGTTTTAGATTAAAGTTTTGGGGGTTTTGGGATGAGACCACAGAGTCTGGTAGTTCATTCCAGGCATTAACAACTCTGTTACTGAAGTCATATTTTCTGCAATCGAGTTTGGAGCGCTTCAGTTTAAGTTTGTATCTATTGTGTGCTCGTGTATTGTTGTGGTTGAAGCTGAAATAGTCATTGACAGGTAGGACACTGTAGCAGATGATTTTATGAGCTATGCTTAGGTCATACCGAAGGCGGCGTAGTTCTAAATTTTCTAAACACAGAATTTCAAGTCTGGTGGCATAGGGTATTTTGTTACGAGCAGAGGAGTGGAGGACTCTTCTTGTGAAATATTTCTGGACGTGCTCAATTGTATCAATGTCCGATATGCAGTGCGGGTTCCAGACAGATGAGCTGTATTTGAGAATTGGTCTAGCAAATGTTTTGTATCCTCTGGTTAGTAGTGTAATATTACCGGAGAAGAAGCTATAACCCTTAATACCTTTTTGGCGATGTTGTTACAGTGGGCTTTAGCACTTAGATCATTTGTTATGAGTACTCCAAGGTCTTTGACAGAGTGAGGGTCATCTACAAGGGTCATGTCCACTTACCTTGTATTTAGTGTTCTGATTCTTTTTGCCAATGTGTAAGACAGAGCATTTGTTGGTTGAGATTTGAAGTTGCCAATTTTTTGACCATTCCGACACTAAGTCAAGGTCTTTTTGAAGGGTAGCAGCATTAGTAGTAGATCTATAGTATGGGTATGATGATGATCACAAGATTTGATCTGGACCCCAATTCAGTGATGTAAAAAATAATCAGTTTCAGTTCAAACCAATCAGGTATGGTCATAATTAAAAATGAGACTGAGAAAACAGAAACTTTAGGCCTGCTCTGTCATTGACTTAACAAAGGATTCTGAAGCAAAGAAATCCAGCAATCCTACCCAAACCCAATAGCCAACCATGAGTAAATTCAAAATGAATTCTTAATTGGTTATGTTGCTAGAACATGCTAATTCATAGTTAATATATTCCTTGTTCATTCAACTTACCAATTTTTTTGAGTTCACAACCACACTAAGCTGCAAACTAACCACACATAGATTATTGGCCAGTATGCAGCTCAATGTATTTGGTAAACTCCACTCATGACTAGAGTTCTTCTAAATTATTCTAAGTAAATGTTGTCTGTTCTTTAATTTGACTGCAACTTTAGGCCTGAATACTCAAATGCCTTTATCATGTAGAATCTAAGAGGGTTCAGAATGAAGACATAAGAGAGGTTGAATCCTGATATAAGGCTATCTTTAGATTAAGACCAAGCAGACATTGCCCTAAAATACCAAAGCTTAGAGGATGCCAGTGCCCCATCCTGGCTTCTGCATTATTCTACAAATGCAAATATTTGCATTGGTGGGAGGTGGTGCCATCAGTCAATATTTCCTAAGAGCACTATATACCCTTGATCCAGTATTGCCTTGGACATGTCTTCCAAGCCCCAAGCAGTCTCTATTTTAGAGATATATACAATCTAGGCATAATATGTTTGAGCAGCAAAAACTGGAGGATCATAGACACTAGTGGTGAATTTCAGATTTTTGTATTTTTTGCTAGCTACTATTTTGTAATCCAGATGCTGTATCTTGAAAAACTTGGGGTATAATTATGATTCCTAATAATAAACCTACCCTTTGGAACAGGATACCCCCAGGGATACGAATGATCCCAGATCTCCGTACTTTCCATCGTGCACTGAAGACCTTTCTGTTTCACCAAGCCGGGCTGGCATAAATTTTCAAATTGTCTAAATTCTATGCTGAGGATCTTAACTGATGAGCCAAATTGGTTTAATTATTTTTTTTTTTAATTTCACATTATATGTATGTTATTCTGACTGTTCACTGCCCTGAGTCCTTTGGGAGAAGGGCGGTATAAAAATTATATAAATTAAATAAATCATCATCATCATTATCATCATCATCATCATCTCAGACTAGGATTCATCCATGACAAACATTACCAGGCCTTTTATCAGTGGGAAAGGTAAATGCATAAATGATTTAAGTCTAACTAACTTTTTTTTAGTCTGAATATATGTGGATAAAATTCACTATAATAATGAAGACTGGCCAATTTCAAACAAATCAGATGCAAGGAATTAAAGTTACCTTTTTTTTAGCTTTGTTATAAGAGCCTTTGGTTATTTAATAGAATTGGATTGCATCTGCAAGGTCAAGATAATGCAAAGTTCAAGAACCCTAGCCCTGAAGAGCCTGTGAAAAACTATGATGAAGAAATAAACCTGAGGTTGCAGCATTTTGCAACATTGTTTATTGATGAAACCACAAGATGGTCTGGATTCAGTTTTGATTGCTTCAAAAAGAGCCTGCATTCAGTCTCCAATTGGTATATTAAAAGAAAGGTCACATTTCTGTCATTTCATTATTTTATTTGTTTTATGGGTTCAGTGTGTGAGGCATAGTCTCTCCAACCCTTACATATGTACTACACATTGCAACTGTGAAGTGAATAGTGAATTTCATCCATTGGCATCCTTCAGTCTCAAAAGACTATGGCATCATGCTCTGGAAAGAGGTCCTAAAACAGCATCTAGTGTGACTAAAAAGGCCAATTCGAGAGTGGCAATCCCTTCCACACTGAGGGCAGATACATTCTGTCCTCTGCCCAGTCCCCAGATTTCGCTGGTTCCTCTTTGCCTCAGTCTACCAAACAAGTGTCTCTTCGAATTGGAGAAGGCCATGCTGCGTCTTTAGCCTCCAAGCTGAATGATCAGAGGTCAAGGTTTTCCAGTTGTTAAAGTCCATTCCCAGGGCCTTTAAGTCCCTCTTGCAGATATCCTTATATTGCAGCTGTAGTCTCCTCTGAGGCGCTTTCACTGCACTAATTCTCCATACAGGAGATTTTTCGGAATCCGACTATCAGCCATTCTCACGACATGCCCAAGTCAGCATAGGCATCGCTGTTTCAATAGTATATACATGCTAGAAATTTCAGCACGTTCCAAGACTGTGCTATTTGGAACTTTGTCTTGCCAGGTGATGCCAAGAATACATTGGAGACAGCCATATGAAAGGTGTTCAACTTTCTCTCCTGCCATGCATAAAGGGTCCAAGACTCACTGCAGTACAAGAGTGTGCTCAGGATGCAGGCTCTATAGACATATCTTTGTATGTTCTGTCAGCTTTTTATTAAGCCATACTCTCTTTGTAAGTCTGGAAAATGTGGTGGCCACTTTACCAATACGTTTATTCAGCTCAGTATCTAAAGAGAGATTGTCAGAGATAATTGAGCCAAGGTACACAAAGTCATGGACGACCTCCAGTTCTTGTGTAGAGATTGTAATACAGGGAGGTGAATCCACATCCTAACCCATGACTTGTGTTTTTTCAGGCTGATTTTTAGTCCAAAGTCTTGGCAGGCCTTGCTAAAACTGTCCATAAATTGTTGAAGGTCTTCAGCAGAGTGAGCCGTGATGGCAGCATCATCAGCAAAGAGGAAATCCCATAAGCATTTCAACTGGATTTTAGACTTTGCTCTCAATCTAAAGAGATTAAAGAGTTTTCTGTCTGATCTGATCCAGAGGTAAATACCCTCTGTTGCAGTTCCAAAAGCATGTTTCAGCATGACAGCAAAAAAGATCCCAAATAAAGTTGGCACGGAGACACAGCCCTGCTTCACTCCACTTCGAATAGCAAAGGAATCTGATGTTAAGCCATCAAAAATTACAGTGCCCTTGGCCTTTGATAAAGTGGACTGGTGGACTGGAATTTTCTACTCAAGACTTTAAAAAGGATGGACTTTGGGGACCAATTTATACAGGCGGTCTCAGCAATTTATCAAGATCAAAAAGCACCGATTATTATTAATGGAAGTTTGACAACAGAGTTTAAAATCGAAAAAGGAACAAGACAGGGATGTCCGTTGTCCCCATTGTTGTTTATTTTAACATTAGAAGTCTTGTTAAACACAATAAGGGACTCTAATACCTTGAAAGGTATAATGATAAGGCAAGAGGATTACAGAATAAAGGCATTTGCAGATGATCTGGTTGTTACCCTAACACAGCCAATGGAATCAATAATCCAGATGAAGGACATTATACAAGACTATGGTAAAGTTTCAGGTTTTAGATTGAACCAGAAAAAAACTAAGATGGTAGTCAAAAATATGACACAAGATCGTAAACATGAGCTTGAAAGGAGGGCAGGTTTTGAGATTGTACCAAAGGTAAAATATCTAGGAGTTCAGGTTGCAGAATCAAATATGAAATTGTTTCAAAATAATTATGAGGTGTTGTGGCGAGAGGTGCAAAAAGATATGGAGACTTGGAAAAAACTGCAGCTGTCTTTACTTGGAAGAATAGCAGCAGTTAAGATGAATATTTTGCCAAGATTTCTTTTTTTGTTTCAAATGATTCCGGTGCTCAAAAATGATAAACAACTAAAAGTATGGCAAACTGGAGTGAACAAGTTTGTCTGGAACGAGAAAAAACCAAGAGTAAAATTGAAAATTATGCAAGACGTTCCAGAAAGGGGAGGTCTCAAACTTCCAAACCTACAGTTATATTATGATGCAGCAGCTTTGACTTTAGCAAGTGATTGGTTTGGAGGAAAAAAGACTGGAATATTAAATGCAGAAAGTTTGATTTGGAATTTGGATGGCACGCTTACTTATTTTATGACAGTAAAGTGGATAAAGTATTTAAAAGCCACATACTTAGAGATTCTTTGTTGAGAGTTTGGAAGAAGCACCGAATCAATTGGGATTATAAAATACCGCTATGGCTGGATCTTGGTCATACTTTGTGGAATACAAATATAATGTCACTCGGGGGATTTTTATACAAAGAGGTTCTTTTTACAGATGCGGGCAGATGGCAGCTGAAGACATTACAGACATTGTTGGCTGAAGGGATTAATCTAACTTGGTTACAATACAATCAATTGCAATTGAGATGGAAAGAGGACCAAAAAACTGGTATTATGGAGTATGAGGAAGAATTGGTCAGACATATAAAAGAGAAAGGTCCAATGCATATCAAAAGACTTTATAATGTTTTGTTAGAAAGGGATTCAGAAACTGAACTAGTTAAAGATTGTATGATTAAGTGGGCACAAAATTTTGAGGAACCAGTGATGTTGGAAACATGGGAAAAAATCTGGGTTCAGAATGTTAAATTTACACAGTCGCAGAATTTGAGGGAAAATTTTTATAAAATGTTTTACAGATGGCATTTAGACCCCAAAAAATTGTATGTACCCTAATGTGCAGCCTAAATGTTGGAGATGTGATTGTCTAGATGCTACATATTATCACGTTTGGTGGACCTGTAAGAAAGTTAAGGCCTTTTGGATAAAAATTTGGTGGGTCATGCAAAATGTTTTGAAGAAAAAAATTCAATTTTCTCCACAATTGTTTTTATTGGGTATAGCTAAGGGTTTTACATTGGGTGAAACAAAACTGATATTGCATATGATAACAGCAGCAAGATTGTTGATAGGAAAATACTGGAAAAATGAAGCGCTGCCTACGATTGAGGAATGGACTTTGAAGATGGCCAGTTTCGCAGAGATGGCGAAGATTTCAGCATATCTAAAAGATTGTTCACAAGAGACTTATGAATGGGAATGGAAGAGGTGGATAGATTATGTTCAGAACAAATATCAAACTAGGAAGTATCAAATAGCTTTTATTTGAGAATGTTATATTAAGATAGAAATATTTTAAGGTAAAGAGGATGAAAAATTTATTTCAAAATGTTATATTAAGATAGAAATATTTTAAGGTAATGAAGATGAAAATTTTTAAGGGGGAGGGAGGGGTTCAAGTTTTATATACAAATGAGGGTTCTTCCTTCTACTTGATATGAGTATACTGTGTGGAAGTCTGGGGGGGAGGGGAGGGTTAGAGTGGGTTAGGGAGGTTGGGAAGTTTGGGGTGGGATGAAGGGGGAAAAACGGGGTGAAAATGTAATTGTAAAACTTTTGCAATAAAAAAAAAATTACAGTGCCCTTCATTTCTTCATGAAAGGACCTGATGATGTTGAGGAACTGAGGTGGACAGCCAATCTTGGGGAGAATTTTAGGCTGTCCCTGCTAACCAAGTCAAAAGCCTTCATAAGATCTATGTCTTTGTTCCCTGCATTTCTCCTGCAACTGTCTAAGGGAAAATACCATGTCAGTAGTGGACCTGTTGGCTTGAAATCCACACTGTGATTCTTGACAGACTCTCTTTGCAAGCACCTGGAGCCTCTTCAGTACAACATGGGCAAGCAGCTTCTCTACAACACTAAGAAGAGAGATGCCGCGGTAGTTGTTACAGTCACCCCTGTCACTTTTGTTTGTGTACAGTGTGACAATATTTGCATCCTTCATGTCCTGTGGTACTCCACCTTCCCTCCAACAAAGACAGAAGATTTCATGCAGTTCAGTGAGGATGTTCTCTTTGCAGCACTTCAGAACTTCGGCAGGGATGTTATCTTTCCCGGGTGCCTTGCCAGAGGCAAGGGAATCCAGGGCCGCATTTACTTCTTCTAAAGTTGGTTCACTATCAAGCTCCTCCAAGACAGGCAGGCACTCAATGTTATTTAATGCTTCTTCAGTTACCACATTTTCTCTGGAATATAACTCAGAGTACTGCTGCACCCAATGTGCCATCTGCTGTGCTCAGTCCTGGATAACCTCACCTGTAGCAGACTTCAGGGGGGCAGATTTCTTCTGTGTTGAGCCTAAGGCCTACTTGATGCCATCATACATCCCCTTGATGTTGCCTGTGTCAGCTGCTATCTGGATCCGAGAGCAAAACTGCAGCCAATAATCATTAGCACATCTCCTGGCGGTCTGTTGGACTTTGCAATGAGCAGCTCGCAGAACCTGTAGGTTGCGCTCACTGGAACAGGCTTTATAACAGTGGTGAAATGTAAAATTTGTTACTACTGATTCTGTGGACGTGGCTTGATGGGGGGTAATGTGACTGGGTGGCCAACTTTTTTTTAACTTTTAAAAGCTTTTTTTCTACAACCTTAAGAGGTTGCAGAAAAAAATGCTTTTCAAAGCCTCTGATGATCAGGCAACTCAGCTGGGATTGCCAGAGACTTTTAAAGGCATTTTTTTTTTCTACAACCTCTTCGGCTGAAGAGATTGCAGAAAAAAAATGCTTTTAAAAGCCTCTGATGATCCCAGCTGAGCCGTGCGATCATCAGAAGCTTTTTTTTTTACTTTTAAAAGAATTTTTTCAGCCGAAGAGGTTGTAAAAAAAATGCTTTTAAAAGTAAAAAAAAAAGCCTCTGATGATCGTGCAGCTCAGCTGGGCATGGCGGGGGGCAGGGATTTTTGCTACCAGTTCTCCAAACCACCCGCCGCCATCACTACTGGATCTGGTGATCTGGTCTGAACTGGGAGCATTTCACTCCTGCTTTATATGCAATTACAGCTCTCCTTTTTTCCTCGATGGCTGGTGTCAACTCCTCCGAATGGGCTTCAAACAAATCTGCTGTCTTTCTGATCTCTTTACCAAATATTGACAAGGCAGTGTTATAAACACCATTTTTAAAATATTCCCATTGTTCAGATGCATTTGCTTCAGCCGGGCTTGGGAGAGTTTTCTTGAGTGTTTGTGCAAATTCCTCCACTTTGCCCTGATTGCGGGTCTTGTTGATGTCAATTCGTGGTCTTCCTTCCTTCTTTGAGTGATGCCATCTCTTTGTTTGCAGTTTTATCTGCTGCACACCAAGGAGTGGTCTGCATCACAATCAGTACCCTGATAGCTGCATGTGATTGTAATATTGCAGAGGTTGGAGCACCTGGTAAGAATCAAGTTGTGCTGGTGCCAATGCTTCAATCTTAGATGTCTCCAAGAGACTCTGTGTTGAGGCTTTGTTTTAAAGTATGTATTGCTAATGCAAAAACCATAGTAGCAAAACTCCAGCAGGCGTTGGCCATTTTCATTCATCTTCCTGACACCGAACTGACCTAAACAAATGGGCCAAGAACTATAATCAGCTCCAACTCTGGCATTAAAATTGCCAAGGATAAACAGTGGTTCTTTCTCAGGGATTTTCTTGATAGTAGCAGCCAGATCATCATAGAATTTGTCTTTGGATTCTACTGAAGATGATAATGTTGGTGCATATGCGCTAATAAGAGTAACCCTGCTGATGAGTGGAGCTGCAAGGACAGAATTCTTTCACTTCCTGTAGCAGGTGGAGTAATGGATCCTAGTAGGGTATTTTTGACTGTGAAGCCAACCCCATATTCCCTAGACACCTTTGATGGTTTTCTCTGCCAGAAGACCGAGAAGTTTCTCTCCTTAACAGATCCTGAGTCTAACAGTCTTGTCTCTTGAACAGCAATGATGTCCATCTGCAGTCTGCTCAACTCCATGTCAATGGCAGCTGTCTTACAAACGTCATCTATCTCTTGTAAATTGTCAGAAAGGCCGGGGGTCATTATCCAAACCTTCCAGGTGCCCAACTTTAGGGCTAAAGTTTTCTTATGTTTGTTACATGGCGCAAAGTTATCAATCTGCTTGTCGGCTTTAACCCTAAACCCCATGCACCCTGTGAGGTTAACAGACCATGGCAGGGCAGCACCTTACTGACTGGGGGCTGCCCAGCTTAAGGTGGGTGGTAGCTGCCCAATGAGGTACAATGACCTCTCCCACCAATGAAAGTGGCCCCTGTCATCCCGCTCTATGCCAATCAAGCAAAGACTTTTAATCAGTAACTGCCACTTCCCGTGTTGTTCCAATGCTGTACGCAAAGCTGGAGTGTCCTCCCTAGAGCACGAGGCCTGGGTAGATTAATATGGAGGATAGACTGTTACCCAAGCAGCAGATTTCTTCCTCTCCATTTTGCTGAAATAGTCCAATGGAATGGCAAAGCCGATACGTTTAGTTCCAGCTGCATCGTAGGAGTTACCAGAACGTGACTGTACACAGTCATGAACTGCTTCCGGGACTCTGGCTCCAGATTTTGCCTTGAGGTTGACTCCTGAAGCCTTTTCCAGTAGTAGATATAGCCACAAGCAATGGAGGTTTGTAATCAGAGTTTCCCTTCTCCTAGAAGATGGTTCTGCCATTTTATCTGCCATTGGGGCATAAAGCCTGTTATGTCCTTATAAGAACATCCGCCGGGGGATTGGTTACTTCCACCGGCGGGAAGTTTGAACAACTGTCATTGGCCAGCTGGCTGGCCCGAGCAGAACATAAGGAGGCTCGGAAGCCACTGCCGGCAGTCTGTTTTATTATGTTCTAATAAAGAGTGCTGAACGGACAGCAGCTGAGTTGCGGGTTTTGTTTTTTTTTTACGTTTTTTATTATATTTTTATTGTTAAGGAATAACAAAAAGGGAAAAAAATCAATAGAAAAAATCAATAGTAAGAAAAGAAAATATAAAATTTTTCTCCCCCAACATGCTATACAAACGGAAAGGAAGTTTTAGGAACTTGAAGTCTTCAATTCTTCCAGAAATCTCTTTGATAAGGTACTGAGTCGCGTTTCTTTCCAGCACCGATCTAACACTGGCAACGAAAAAGGACTAGAGAAGAACTGACGAAGAGCAGCAAGCCAACTGCCATCTCGACCAAAAGAGCTGAAGCACTGAGCTGAGTTACAACCATGTCTGGACCACAAATCTTGATGGCTCCATTCAACCCGAGCCTAGAGAAATGGAAGTCCTTCATGGTTCGCTTCAGGCGGTTCCTGGCGGGAAGTGGCTTCACCGACCTAGACGACAGCAGAAAGAAGGCACTTTTCCTGGCGCATTGCCGCTCAGAGGTCCTAGAGATGGCCATGGACTTTGTGGCACCACTAGATATCGAGCAGATGCCTTGGTCCGAGCTGCAAGACGTTCTCCAGGACCATTACGCCCCAGTAAACACTCCTCTGGTTAACCAATTTGTTTTCCACCAGAGAAATCAAGCAGAAGGGGAATCGGTCAAAGAATTCATTTCAGCGCTCTGGAAGATCACGGCCAGTTGCGAATTTGAAAATGTGGACCTTCAGCTGCAAGACCACATTGTTTTTGGCATGAAGGACAGCACAGTCCAGAAAAAGGGCATCAGCTGCAATGAGAAGATCCAAGGGGATCCACAAAGTCCGCAGGAATCCGCAGCCATCATCTGATGAGACCTCCACGGAGTCGGACTCCAATTCTGAGATGGCGGTCCATAAGGTCACAAAACCCCAATGGCGAGAAAAACCACAAGATGGCGGATGGGAGGAATGCTGTGCCAGCTGCAAAGGGGACCATCCACGCACCAGATGTCGCTGGCGGGATGCAACTTGCAGACGCTAACAGAGAAAGGGCCACATTGCGGAAGCCTACAGGGCGGCAGAACCAAGTTTTGAACCTCCCAGAGCCACGGACCGTGAGTACCAAAGAGCATCCAAACAGTCCCAGTACCCGTGGCAAGATGGCGACGGCCACCCCGAAAGCAGAGGGATCCACCAGACAACACTAGCACACGCTGCAGCCAAGGGACCCGACAAGTTCCAAGCGACTGTCCACGTGGAAGGAGCCCCATGCCCCATGGAAATAGACTCAGGCTCACCGTACTCCATCATAGCCTGGGACCATCTTAAAAGACTCCAACAGCGACTATCCAAGAAACAGCTAGAGCCATTCCAGGCGAGGTTGGTGGATTTTGGAGGGCATGCCATCGGCATCCTGGGACGAACCAACATCTGGGTGAAGTTCAAAGACTTTGAAAGAGATCTCCCCATCGCTGTCGTAAAGGAAGCCCGTCCAACCTTACCAGGCGTGGAGTGGTTCAAGCCCCCAGGGCTCACGATTGGCGGAATCAACAAAATCCAGGCTAGCGCACTCGACCAGCTCCTAGAGGACTTCAAGGATGTCTTCGATGGGAGTCTAGGTAAATTTCTGGGGAAACCCATCTCTTTTAATTTAGATCCAAAATTGTACCCATTCGGCTCAAGCCCCGCAGAGTTCTGTTGCCCTCAGGCCTAAGGTGGATGCCCAGTTAGATAAATTAATTGCCCAGGGCATTCTGGAACCGATTGATCATGCGGCATGGGAGACCCCCATTGTGACTCCCATGAAGCATGATGGATCTGTGCGCATCTGTGCCGACTATAAGTGTACCATCAACCGGGCACTGCCGCAGAGAGCATATCCCGTGCCGGTGGTGCAACATCTGTTGCATTCGCTTGGCAGCGGAACCATTTTCATGAAACTGGACCTGGCCCAGGCTTACCAGCAATTGCCAGTAGACGAGAAGATTGCGGAGGCACAAACAATCATTACACACAGGGGGGCATTTAAGTGCAACTGTCTCCAATTTGGAATCAGCGCCTCCCCGGGGATATTTCAATCGATGATGGAACACTTTCTCCAAGGCATTCCTGGGGTGGTGCCTTACTTTGACGACGTACTAATCTCTGGAAACTCGGAAGCCCAACTAATGGAACGGCTCAGGCTTGCCCTACAGCAGTTCCAGGTGAAGGGCCTAAGAGTTAGAAGGGACAAAGGTGTTGTTGGGGTCCAGGAGGTCGAGTTCCTGGGCTATCTAATTGATAGCAAGGGCATCCACCCCACCAAAAGCAAGGTCAGGGCTATACATGAGGCTCCAGCCCCCAAAACAAAAACGGAGCTTCAGGCATTTCTGGGACTGCTGAATTTTTACAGTGTCTTTTTGAACCAGAAAGCCACCATTGCTGAACCGCTCCACCGCCTGTTAGAGAAGGCAGTGCCCTGGAAGTGGGAAGAGGAAGAAGAGGCAGCCTTCCGAAAAATCAAAAGTCTCCTCTCCTCCGACAGCGTCCTCATCCAATACCATGAGTCACTCCCACTGTTCCTGACCTGTGACACCTCACTGTATGGGGTTGGAGCTGTCCTCAGCCACCAGCTGCCCAACGGCACCGAAGCCCCCATTGCTTACTTCTCCAAGACCATGTCATCAGTGGAGCGGAATTATAGCCAGCTCGACAAGGAAGCCCTCGCCACTGTAGCTGGCATTAAACGCTTCCATGAATACCTGTATGGAAGGTCATTTACAATTGTCACCGATCACAAGCCACTACTTGGACTGCTCGCCGGGGACAAGCCAACGCCCCCTTACATGTCACCCAGGATAACACGCTGGGCCATCTTCCTCTCAGGCTACATCTACAAGCTCATACATCTCCCCAGCAAGAACATCTGCAATGCTGATGGCCTCAGCAGATGCCCTCTGCGAGAACCAGTCGTTGACCTGGCACCTACCCTCAGACTTCACCACATAGATGATGACCAGATGTGCCTGGTGTCATCTGCCATGGTGGCAACCCACACACTGAGGGACAAGACCCTCAAACAGGTACTATCATGGACATTTAGGGGTTGGCCGACGGGAAGAGTGGGCGAAGAATTCACCCCATTCATATGGAGGCAGCACGAACTGGCCACCATGAAAGGCTGCCTCCTCTGGGGTGACCGGGTCGTGATCCCTCCCACGTTACAGAAGAGCACCTTGGAAACCCCCCATAGTGGCCATTCGGGCATAGTTCGCATGAAGGCACTGGCACGGAGTTACGTCTGGTGGCCTGCCTTAGACAAAGACATAGAGGCGTGGATCGCCAGATGTGACCCGTGCCAAGCGACGAGACCAGCACCTCCACAAGCCCACCCGACAGGGTGGGAGCAACCCAGTGGCCCATGGTTGAGAATCCATACCGACTTCGCAGGGCCAATGAATGGGAAATCTCTTCTCATCGTTGTGGACGCGTTCTCAAAGTGGCTGGAGGTCATCGCAATGCCATCCACCACGACAGACGCCACCATCAAGGCACTCTGCCGCCTATTCGCCACACATGGGCTGCCAGACATCCTGGTCTCCGACAATGGCCCGCAGCTCACCGCTAAGACCATGGAGGACTTCCTGGCAAGTCAAGGCATCAGGCATGCCCTCATTGCCCCGTACAGGCCAGCTGGAAACGGACAGGCAGAGAAAATGGTACAGCTCACGAAGGACACGCTCGCCAGGATGGGCCCAGGGGACTGGCAGAAACAAATCGACAAGTTCCTGCTGGCACAACACATCACACTGCACACAACAACAAAGAAAAGCCCAGCCGAACTTCTGATGGGGAGAAGGCTCCACTCACTGCTAGATAGACTTCATCCACAGTACAATCCGAAAGACAAGCCGAACAACCCACCACCAATGTGAAACTTCGCTAGCGGAGACTTGGTGTTCGTGCTCAATTTCCAGGGTCAGCCAAAATGGATAAAGGGCCAAATTGGAAGAGTGACTGGCCCAAGATCATATGAGGTGGAGCTGGATGACGGACGGTCATGCAGAAGGCACATCGACCAGCTCCGCAAAAGGGTGAGGGAGGTCGAAGGAAACCACACCGACGAGGTAGGACTGCCATACCCCGACAAGGTAGACCTACAACACCCCGTCGAGGTAGACCTGCTATACCCAGACGATAGGCCTAAAACACCACTGCGAGGTAGGCCTACCCCACCCCAACAGGGTAGGCCAGTGACTTCACGGCAAAGGGGACGACCGCCAGCAACACAACAAGGACACAGTAGACGGGGGCCAACCCAGCGGGACGAGTCACCAGGCCAACGACAACGATGGCCAGCGACCCTCCGGGACATGGGATCACAGTACCAGGACGAGGTAGACCAGGGACAACCTGACACGGGAAGCCAACACCAACCTGACCTGGTTGACGTCGGCCAGCCCAACGAGGGAGACCTACGCCTGTACGATGAGGTAGGTCGACGACCATCCACCCCCCGAGTCCACACCAACCTGGCAGGGTTGACCACCGCCACCCCAGCAATGCCGACTGGTGCCACCACACTGAGGGAAACCAACACCAGTCCTGCAGGGGAGGACTACAACACCCCAGCGGGGGACCCCAGCCAGGAGGGAACCCCGCCACCATCAACCGCGAAAGCCACCTGAAGCAAGCCAGAGACCAAAGGAAAGAGCCGAGGGTCCTACCGGGATTCAGCTGTCCAGTCCGACTCCGCGACGAATGACAGGAATCGACCCAATGTCATCCCAGCAGCGACAAGGTAATCCACCAGCCACCGGGCGGACTGGCCACTCCAGCCGGAGGCGCTAGGCGAGGCCCTGCACACTCAACAGCCGAGTTCCGGGTCTGTCCACCGGGGGGACGAGAGCCAGCAGGAGCCAGACCCGTTGGGAGCAGCACCAGAGAACAAACTGAACCGCACAGGTCAGGTAGAACCATTGTTTGTCCTGCCTACCTGCACGACTACGTGACTCACGTACGCCACCGGATGATTGACTGAGGACTAAGAGGGGAGGGGTGTTATGTCCTTATAAGGACATCTGCCAGGGGATTGGTTACTTCCACCGGCAGGAAGTTTGAACAACTGTCATTGACCGGTTGGCTGGCCCCAGCAGAATATAAGGAGGCTTGGGAGCCACTGCCAGCAGTCTGTTTTACTATGTTCTAATAAAGAGTGCTGAACGGACAGCAGCTGAGTCGTGTTTCTTTCCAGCGCCGATCTAACAAAGCCCTTTTCCGCCTTCAAAACAGATGACCATCTTCTCCTGTAACCCTGGAAAGGGGCCCTTATGAGGTGCTACCAGCCGGGCCAGCTGGACCAAGGTTTTTTCAGAGAGGTATTACTCCTCTAGCATTCCTCCTCACTCCAAGACTCCTGCTCCAGGTTTTGCCTCAAGGTTGACTCCTGAAGACTTTCTATGGGAAAGACTTTCTATAGCCACAAGGCAGTGGAGGTTTGAGATTGGAGTTTTCCTTCTCCTACATAAGTTGCCTTCCAAGGCTAGCGGACACCATCTAACCGTTTTTTCCCACACACGCACAGCTAACAAGACTTCCCATTTACACTCAAACAGCCACTCTCCCCTCCCCCTAGAAACAAGCAGATTTACCCATGAGGAGAGCTGGAGCACTTTCCTCCCTGCAGTCACATGATTCACTCTCTCAAATAGACACCCCCCTTCCCCCTAAAACAAGCAGGTTTACCCATGAGGAGAGCTGGAGCACTTTCCTCCCTGCAGTCACATAATTCAACTACTCATATTGTACATACATATAAATTATATAATATTTAATGAAAATTTTTTAACAACACTTGAATGTGAGATTTGAATGTGAACTACCTTATGCAATCAAATCTGTTTCTATCTAGCTGTAGTTTTATCTCTAGATATTAGATCTTTTCTGCTAATGTTCTTCTCATTTTACTATTTATTTATTTGAAAAAAAATTCCTGCTCTTCACCTGCAAAAAGGTTCCTAAAGAAGATTATGCATCAATAATACAGTGGTTTTTGCTGCTGGTAAAATGCAAATAAAAAAGGCATGATAGAAAAAGAAAAGGATTTGGAAGGAGAGGATAAAAAAATACTCTTGATGTATTAGTTATGTAGTTTTTATACTGTAACACTGATTTATTGAATATGATCTATCACATATTATAATTAGCCATCTTAGCTTTTGATCTGAGAAGATGGAACAAGCATTTAATAAATAATTTTGGACAATAATAAATTTCTAATTTTATTAAAAAATATGTCTGATTTTTGAATTTTTTCCTTTGCTCTTAATAACTAAAAGCATAGACATTTAAATTTGTTGTTTTAATAGCATGATTTTAGTATAATATCATCATAAATTTACATATGTGTTTATGTGATTGTGTGTCTGTTAAAAGGATCTTCACAATATTGGTATACAATATTCCACCCACCAATTAAGCCAGCCTAATTATGTAGGCTGGCTTAATTGCCTTGAATAATAATAATAAAATATAATCTGTAAAAAGAATTTGGCCAAGACACCATGCATAATGGTCAATAGAACAGAACGCTCACTAAAAAAATATTATCTTATAAGCAACTTCCTAAACAACAGTAAAATAATTATTTTCTTTTCTTTTTTTAAAAAAACTGTTTTTTTATTAAAATGCCAGGTTAAACTTGTTCACTTAAGTGAACTTAATTTTCTGATTATATGTCAGGACATATTTGCTTTTCTGGATTATACTTTTGAGGTACTTCTATTGCTATTGTCTCTGCATATGTCCAGTCATTTCTCAGCCTGATGCATATTTAATTTTCCTCTGAATTCTCACCAGCTTATGCTTAGCAGCATTGAAACCAGCATTGAAACTGCTGGTGCAGTTACTCTATGTTTCAGTTGGTTTACAGTACAGTACTTGCTGTTTGGGAGAAGAAAAGAGAGATGAAGAAACAATACATTTACAATTAAAGAGTAGTTATAGCATATCTTACTTTTCCTCTTTAAACATCAAGATTTTTAAACTTCAAAAATCTTTAAACTAATCAATAACCAGCTAACTTGCATCCAAAACATTTCCAGGCAAGGTTTTCCTTTGTGATCTCTGCCTCTTACAGCTAATTTTAGGGGCAGTCTAGACATTAACATTTTCCATGTATACATTTTCCAAGTTCTTCCATCCTTATAATATGTGGTTTTGTCTTGGTATATTGTATGAACCGATATGTATGACTGATAGTTTAGTATGTTGTGATTTAGTCAAAGAAGGATTGGTGAAGCAATTTTTATGATAATAGAAATGAGACTCTTTTACAGAAATACCAAGAAATACAGAAACACAAAGAAATATAGAATTGCAGAAATACCAAGCTATCTGCAACTAACCAAGAGGACTATCTAAAAGCACATATTCCTTGCATATTATCCTGGAAAGTTCAGTAGAAGAAACTGATTTTAGATTACCAATCTCTTAGACCAGGGGTGTCAAACTTGATTTCTGAGGGATTGTGTTTGACCTTGGGGTGCCGGGGTGGGCATGGCCAGGTTGGGTGTGGCTAGCTCGACATCACTTGTTTTGGAGGTGCCTGTGGTGCCTGCAGCCTTCTGCCAATGAAAATGGAACTTGAGAGGGCTGTGTGTGGCCCTCACAGGCTCCGTTTTTGGCTGTGACAGGGCCAAAACCTCTGCCAGTGAAAACGGAGATCAGGAGGGCCATATGTGGCTCTGGCAGGCTCCATTTTCAGCTATAATGGCTTTATGCAACCCTCTGACAGCAAAAACAAAGCTCAGGAGGGCTACCTGTGGCCCTTGCAGGCTCCATTTTTGGTTGCAATGGCCTCTGCCATCAAAAACAGAGCTCAGGAGGGTCATGTGTGGCCTTCGCAGACTCCATTTCCCACTGTAATGGCCTCCTGCAGCCCTCTACCAGTGAAAATGGAGCTCAGGTGAACCATCTCTGGCCCTCGTGGGGATCCATTTTTGGTTGCGATGGCCTCCTGCAACCCTCTGCCAGTGAAAACAGAGCTCGGGAGGGTCATGTGTGACCTTTGCAGGCTCTGTTTCCCACTGCAATGGCCTCCTGCAGCCCTCTGCCAGGGAAAATGGAGCTCAGGTGAACCATCTGTGGCCCTCGCGGGGATCCATTTTTGACTGCGATGGCCTCCTGAAACCCTCTGCCAGCAAAAATGAAGCTCCATTTTCAATGGCAGAAGCACCATGGGCTGGTCCTTCCCTGTTTCTTGGATGGCCCCACAAGCCAGATCCCCACCGGCCGGATCTGGCCCACAGGCCTCAAGTTTGACACCCCTATCTTAGACAAACAATAGGCAGATAATACACAAAGAAAGCTACTGAGTAAATTCTCAACTCTCTTATATCCTACTTCCTCCTTTTAGTTAATATGGCATGAGGTGCTAAAGAATCAGGGCCATTGTATTTGGGCCTCCAACAGTATTTGAACTGCCTAGGTAGGCATCATTTCTGTACTCCCTTAAAACCTTTGCAGTTCTCAACCTAACTTTATCTAGTGATCAATACCTCCAGACATCCAGACTTCATAAAGCAATTACAGATGTCCCTATGAAAGGTACCTCAGCAAGCCAGAAAACTACACAGTGGTGTATGACCAATGGTTGCTTAAGTATGGTAATGATTCCAATGACTCAGTTTTTTTTTTAAAAAAAAATTCCTGAATATCTATTTTTTTTACTTGCTTCATGTGACTCTCCTGTTGCCAATTATTGAAAAAGAGACCATAAATAACACAGTGCTATGTGTGCTTTCTCTGAAATTTGAACCATTTTGGGAAGTGGGACATGTTGGATTGTGAAAGTTAGCATGCAGCATTAACACCTAAAGACTTTCTCATTCTTACTGCATTCAGTCCATTTGTTTTAAAGATTTGTTAGAGGCCAATATTGTTTTAAGGCCAAGGTCTTCTTCCTGAAGCCAGACTCAAACTCTGGTAACTATATGGAGATTATCAGCTTTTATTAGAAACAAACTAGAAGCAGTTTGCCAGTGTAGTTGTTTTTCTGATTCAACAGTCTAGCTCAGTGGTCACCAACTGGTGGTCCACGGACCACTGGTGGTCCGCGAGAAAATTTTGGTGGTCTGCAGAGAAATTTTTGGATTTTTGCAGGTGGTGCAATATGGAAAAAGAAGCGCAGCCCTCGCCGTCTGGAACAAATGGTGCTGCTGTGGCGGTGGGGGAGGGGGTGGCATAAGCAGGAAGAAGTGGCATTTGCAATGACTGGAAGCTGCGGGAGCGAAGCACTACTTTCATTTGCACGGCAACAGCATTCCGCCTCAGTATATTTGCGCCAGCAAGTGGCGTAAGGCAGCCCTTGTCTCCAGCTGCTTGGGACTTGGAGCGGTAAATGGCATCTGGTCCGGGGAGCAGCCAGATTTTGCTTTCCATTGCGGATGCCAGATCGGCCCCCTGAAAGCTCTCGTCTCTCAAGGAACGTTCCCTGAAGTGGTGCGGGAAACTTTGGTCGGGCTCCTCAAGAGACGAGAGCTTGTAGGGGGCCAATCTGGCATCCACAATGGAGGGCAAAATCTGGCTCTCCCCAGACCAGATGCCATTTATCACTCCGAGTCCCAAGCGGCAGGAGATGGGGGCTGCCTTGCACCACCGGCTGGTGCAAATATATCAAGGCGAATGCTTATACCGCGCAAGTTCAAGTAGTGCTTCGCTCCCACACGTCTTCCAGCCCTTGTTGGTGCTCCATGCACCTCAGTTTCTCAGGGAGATGCTTGACTTCCTCTCAGCCCCAAGATACTGGCTGGCCAATGAGATGAGAGAGAGAGAGAATGAGAGAGAGAGAGAGAGAGAGAGAGAGAGAGAGAGAGAGAGAGAGAGAGAGAGAGAGAAAGAATGAAAGAGAATAAGAGAGAGAAAGAGAGAGAATCAGAATGAGACAGAGAGAGACTGGAAGTTGACGCCCCAGCGAAACGGGACGCGTGATTTTGGGGCTCCAGAATCACCGCCGATAGCCCCGCTGCCAGACAGTCCAGTTAGGACCCCACAGTCTAGGTTTGACTGTGGTAGTGGAGGGCACCTCCTGTAGATCTCAGGGACATCGCAAAGTCCCTGATTGAGCCAGGAAAGCCCTTTTTCCGGCAGCAGGGATGCAGCCATTGCGGCTGCCAAGGCTGGGGCAGCTTCAGAGGAAGAAAGAGGAACGACAGCTATCTGATCTGGTGAGAGAGCTCTATTTTGACTGACAAGTTCACCTTAAGGGATGAGTGAGTGGATGATTATTAAAAGGAAGCTAAGTGGCGAATTTATTTTGAAATAGACTATTTGAAACCCGATTGCTGATTGGAACTCTTTAAACTAATTGTTTTTTTTAAGACCGAGGCTGGACTGAATGAGAAGAGGAGGGAAGGCATTGATCTTTGGGACTGTGTTTTGTTTAAAAAAGGAAAAGAAAGAATTCTGTCTGAATTGTGATTGATCCACCATGAAGCCTTTTTTCCCCCCTTTCTTTTGATTTTTTTTTCTTTTATAACTTCCTTTCAATTTTAACTTTCAATAAAGAGAATTTGGATTTTTAAAGTAGGAAAGCTAAGAGAGTGAAAGTGCTGCCATCTACTGGGGAAAAGAAAAGAAGAGAAGAAACTCAGTTGCAATGTACCCAGGCAGAAAGATTAAAGATATATTGTAGCCAAAATAATAACAAACTGGCTCTGAGCTCCAGCTTGTTTAGCATAAGTGAAGAGAACATCTGAGACAGTATCTATCTGCATTGTTGATTCAGGTGTCCTTGGTGACTTTGAAGTAGGAGCCTTGGAAAAGTGTGAAGGGGAATTTTTCTTCTCTATTATCATCACTCTTTGGGACAGCTACTATTAGTCTCTCTTTTTGAGGCTTGTATGGGAGAGAACTCTCTGTACGCTTTCTGGAAAAATATAAGGAAAGATCCTTTTTTATTTTAAGACCTTTTAAGGATTGAATCGAATTGGATTTAGGCATTCAAAAGCCTGAAGCTTTTTTCTTTCTCTTTTTCCTTTTTTTTCTTCTTTTTTAATTTCCTATGGTTCTTTTACTCCCCTCCATATTGTTTCCTATTGTGGATTTTTGATCTTGGGCCTCTATATTTTTGTAATTTTTGTAATTTTTCTATCTCCTTGATATTTTGCTTATACAAGAATTTTTTTCCCTTTCCTTTTTTTCTCCTTTCCTTTTCCCTTTTCAAGGGAATCTTAGTTGGATTAGGATTTGGAAGAACCTGAAGAGTTGGGGGGTTTTTTGTGGGGTTTTTTTTCCTCTCTTTTTTTTCCTTTTCCATATTTTTTTTCTCTTTCTCTCTTTTTTTTTCTTTTCTTTCTTTCTTTCTTTCTTTCTTTCTTTTTTTTTGCCCTTTTGCCTCTCCTTTTTCTTTTTCCCTTTTTGGCCTCCTTTTTGCTTTTTGTCTTTTAATTTTTTACCTCCTCTTTTGTTCTCTACACCAGTGGATTATAATAAAATGAGTAAAAAAACAGTAACAGTGGGAGCAGCAACCACATCTTTTGCATCTCCATCTGGAGGACAACGTCCGGTCCAGACCATGACACAACAAGAGAAAGAGAAAGAGAAAGAAGTGTCACTACAAGCAATTTTGAGTGCAGTTCAGAGGATGGAACAGCAATTACTTAAGATAGATGAGAATGTTCAACGGATGGAACAACAATAAAGACAGATGAAAAAGTGGTTAGCATACAACAGGCAATATCAAAATTTGAAGGAAGACTACAAGAGCTTGAGAAGAAGGTTGACCAAAAGGGGGAAAAAATGAAAGATTTTGACAATAGACTAAGAGAGGTGGAAAGCGAAAGAAGTTCAGTAGTGGAATTGGAAATGGATAGAGCAGAATTCTATCTTAGATTTCAAAATGTGGAGGAAGAGAAAGGAGAAAATCTTGCGAATGTCATGATTTCTATGCTTGCTGATGCTCTGGAGATACCTAGAGAGGAGATGGCATATGGCGTGGACGAGATTTATCGAGTTTACACTAGATATGCTATGCGCAACAAATTACCAAGAGAAGTTCATATAAGATTTACTAAGAAATCGATCAAAGCACAAATTCTTCAAGTGGCGAGAGAAAAAACATTGAAATTCAAGGAGAAGGAAGTAGTAGTCTTGAAACAAATACCAAGGAAAGTGAGAGATGCGAAAAAAGAGTATAAATTTTTGACTAAGATACTAATTCAAAAGGGTGTTAATTTTAGATGGCTGATACCAGAAGGATTGATTTTAACATGGCAACTGCAAAGATACAGGCTAGATACAATTGATAAAGTGAAAGCTTTTTATGAAGATTTTTTAAAGAAAAAGGAAGTGGCAATGGAAACAGAAACACAACCTACACTGATGTCGACAAAACGTACAGAAGAGGAAATGTTAATGATTGAATCAATGGAAGGCGCTGTTGGCGGGACTGTGGAATCCAAAGAACAATGGGAAGTAAGAACAACTAGAGCAATAAATCCTACATATAAAATATGAATATGGATACAACAAAATTAATTTCAATAAATATAAATGGACTCAATTCGGCTGTGAAAAGAAGAAAAATCTTTCATAAATTAGAGAAGCTAAATTTTGATATAATTTGTTTGCAAGAAGTTCACATTAAAAAGCAACACGAAAGAACTTCCGGTTTGTTTCGCCGCCAGCGAAGATGGTCTCTTCTTAAGGACCGCCAGCCCCGCTGTCTGTAGAGCCGCTTCGACATCGAGAAGCGGCTTGAAAACTCCAAAATCCGAAGGATTGTAGGAGCAGAGAAGGCAAGGCACCGGTTGAGCCCCTGTGAGCCCCCAGAGATTTGCTGCTGGGGAGGAAACAGGCGCGGCTCCCTTTCAACTTGCCAGACTCCGGACAGCGTGGGACGATTCTGCTTTCCGCAGAACAAGCTGGCTGCTGCAAACGTCCTATCTGAATGAAACCAACCTTAATAAACAGCGGAAGTATCAACTTGAACCCCCAAACTTGAGAATCGCAAGTATTGATGTTTTTGGTGACTTTTTAAACTAAGAGAATGTGCGATCGAGTGAAATAGATTTGAAAAAAAAATGGTGCCCAGCAACTGAGTTAACGAGCTAGTGAAAGTGATTCTGTGAAGCTACTTTGATCTGTTACAAAGTAACTCTGCCTGTAATACAGAGGAATAGGAGAAGAGGAAAAACTTTTTCATTAAAATCTGAGTTTGCTTCAGCCTAGCTTCTACCTGATTAAATCTGGGGGACTTTTTTAGAAGCCTTTGTGGAGGTGGAAAAGGAAAAAGGATTTCCTTTTTCAGAAAAACTAAATCACGTGGCAGGATGGCTTCAAAGAAGCAGGAAGGAAAGGCAGCAGGGGGGGATCCCCCCCCCCACAAACATGAATTACAGTCTCCTTCTGTCTCCCAACAGACTCAGAAAAAAGATTTTGATCTTGAAAATTTAAAAGAATTTATTTCTAAAGTTTTGGATGATAAATTTCAAAAATCCCAACAGGAAATAGATGAAAAACTTCAAAAATCTCAACAGGAAATTATGCAGGAAATTAATGAAATTAAAGATATGGTGAAACAGGATTATGGCAAGGTGACTAAAAAAATATCAGATGTGGTGTCTGGCCTTGCAGAATTTATTATTAAAGTTGATTCTAAAGTGGATGAACTTAAATCAGAAGTCAATGTTAAGATGAAAGATAATGACTATAAAATTTCTGATGTTGATGAGAAAATGCAAAGAGTTGAAAACGAAGTTGTTATGATGCAATTCAGGTCAATGGAATTTGCCATAAGGCTTCGAGGAATTAAAGAGGGTGACAGGCAGGACCTGAGACAGATCTGTGCTGAGGCTTTGGCAGTGCTTTTAAAAATTAATCCTGATGTGGTTTTTTACAAAATAGATAAAATTTACAGAGTTAATTCCTGGGTGGCCAGACAAAGACAATTGCCTAGAGATGTGGTCATATATTTTACGGACAGAACAATAAGAAATGATATCCTGCAACAATCCTTTCTTACTTCTGTGCAAGTGGGGGGGGCACACAAATTGGAGTTTATAAAGAACTACCACCTAAAATGTTGAAAGCAAGAAAAGGTTTTGGTTTTCTTGTAAAAGAATTGCAAAAACAAGAGATACCATTTCGGTGGGATGCCCCAACTGGCATAATTTTGAAATACAAGGGAGAAAGACATCGTTTGAATACCGTGGAGAAGGCGGAGTATTTCTATACTACTATTTTTAAAGAAAGAACACCATCTCCACGTTCATCCACAGTCCTGGAGATTAAGGAGAGTGATAAGAAGCAACCTCAACAAGAACCGCAAGAACAGTCTAAGCAGGTGGAGCTAGAGAAAATGCAGAGTGCTGAAGGAGGTTTTTTGGATGAGCCCTTGTTGGAATCTTCTCCAATCCTGGATTTGGTTCGGATGGCCGAAGTTAAGGATCAGCGCATAACTCGTGCAAAATCCAAGCAACTTAAAGAAAAGCAACAACAGGAAAGACAAGAAAAGGGAGCTAAGAGTGCTACACAAGAGACTGGAGCCATGGGGGGCGGGCGAGACCGAAGATTCCAGAAGATATTCGGTTATTCTGCTCGATGCTTCAGGAAGATAAAGATGACAATTAAGTGTTTATCTTGGAACGTGAATGGGTTGAATTCAGCACAGAAAAGGAAGAAATTATTTGCATACTTGAGACAATTTAATAATGATATAATTTGTTTACAGGAAACGCATATCACAACTCAAGATCAAAAATACTTGATAAATTCTAAATTAGGAACACATTTTATATCTTCAACTTTGCAAAAAAAGAATGGTGTGGTTATTTATGTAAACAAAAGATTAACAGCTAAAATTATAGAAGCAGATGAAGATGGTAGGTTTGTAGCCATCGAATTGCTTACAGTAAATGGCCAAATTCTTCTGATTGGAATTTATGCTCCTAATCAACAACAGGACTATTTTTATAAAATGTTAACACACTAAAATACTGCAATGGGACTATAGATCTATTCTAATTATGGGAGACTGGAATGGAGTAATTGATTCAAAATTAGATAAAAAGAGTTTGGCGAAATCCAGGATCAGATTACCACAGACTTTTTTTGACATGAAAGAAGACTTGGAATTAAAAGATATTTGGAGAATACATAATCCAAAAGATCTGGACTATACTTTTTTTCCCGATAGACATAGATCCTTCTCTAGGATTGACTTTATTTTGTTGTCAGATGATTTACTTGTTAAGACAAAAAGAACAAAGATTTTTCCAAGAACTTTGACTGACCATAGCCCAGTATGGATAGAAATCGAGATGGGCAAGACTGAGCGACGCTCTTGGAGAATAAATGAAAACTTGTTCAGATATGAAAAAAATATAATAGAACTTAAAAAGCATTTGAAAGAATTTTTTGAAATAAACTTGAATAAAGGTACCCCAATCGAAATTGTATGGGATGCGAGCAAAGCTTATATGAGAGGGGTGCTCATTTATATGAACTCTAAACATAGAATGATTCGACAAAAGAAAAGATCTGAACTGGAAGTAGAAATAAAGAACAAAGAACAGCTACTTATTAAAAACCCAACAGATGAAAGAATACGTGGTGTTATAAAACTTTTGAAAGACCAATTCCAAATGCTTATGGCGGAACAAGTTGCAACAAATTTACAATATGCGAAGCATAATACATTTTGTAATGCCAATAAACCGGGCAGATGGTTGGCCTATACATTAAGGAAAAAGCAGAGTACACGGACTATTGATAGTATTGATATTGGAGGGAAATAAATTCTTCAACAAAAATTAATTAAAGAAGCTTTTGTGGACTATTATACTAAACTATATACTAAAGATGATGTGCAGAATGGACTTATAGAAAACTACTTAGATAATAAAAGAGTTACAAAAATTACTGACCAACAAAAGGAAAGAATGAATTATCCTATAACAGAAGAGGAGATAATGGCAACAATTAAACAATTAAAAATAGCTAAAGCTCCTGGAACGGATGGTTTGACTGCAGTGTATTATAAAACTTTGCAAGCAGAAATGGTGGAACAACTTAGAGATTTGTTTTGTAATATTCAACAAGGGGGTAAAATACCCCCATCATGGACAACAGCTTATATTTCTTTGATACAAAAGAGCAAGCAGGTCATAAAAAACCAGAGAATTATAGACCAATATCTCTTCTGAATACTGATTATAAAATTTACGCAAAAGTACTAGCCAACAGGTTGATGCCAGTAATCCAAAAGGTGATTCACAAAGATCAAGCGGGATTTATCGAGGGTAGATCCATGAAGGACAATGTAAGGCAAGTAATAGATTTATTGGAATATCTTGAGAAGAATAAACAGATCCCTGCAGTGCTGGTCTTCTTGGATGCAGAGAAGGCCTTTGATAGAGTGGATTGGAATTTTCTACTAAAGACTTTAAAAAAGATGGACTTTGGGGATCAATTTATACAGGCGGTTTCAGCAATTTACCAAGAGCAAAAGGCACAGATTATTATTAATGGAAGTTTGACAACAGAGTTTAAAATTGAAAAAGGAACAAGACAGGGATGTCCGTTGTCCCCACTGTTGTTTATTTTAACACTAGAAGTCTTGTTAAACACAATACGGGACTCTAATATCTTGAAAGGTATAATGATAAGGCAAGAGGATTACAGAATAAAGGCATTTGCAGATGATCTGATTGTTACCCTAACACAGCCAATGGAATCAATAATTCAGATGAAGGACATTATACAAGATTATGGTAAAGTTTCAGGTTTTAGATTGAACCAGAAAAAAACTAAGATGATAGTTAAAAATATGACACAAGATCGTAAACACAAGCTTCAAAGGAGGGCAGGTTTTGGGATTGTACCAAAGGTAAAATATCTAGGAGTTCAGGTTGCAGAATCAAATATGAAATTGTTTCAAAATAATTATGAGGTGTTGTGGCGAGAGGTGCAGAAAGATATGGAGACTTGGAAAAAACTGCAGCTGTCTTTACTTGGAAGAATAGCAGCAGTTAAGATGAACATTTTGCCAAGATTTCTTTTTTTGTTTCAAATGATTCCAGTGCTTAAAAGTGATAAACAACTAAAAGTGTGGCAAACTGGAGTGAATAAGTTTGTCTGGAACAAGAAAAAATCGAGAGTGAAACTGAAAATTATGCAAGATGTTCCAGAAAGGGGAGGCCTTAAACTTCCAAACCTACAGCTATATTATGAAGCAGCAGCTTTGACTCTAGCAAGTGATTGGTTTGGAAGGAAAAAGACTGGAATAATGAATATAGAAAGTTTTGATCTTGAATTTGGATGGCATGCTTACTTATTTTATGACAACAAAGTGGATAAAGTATTTAAAAGCCATATACTTAGAGACTCTTTGATGAGAGTTTGGAAGAAGCACCGATTCAAATGGGATTATAAAATACCACTATGGCTGGATCTTGGTCATATTATGTGGAATACAAATATAATGTCACTCGGGGGTTTTTTATACAAAGAGGTTCTTTTTACAGATGCGGGCAGATGGCAGTTGAAGACACTACAGACACTGTTGGACGAAGGGATTAACTTAACTTGGTTACAATATAATCAACTACAATTGAGATGGAAAGAGGACCAAAAAACTGGTATTATGTTGCATGAGGAAGAATTGGTTAGACATATAAAAGAGAAAGGTCCAATGCATATTAAAAGGCTTTATAATGTTTTGTTAGAAAGGGATTCAGAAACTGAATTGGTTAAAGATTGTATGATTAAGTGGGCACAAAATTTTGAGGAGCCAGTGATGTTGGAAACATGGGAAAAAATTTGGGTTCAGAATGTTAAATTTACACAGTCGCAGAATTTGAGGGAAAATTTTTATAAAATGTTTTATAGATGGCATTTAGACCCCAAAAAATTATTGTGCATGTACCCTAATGTTCAGCCAAAATGTTGGAGATGTGATTGTTTAGATGCTACATATTATCATGTTTGGTGGACCTGTAGGAAAGTTAAGGCTTTTTGGATAAAAATTTGGTGGGTCATGCAGAATGTTTTGAAGAAAAAAATTCAATTTTCTCCACAATTGTTTTTATTGGGTATAGTTAAGGGTTTTACTTCGGGTGAAACAAAGTTGATATTGTACATGATAATAGCTGCGAGACTATTGATAGGCAAATACTGGAAGAATGAAGTTTTGCCCACGATCGAGGAATGGACTTTAAAGATGGCCAGTTTTGCAGAGATGGCGAAGATTTCAGCATATTTAAAAGATTGTTCACAAGAGACTTATGAATGGGAATGGAAAAAGTGGATAGATTATGTTCAGAACAAATATCAAACTAGGAAGTATCAAATAGTTTTTATTTGAAAATAATATATCAAGATAGAAATATTTCAATGTAATGAAGATAAAAAAATTATAAGGGGGAGGGAGGGGTTCAAGTTTTATATAAGTTTTATACTAAGGGTTTTTTTTTACCTGATATGAGTATATTGTGTGGAAGTCCGGGGTGAGGGGAGGGTTAGGGAGGGTTAGGGAGGTTGGGAAGTTTGGGGTGGGTTGAGGGGGGCGGAAGGGGTGAAATTGTAATTGTAAAACTTTTGCAATAAAAAAAAAGCAACACGAAAAATTACTGGCACAAACCAAACTGGGGAAAAAATTTTCATCACTATCGCAACACAAAAAGAGAGGCGTTGTTCTATATATTAAAAATTCAATAAAAGCGGAACAAATATATGCAGATTCAGAGGGTAGAGTTTTGATAGTGGAGATAATTGATAATAACATGAAGATACTTTTAGTTGCAATATACGTGCCAAATAACAATCAGATTGCAAAGCAAAGGCAACTGCCTAGAGATGTGGTGATTTACTTTACAGATAAAGAAATAAGAAATGATATTGTGCAAAAATCCTTTAATTCTACTCTACAACTGTATGGGAGAAAAATTTGGATATATAAAGAATTGCCGCCTAAGATGTTAAGAGATAGAAAGAAATTTGGACTTTTGGTGACTGAGCTAAGAAAACAAAATATTTTATTCAGGTGGGATGTCCCAATGGGTATAATATTGAGATATCAAGGAGTAAGATATCAGTTAAATACTGTTGAAAAAGCGGAAGAATTTTACTACAAGGTCCTTAAAAAGCAAAATCAACAAGAGACAGAAACTCAAGAAAAGCAGAAGGAGATGGAAGTAATGAAGAAACAAGAAGTCACAGAGGTCTCCACAGATGAGCCGCTTTTGGATTCTCTATCAGAGGTCTCAGCTGGACTATTTAATATAAGAGAGGCGGTTCCGGATTCTAATGTAATGATTTATCAAGCCACAAACCAGCATGGAAGTCAATTAGTTGATATACAATTTATAGAACCAGAAAGATTTAAGCCACAAAAGCAAAACCAACAAGAGCAAGTTATAGATCAGCATGAAAACCAAATAGTCGATACACAATCTACAGAAAGGAATTCAGGATGGAGATCCAACCCACAAAAAGTCAAGAAAAGAAGAAGTAGGTTTCATAAAAACAAAAACTTTTAAACTAAACAACAGTGTAATGCCAGTTATTTATGAGAGGACTGAATATATGAAAAGATAATGGGCAAAGTTTTGATTTATTTTATCCTGAGGAGAGTGACAGATCTCTGCAGTGCTGAACTTTTGGGATGTGAAAAGGGCCTTAAATTGAATGGATTGGAAATATCTTTTTCATTTTTTTGGATCTCTTGATAAATATATTACGTTTATGCTGAGTTATATGGCAAGAGATTTACTGGATTGGGGCACGCAGAAGATCTGGTTGTTACCCTATTATGGTGGTTGGAATTAATAATC
Organism: Arizona elegans; assembly: GCA_022577455.1. Taxonomy (NCBI): domain Eukaryota; kingdom Metazoa; phylum Chordata; class Lepidosauria; order Squamata; family Colubridae; genus Arizona; species Arizona elegans. The sequence goes on along the minus strand of JAKOOJ010000004.1, from coordinate 77,626,726 downwards.
TGGATAAAAGATACCTCTATAGACATTATATGGAATATAAATATAAAGTCACTCGGGTGGTTGTTGTGTTTTTTTTTTTCCAATATGAAGATATTTGTTACTGATGGGGGCAGAAGGTAACTGAAGATACTGAAAATACTGTTGGAATTTGGATGCGATGTTACCCTAATATGGGCGATGGAGTTTATCATCCAGCTGAAAGACATTGCAGAAGATATCATATGGACTACAAGCTTAAAGTTTTTTTTTTTTTTTTAGGATTTTATTTACATAAGGGAATATTTTTCTAGTGGAGTGGGCAGAAGAATAAAGATATTAAGAATAATTATGGTAGTTTTGTAGGAAAGTGGGTGGAGATAGGTTAGGTTATTGATTGTTTAGTTTAAAGAAAAGGGATATTATGTTTAGATCTGAATATATGTAAAAGAGTTGAGCTAAGAGATATAACGATGGGGGGAAGGAAATGGGTAGCTGAACTGAATAAATGTTAAATTAGGATTTACTACATAGTCTTATAGTGGAAGGTTGTTTTGAAATGTTATATCAATATACATAAAAGATTTGACTTAAGAGATATACGTATGGGGGGTAGTAAAAGGGTAGATTATGAACGGAAATCGCTAAATTGGGAGATATAATAATATTATTATGTTAAATTAGGAGTTATTAGATAATGTTATAATAGAATGTCACTTTGAAATGTATAGTATAGTATAAGGGGGATATGATAATTTTATTAGAAAGAAAGGGTCAGTATATGGAGATGGAATAAGTGGATGGTAAAGTATGATATAATCTGTTATGAATTTGGGTTTTATTATGAAGAAGTCACAGGGGAAGGGGAGGGTGAGGCTGGGTTAGGGAGGGGGGATAAAAAAAGGGGGGAAATCTGTATTTGAAAAACTTTTTCAATAAAAAAAACAATCAGAGTGACCTCTATCGAAATTTACATATGAAAATAATCGAAATGGACTATGACAATATATGCATGATGGGAGACTTTAATGGAATAGCAGATGAAAAATTGGACTATAAAACAATAAAAACAGGAAAGCATAATAGAAAGACACTGCCAAACTCTTTCTTTAAAATGATAGAGGAAATAAATTTGAAAGATATATAGAGAATTAGAAATGGGAAGAATAGACAATACACTTTCTATTCAAACAGGCACTTATCTTGGTCCAGGTTAGATATGATATGGACAACAATAGACATAATTCTGAAAATTGAACCGGTGGAAATAGACACTAACTTATGGGCTGACCATAACCCAGTGATAGTAACTTGGAAAGGTCAAAAAAGGAAAGCTAGATGGACTTTGAATAATACAATTTTAAAAGAAAAAGAATTTGTACAGAAAATGCAAAGAGAATTGGAGTTTTTCTTTAAGGAGAAGAAAAAAGAAGATACATCAATACAAAACCATTGGGATACAATGAAGGCCTATGCTAGAGGTATAATAATAGATTATATAAAGAAAAGGAATGTGAAAAAAAGACAAACTTTTACAATATTAAAGAATGAGCATAAGAGATTTGAAAAGGAACTCCAGAAAGATCCACATAAGAAAGATGTAAAAATGAAAATGGATATCTTAAAACATAAAATGGACTTACTGGAGAAGGAAGAGCTAGCCCAAAAAATAAGAAGTGTTAAACAGAACTATTTTGAAAATGCAAATAAACTGGGAAGGTGGCTAGCATATAAATTGAAAAAAGAAAGGGAATCAAAAAAAATAACGCAACTGATTGATGACCAAGGACAAAGTAAATTTGGAAATAAAGAGATGGGAAAAATAATACAAGAATACTATAGGCAACTTTATAAAAGAGAGCAGGTTGAAGAGGGGAAAGTTAAAAATACTTACAGAACGCAAAACTACCTGTGATTCCTAAGAACATTGAAGAAATGCTAAACGGGCATATAACGATGGAACTAACAGAAGCAATTAAGAAACAAAAAATTGGAAAGACACCAGGACCAGATGGATTGCCTGTTGAATATTATAAGACATTACAAGAATCCTTATGCCTTCCACTTTCGGACGTCCTGAATGAAGTAATGATAAATAAAACAATACCCCAATCATGGACTGAGGCTTATATTACACTGATTCATAAAGAAGACACAGACTCACAGCAAGTTAAAAACTATAGGCCTATATCCCTGCTGAATTCGGATTATAAAATCTTTGCCTCAATACTGGCAGAAAGACTTAAGAGATACTTGAATAACTTTATTCATTCAGATCAAAATGGATTTCTTCCAAAAAGACAAATTAGAGATAATATAAGAATAATTTTGAATACTCTAGAATATTATGAAGCGCACCCTGAAAAACAAATGGCTTTGGTATTTTTAGATGCACAAAAAGCATTTGATAATGTGAACTGGCGATTTATGATGTTACAAATGGAAGAGATGGGCTTTGGGAGGAAATTTATTCAGGCAATTGAAGCTATATATACAAAACAGACAGCAAAGGTAATGATTAATGGAGAATTGACCGATGCTATTGAAATAGAAAAAGGTACTCGACAAGGATGTCCCTTATCCCCATTATTATTTTTTATTGACATTGGAAATGTTGAATAGAAAGGTTAGAGAAAAAAAAGAGATAAAAGGAATGAAAATTAGAAAGGAAGAATATAAATTGCAAGCCTTTGCTGATGACCTGGTTTTTATTATTGAAGAACCACTAATATCAATAAATAAATTGATAGAAGAAATAGGTGAATTTGGGGAGGTTGCTGGTTTGAAGATAATGACTAAAAATATGTTAAAAAAACAAAAAGAAAAATTGAGGGAGATCTCCAAGATGCAAGTCACAAATAAGGTAAAATACTTGGGGATTCAATTAACAGCAAGATGTAGTTCTCTTAAAGAAAATAATTATAATAAGCTTAAGCAACAGATAGGACAGGATTTGGGGAAATGGGGAAACTTGCAGTTATCTTTGATTGGTAGAATTGCAACTATTAAGATGAATATTTTACATAGAATTTTGTATCTTTTTCAAACAATTTCTGTAAAGCTGGGTAAGGAATTTTTTACAGATTTAAATAAAATGGTTTTGAAATATGTTTGGCAGGAAAAGAAGGTAAGGATAAAACTTAAACTTAAACGCCGCCCGTAAAGAGCCGCTTCTACAGCTGAGAGGTGGCTTGAAAAACTCCATGTTCCTGAGGAAATGTGAGGAGAGCTGGCGAGATCAGGTAGAGCCCCCTGCGAAGCCCCCAGATTGTCTTATTTGCTTCTGGGGAGGAAGCAGGGTGAGGCTCCCTATCCAGCTCGCCGAGGCTCCGGACTCTGGGGACAACTCTGCATCCAGCAGAGCCAGACGACATGACCAACACAACCAGTGAAATCCAAGAGAATTATTAAAAATAAACAGGGTGGAATCTGGACTTGAAACTCAAAACTGCAAGTATTTGTATTAGCCCTGTGATTGAATTTAAGAATGGAGAAAAAGTGAAAGTTTGCTAAAATGGCGTCCGGCTTCAGCAGTAGGAAAAAAGCTGAAAGCGAAAGTGGATTTGCCTGAGTGTTTTAATATGCTACAAAGTATTTAAAGCAACAGCTCTGGCTAGAAGAAAAGGGAAAAGTTTTTTTTTAAAGTGATTTTGATCTGTTCCTTCTCCCTTAGAGACTTGATTAAAGCTGGGGGAATTTCTGAGAGGATTCTGTGGTGAAAAGAGAGAGAAGACTTCCTTCTTAGAAAGAATCAGACTGCGTGGCAGAATGGCTTCAAAGCAGACAAAGCCAGCCACTAAAGCTGCAGGAGTGGGGGGAGGTCCCCCACTCATAAGTCACAAGAGCAGCTATTAAGTTTGCAGACTCAGAGCCAAGCACAGGAGACTGGTTTTAAATATTTGAAGGAATTTATTGCTGCGGCTCTGATGAATCAAAATGAAGTTTTGGACCAGAAATTTGAAAAATCTCAACAGGAAATTAAGGAGGCGGTTCAAGAAAAGTATGACAAGATGAAGCATGACATATTGACAGTTGTGACTGGCTTGTCAGAAGTAGTTGTTCAGATTGATAAAAAAGTGGAAGAACTTAGTTCAGAAGTAGAATCTAAAATGAAGGAAGCTGATTATAAAATTTCTAATGTTGATAATAAAATGCAAAGGATTGAAAATGAAGTGACAATGATGCAATTTAGATTCATGGAGTTTGCTGTAAGATTGAGAGGAATAAAAGAAAACAACAGAGAGGACTTGAGAAGGGTTTGTGCTGATGCCCTGGCTGTGATGCTAAAAGCTAACCCTAAGGAGATTTTGTGCAAGATGGACAAGGTCTACAGAGTGAATTCTTGGGTGGCAAGGGAAAGGCAATTGCCTAGAGATGTGGTGATCTACTTTACAGAGAGAAGAATAAGAAATGATAACTTGCAAAAGTCTTTTGTTTCTACTATTCAAGTGGATGAAAGGGAGATTGGGATTTACAAAGAGTTGCCACCTAAGATGCTAAGAGATAGAAAGGATTTTGGATTTTTGGTGACTGAATTAAAGAAACAACAAATCCCATTCAGATGGGATGCTCCAGTTGGCATAATATTGAGGTATCAAGGAAGAGATATCGATTAAATACTGTTGAAAAAGCGGAAGAATTTTACTTCAATGTTATTAAAACTGGCGCAACATCTCCACGTACATCCTCAGTGATAAGCATAGAGGAGGGCAATAAAGAGAAGCAATTTGAACAAGAGCTTGAAGAGCAGCGGAAACAGATGGAGGTGGAGGCAATGGAAACTCAAGGAGCAATAGGGGTTTTTTTTGTTTTTTTATTGAAAAAGTTTTTCAAATACAGATTTTTCCCCCTTTTTTATCCCCCCTCCTCCCTAACCCCCCCCTCACCCTCCCCTTCCCCTGTGACTTCTTCATAATAAAACCCAAATTCATAACAGATTATATTATACTTTACCATCCACTTACTCCTTCTCCATATACTGACCCTTTCTTTCTAGTAAAATTATCATATCCCCCTTATACTATACTATACATTTCAAAGTGACATTCTATTATAACATTATCTAATAACTCCTAATTTAACATAATATTATTATATCTCCCAATTTAGCGATTTCCGCTCATAATCTACCCTTTTACTACCCCCATACGTATATCTCTTAAGTCAAATCTTTTATGTATATTAATATAACATTTCAAAACAACCTTCCACTATAAGACTATATAGTAAATCCTAATTTAACATTTATTCAGTTCAGCTACCCATTTTCTTCCCCCCCATCGTTATATCTCTTAGCTCAAATCTTTTACATATGTTCACATCTAAACATAATATCCCTTTTCTTTAAACTAAACAATCAATAACCTAACCTATCTCCACCCACTTTCCTACAAAACTACCATAATTATTCTTAATATCTTTATTCTTCTGCCCACTCCACTAGAAAAATATTCCCTTATGTAAATAAAATCCTAAAAAAAAACTTTAAGCTTGTAGTCCATATGATACCTTCTGTAATGTCTTTCAGCTGGATGATAAACTCCATCACCCATATTAGGGTAACATCGCAACCATTTTGCTTGGTTTTGACATGATCTTTCTTTAATAGCACAGTATTTGGTTTGGCATGTTGTATAAAAATGCCAATGGAGTTTTTCTTGGGTGTCATAAAGGTTGTTATGACTTCCAAGTTTGATGGAGTGATTCTTATTGTTGAGTATTGAAAGACAATTCAAATGGATCAATTAGATTAAAAGAAATAGAGCGGGAAATTTGGAAGCCTGTAGTGGCTGAAGCCGTGGACAGCTCCCTTTAAAAGAGGCTGCCGGGGCTCACAATTCATTGCTGTACTGGAGCTAATAAACTGTTGTAACTGAAGTCCTAGTCCTGTGTTCCTTCTGCGCCCACTATCTAACACTGGCAACGAAGGTGGGATGTCAGAAGGACAATCGGACACCAAGTTACTGAACCTCCACGTGGCAATCAGCGGCCATCGAACTCAACGGCCAGGAAAATGTCTTCAATCATTCCACCTGCACCATTCAACCCGGCTGGAGAAGACTGGGAATCGTACATGGAGAGATTCCACATGTTCCTGGAAGCAAACAACTTGCTAAGCCTATCAGAACAAAGAAAGAGGGCACTCTTCCTCACATACTGTGGAGCTGCCATTTTTAAAATGGCAAAAGCCTTAGCCTCACTGGCAGATCTGAGAACGATGACCTGGCCAACCCTGCAAGGCATCCTGAAAGCGCATACACACCCTAAGCCTCATCCCTGGTAAGAAGGCACGAATTCTACCAGAGGGACCAGAGGGAAGGAGAATCAATAAGCAAATTCGTGGCAACACTATGTGAAATAGCCACTGCTTGCGAATTCTCAAATCTGGACGAGGCTATGATGGACCGTTTAGTGTTGGGGCTGAGGGATCTCACGTTGCAAAGCCATTTACTCGCAAAGCCCAGAATGTTTCAAGAGGCTATGGAGGAAGCAAAGGCGACTGAGGCATCCCAGAAATCTGCAGCCACAATGAAGAAAATGAATAAGGGGCCACAAGGGAAGGAAGAATCCTCAATCCACTATGAGGATGTAGAAACCAAGCCGGAAGAAGATGAGGGGGATAAAGTGTATCACTTCCACTCAGAACATAATTGGAGACTCCAGGAAAAAGGGAAGAAAGAGTTCTGGTGTGCAGGATGCGAAGGAAATCACCCAAGGACGGAGTGCAGGTTCCGAGACGCAATCTGCTAGTGGTGCGATCCAAAAGGGCACATAGCAAGAGCCTGCAGGGCATCTCAGCCAGCATCCCGCAGGAGCAGACAAACCAGCCCACCACCAAGACCCAGACAATTCCAAGCAGGAAACCGGAAGCAGACGTTTGGAAGAAACCGCAGGACCATGGATTGGAGAGAGGGGAAACCCATCAGACAATAATAGTCGGCCACACGAGCACGGGAAAATCAAAGAAGATGGCGGCGACTGTTTACAGCCTTCTCTGTGGGGGCACCTGCCATCTGGAACGAGCTCCCCCCAGAGATACGGAGGATCCAAGACTTATGCATCTTCCGCCGCGCCCTAAAAATGTTTTTATTCCAACAGGCTGGTCTGGCCTAACTCTCTCTTTTAAATTGGCTTTTAAATTGGGTTTTAAATATTCTTTAGATAAATTGGATGCTTTTAATTTTTTGAGCCTAAATTATTTAATCTGTTTTTAATAGTTTTTAACTTTTGTATGTCTCTGTATTTTATTTTGGCTGTTCACTGCCCTGAGTCCTTCAGGAGTAGGGCAGTATACAAATATGATAGATAAATAAATAAATAAATAAACAAATAAATAAATAAATAAATACATCGAGGGGAGACCATGCAAAATGGAGGTCGACTCAGGGTCATGCCTGTCCATGGTCTCCTGGACGACCATCAAGCAATTAATCCCCAGCCTCACAACCAGCGCACTCAAGCATCAAAGACTCACCCTGAAAGACTATCAGGGGAACCGGATTCCAGTGCTGGGCATCGGGAAGTTCAACATAAAGTTCAAGGACTTCCAAGGAAAACTGCCCCTCCCCATAGTTGACCAGGACAGACCTAACCTATTGGGTCTGGAGTGGTTCAAGCCTTTGGGACTGGCAGTGACCGGAATCAATCAAATTGAGGACGACGGCTGGGAAGAGGAACTGATGAGGGACTTCGCAGACGTTTTCGACGGCAAATTGGGCAAGTACACGGGGTTCCCAATATCATTTAACCTAGATCCCCAGGTTGCCCCTGTCAGAATTAAACCTAGGAGGGTTCCTTTCGCTCTACAGCCCAAGACAGATGAGCAACTGGATAAACTCGTTGCCCAGGAGGTTTTGGAGCCGACGGACCACACTAAGTGGGAGACCCCAATAGTTACCCCCACGAAGCTGGATGGGTCAGTGCACCTGCATGGAGACTACAAAAGTACCCTGAATAAGGCATTACAACAGAGCACATACCCAGTGACCGTCGTGCAACACCTTTTACACTCCCTGGGGCAAGAAAAGATAGTCGTGAAGCTTGATCTGGCCCAGGCATATCAACAGCTACCTGTAGATGATGCCACAGCCAAAGCACAGTCAATCGTCACACACAGGGGGGCATTCAAATGCAAACAGTTGCAGTTTGGAGTAAGCATCGCCCCAGGCCTGTTCCAAAGCCTCATGAAATGACTCCTGCAGGGAATCGAGGGAGTCGTTCCCTACTTTGATGATGTGCTGATATCAGCAAACAACCAGAAACAACTGCAACAGCGCTTAAGGGCAGTGCTAACCAGATTCCAGGAGGTGGGTTTAAAGGTGAAAAGGGACAAGTGCCAACTAGCAGAGGAACAAGTGGAGTTCTTGGGCTACCTAATTGATGGCTCGGGAATAAGACCCATCCTGGGAAAGTTAAAGGCAATCAGAGAGGCACCAACCCCCAGGAATAAAACAGAGTTACAGGCATTTCTGGGACTATTGAATTTTTACAATGTTTTCCTGCCACAGAAGGCCATGATTGCTGAGCCACTACACTGACTATTGGACAAGAGAACGGACTGGATGTGGGGGAGGAAGGAGTTGAACGCATTTGAACAAGTAAAAAAACTGCTAACTTCGGACAGCATACTAGTGCAGTATAGCGGAACACTGCCATTAAGACTGACTTGCGACGCATCCCTGTTTGGCATCGGAGTCATGTTAAGCCATTGTATGCCAAACGGCAGAGAAGCCCCCATCGCTTTTTACTCATGAACACTATCCAAGCCCAAGCAAAACTACAGCCAGCTCAACAAGGAAGCTTTGCCCACCATGGCGGGCATCAAAAGATTCCATGAATACTTATACAGAAGATAATTTGAATTAATCACGGACCACAAGCCACTCCTGGGGATCATCGCGGGAGACAGATTACCCCCCCTCCTATCACAAGAATGCTGAGATGGACGGAATTCCTCGCAGCCTATGACTACCAATTCAAATACAGACCAGGAAAGACCATCAACCACGCTGACACCCTCAGCAGATGCCCATTACTGGAACCAGTGGAAGACCCAGCACCAGCCACAACCACACTACTAATAGAAACTATAGAGAACACGCAGATCTTAACTGCTGACATTGCGAGAGCAATAACCTTGGCGCGGGTTTTGAATTGGGTCTGGAAAGGATGGCCTGAGACAGACATAGATGCTGAATTTCAACCTTTCAAGATGAGAAGAACAGAACTATCAGGGTTGAGAGGGTGTTTGTTGTGGGGAGATAGGGTAATAATTCCCAAAGTATTAAGAAATGACATATTAGAGTTGTTACACAAGGAGCACCCGGGGATAGTGAAAATGAAGGTGCTTGCCAGAAGCTACGTTTGGTGGCCGGGAATGGACAGAGAAATAGAAACATGGGTCGCAACTTGCACACCCTGCCAAGAATCTCACCCAGCACCACACCCAACACCCACACATGACTGGGAAAACCCAGGGACTCCTTGGTCTTGAATACACATATATTTTGTGGGACCCTTTCAAGGGAACACATTTCTCATTATCGTCGATGCCTATTCCAAGTGGTTGGAAGTAAATGTAATGCCATCGATGACATCAGAAGCAGTCATCCGAGTTTTCCGGAGACTGTTCACAACACATGGGCTGCCTGATTTGGTAGTTTCCGATAACGGGCCCCAATTCACGGCTAACCAATTTGAAATGTTTTTAGCTTGTCAGGGGATCCGGCATGCACTATGTGCACCGTCCACTACGGTGGACGGTGCACATTAGTGGACGGAAAACCGTCCACTAATGGATTGGCGGAACGGATGGTGAGAACAACCAAGAAGACCCTAGCAAGATTGGACCCAGGAGACATACAAGCGAAGATAGATAAACTGCTTAGTATGCAGCACATAAAACCGAGCGCCAATACACACAGAAGCCCTGCAGAATTGTTAATGGGGAGGAAGCTAAGGTCTAATTTAGACAGACTACATCCCCATTACAGCACAGAGAAACCAGTAGATTCAACCAGTAAGGTTAGACAGTTCCAAGTAGGGGACAAAGTGTACGCAAAGAATTTCAATGGAAACACCTTATGGGTCCCAGCAGAAATAACTCAAATCACAGGCCCTCTATCCTACCGGATAGAAACAGAGGACAGCCGGAGCTGGAAAAGACACATAGACCAACTCAGAGGCCGAATAGTCAGAAAGGAACACGACTCACAAGATGAAACACAAGGGTGAGAAAAGAAACTTCACATAGAAACCACAGAAACAGGCCAGGTCCTACACAGAACACAAACAAATGAACAACAGAGACAGCACTCAAACCCGATTAGAGACAGCGAACACTTAACTGGGGTCCAGGAAAGAGTTATTGAGGGCAGCAACAGTTCACCATTCCAACTGGGGGAGGAAGGGATAGATGTCCAGCAAGATAGGCCCGTACCAGCGGCAGAGTTCGAGAGAGTTCTGAAAGCGCCTCCAGGAGACACACAGAACTCAATCTCTTGGTCTGAGACTGCTGTAACAACTGAACTGCGCAGGTCAAGTCGCGCCCCGAGAAGACCCGCCTACTTGCATGACTACATGGCTTAAGAGACTCCAGGATTGGTCAGTGCTGATCTAGAGGGGAGGGGTGTTGAGTATTGAATGACAATTCAAATGGACCAATTAGATTCAAACAAATAGAGCGGGAAATTTGGAAGCCTGTCAGTGGCTGAAGCTCCCTTTAAAAGAGGCTGCAGGGGCTCACAGTTCATTGCTGTACTGGAGCTAATAAACTGCTGTAACTGAAGTCCTAGTCCTGTGTTCCTTCTGCGCCCACTATCTAACACTTATAGCTGTCACTAATTCTAGAAAGAGCTGTTCCTTTGAAAATTAAATGTGTTAAAATTACCTGATTCTAATTTGCTGTTTTCATTCCTGCTTGCACCACGACAGCAATACACCTTGGAAGAAAGAACCACAACAGATAAATATGATAGTGGCATATAAAATCGTGTATTGCAGATACTTAGAATGTTAAGATCATCCACTTAAACCAAATGTAGGGCCAAACAAAATATTTCCCCACACAATATGTTATTAAACTGTGGAATTTGGTACTAGAAGTTTGGTAAGAGGAGCCTATTTGAATAGTTTTAAGAGACTGAAGAGGTTCATGGGGACTCAGGTTATTAGTGCCTCATTATACAGAAAGTTTGTAACATTCTAAATCATAGGCAGCATTCCTTAGATTCTGCTTGCTAGGAAGGGCCTATCCAAACTTGCAGCTTCCCAAATGCATTCTGTAGACCTGATTCAGCAGGATGTTTCCCTTTTAACAACCAAATCAGGAAAATGAAAATCTATCCCAATTGCACTTCATTCAATTTCTTTCATCAAAGAACATACATATATCACTTGTTAAAGAAAAGAGCCAGGGAATATTAACTCAAGGAAGGGCAATAAAAGGAAATGGGCCTGAGGTAATTAAACTGGGACTTGCTGTGTAAATAAATGTCAGACCAGTCTTGTTATAGAGCAGGAATAACTTGGACTCAGGCAAAAAGTAATGGCCAAATAATGTTGATGGAAAACTCTTGTAGGGCTCTGGGGAAGAATGAGAAAGCAGAACAGGAAATGTTTATGTAGATAAAAGAAGCCTGTGAAAGCATGGGGGCAGGGATTGTAGGAATTTCAGCCTGTTTGCCATCAAGTGGAATTGTAATTAGGAAACATGAAAGAGTCCAGAGGATAGAATGTAAAACTGCAAATTCTGAAGCTCTATGGTGCAACCCAAAACAGCAATAGTTTGAAAAACTGAATTTTCAAGGTTTCACATTTATCTCTCCAGAAGTCTGTATAACCCAGTTCTGGAATAGCCAATTTGTTGATCTTCATAGAATAGAATAGAATTCCTTATTGGCCAAGTGTGATTTGTTGTAGCGCGGGAATAACGAGAGGTACAAGCAAGCAAGTGACAACAGCTCTTTAATTCAGGGTGAGACTTCAGCAAAGAAACACAGGCAACAGCCCTTCTTATATACAGTTCAGAAATAAGCGTTAACCAATCCCAAGCATTCTAGCATTTGAATTTCCCGCATAAAATAAATACATACATATGCCCCTCCATTCCCAGAAGGCACTTATCCTATCTATTTACATATTTACATACAAAATCACGCAGGTGACCAGGGCGTGACTTCACTCTGGTTGACCTGCGCAGTTCAGTTGTTGGTGAGGCGTCGAGCTGGTCAGAGGGATCTCCTGTCTCTCCTGGCTCCGCCAATGGAACCTCCTGGATTTCTCCAGAGGCATGACCATCCCTGGCTGAGAATGTCAACTCGTCAGGGCTGCGCTGGAGCCCAGGCTTATCCGATAAGTAATCCGGTCTATTCGGGCTTGAGATAGCTGTTTCGGGGAAACTTTGGAAGTTAGGTTTGACAATCTCAGGACTTTCACAGGCTTCACAATTCAAACGTTTACGCAATTGATCTATATGCCTTCTCCAAATTTTACCCTGCCCTATGTGTAAGATTTCGGACCGGTGATTCCAACAATAATTCCCCCTATCCACAGTGGACCGCTAGCATAATTCCTAGCGAATACCAGGGTCCCAATTTGGAATTGTCTTAATCCTCCCTCTTCTCCCTTGAAGTTCTCTTGGGAATAGTTCGGATGTAAGCGATCAAGAGTATACCTAAGCTTCCGACCCATTAAAAGTTCTGCTGGACTGCGCCCTGTGGCAGTGCACAGGGTTGCATGCTGTATTGCTAGGAATTGATCAATCCTGGCTTGCCAGTCCCCCGCATTGAATCGGGAAAGGGCTTCTTTAGTCGTTCGTATGAATCTCTCTGCAAGGCCATTAGAAGCTGGATGGAATGGGGCAGATAATATGTGCCTAATTCCTAACTCGGCCAGGTAGCTTTCAAACCAAGTCACCATGAATTGGGGCCCGTTGTCTGATACCAGGGTGTCTGGTAACCCATGGGTAGCGAATAGCTTCCTGAGGACCTTGATTACCGCCTCGGAAGTGGTTGATGTCATTAAGGCTATTTCCAGCCATTTGGAAAAGGCGTCGACAATTATTAGAAAATTCTGGCCATGGAAAGGCCCTGAAAAATCAATATGAATCATCCCCCATGGTCTCTTAGGTTTTTCCCACTCTCTAACGGGAGCTACAGGGGGATCCGGGCAGGACTCTTGGCAAGGCCTGCATTTCCCTACCCACTCAGTGACATCTTGGTCGAGTTGTGGCCACCACACATAACTCCGAGCCAAACTCTTCATTCTGACTATACCAGGGTGCCCCTCATGTAGCAATTCCAACACCCGATGCCTTAACCGTGAGGGGATAACCACCCTATCGCCCCACAATAAACAGCCCCCCAGCATAGACAACTCATTCTTCTTGTTAAAGAACACTTGAAAATCCCCACTGTCCACCTTAGTTGGCCAACGCCTCATGACCCAGCCCATAACAGTTGTAAAACAGTGTCTTTGGCAGATGCCCTTGCCACCTCGCCAGACGAGAGGGGCCCCAGGGATACATCGATCAACAATACAGGGGCTTCCGGAGTTGGGTTTTCCAACAGATCGGACAAGGGGCATCGGCTGAGGGCGTCAGCATGGCCTAGAGTCCGGCCCGGTCAGTGGATTAATCTATATGAATAAGCGGCCAGGAAAATAGACCTGGTCATCTGGGGGAAGAGAGCGGCCAGGGTTGGTTTGTCGCCAGCCAAAAGTCCCAACAATGGCTGATGGTCCGTTATAAGTTCAAAAGTCTGGCCAAACAAATATTCGTGAAATTTTTTGAGCCCTGCCACAGCCGCTAAAGCTTCCCTGTCCATCTGGCTGTAATTTCGTTCTGCACTGGACAGGGTGCAAGAGTAATATGCAATGGGCGCCTCTAACCCATTTGGTAGTCTATGGCTCAACACAGCGTCCACTCCAAAAGGGGACACATCGCAGACAAGCACAAGCAGCAATTCCAAGTTGTATTGGATAAGAAAACTGTCTTCTGACAAAGGTTTCTTGACAGCCTTAAACGCGGCTGCTTCAGTCTTGCCCCAAACCCAAGAACATTTTTTCCTAGCATTCTGTGTAATGGTTCCACAATGGTGGCCTTGTCTCTGAGGAACATGGTATAAAAGTTCAGAAGTCCCAGGAATGCCTGTAATTTGGCCTTCGACTTTGGTGTGGGTGCATTCTGGATGGCCCTTGCTTTGCTCTCTGTGGGGTGAATACCTGTGCCGTCAATTCGGTAGCCTAGAAATTCTATGGACGGTACCGCAATTTTACATTTGGACTTTTTGAGCTTCTCTAAATCTCATGAGCACTAGCCTAACTCTTTCTCCAAGCTGAGCCTCATTCTGGCCACTAATGAGGACATCGTCAAAATAGGGTACAACCCCCGGGAGTCCTTGTAGGAGACGCTCCATAGTGCTTTGGAAGAGCCCTGGTGCAATGCTAACCCCAAACTGCAGTCTAGTGCATTTGAACGCACCTCTGTGCGTTACTATAATTTGTGATTCTGCCGTAACGTCATCTACCGGCAGCTGCTGGTATGCCTGTGCAAGGTCTAACTTAGTGAATATCTTGCCAGGGCCCAGGGAATGAAGCAAATGATGGACGATAGGGACTGGGTACGCGCTTTGTTGGAGCGCCTTATTGATTGTGCATTTATAATCAGCGCAGATTCTGATTGATCCATCTGACTTGACTGGCATGACTATTGGGGTTTCCCACTTAGCGTGATCTACAGGAACTAGCACCCCTTGTTTGATCAGTTTGTCAAGTTCTGCGTCTATTTTTGGTTTTAGGGCAAATGGTACTCGTCTTGCCTTTAACCTAATCTGGGCTACATTAGGGTCTAGATTAAAAGAAATAGGGGTCCCCACGTACTTGCTTAGCGTCTCTTCAAAAACGTCCTGGAACTCATGCAGGAGGCTGTCCTTTAGAGACGGTCCGCCGAGGCTGTGGACACCCGTGAAGCCCATGTCAAGGGCTCGAAACCAAGCTAGGCCCAGGAGGCTTGGTAGCGGCTTGCTGACAATTGTCAGGGGAACTCGCCATAGGTGACCCGGAATGTGCCCACGCCTTCTAGGGGAACTCTGTTTCCTTGGTAGTCGAGGAGCTGAACTCGTTGCCGTGAGAGTTGGTTTCTCTGGAACTCCGGTAGTAGTGATTTAAGCGTTGCCCAGGACATGATTGACATGGCAGACCCGGTGTCGATTTTGATGTCGCATGGTCTTCCTTCAATTTCTACTCTCGTGTAGACCTTTTCCTTTACAGATGTGCTGGGTTGGCCGATTCTCGTGCTGTAGGTGTCTTGCTTTTGATTCTCGCACCGTTTTCTTGCACCGCCATCTCTGGTTGGCTGATTTGAACATGTCGGTTCTGGTTGGTCGTGATGGTTACGTGACTTGTTATTTTGAGGGAATTGAGCTCTACAGACTCTAGCCAAATGGCCTTTTTTTTCACAACGCCTGCAAATGGCGTCTCTGTATTTACAAGACTGTCTCTGTATTTACAAGACTGTCTCTCCTGAGCTTCACCGCAACTCGAGCAGTTTTCTCGGCGACGACTTTGCTCGCCCTTCTTTTTGTCAGTGTGGAAGACGTCCTCGTCCGACCCTTCCTCCGTACTGGTCCGCGCCTCCTCTCTATGCACAGGCGTTGACTTTGGGTCGTCTTTGCCCGACTGTGGACATTGTAGCACTTCGGAAGCCTTGGTGGATGCTTTGTGCGCTCTAGCTTCATCTAGCGCGCCGGCTAATGTCAAATCTGGCTTCACAAGCAAGCGCCTCTGTAATCGAGTGTCTCTCACACCACAAATCAACTTTTCGAGGAGTGCGTCTAGGTCCTGGTAGTCGCAATGCGTTGTGGCTTTTCGAAGGGCAGCCACATATGCACTGACCAGTTCTCCTTCTCTTTGTACTCGTTGCCAGAGCTCGTAGCATTGTACAAACTTCGAAGGAACGGGAGCATAGTGTGCTCTCAGGTTTGCTTGCAGGATGTCCCAGGGGACCGTCTGAACCGGAGTTGGTTCGCAGAGAGATTCAGCCATCTCGAAAATGTCTGGCCCGCAGTGGCTCAGGAAGAGAGCTCTTTTTCGGTTCGCTGAGAGCCCTTGCATCTTGCTTGCTTCCAGGGAACACTCAAACCTGGTCAAATACGACCCCCACTTCTCTTGGATTGGGTCGAAGGGTTTTGGCGGGACGTAGGCAGACATTGCAGTATGTCTCCGTAGTTCGCTTGTCACCCTGGCTGAAACTCAAAGCTCTTTTTGATTTGCTTCTTGTGGCCTCAATCCCACCTTTGTCGCCAATGTTGTAGTGCGGGAATAACGAGAGGTACAAGCAAGCAAGTGACAACAGCTCTTTAATTCAGGGTGAGACTTCAGCAAAGAAACACAGGCAACAGCCCTTCTTATATACAGTTCAGAAATAACCGTTAACCAATCCCAAGCATTCTAGCATTTGAATTTCCCGCATAAAATAGATACATACATAACATGATTGGACATACAAGGAATCTTTTGGGTCATACTCCACAACTAATCTGTTTTCTGAGGCCTAGTGGAAATAGCTAAATAAGGTTGATTGGCTTTACATAATTGGGAAATTTCTGAACTTAGTTGGTTTTTTTAGCAATAGCAAAGGAGAGAAACGAACTGTAGAACTGAATACTTATCACCTGTTTGTGAAATTTCCTAATTTTTTTTTGATGGGCACCAAAATGGATAGCGTTTAATTTTGTTGCCAAATTCCAGTAGCTACTCTTCATAGATTGTGGATACAGAAGTTAATTATATTTTCCAAAACTAAATCAAAGTATTTGCTGTTTGCATAATAAGAGGTATCTCTCTTATCTTGCCATTTCAAGATTTTGCACGGTCTTATTATTGAGGATGGTTTAAACAAAGAGTTCTTGAAAGCTCTTTGTACCCTGAAGGGCATTAAAATGAGAAATGGATAGCTACATAAATGCATGTAATGATCCAAATGGGGCACAAAACAATGATTTCACATATACACTAGTTAAAGATGATTCAGTTATTATCAGACCACAAAAAACATTTCAGGAATATAGCAGGAATGCTGTTCAGCAGGTTCTGACAAGAGAACCAGTAGTGGAAATTTTGAATAGTTCAGAGAACTGGCAAATACCACCTCTGGCTGGCCTCAAAGTGGGGTGGGAATGGAGATTTTGCAATATCCTTCCCCCAGGAGTGGGGAGGGAATAGGGATTTTGCAGTATCCTTTCCCTGGAGTGGGGTGGGAATGGAGATTTTGCAGTATCCTTCTCCTACCACACCCACCAAGCCATGTCCACCAAGCCACACCACGCCCATCAAGCCATGCCCACAGAATTGGTAGTAAAAAAATTTGAATTCCACCACTGGATTATAGTGTATTGCACCATCAAAAGTTCATTCATATCTTCTGTGAAAGAGAAAATTATTATGAGAACAAATTATCAGAAGACTAGAAAATATAAAGTCTGTTATTTAAATCTATGAAATCAACTTTGTCTAAATCATAATGACAGCCAGATAGATGCTGAGATAATTAATTTCAGTACTGCAGTGCACTCAGTGAGTGCCAAGTAGATTAAACATTCTTCTTATTCCATTGTAAAAAAGCTCTGGGGATAATTACCCTGACAAAGTATTGGAGGAGAGAATAGCACCTGTATTCCTTCTGAACTTTTAGAAAGTTTATTTTATCCTTGAGGCATGATTTTGTCCTGCAGACAGAATTCTTTAAAGGAAAGTTTTAAATGGGAAATCATTAAACACTCCTCTATTCTTCACATCCTTTTCCACTGGCAAGTGTTCCTTCAGTGCCAGGATTTTTTTTTTATTTTTTTTTTTGCAACTGGGTTATTAAGCTACCATAGAATATGTCTGCAGGATAACATGGGCCTCGGCCCTTACTCTTTATTTTATTGCTTTGCAACATCCCAGAAGTTTCCCCGAGCCACTGAGATGCCAAAGGAGTGAGACTCAAGACAAGGCTTGCAAAAAATAACAGCTTTTATTTTTGGCCAAAGCTAAAAAAACCAGGTGAATACTATATCCAAAACATACAAACAAAATGCATGTAAGGAATAGCCACACCTCTGAGAGAGTGGCTCAGAGTATTATATACATTTTACTCAGTGATGGGATTCAAATAATTTAACAACCGGTTCTCTGCCCTAATGCTTTCTGGATGGGTGTGGCCATAGTGGGCATGGCCAGGGGGTATGACAGGCAGCACTCGGCCTCCTGCATCCCCCTGGGAGCAAAAACAGGCCATGAGTGGGGCGCTGTCCCCGGAGCCCCATTTTGGGCCTAGTAGGTCTCCCTGCAACCTCTTGGGAGCAAACATGGGGTGCGTGGGGACTTCTGGAAGGGGTGTGGAGGGGAGGGGTGGGCAGGCCAGCAATTTAATAATTGGTTCGCCTGAACCAGCCTGAACCGGCTGAATCCCACCACTGATTTTATCCTGTTAGAGACAAAGTTTACCTAATCAGAGACAAAGGCTCGTTACCAAGGTGGGTCTTTATCTTCAAAGGTTTCTTTGTTCAGGCCCTTGTCTCTGCCCTCCTTGTCTATGGAACATTCCTATAGCCCTGTGTCAGGGTTTTTTTCCCCTCCTTGGCCAAGTTGTTTATTCAGCAGAATGCTTTCAGGTAACTCCCTGCTGTGGTACTATCTATGAGGCAAGAAATTCCCTATTCTGGTTCCTTTATCTATGGGGCCTGATATTCCTGGGTAACTGTTTCTTCTATATTTCCAAGAATGTGCCTAGCTTTGAAGCCAAGAGCAGATGTAAGACACAGAAATGAGATAACAAACTTTGCAGTAATGCCAATCAGTATCAAAGCTACAATAAGCTAGAATTAGTTCCTAACAACTATTTCTGACAGTATACAATAATATGAGCAGAACCCAATAACAAAGCTTATTTTCTAATAAATGATTTCTAGCAGTATATCATATCAGAAGAAAACAGCAAATATTGATTTGATCACTATGCCTCTTTATTCCCCCTTTTTATTTTTGGACAGGATGCTTCCTGACAATGATGAAATAGGGAAGCATATTCTTTGGGGATGATGTTAAGAACCATGATATTACCTGGCTTACCAAGGGTGGTAGAGGTCACCGAGGAGGCGATGCCAGTCATCCCAGTGACTGGAGATGTAACCATAAACTGGATTAGAGGGATGAAACAGGGGAGGAGAAGGAGACCTCCAAAGATTAAGAACACTATAAACCCAATCCTTTTCCAGTCAGAGAAGATACTACCAAACCAATTGAAGTCAACTGTCCCAGCCCAAGTCTGCACTGGGACCTGGGCAATTTTTCCCATCCTGGCAGCAATCTCGTCTATAAGTTTTCCTGGACCATCTATCTGCAAACAACAATTTGTGAGATAATATTTTCCACACACACCTGCTTCTGTTGCTAACAAAAGGTGTAAAGTAAGTCTATTCTGATAAAGTGCTGTTTTAAACTGAGTCTGCTATTTAGCCATTAAAATTAAAGCAATAGCAGGTTTAATAGTTATTATTTCAAGCAGAGGCTGTAACCTTATAAGTCTATTCAACATATAAATGGGAGTTCTATAACCACACATTCCATCTTCTGGCCAGGTGGCTGGTCCGTATACCTGAATTCTAGAGGCCACTCATTGTAGATCTGTGGCCTGCTTCCACATAAACAGGTACACCCAGTGTGTCACCTTGTTGCATGGACAAAGGAGAAAAAAAAATACACATGCTCCATACCAATAGTTAAGCAATTGCACACAGGCAAACTTTCCACATATCCAATATAAGCCATCTGTAGCATGCCAGATAAAAATTTCATTACCCCAGGGGTGAAATCCAAAATTTTTCCCTACTGGTTCTGTGGGCATGGCTTGATGGGTGTGGCAGGGGAAGGACATTGCAAAATCACCATTCCCACTCAACTCCAGGTGAAGGATACTTCAAAATCTCCATTCCCACCCCACTCTGGGGCCAGCCAGAGGTGGTATTTCCTGGTTCTCTGAACTACTCAAAATTTCCACTACCGGTTCTCCAGAACCTGTTAGAACCTGCTGGATTTCACCCCTGCATTACCTATATCCATCCATAATCCATTCAGTCTAGGTGCATTTTCAAATGGGTTACTAGGTTGTGTCAGGTTAAATCCAGACTAAAAGGTTACATTAAGCAAAGAAAAGACCCTTGCTTGTAATATATGGTTTTTCAGATTGCATTATATTCTCCTCCTATTAGTTCTACCCACAAGAAAATTATAACCATTGCATTAAATCAAAACATCCTATATCTTCAGGGATTATGATGTCACTGTCTACTAGGACTACTATGTTCAAGGCAGGTTGATCAAATTAAATGCCCGAATTCTTACACATTTAATCTACTCCGTCTTCCACTATTACTATATCATAAGGTTCATGAAAAGCTCATACTGGTCCACAATCACAATAATGGTAACAAAAACTTTCAGTGAAACAATTACAGTCGCAAAACCAACATGTATTGTAGGGTGCAAAGTTCCACAGCTTCTTTTGGAATCTTCAGATGGAATAACAGAGGCTACCCCTCAGGCAGAAAAAATAAATAAGTTGGTACTCCTGCAATGAGAAAAATCACAAACAAAACCTACTCATATCACAATGATCACAACAGTTTTTGGTAATGTTTACTCTCAGCAGGTCTACTCCAAGAACCACTTTCTATTCTTTAAGTTCGTCAACTGGTCCTTTTACACATGTTTAGTGAATCCACCCTTTGTCATTTGTCCAGACTGCTGTTTCAGTGGTCAACAGGAGTTGGTAGGACCGGGCTTGGAAAAGTTTATCCTCACATCAGCTTTTATCAGGACCCAATCACCAAGCTGGAACTTATGGATAGCAAATTTGAGAGACAGGGTTTGAGCTAGTAGTCCATTGTTTGTGAGGCAAGATAAAGAAGAGAGGCCAAATATACAGTTCTTTACAAAAATATCTTTATTTTCATATTGTGGAATTTCCAAGTGTGGTAATCCAAACATTATTTCATAAAGTAAAATATCCCTTTTGGGCAGGTTGAATTCTGAGCAAGGCCAAGAGTAAACATTCAGTCCATGGCATAGATGAATTTGCATTCCACAAACGATAGCACTTTTGCAGTAAAATGAGTCCATTGGTTGGTGTCTTTAGCTTCTACTATCCCATATGTTGATATTATCTGTTTCAATATAAGTTTTGGTGACTACTGCTGCAGTGGCTCTCATGCCTGGATAAGGCTCAACCATCCAATCAAGTGATCCACTATCACCAATAAATATTTAACTCTCCCCACTTGAGGCAGTTTAATAAAATCAATTTGAATGCATTGAAATGGTCTCATGCTAAATGTTGCCCTCCCTTTTCTTTATGTGTACGACTTGTTTATTAACTCTTTTTCATACTATACAATGGTCACATATTTGTTTAGTTACTGTATACAATCCACAGCATCCAGAAACTTCCAAAAACAAATAACATCATACCTTAGCCCCTCAACGAGTACTCTGATGTAGTACTTTCAAAATCAACATTTGCCTTTCATCAGGCAATAGCCATTTCCATTTGCTTTCACTTTCTCTAACTTCTTCTGCTCACTTTCATTAAACATTCAATTCCTTCTACCGCTGCTATCCCGGCTTCCAAGTCAGCTAAATTATTGCTTCAAGCTTCAAAAGAATTCAAAGCTTGATTTAAGGCATACAATTCACAAGTCTGTGCAGATCAACTTAAAGATAACTTTCTAGCTTCTATCAAAAGCCCTTCTCTTTCTTCTACTAGTTTCTCTTCTCATCTATAAACAAATTAATCCTTCTCCCAAGGGAACATCCATTAAATCAAATCTAACCCTAGGCTATAATACAATTACCCCAACACAATAATATTCAAGATCCGAATCTCCTAAATTTCTTTATCTTTGACAGACAGGTCTAGCATTTTAGACAAAATTGCTATTGGCTGTCTTTTTCCTTCCCACTTCTGGGTTAAAACTCTCAAAGCCATTCCCTTATCTATATAACACTGGGCTCTTCTTCTAGTAGTTTTGCATACAAGTCTTCATTCAAAATAGCGCAATTATCTATTCACATCTATTCACAGCCTACAATATCCAGTTAATCCTAGAAATTTCCTCAACTACTTCAGGTGTTATTTTTCTTACTTCTTTCATTAAGCAAATTTCATGTATTTTATTTCTTTCTACATATTGTAATTTCTAACTCATCCCTGTAACAATCCCTAAAAGAGCAACAACGTGTGCTGCTAACAAACAAATAACAAAAATGCCATAGGATGCAGTACCTTAAGCATTCAAAATGCACATAAAGACATAAAAGAGGGAGGTAAGAAGAACAGCTTCAAAAAAACAAAACAAAAAAAACAAAAAAAACCCCAGGACTTCCGGTTTGACAACACGTTGATACAGACACAGAGGAACGGGTCTCCACATTCGCTGTGCTGAATTATTTCTGTTTGTGGGATCCAGAGGGAGCCTAAACTGCCCTGAAGGGGCGGTGAAGCAAAGAGAAGTGCCCTGTGAGGTCGGGGAGAGTTGCAGCTCTCCTGTCTGGCCTGGAGTTTTTTCTTTCCTCTCAGCCATGGCAAGAAGAAGAAGCCACCTAAAGATGGCCACTACAAAGCTAGGACAAACTGAAAAATAACAGCTAAGACTGGTGCTGTAGAGAAGAAGATGAGCCATGGTGGAACTGTGGGAGAGGATTTTTCTTTTGTCTTAAAATTGAACCCCAAGAAATAACCAGAACTATTTGCCCAGAATTGAGTATTAAAGTGGTGCCTAAGCATTTTGGGACATTTTGAAAAAAAATACCTAACCGAAAATGAAAGCTGTAGGAGAATAAACAACAGAGTATGAAATAAACAGACTCCTAAACTGGGAAGAAACATTACTGGGAAGGTATTTTTAAACATTGTACACACACACACACACACACACACACATTTACTCTGCTTAAATATTTGCTGTATAACCCAAATGACAATGGATTAGTAAACTAGCAAACTGAAATTTAAACTGAGAATGCCACCTGCTGACAAAAGAGGAAACTACAAGGAAGTAATTTAAATAAAGAGACACTTGAACACCATATTAGAGGACTGAATTTGCAAAGAGGATATAAAAGGTTTTTTTGATAACCTCTGGGGACTACTTGAATGGAACTGAGTGTTAACTTATGACACTGAAGAAGGAGAAATGAGTGGAATTGTCCAAGAGATGGATCTACTTTTTCAAAATATAAAAGACATTATGGACAAAGAATTTAAGGACACTATGGAAAAACTGGAAAACTCTATACAAGGGATGATGACTACAGACCAAGACGCCCAGGAAAGGGAGGAGCCAAAAGAAGAAATAAAGAAGGAAGAAGACAAGGAGGAGATTATAACAAAAATAATAATGATCAATGAATTAAACCAGGGGGAAAAGATACTAAGAGTGTGGAAAAATATGTTTGAAATGGAGGCAGGGGCCTCAGTAACAATTTTAGAAAATAGGAAATAGAAGAGAGTAGAGGTGGGAGGAATGATTAGGTGAGACATCCAAGAAATAGATATATATGGAGACTTAAGAGAGGAATGGGGGAGAAAAGTAAAAAAAAAAAAAGCATAGCAATTGAAGTATCAAAGTGGGCAAGAGATGATGGGTAGATGATTTCTTTCTCTTTTTTTCTTTATTGTTGCTTTGACTTGTTTTTCCTTCTACTCTTCTTTATTTAAAGTATAGCAATTAAAGTATAAAGCAGGCAAGAGATGATGGATGGATGATTCCTGTTCTTGGATGCTGTTTTGAATGGTTTTTTCTATCTCTCCCTCTCTATTCTTTTTCTCTTTTTCTCTTTTTGTAGGCAGGTGACATGATTAGAAGTTAGAAAAGGCTTTTTAATATAGAGTGATATGATTAAAAGCTAGAGTAAGAGATAGAAATAAAGGGAATATTAATGTATTACATTTTTATTTGGTAAAATGAAAGTAATAATGAGAAATAGGTGGAATAATTGAATAATGATAGACTGTAACCTAATATAGATATGTATTGTTATGGAAACTCCATAAATTGATTGAATGTAATAATAATGTTTAATCTGATCAGTTTTGTTTGTTCTGGAATGTATGGCACCCAGGTGCCACACTTTTCACACATTGATTTGACATTTTTATAAAAAATAAAAAATAAAACTTTAAAAATAAAACAATCTAAATGAGGCATTTTGGGTCAATGCTTCAAAATAAACTTTAGTGTCAATTCTCTGCTTTTAGTAAAATGTGAGTCAGATTCAGATTCCATTTAGATGAAAGCAAATTATCATTAAATAGGTTAAAAACATTTACAAATGTAAGCAAAATATTTCAAAATTATTTCTTTTATATAGGTTTAATTAAGCATTTTAAACCTCAAAAATTTCCAGAAAGAAAATTGTATTCAGAGCAGAAAATAAAATATATATGCATAGCTTTTATATGCAGATGAAAGAGACCAAATCAGTGAAAGGAAAGGCTGCACGAGCAGGTCACCCATTTGCCCAGCTTTTCTCAGACAGGCTCGGCAGAGGGGTGGGGTGGGGAGAAAAAAATTGGTTAAAATGAGCAGAAAAACCGCATTCCCCCCTTTCCTACTTCTCTCATTCTTCCAAAGCAAAAAGTTGTTGAGTAAGAGAAAGAAAAGTGAACAACCAGCAATGGCAGGAAATTTTTTTTAAAAGACTTTAAAAGAAATCTCACCCTTTTTCTCCACTCAGCATCCTCTCAACAAAATAATTTTCTCTGTTTCTGTCCCACATTCTCCATGGGATCTTTCTCATTTCTTTTCCTTGCAAACACTTGCTATTGCCTTTCCCCTTACTTCACAACAACAACAACAAAAACCTTGCAACTGACTGTTTCTTTATATGAAAGGGAATCAAAGTACATTCACACCAACTTTTACCATCAACTTACTCACACTTGCACTGGAATCAGACCTGCTTATGTAAACCAATTTCACATGCAAAAATCCCATTTCATGCTTTCTCCATGCAAAGCAATCTTTACAATTCTTTTCTGAGAACTTTTTCACAAGCCAACGAGCTCCAATTTCTATTATTAGAGGATCTCATCCTCCCTCCAGGTTTGGAAAGGATTACACACACAGAGAGACACACACACACACACACACAGAGCATTAAACAAAATTTCCAGACCTGGGAATGTTTTCTCCCTTTATATATCCACTTTTTCTTTCCTTGGGCAACCTGTAGCTCATTCTGCAAGCAATGGGAAATCTCAGAGAGTAGTTTCAATCATAAATGTGATTATGGACCCTAACCACTTCCTGTTTCCCATAGCTTCAAGCCCAAACTGAGAAGTTTACTTAATTTGCCGGCTGGCCAAACATATCACAATCACTTCAATCTCATTCAATTCTACATGCTATTATTATAGATGCATAGCCAATAATTTTTAACAGAAATCACATCAAATTGGTCAAGTCAAATTATCTGAGTCTTCTCATTTAGACAGGATTTACTCTTTTATTACCTGCTAAACCCCAGATGGGAAGAACAATGAACCTTTTCTTCTTTACTCTTAGTTCTTTCAGAGTTTTCTGGCTCTTTTAAGCATAGTAAATTCTAAAGATCTTTCTAACATTGCAGTATTTCTCTTTTTCTTCTACTGGGTCTTCCTACCATACATGACAGCATAAATTAACCATATCTTCTTTAGAAGAAGTAGAAGGAAAAAACTTTTTTCCTTTCACATGGCTCTAGCGATCCAAGCTCTGACGATCTGCTAATCAGGCAACTCAGCTGGGATCGCCAGAGCCATGTAAAAGGAAAAAAGTTTTCCCCCTCCAGCTTGCTTACCTTAGTTGCTAGTCGCAATGCTTGCCTTGCTTCGTTTGCCTGAATCCATTCCATCAGCAAGCCACTCCCTGCCTGCAATCAAGCAGGCAGGGAGTTGTGGACTTCAACTCCCAGAATTCCTCAGCCAGAAAAACAAAGCTGGCTGAGGAATTCTGGGAGTTGAAGTCTACAAGTCTTAAAGTTGCCAAGGTTGGAGACCCCTGTTCTAGTGGGTAAGTTTTTTTCCCCTTTGGGATCTTTAAAAAAAAAATAGTTAATTGGGGTTTTTTTTTAGTTGTTCTTTTTTAGGCCTAGCCATTTAAAGTTTAGGAAGTTTTAAATTAGGCTTTCATATAAAAATAAAATAATATAAAATAAAATAATATTTGTGCAGCTTTCTGAGATTTAGTGTGTTTTTGTAGTGTTTCACTCTAACTACACAAACACACAAAATCTCACAAAGCTGTATGTGGAATTTTGTGTGTGTAAAGTATGAAAGCTGTTTTTTTGGGCTTTTTGTGGCTGTGTGAGGTTCCTGCTTGTTGCAGGGGCCATTTTGGGTCTAGCACAGCTGCTTTTACATTGTGGGTGAGCCAGTTGTGTTGTGTTTTGTGTGTGCGTAAAGTTGTGTGTGCGTAAAGTTGTTTTTTTGGGCTTTTTGTGGCTGTGTGAGGTTCCTGCTTGTTGCAGGGGCCATTTTGGGTCTAGCACAGCTGCTTTTACATTGTGGGTGAGCCAGTTGATGTTTTTTAATTTTTATTTGGTGTGCGTTGAAAGAGGGGTAGTCTTATACAGCGAGTATAGCCCAAACCCTATATTTTAACAGGAAAATTCGGGGGTCATCTTATATGCCGGAAAATACGGTATATAATTAATATAGTAATATATTCAAAGATATTGACAGACTTGAACAATGGGCCTTTCTGACAACATGAAATTTAATACAGAGAAAAGCAAGGTTTTACACTTAGGCAGGAAAAAACAAAGATACAAGTACAAATTAGGCGAAACCTGCTTCAAAAACAGTAACTGTGAGAGAGACCTTGGAATATGAGTGAGCAGTGGGCTCACCACCAAAAAAGCTAATACAATCCTGGGTTGTATAAACAGCGGCATAGAATCAAAATCACGTTAATCCTTAATAAGACCAAATCTGGAATACTGCATTCAGTTTTGGTCACAATACAAAAAAGATGTTGAGACTTTGGAAAAAGTGTAGAGAAAAGCAACTAAGATGATTAAAGACCAGGAGTAGAATGGTTGCAGGATTTGGGTATGGATAGTTTAGAGAAAAGAAGGACTAGAGGTGATATGAAAGCAGTATTCCAATATTTGAGGGGCTATGCAAAGAAGAGGGAGTCAATTTATTTCCCATAGCACCAAAAGGCAAGACAAGAAATAATCTATGGAAATTAATCAAGGAGAGAAGCAACCTAGAATTAAGGAGAAACTTCCTAACAGTGAGGACAATTAACTAGTGGAACAGCTTGCCTTCAGAAGTTGTGGATGTTTCATCACTAGAGGTTTTGAAGAAAAGACTGGCCAGCAACCTATCTGAAATGGTATAGGGCAGTGATGGCGAACCTTTTTCCTCGGGTGCTGAAAGCATGTGCGAGCACACGATAGCACATGCAGACATGCTCACACCCATAATGCCCTCCACATGCCCCGCCCCCTGCGCATGCACGCACAACCTCCCCTCACTGCCCCAACCCTGCGCAATCCCCCCGCTCTCCCATGCATGTGTGCACAACCCCCTGCACCCCGTTTTGGGCCTAGCAGGCCTCCCTGAAGCCTCCGAAAGCTGGAAACGGCCCATTTGTAGACTTCCGGTAGGCCCGTTTTTTGCTCTCCCCAGGCTCCAGAAGCTTTCTTGGAGCCTGGGGAGGGCAAAAATGCCCCCCCACTTGCCGGAGGCCATCTGGAGGCCGAAAACACTCTCCCAGAGCCTCTGTGCGAGCCCTGTACTTACCTGGCATCCAAAACGGGCCACGTGGAGATTCCTGGGAGGGGAGGGGTGATGTGAGTGGGGCCAGCTGAAAATCAGGTGGCTGGCGCATGCATGCATGCTGGAGCTGAGCTAGGGCAACAGCTCACATGCTCACAGGTATGGCTCCACATGCCACCTGTGGCATGCATGCCGTAGGTTCACCATCATGGGTATAAGGTTTTCTGCTTAGCAGGGGGTTGGACTGGAAGACCTTCAAGGTTCCTTCCAGCTCTGTTTTGATTATTATTTTTAACAGTTTATTTATACATTTTCATTTAACATAAATGAAAGCACATAAAAAGTGCTTTGTGAACAGTGTATTGTCTGAGTCAATTTGCTTACATAATAATACTTTCCCTGCTCCTAATTTCTACCTCTATTATACAACCATTTATAAAATAAGCCCCAAGTTCAAAAATACTTGTTTTTCTTTTCTTTTCATCATTTTTTCTAACCATGTATGTATTTTTGTCCAATATTTCTTTGCTTTCATACATGTCCCTATGTGATAGTACGTGCCCGGTGTCTGATTACATTTCCAGCATTTGGTGGACATGTTTTTAAACATCTTTGCTAGTCTCGCTGGTGGCAAGTGCCACCTATAAAACATTATTCCCTATTTTCAGAGTAATCCTAGGGGATATGTAGGACAAAAGACAAACATATTCAGGACCAGAGTTCCAAGCAAGAAGTTCAAGCTTGGTACTCAGCCCAATATTTATACTTCTGGTGTACAATGGTTCAAAATAGAGGACAGAATTGGTTTTAAATTGAAACAACTATGTAATTCAAACAAGAATGGAGCTTCCTATGTTGCTGAACTCTAATTCCAACCTTGCTGCAGAGTTTGTCTCCCAGTTGGTATCCGGATAGTTAAAAGTCTCTCATTACTACTACTCTGATATGCTACCTGCATACATTTGTTAACTGGTTGGTAAAGAGTTCATCTATTTCTTCTGCTTGGTTGGGTGGCCTGTAATATACATCTATGACAAATGTCAAAAGTGACAATGTTACTTTCCCCCACCCACTTTTATGTTGAACCATATACATTCTGGAGAGGTTTTATCTTTGATCATATCATGATTTTCTGTAGATATGTAGTGATATCTTACATATATCTCCTCTTTTTGTTGATCTGTTTCTTTTGAACAATTTGTATCCATCCATTAGTACATTCCAATCATGGGTTCATTCCACCAGGTTTCTATAATGGCAACTATGACATACCTACCCTCTTTACTATTGCTTCTAATTCACCTTGTTTTTTGCCAAGCTTTGAACATTTGTGTATAAACATTTAAGTCCTTTATGCCTGCCCATGGGTATGTTTCTTGCATCTCCTAATTTTTAAGTTTTTTTTTCATTCCTCCCTACCTCATTATTTGATTTTTCTTGGGATTTATGATTGACTTTGTGTTCTAGATATTCTAAAGATTTGTCACTCTCCCCCTTCATTTATAGTTTAAAGCCCTTGTGATGAGTTGGGGCAGTTTTTGGAGTATATTTTTCTGTTTTCATGAGGTGCAGCCAATCCCTTACTAAAAGTCCTTCCTGAAGATAATGCAGTCCATGATCCAGGAAACCAGTGTCTTATTGGCGACACCAATCCTTTAACCAGTGGTTTATTTCTAGAATTTTTTTTCCCTCAACGGGTGTTGTCCTTTCGTTGGGAGTATTGATGAAAACACTACTTGTGCTCCTAGCTCCTTAACTTTGTTCCCTAGTTGCTTATAATCTCTCAATATTGTACTCAGGTTCTTTGTTGTGTCATTCATCTCAATGCGAAAGAGGAGGAAAGGGTAGTAATCTGTGGCCCTAATTATTTTGGTTAGGTTCACAGCCACATCTTTGATTTTTGATCAAGGAGACTCCCTAGTTTGTATGTCTAGTCTGCAGATGGATGGTTCTGTTCCCTTGAGAATAGAATTTCCTATCACCAACACTCACTTTCCTTTTTTAGAGGGTGCAGTTTGGGGTGTTTTTCTGTTTATCTCAGGTGATTTTGTTGATGTAACTTTTTAAGGGATATTTGTTGATGTTTTTTTTCTTGGTGTTTGCATGTTTTCTTTGAGGGAGAGGTTGTGGATCTGAGTATTTTCATCTACGGGGAGAAATTTGTTGCTTAGTTTTAATGGGCTGCTTCTAATTGGGTTAGATTGAGCAGCAGAGGTTTTTTAGATGTGTGCTGCTTCTTTCTTTGATTATT
This sequence comes from Arizona elegans, assembly GCA_022577455.1. NCBI lineage: Eukaryota > Metazoa > Chordata > Lepidosauria > Squamata > Colubridae > Arizona > Arizona elegans. The sequence goes on along the minus strand of JAKOOJ010000004.1, from coordinate 77,596,694 downwards.
GTGTTTCCTTCTATGTGTGACATACCTCCATTTGTCTTCCTCCAAGGGTTTGTCAGCAGGCTCAAATCCTGTGGGAGTTGTTTGTTCATTATTTGGTTCAATTTGGGCAAAGCTTTCTTGTGTAGGTTGGAGTTTGGCTAGCACTGCCTCTAGATCCATTACTTTTTCCTCTAGTAATTCACATAGCTTATATTTAATACATGTGTAATTTGAGTGTTCTTTGGGCATAAGCACATACATGGAATATATATTGCATACCACAATATATGTAAGCAAGTTAAATAAGTCACCTGTTCCATGACCTGTTTGTTTCTTTTTGCTGCTTCTTTTAAGGGTAGAAAGTTTTGTATCTTTTTAAAATCATTTTTTTCTGCCTTTTTGTGCTTATTTTTCAACCTCGTTATTTATTTAATTTGCTTACTATTATGTTAGTTTTATTTATTCTTTTCTTCTCTTTGTTTTTAAAAAGTTTTTGAGCTCCAGTTCCCCATCTTATTATTTAAGATTTGTCTTATTTGATCTTTATTAATCCTATTCTTCTTTGATTTCTAATTTTCCACTCTTGTCATTATTTGCCTATTTATTTATCTTTTATTTTCTGTCCTATATTTATTTTTAATCTCTACAGGGTCTTTCCTCCCTGCCTGTTGGAACCTCAGGCTTAATTTGTTGCCTTCACTTCTGTGTTCGCAGCTCCAACTGTTGTTTTCTCTGCCAGCTCCATTCTGTCTTTTGGTGCTTGGGCCTTTTCAGCCTCTGGTCAGCTCTCTCGGCCTGCTGTTCAGCTTTCCAATAGGCTCAACTACGCTGTCTGGTCTGCTCCACTCAGCCCTCCACTCACCTATACCGTCGCTTTCTCCGTTGCTCTCTGTGCTGCTCTCTGGCTCTAGATCACTGTACTGCCCCTTGCTGCTGCTGGTTCTCTTCCCTCCTGCACTGCCGCTGCTTTTTACTCTGGGCTCCTGTTCCTTGGTCTGTCGTGCCAGGACACTGCTTCCACCAGCAAACAGGACTGCCTGGATGGTCCACAGCAAGCTTGCCTCTCCTCTCCTTGCTCTGCTTTCTCTCACCAGCTCACTTCTTTATTCTCTGTTGGTTGTTGCTCTGCCCTTGATTTGCTGGCCTCTCTACCTCACAGCTGATATTCCTCCTTGCTTCACAGCTGGTCCCACTTGTTCACCTCTTTATTCTCCGCTGATTGCTGCCTGCAGTTGGTTTGCCTCTCTGCTTACCTCACTTCAATGGGCCTCTAGTCTCTTGGGCAGGCCTCAGGCACAGCTGACATTCTCTCAGGTCTCTCAGGTGCAGCTGGGCTTCTCTTTCTCTTAATTTCTCCAATCTTCCTCTCCTTTTCCTTTCTCCAGTCTTTTTTCTTTTTCTATGACTTATCTTTCCCTCTTCACCTCTCCTCCTACAGTTTCACCTTAGTTAAATAACAACTGTTCTCCCCGCGATGTAACAATGGTTCCTTTGTTGTCACCATCTTGGGATCATTGGTTTGTACTTTCTCTCCCCCATGCTTCAGTAACTTCATAAGCACCTCATAAAGAAACAACATGGGCTTAAATATCTTAATAAAACAATAGAAGAATGAATTCAAATTTCAACCTTATATTTAAGGAACAAAAGGAGATTATTTGCCTATCTATTGTAACAGGTAGTTTTCTCTAGTTTCTCAGGCAGAGATCCTACTAGCTGTCAAAAATGACTTTGGAACCGATGCTTAGAGTTAGGGCAGATGCTCAAGGCACTAGTCTATGGTCCTCCACTTCAAGCTACAGGGTATCCTTCCCCATTTGGCATTTTCCTGATGTATTGAGCTGTATTACACCTCCCTGATTTTTTGCAGTGGGAATCCAACGCATCAAAGGCGGTTTCTGAAAACCCGCTAAGTGTCCTTGGACAAATTATGCCCAAATAGAAAATGACGTTTTCTCTCCTATAGTTTTGCTTGCTGGTTGCTTTTTCTCCTTTTCCGCTGTTTTTCATTTCGTTGTTGCCTCTTATTGGCTACAGCCGTCTTCTGGCTTCCGCAGCTCCAAATTCACGAGGCATAGCAGAACACAACAATACTGGAAAGCTTCATTTCCCAAGCGCTTTCTTTGTCCCTAGGGGACTCGAACCACACAAGCAGAAACCACAGCCTCTCGCTGTTTTGCCTTCGTCTATCCAGGCGCGGCTGCCACCTCTGCCCCACAGTGCCCCCTGGTGTCCACGCGATAGAGCAGCAACCACCACCGCCTCCGCCGCTGCCGTGCTGAGCTCTGGCCAGGCGGGGCGGTTGGTTGTTTTTCCGGACTCCATTTTAGGCTCGCTGTGGGCTGGGAAGGCTGTTGGATGAACGGCTGTTTGCGGGGCAGCGGCGGGCTACGTCAAGGCCGGGTCCGGGCTCTGGCCTTGTTGCGCATGGCCACTGTATGACGCTACCCTTCTGCCTCTTGGGGCCTGGGCCGTGCTGAGCTGAGAAGGAAACAGTAGCTCTCAGCGGACAGAAATGGGCGTTTCTGGAAGGTGCTTCTCTGATTCTTGCTGCTCCTAAGCCTGATTGCACGTAGGGGCGCCTAGACAACCGCCGGCCCCGATGGAGACTCCTGTAGCGGGGGCGCCCGTCATACTCATTATCAAAGCGCCCAACCAGAAGTACACGGATCAGACCATCAGCTGCTTCCAGGACTGGACTGTCGGGAGACTGAAATGCCACCTCTCCAAGGTGTACCCCAGTAAGCCGGTGAGCCCCTCTTTTAGCTCCTCCTCCTCCTGAATCCCCGGACGGAACAGAGCAGCCGGTGGGATTCAGGAGATGCTGACCGAGAAAAGCTGCTGCGTGGAAGCAGGACGCTTTATTTTTTGCTTTTGGGCTTGCTTTAGTTATGCGTTTGAAAGGAGTATGGTGTTCTAAAATGGAGTTTTTCACACCATCTCTGTATTTGAGCAAGCTTTCTTTGCTACATTTCAGGGTTTTAAGTTATAAAATAGTCAGAAATAAAAGATAGCATTCCTACTGGTATCCTATGGGACCTCAATGCCATTTTTAAGTTATCTGGTCTCCCTGCTGTTTTCCAAGCAATGATGTGAGACGTTGGCGTAGTGCTAACAACTAGGCCTTCCTCCCCCCCCCCCCCATTCCCCAAACCAAAATCTCACTTTTCCAAAGTGTGCTCCAGTAAGATTGTATTTCTTCATTCAGTGTTCAACAGTGGGCTCACTTGTTGCTCATTTTCTCTTCCTTGAGCCCAAGTAGGCACTCCAGATGTTGGTCACTTCTCTTTCTCTTAATTACTAGATTACAGATACTTCAGTTTTAAATGCATATTGTCTCCTAATAGTGCATAGTTTCCATTATTAGGATTTCAAGAAAGCCATTTATATCTAAAAAAATACAAACTAAGTCACACTAAGTTATAAAGAAATAACTACAACTTGACTACTATGTCTGCAGAAACAAATCCATGTTCCAGTAATTGTACAATCTGCAAAATAACCCAAAACTTCTAAATAGTTATGTCTAAAAGTATTTGCTGCAATTAATTCTCTAAATGGTACTGGCTGAGCCACCAAAATCTCCTCTTGTAGCTTGTCATCCTACTTCTCTACATTATTACAAACTTTTTGTTATTTTTCAGTTTGAAAATCTTATTTTGTTATAAAAAGAGCTTTAGCTTGTACAGTGGTGTCATATTGTTACCCTGATTTGTATATGTATATGATTTGAATTTATGCTCAAATCATATACATAATTCCAAGAAGGTGATTATCATAGTTCTAGTTAATTACACTTGTTTTGTTTTGTATTGTTATTATTACTGGCATCATGACCTTTGTTCAGTCATGAACTCATCCATTTTTAGACCACCCGTGTGGTCTTAAAAATATGTTTTTGCTTTCCTGCATTAGAGCTGTGCAGTATTTTGAGATTGGATCTCCAAAAGGATGTCTTAATAAACAGCTCTGCCTCTTTCTGGGATTGCATAACCACTAGTCACATGATCCCAGTAAAAAAAAATCATACTGTTTAAATGTTGTAAGGCACTATGTTTGCACGTATGCTGGTCTGAAATAACTTTTGGAGATTGAATCCAACTACTGCACAATCCTACCTCCACCACCTGCTTTTTTTTGGAAATGGTGAGTAAATAGCCACTTTCTTTCATATTTCTGGGGTGAACACAATTGTCCCACCACTTGTTTTATCTCTTGATTCATTTTATTCAAGATACTATATAACTCAGTCAAATATAAGATGTTCTTGATTTATCTGCAACTGTTCTTTGTATCAACTAGTAGACAATAAGATTGTTGCATTTCTGCTGTAGGCTTTACAAACTGTTTATGTTTTTGCTACATAATTTGTTTTCTAACATTTTAAATAGATGAAAACTGATTTCCAAGACTTCACCTCCACTTTCTTGTAGTTCTATAAGCAGTTCAAAGAAATCATGCCTGCTCTGACAGAGTGTAGTTATATCTTGAAATTATTTATGAAAATGAAGCCTGATTTCTCTCTCCTAGGTTATGTTTGAATTAAAATAATCAATATTTAGTAGTGACAAATATGATTACTGTTTTCTAAAATACACTGTGAATTATTATAACTAACAAGAAGATTGAGAATGGTTTGCTTTAATAGACAGTAAACTAAAGAAAAGTAAAAAAAAAGTTTTTTTGGAGGTGGGTGTTGTAGGTGTGCCTTCAAGTCAGTATTGACTCCTGGCATCTACTAGTTTGTGCAGTTTTCTTGACAAAATTTTTGAAAGTGATTTGCCATTTTCTTGTTCCTTGAGACTGAGAGAGAGTGATTGACCAAATGTCAATCTGAATATCTGTTTAAGACAAGGCTAGAACTTATATTCCTCCAGTTTCCAGCCTGGTACCTTATCATTTTGTACACATTCTTTAATTAGATTTGAGGTACATTGATTCAAAAATTGTTACATTATGATGCACTGTTGGGACTAATCAAAGGTTACAAACTGAGAAGCAGGAGGGTTTTCGTAGTCTATAGATAAACATTTTCCTTTGAGGTATGTTATTTAGAGAGATTCAGTACTGAGTAAGACTAATCAAATATCATTTATTTCAGCAATAAATTTGAATCCCTTATCACATACACACCACTGAATGATAGTGAAACTCACATTTGGAAGTTCTGGATCATATTAATATTCTTCACTAAAGGAGCTATGTATATCAAAATAAAAACATTAGTTTAAAAAAGCATTGGTTAAAAACTGGTTAAAACATAATGATAGTGTTGTGAGACAAAGCAATTAGTTGTGATATTTTATTATATTATTTCCTTCAAATTTAGCAAGACCAATATCTATAACTGACAATACTTAGTCAAGAGATATCATATTTGACAAATAAATTATTTAAATGTATGTTCACTTTATTTATTAAAGCTGTTTGGACAAACTATTCCATGGCTCAAAGTCATAAAAGCATTTTTGTGTATCTGTATTCTCAGTGCGCATGTAGATTGAAGCTATAGACACCAGTGGTGAAATGTAAAATTACTACCTGTTCTGTGGGCGTGGCTTGGTGGGGGGGATAATGTGACTGGGTGGGTGTGGCCAACTTCTTTTTTTTTAACTTTTAAAAACATTTTTTCTACAACCTCTTCGGCCAAAGAGGTTGTAAAAAAATGCTTTTAAAAGCCTCTTATGATCAGGCAACTCATTAGAGGGATCATTAGAGGCTTTTAAAAGCATTTTTTTCCTACAACCTCTTCGGCCGAAGAGGTTGTAGAAAAAATGCTTTTAAAATTAAAAAAAAAGCTTCTGATGATTGCATGGCTCAGCTGGGCATCGCGGGGTGGGGCAGGGATTTTTGCTACCAGTTCTCTGAACCATCTGCCGCCATCGCTACTGGATTGAGTGATCCGGTCCGAATCGGCAGCATTTCACCCCTGATAGACACCATTTACACATATTTCAAATGTTAAATGTAAGATAGTTTAAATTAAACTATTAATCTACAAATATTGTTTGCGGGTCTAATATAATGCTTCTGAAAAGGATTAATTCTTCCTTTGTAACATTTCTTAGTCTACAAAGGATCAGAGATTGGTTTATTCTGGCAGGTTGCTTCCTGATCACCTGCAACTGAAAGATATTCTCAGAAAAGTAAGCTTTATTCAGTTACTATATTTTAAATAAATCTTTTACTTAAATTGCGAATTCTAAATACTGTTAAACTATGTAGAAATTGTTACTAACGTAAAATGGAGCAATTCCAATGTTGTATGATGAACTACAAAATATGCTGACTTTTTTTACAACATGAATTATCTGTTTTAGAAAATTATTACTGTAATAATTACTATTTATTTCTAAGTGTACACCTACATGAGGTTATCTATTTTATATATCATAAATATGAGTGTTAAATTTTCATACTTCCCAACTATTTTATTGCATTGATTAGATCTATTACTGCTCTAATTCTGAACAATTACAGCCTTTTCTAATAATCTCTTACTGTAATTATAGATAAAGAAGAGATTAAAATTGATGACTGTTGCCAACAGCAGTATACATTCAGGAGGAATAGCAGTGATTAATAATGGTTCACTGGGACTGATGGAAGAAGAGAGAACCTGTTGACTGCCTGCTCTCCAGAGTATAGGTGGAGGAGTCAATAGGTGGAGCCAAGGGGACTAATGTTCTACTTATCTTCTCTATTTCACAGATACTAGAACTGTGTTGGTGAACCTATGGCACATGTGCTGGAAGTGGCATACAGAGCCATGTCGCCCGGCATATGTGGCATCGCCCATTCTTCTTCCGGGTTTCCAGGGCACGCATGCGCACCAGCCAGCTAGTCTGCTGGTTACTGGTGCGCATGTGCGTGCAACGATCAGCTGGCCTTAACATCTTAGCACGCGTGCGCACCGGCCATGCCGTCATTGCCCACATGCAGCCCCTGGACTCCACCCTTTGCCAGCCAGGAGTGCTGCCGCCAGTCACTCCCGTCCACCTGGTTGCCTGCCTCCCTCATCACCGCCACCATAAGGAAAGCCCCGAAGTTGCACTGCCTGGGATCCACGTGGGCTGCGGCAGGGGGAGGCCAGGTATGGCTGGATGGATGTTGCCCGGAACTTGAGGCTGGCAGGAGGAGGAACCGCCACTGCCTCTTAGCCAGCGTGAACAGCCTGTTGCCACAGCCTGCCACCATCCTCTCTCCCGTGTCAACTGCTCCTGTTACTGCTAGGGAAGTGGCTGTGTGAGAACTGCCGCCGGGGTATCGGGCTTCCCTGTCTCCCCACCTGAGCAGACTTCTGGCATAGCCCCAGGCCTCCGGAGGGAGGGAAGGAGGGAAGCCCTGGCCTGCTGCTCCTGCCGCCGCCACCCCCTTGCCCCCAGCAAGAACGGTTCTTGTGCTGCCGCTTCTCCGGCAGCACCAGGAGTAGCTGGCGGGGCAGAGAGGGTGGGGGCAGGCTGTGGTGGCAGGCCATTCTCTCCGGGTAAGAGACAGGAGAAGGAGAAGCCACCAGTGGGGAGGCGAGCTGCCCCAGGAGGACCGGAGGAGAGCGCAGCTCCTCACTCATGGAGATCTACCAGGGGGAAGTGGTCGCGGAAAGCAGTAAGAGGTGCGCGAGCCAGGAAGCAGTCATGCTCCCTGGCACGAGAGGGTTCATGCCAGCAAAGGTTTGTGCAACCCTCTCCTGCCAGGGAGCATGACCGCTTCTTGGCTCGTGCACCTCTTACCGCGACCATTTCCTCACCAGTAGATCTCCATGAGTAAGGAGCTGTGCTCTCCTCCAGTCCATTCTTTTTCACATGTTTTTTTGACCCAGAGACTGAAGAACCCACAAGCCTCATTGTATAGGCAAGTAAGCTGAGATATTCCTTGGTATAAATGTGAAAGTGGAGTCATAGTCATAAACAGATCACTAGATTTATTTTTCTTGAACACTCAGGAAAATAAAATAGGGAATTATGATTTACATAAACACACGCACACACATAATCTTTCCTTATTTTCTCCTTTCCTTTTTTCCTTCCTTCCTTCTCTTGCTTTTGCTTACTTGTTCTGTGCTTTCTCTTTCTGATAAGGAAGAGAGTCAGCCAGCCAAAAGAGTACTGTATGTATTGGCCTACCCATTGCAGTGTGTGCTGGGCTATTCTTTGAAAACGAAGACTGGATGGTTAAATACAAATACTATAGCTGGAACGGTCATTATAAACCTGTCTACATTTGGTACTCATTGGCTGAATTAACTAGGTCAAGTTAAGACCTAAAAATTGTATTTGCATAATTTACAAGCTTGGATTTATTTTTTAAATCATAGTTCAATTTGTTCTGGAAATCCAATTTATTTTCTTATAGTCTATACAAATATAGAAAATGGGTTAATTCAGTAATCTGTTCAGTGCATTGTGCAAACACACCTGTACTAATTATATGAACACTTACACTATGATTGGTATTGCTAGACAACATGGATTTAATGTGAAAGTAGACAGCACTAAAAATACTCCCTTTTATTTTAGCAAGATGAATATCATATGGTTCATTTAGTATGTTCTTCACGGACACCCCCAAATTCCCCAAAACCTGATACTATTAGAGAAAGTCATGAGTCTTCAGCATCTAGCAACAGCTTGGTAAGTTATCTTTGTGGGAGATGTAATCATTTAAGTCCTATCAATCAATCAATCAATCAATAAATCCTATTTTAATATATTCATTCCTACTTACAATAGTGATAGTGTGATAGTACTATTGTCAGGAAGGCATTATATCAACTAATTTGGCCAATTTAGAGTATTAGTTTACTGATAAATTAAATGAGGTATAATAAAAGGTTTTTAGATTATATCTTTTAGAACTATGCTTTCTAAAAATCAAAACAAAAATGTGCAAGTATTGTTCCCCATTCTTCCAAGAATATACACAATTTTTGGAGATTTTTAATAGATGATAGCAAATCTCTTACTAAGCATTTACAGATGTCTTGGTTCGAATATAGATAGGCTGACATTCAGATGGCAATTATATTGTGAGTTCTGGATTCATGATGATGTTTTCCAATTCATAATCTGCTTACCTTTTATTCTTGATGGTGCTGGTGGAAAAGAAAAAAACAACAGTGTACTATTTTAGCCAGCAAAATATTCTGTTAATTTTTTAAAAAAACGTGAGATGCATAAAGATGTTCTGGGGCAAGGTATAAAACTGCTATAAGGTATAAAAATTGGATTACTAATAGGAAGAAGCTAATGTCCAGTATAGAATATTAAACTAGTTTTTGTAGTATTTTAAAGAACCAGCACTGAATACTTTAATCTAATTCAAACTATTATCTGCATTTTAAGAGTTCAGAACATTTGGGATCAACATCTCCTTCCCCATCTCAAGAAACTGTATATACAGCTATCATTAATTCTGAAGATGTGCGACATCGCAACCTTGCACAGACACAAAGTAATCAAATGCAAAGCCATCCATTCTCATATATACTGCAGGGGTAAGTAGCATATAAAAGATTTGAATCTTAAAGTTCTATTCAACATTTTATAGTGTAAGCAATATAATTCACAGAACACTGAAAATGTGTTAAAAATAGTAAAGAAAATAAAAGAATGAGGAAAAAAAACCTTGACTAAAACTAATGTACAATAACAGTAGTCACTGTATCTCTGCCTATCTTTCTATCCTTTCAAACTATTCTTCCTTAATGTCTACATCAGGGGTGTCAAACTCGATTTCATTGAGTGTCGCATCAGGGTTGTGTTTGACCTCGGTGTGTGTGTGTGTGTCCAGGGTGGGCATAGCTAGTTTGAAGTCACTTGTGTTGGGACCTGTGGTGGCCTAGGCAGGACTGGGGGGATCCATTGTCTCCAGCAGAGGAAGGCAAGATCAGGGAGAGCACCAAACCCTTGCCATTCCTCTCAGGCCATGCAGAGGACCCTCAGATGGCGGTGCAGGATGTATAGAGCCCTAGGCAGCAGAAGGCAAACACCCAACCTGGCCATTGAGCTCCCTGGGCACTGGGACCCCACAGCCCAGCCCAGCCCCACTTCCCTGAGGGGGTGCCTGCTGCACTTACCTCCTCAAGGCTGCTGCTGCTGTGCTCACTTTCCTTGGCCAGGTTGGTCATGGTGTGTGCGGGAGGGCAAAGTGTATGAGTCAGAGGGAGGCCCACTTCCTCGCCACACAAGGAGACCCGGCTTTGTAACCAAAGCATCCAAGTGATACAATGGGAGAGTACCAGGAGAGATTAGGAGCAGGAGACAAGGGGATAGCGAAAGGGAAGCAGGGCTGCTGATGCCCAAGTGCTAAGGCAGGACTTCCCTCAGACCCCCCCTTTCATTATAATCTGCCTTCCTTCCTTCCTTCCTTCCTTCCTTCCTTCCTTCCTTCCTTCCTTCCTTTTCTTTTTCCTTTTCTCTTCATTCTCCTTTCTTCTTCCTTCCCCTATTTCCTTTCTCCTTCCTTGCTCTCTTCCCAACTTTCCTTCTTCTTCGTCGTCTTTCCTCCTACCCTTTCTCCTTTCCTGTCGCTTCTTGGATGCTCGAATGCAAAAGGGGAAACATTTCTCCTTTTCTTTTGTTTTGCTTTTAGTTTGTTTTGCTAGCCCTCTGCCAGAGAAAATGGAGCTGCAGGAGGCTGTGGCGGCTGAAAATGGGGCCCAGAGGAGCCATGTATGGACCCCCTGAACTCTGTTTTCAGTGGCAGAAGGCTGCAGGAGACCATCATGGCCAAAAATGGAGCCTGGTAGGGCCATATGCGGCCTTCCCAAGCTCCATTTTCGTTGGCGGAGGCACTGCGGGCCGGTCCTTTGCTGTTTCCTGGGCAGCCCTGGGGGCCAGATTTAAGCATCCGGGGGCTGGATCCAGCCCGGTGGCCTTGAGTTTGACACTCCTGGTTTACATCATGCGGTGTCTTTTGTACCAATAAAACAGAGTATTCATAGCTCAGGTTTAAATTGTGGAGTCCTTGGTGCTTTCTGAGCTTGATGGTTTTCTTGAGGATGTTTTTCAGATTTCTCCCTTACTTTAACCACAACTTTGTTTCCTTTTACCATGTACATTTTTCTTTTATATGATTTGTTTTACTACTTGATCTTCCTTCTTTCTATCTGTAAGATCAAATTCTTTTAAGCACAGATAATTTTCAATCATTCCTTCAAAATTAATTAGTTCTATATATTATCGCTTGTCATTCATACCCACTTCCATTTCCACTGCATGCACATTCTATGTTTCTCCTGACATACCAGCTTTCATTCCTATGTAACAATGTGAGGAGAACATATTCCACATACATTTGCCATTCATAATTGACCATATATAAATCATGATCTTTCTCCCTGGATGTGTAACTTTCTATTTTCACTTTATTTTTCTTGTTGCATGCAATTATCTTAAGCTTTGACTATTAATTTTCTAGTTGCATCATACTGCAATGTCTTCAGATTTTCAGCCAATGCATAAAAACATACAAAAAGTACATTCATAGTTCTAATGTTAGCATAACTACCTCATATATGTTTATTCATATGCAGACAATCCTTGACCTATGACTACAACTGAAACAAAAATTTCTATTGATAAGCAAGACAGTTATTAAATAAATTTTGCCCTGTTTTACAATCTTTCTTGCCATAATTGTTAGGTGAATAACTTCATTTGTTAATTTAGTAACATGGTTGTTAAATGAATCTAGCTTCCCCATTGTCCTTGCCTGTCAGAAAGTCGCAAAAAATGATCACATGATCCCAGGACATTGCAACCGTCATAAATACATGCCAGTTGCCAAGCATCTGAATTTTGATCATGTAACCAGGGGGATGTTGCAATAGTTGTAAGTGTAAAAAATGGTCATAAATCACTTTTCATTGTTGTAACTTTGAATGGTCACTAAATGAATGGATGTAAGTTGAAGTTTACCTGTATTATACGATTTCTGTAAATCTCTCTAAATGTACAGTGCTTTCTTTTAATTGTTATACTTTTTTACAGATCTAAAAAAAATCGCATTGTATATCCTATGACTTGTATAAAGCTATACTGATCTTCCCAAATTTTGATCATTGTCACGTTTTGTACTCTTGTCAGAATTCTGCCAGATTCCTTCTCAGTCTCATTTACTGAACTAATCACCTTATAAGTTTTTTACTCACGTATTTCCCTTTGTATTGCAGAAAAATAATGATATTGTTCCAATAATCAGGAACATATACCATATTTCTTATTTAACACATTAAATAAATTGCATTGCCACTCTTTAAACTAATAAACATGTGAATATTTTAACATTTGGTCACCTATACCAACTATACTGAAGTTTTACTATTATGTATTTATGGCTTCCTTTTTATATTTTTTTTAAAAAGATGCCAGCAGTTATACCATTAATTTCAATTCCACTTTTCAATATAAACTATGTCATCTTTATTCAATTATCTAAAATTTTTCTTCCAACATTCTCTCCTTTAGTTATTTATAAATATTTTCATCATTTTTTATTCCTTTTACCCTGTTGGAAACTTACCTTTTGCCCTCATTTCCAATGTTGTTTTATATCTTAATTTCTCTGCATTTTCTGGGCCCTTTTTTACCTTTTAAAATTATTATGTATTATTGTTACCGTATAGATCTAGATCTGGGGTCATCAACCTTAAACACTCAAAGAGCAGGGGTGAAATGCTTCTGGTTCGGACCGGATCGCCCGATCTGGTAGCGATGGCGGGTGGTTCAGAGAATCGGTAGCAAAAATCCCTGCAGCCCCCCCATCCCCAGATGAGCCGCGCGATCATCAGAGGCTGTTTTTTTAACTTTTAAAAGCATTTTTTCTACAAGCTTTTAAAAATCAAAGCCTCTGATGATCGTGCAGCTCAGCTGGGATCGTCAGAGGCTTTTCAAAGCATTTTCTTTCTGCAATCTCTTCAGTTGAAGAGATTGTAGGAAAAAAAAATGCTTTTAAAAGCCTCTGATGATCGTGCAGCTCAGCTGGGATCGTCAGACGCTTTTCAAAGCATTTTCTTTCTGCAACCTCTTCAGCCAAAGAGATTGTAGGAAAAAAAATGCTTTTAAAAGTCTCTGGTGATCCCAGCTGACTTGCCTGATTATCAGAAGCTTCTAAAAGCATTTTTTTCTGCAACCTCTTCAGCTGAAGAGGTTGTAGGAAAAAAAATGCCTTTAAAGGCCTCTGGCGATCCCAGCTGACTTGCCTGATCGTCAGAGGCGTCTAAAAGCATTTTTTTCTGCAATCTCTTAAGGTTGTAGAAAAAATGCTTTTAAAAGAAAAAAAAAAAGTTGGCCACGCCCATCCAGTCACAGTACCCACCACCACCAAGCCACGCCCACAGAACCGGTAGTACAAATTTTAGATTTCACCCCTATTTGGATCCACTTCCTACAGAAAAGAAATCATGGGAGCCACAAAACCTGGGTCGGTGGGGCTATCTTGACATCACTCACTCCCACCCAGTCACATGACTCCCCCCAGCCATGCCTACTCAGCCGATCATTAGGGGAGAGAACTGGTTGTTAAATTATTTGCCCCGCCTCTCTCTCTCTCTCTCCCACTATTTGAGCCCCTCTGGAGAAATTAAGGTTTCAAGCACAACTGAAGTTTAGTTCTCAGGTACATTCAAAGACTTTTACCTGTTATATCAAAGGAAAGAAAAGTGTGATAACAGATAACAGATTAACAGAGTTGGAAGGGATCTTATAGGTCATCTAATCCAACCCCTGCTCAAGCAAGAGACCTACACCATTTCTGACAAATGGCAGTCCAATCTTTTCTTGAAAGTCTCAAGTGATGAAGCTCCCACAACTTCCGAAGGCAAGCTGTTCCATTGGTTGATCATTCTCACTGTCAGAAAGTTCCTCCTCATGTCTAGGTTGAATCTCTTCTTGGTCAGTTTCCATCCATTATTCCTTGTCTGGCCTTCAGGTGCTTTGGAAAACAGCTTGACCCCCTCCTCTCTGCGGCAGCCCCTCAAGTATTGGAAGACGGCTATCATGTCTCCCATGGTCCTTCTGTTCACTAGACTAGCCATGCCCAGTTCATGTAACCATTCTTCATATGTTTTAGTCTCCAGTCCCCTAATCATCCTGGTTGCTCTCTTCTGCACTTTTTCTAGAGTCTCAACATCTTTTTTATAGTGTGGTGACCAAAACTGGATGCAGTCCTCTAGGTGTGGTCTTACTAGGGCTTTATAGAGTGGTATTAGTACCTCACTTGATCTTGATTGTATCTCTTCGTTAATGCAATTTAGGATTGCATTGGCTTTTTAAGCTGTTGCTGCACACTGCTGGCTCATATTTAGCTTATCTAAGACTCCAAGATCCCTCTCACAGTCACTGCTATTAAGTCTGGTTTCCCCCAGTTTATATGTGTGCTTTTGGTTTTTCTTACCTAAGTGTAAGACTTTACTTTTCTCTACATTGAATTTCATTTTGTTAGATAGGACCAAGTGTTCAAGTCTATCAAGATCCATCTGGATCTTGAGCCTATCTTCTAGAGTGTTAGTTATTCCTGCCAGTTTAGTATCATCTGCAAATTTGGTGAGTTCCCCTTCTATTACCTCATCTAAGTCATTTATGAAAATATTGAAGAGTACTGGGCCTAAGGGACTTCCGGTTTGGTGTCATGGGAATGCAGTCTGGGAAATGGCGGGGCTCCAATGAGCCCCGCCAAAACCCCGACTGGCTAACCGCCGCTGACAGGTCTGCGGACCTACCCTGTCCTGAAGGGACAGGGGAAAAGAGAGGGACCCCTTGGGTGGCTGAGAGGAACGGACAAGTTCCTCGGAGGCCGGAGGCAATCCTCTAAATCAGCGGCGGGGGACAGCAGCCATGGCGACTGCCTCGAGACTGTGACAGATCAGGACAAGCAAAGTGCAGGAGGAAGGAAGAAGGGATGAAGTGCTTTGGAGCTGGGTGAGTGACACCAGCCCAGGCGAGAATAACGCATTAATGAGGACATTTATAAATAAAACCCCCAGCCTTACTAGCGGCTGAAGATCTGAGGGGCTTGAAGATTTTGGAAAATAAAAAGGGGGGGGAGAAGTTTTAAACCCTTTAAGAACCTTATTTCACCACTGATTGATTGGAGGGAATTGCTTATTAACTAAATAGAGCTGGATACTTGAACTTTTTTGCTAAAACTGAAATGAACTTGAAAAGAGAAAAGCGAAATTAAGGATTTGCCACCTTTAAAAGCCAGAAAAAGAGATCAAATGGATTGCTACATAAATGCTTCAAAATGGCGATTGAAGCTGTGTTTAAGTGACTAAGTGAAAGTGTTGATTATGGAAACTTGTTTTTTTTCTGAAAAGAACCTACTTGACTTGTTACATATTGTGGATTACCTTGAAAAGAACTATGGCTTTTTGAACTTTGGAGATTCCTATTCTGTCGTTCGATGGCTTTACAAAGAAAGAAGAAATACAATGGTTAATAAACTCTTAACTAACTAGTACAGCAACAGAAGTCTTGGCACAGGACCAGAAGTTGAGAAGCTGATGTTTTACTGGAAACAGACTTTATAATGGAATCAAAAGGATATGCAGAGTTTTAAGCGTGGAAGTATTGACTTTGAATTGAAATGTATATGGACAGATAAGGAAAAGAAAAAGCAAAATAGATAAACTGAATAGCAATGTTTGAATATTTAATTGTTTAAATGCTTCAAAATTTAAATGAGCTTTAAATAAAAACAAGAAGTGTTTATGGTAAACAAAGATAGAAATATAAAAATAGAAATGGGAAGCTAAGGTGACTAAAAGTGATATGTTCATAAAAGCATAACTTCTTGTAACATGCTTAGTTTTAATTTGATAACAAAATGGTGGATGATAATTATGATTAAATGTTAATGATTTTTGATGATGTATTAAGGTACACAGATAGAAGTTGTAATTGTGATTGCATTTAATATATGTTGGGAATGATTAATATTACGAAACAAATGGGGGAACACCCTGGAAGATACAGTTGGAAATAGTGGATTAATAGATAACATATGGAAAAAGAAATTTTTAATAAGTTAGTAGGATAGAAGTTGGAGTTAATGGAGGAGAATATGCTGAGAAATCAGCCAAATAATGAAATGCTGGAAATCAGCCAAATAATAGGTGGAGTTGAGGAGGAGAATGCTGTTAATCAGTCAAAACAAAATATGTTGGAAATCAGCCAAAACAATGGAAAATGCTGGTAATCAGCCAAATAAAAGGGGGAGTTAAGGAGGATAATATGTTGTAAACTCAACCAAAATATGCCATGCTGGAAATCAGCCAAATAATAGGTGGAATAATGGAGGAGAATGAGGAGAATATATTGAAGAATAATTATTAATAAGGGGTGAAAAAGAAAATGTTGGGTGATAATTAAAATGAAATGGTAAATTTTGAGATTTCTGTGTAAAAGTTTAAGAACATGATAGGATAGATTGGGTTTAGAAAATGAGAAAAATAGAAAGAAATTATGATTAAAATTGAAATAAGAATTGAGTTGTATATACTTGGAAATTAAGATTTGTGGTGATAAAATTGTAAGGTAAATATATGGATTAATAGAATTGATTGTCTTTGGGTTTAATGTTGATGCTAAAAGGAGCAAGGGATATAAAATTTAGATAAAGCGGTATTGAATTTTGATTTATAATTGAATTTATAATTGAAAATAAAAAGGAGTTTTGCCTTAGGAGGAGATTAGGATGTATGATGAGATAATAGAAAAATGTATTAAGATGTTGGAATTTATGTTAAAATTGTTTGTTTTTCATTTGTTAAATTAGTCTACCCATTTGTGACCGGACCAAGGCTTCGTTCTTGAAAAAAAATTATTTTTTATGTTTATGTTGGAAAAAAAAATAAAAAATTCTTTACAAAAAAAAAAAAAAAAGAGTACTGGGCCTAAGACGGAACCTTGTGGCACCCCACTGCTTACTTCTCTCCATGTAGACTTAGACCCATTAAGGACTACTCGTTGAGTATGGTTTGTCAGCCAGTTGCAAATCCATCTGGTGGTGAAGCTATCTCCCACTTTTTTCTAGCTTACGAAAAAGTAGGTTGTGGTCTACTTTGTTGAATGCCTTGCTGATGTCTATTATGTCCACAGTATTTTGTTGGTGAATAATTTAGTCACTATGTTGAAGAATGAAATAAGATTGGTTTGGCATGATCTGTTTTTAACGAACCTGTGCTGACTCCTAGTTATTACTTTACTTGTTTCTAGGTGTTGGCAGATCTGTTTTTTTATTATCTTTTCCAGTATCTTCCTGAGTATTGATGTTAGGCTGATTGGTCTGTAGTTTCCTGGATGTATTTTTTTTCCCTTTTTTGAAGATGGGAACACATCAGCTCTTTTCCAGTCCTCTGGTAGTTCCCCGGTGTTCTAGGATTTTTGAAAGATGTGGTGCAATGGTTCTGAGATGACATCTGCCAGCTCCTTTAGAACTTCGGAATGTAATCCATCAGGTCCTGGTGATTTGTATTCATCAAGATCAGACAGGTGTTCTCTTACTATTTTTTTTGCTTATTTTAACTTTTATTTCTAGTCTATTTTTTACAGTTATATTTCTGGTAGGTTGGGCTATAGTTTCTTTTTGTGTGAAGACCACTGTAAAGAATGAGTTAAGCAGCTCTGCTTTCTCTCTGTTGCCTGTTACTTCCTTGCCATCTTCTCTCTTTGGTGGACCAATTGTTTCCTTGATTTTTTTTTTCTTGTTATTTATATGTTGGAAGAAACTTTTTTTGTTATGTTTGACTTTTGTTGCAAGTCTTTGTTCATTCTGAGCTTTTGCTTTCCTGACTTCGTCTTGGCAGATTCTGGCTATCTGCTGATATCCTATCTGCCTTAGTTGTGTGACCCTCTTTCCATTTTTTGTACTTGTCCTTTTTGTCTTTCAATTTGTCAGAGATCTTTGTGCAGCCATGCTGATTTATTCTTGGATTTCTTGTTTTTCTTTCTCAGTGGTATTGCGCTGGTCTGGGCTTTTATGATCGTATTTTTCAGAGTTTCCCAAGGTTCTTGAGTTGTTTTCCCCTTTAGGATTTTCATCCAAGGAATCTTTCTCAAGTTCTCCCTGAGTTTATTAAAATCAGTTCTTTTAAAATCTAAAACTCTGGTGTCATTTTGTTCTACTGCTTGTATTCGCATTATGTTGAATTCTAGTATGACATGGTCACTCTTACCCAAGGTTCCTGCAGTTTCAACTCCCTCTATCACTTCTTCTCTGTTTGAAAGTATTAAGTCCAGTATGGCTGTCTCTCTAGTTCCCTCCTCTACCTTTTGGACAACAAAGTTGTCAGGTTGGTTAGGAAGCTATTTGATTTTTTACTTGGTGCAGAATTAGTTTTCCAGTTGATATCAGGGTAATTGAAGTCCCCCATTACTACTGTAGTGTGTTTCCTACATATGTTTGTTAGTTGGTTAGCAAAAAGGATATCTATTTTTTTCTGCTTGATTGGGTGGCCTATAGTATACACATATGACCGTGTCATTCTTTTTGTCTTTTATGTTGACCCATATGCATTCTAGGAGGTTTTCGTCTTTAGTTTCATACAATTCTATAACAATATAGTGGTCCTTTACATACAGTGCAACTCCACCTCCTCTTTTATGGGGTCTGGTTTTTTTTGAAGAGTTTGTATCCTATCAGGTTGTTCCAGTCGTGGGTTTCGTCCCACCAAGTTTCTGTTATTCCTACTATGTCATATCTACCTTTGTGTATTAATAGTTCAGGTTCACCCTGTTTTTTCCCAAGACTTTGTGCATTTGTATATAAGCATTTGAGGTATTTATGCCTGACTCTGGATATGCTTCCTATGTCTCCTATTTGGTATTTGACTTTGTCTTCCTTCCCATCCTTCCTTACTTCATTATTTGCCTTGCTTTCTAGGGGTTTTTGTTTCGAATTAGGTCCTGGAGATCCTAAAGACTGGTCACCTACAAGAGTAGGTGCTACAAGAGCAAATGGGGGTGGGGAACAGAAACCAGGACATGGAATGCTTGATGGGTAAAGAGATGAGACTGGCTCCTGGGGCATCTTCTGCTGGTTCCCCTTCAACCCTGGCAGTGCCCTGGAATACCTCACTGAATTAACAAGAGGACAGCAGAGATATACATTTATCTGAAATTTAAATCATAGGGCACATAACAAAACAAGCATCAGGTAGAATGCACACCTCTATTATGACCTATCACCACTTAGTTTCAATGTGAGGAATTTCAATCACTCTTTCACAACTTGACTTCTCCCTGGTGGCACTGGATTTCTTTAACAGCACAACTAAAACTGGGTTTCCCTGAAAAGACCCTGTCTTATATTTTTTAGAACCCCGAAATAAGCGCTTGGCCTTATTTTCAGGGAGGGCTTATTATTTTGGGGCGCTCGGAGCAAGATGGGGCTCCTCTTGCCGTCTTACTTGATTTCCAGCTCTGCGTTTAAATATTTTCGGGGAGGGCTTATTTTCGGGGGGAGGCTTATTTTAGTGTATGTGCTCAAAAGCCCGATTGGGTTCATTATCAGGGAATGTCTTATTTTTGGGGAAACAGGATAGTCAGGAATGATGGGAGTGTAGTGCAGTAGCCTCTGGAGGGCCGTTACATCTTATTTCTTCCTGCCTCCCTCCCTCCCTTCCAAAGTTATCCTGCCTTCTCTGTCAAGGCCACTCCACCACAAAAACATACCCCCTCCCAATCTCTTTCTTTGAAATATTTGAAAGAAATATTTCTTTGAAAAAATATTCGGGACTGTGATAAGAAACTAAACAAGTATGGAGAGACCTTGCATTCTTTTGGAAATGAACATGTAATAAGTGGTATTTTCTCTGCCCTGAACCAAGAAGCAGAAATGATTGCGAAACTCATATTTAATCCTGTATATTATGGTTCATTATTGTTAGTATTTATTAAAGAATGCTGTGTAGCTTAGCTTTTGTTTGTGGCTGAAGCTATCCCGGGCTGTTATTTACACACACACACACACACACCTATTTTTATTCCACTTTACCTGGGTCCTTGGAAAAGGAATGGCATCTTTTCCCCATCCCCATCTTTAATAATCAGGACTTTGCATCGGTGCAAGATTTAAGCATACATTTTGTGGATTGTCTCTCCTCCCCCCACCCAGAAAAAAAATAGGATTCAGAAACATGAGCCAGGAAACCGAGGGGGGAGTCCCCTATGGGGGAGCGGAGAGAGAGAGAGAGAGAGGGTCAGGGGGCTACCAATCTGAAAATTTGGTGCAGTCTGGAGCTGCTAAGTTTTATGCCCATTGCTTGCAACCAAGGCCCTTCACTTCCCCACGGAAAATGCTTCGAAGCGGGTGGGGAGGCAAAGAACTGGTCATACAGTGGAGTGGGTTCTCTCTTCTTTAAAATTTTTATTAAATTACATTTTACAATTTAACAGTTTTCGGTTTAGCGATGTTCATAAATATATACAAGTTATATACACGGTGTTCCCTGATTACTTGATTATTATTGATATTTACACCCTCCCTTATTCTATGTAATGGGGAGGGAAGAAGAGACCCAGGCAGATCCCTCTCTGAATAGCTTCCGACCAGAATTCAACTGATTTCCTCTCTGATCCTCCGACGAACAGATCCCATCCCCCCTTTGGACTCTGGACCGCCAGGCCTTTATTTTCCCTATTTATTGGGGGAAAGTGGATTTTTATTGGGTCTTCCACCACTCCACGTCAAAAGGAAAGACAGCCGGGCTTCTCCTGGAAGACCTCTACCATTCCCCCTGCTCCCTGTTCCCTGTTCCCTTCCCCATACCCCCTACTCAATCCCACAGAGGAGTGTGTGCTGA
Source organism: Arizona elegans (assembly GCA_022577455.1). Classification (NCBI taxonomy): domain Eukaryota; kingdom Metazoa; phylum Chordata; class Lepidosauria; order Squamata; family Colubridae; genus Arizona; species Arizona elegans. The sequence goes on along the minus strand of JAKOOJ010000004.1, from coordinate 77,575,912 downwards.
AAATGTATGTTGGGACATTGGAGCACACCTTCTGACCCTCTGGAACTTGGCCTGCAACTCTCTGTACTCCTCCAGGCCTGGCTTGCTAAGGAGGGGGGAGCATTTCTGATGCCTCCTCTGCCCCCCCCCCCCATGGCCCCAGCCATTGCTGCCCAGCTTCCTCAAAGGTGTGGCATGTTTCAAAGGCAGCAGCTCGCGTCTGGAGGTGTCAAACAATGTTCCGCTGTGAGAGCTGGGCCAGGCATCTCCACTGTCCAACTCGCCAATGGGGATGCTTCTTCCGGGACAGCAGCCACCTCCTGCTGGGCTTTTGTATTTGGCCAGGGAAGGAGAGCGCTTTCCCATGCCACCGGTGCCTTCTTGGCCCTGCCAATGTGGGAGGAGGAAGGCCAAGCTTGGGGGATGGCCCTATCCTGTAAGATTTGCCCCCGCCATTCTCTCCCAGCCCTCTTTGCTGGCAGCAACGGCAAATGTACCATGATGAGGGCAGAATCCTGTTGCCGTACATAGGCAAGTACAGGAACGCTTTTCTCCCACACTAAGGCTCCAGCCATTGCTACCGCCATGACAGGGCAACAAATCTTTCATCCTGCTGCTGCGACAGGGCGACAAGGAGTTGCAGCAAAAGAATGAAAAAGCTGCATGCGGCTCCGGAGCCATAGGTTGCCGACACCTGACTAGATAATGCTAATTCGTACTCTATAGAATGCATTTTGGTTAGCCTTAAGTAAGCCTACGCCATTACCTCTCTGCATGCATTTATCTATTGCAGTTCACAAGGTCAGACAGTTTTTATTCCAATCTATTACTTTTTTAGTTTTGCAAATTCACAGTCTATTTTTCTTTCATTCTTTTCAGATGATAATTTATACTTTTTATCATTTACTTCTGTGTCATTCCAAGTTACAATCTTCTATACATTGTGACTAGATAGGTTCATAGATTTTGACCTCTGCTACCCAGTGCTTCGGTCATTGAAAAGTTTTGTGTTAATTCTTTTTAATAAACTATAAAAAGCACAGACTAGGGTATCAACCATCTTTATGTCAGTATATAAGGTTTCATGAATTGGAATAGACATGGTAACAGGTCAGCCAATGGGGACTGTTTGGGACCCAAACCGCTTGGAGCCTGGTCGTGGCTTAGGTTCACTAATCTGTATATATATGAGTGCTTCTGTGATTCTATAGCTTCTGTGATTATTGATTCTGTACTTCTGGATTCTGAGTTCTGGTTCTGGCTTCTGCTGTATGGTATTGTTTATAAAGAAGTTTCTTATATAAATGAATCCTGCTGAATTGTTTACTTGTGTGCTGGTTGGATTGCTGCAAACTCTAACAGGTTATGGGCCCAGAGCACACCAGACACAGTAAGACTGAACTGTAATTAAGCTGAAGGACTGCCTGTGTTAAAAAAGTAAAAGGAACAAGGCAGAAAAGGCTTGCAGGATGGCTGTAGAATTCAAGGAGAGCTCTCTGTCTTGATTGGGATGGAAGAATTATATTATTTGGACTGCAAAAATAGAATGCTTCCTGAAGACTAAGGAGCTCTGGGATATTGTTGTTAATCCGCCCCAGGCACCATTAGCAGCTGCTGATCAAAGGCAGCATGATAAGGCACTGGCCTATATCATCTTAAGTTTAGAAGATGAACAATTCTTGAATGTAGCTGATTTAAAGACTGCAAAGGAGGTTTTTCTGAAATTAAGAAGTGTGCATGTGAGTGCATCAGCATGCAATATTGGGCAATTATCGAGACAATTGTACAGAGCCCAGTTGCAGCCACATGGGAATGTGGAGAAGCATTTGGTGCAAATGCAAACTTCATTTATTTGGGTTTGAACAGCATGGAATGAAGATTCCTGAAGTTCAAAAGGTGCTGTTGGTGTTAAATAGTCTTGATGAAACGTGGGGCATCGTTTCAGACGTTTTTAGTGCAAACCAGAACAGGATTTAAGAATGGAAGCCCTTAAAGCCTGTTTGCTTTTTGAAGAAAACAAACACCTTTTTAGAAAAAGCCACGAGGAGGAATTCCTGAAGTGGGGGTCCAAGGAGCAGAGAGAGAAAAGCAACAGACAAGATGTCTGCAAAGGCCAGAGAGCCCAGCAAAGATTTTCTATGAAGAAAAACTGTTTGCAAGGAAGAAAAACAGATGGACAAGCTGCTGTTGCAAAAGTTAGATATTGTAATAGCAGAGACAAAAGGTTAATTGACAGTGGGACTAGTCAAACAATTATTAATAATTCAAAATTGTTTTATAGAATGGATCCAGCTGGAGGTGATGCAGTAGCCTTAGCAAATGGCCAGCAGGCTAAAGTCACTGGAAAAGGCAGTATGCTGATTCCATGTCTGCAAGAAAAGTTTAATAACATATTATGTGTACCTGAAATGGAGCATAATTTACTGAGTATGTCCAGTTTAGATCAAAAGGGGTTTGAGACCACATTTGTAAATGGGAAGCAGCTCATAAAGAGAAATGGAAATGTATGTGCACAGGGTATAAAACAGGATAATCTTTATGTGTTGCAGGGACAAAATGTTCAATGTGCCCAAACATTTGGAAATGTGGCACAACATGATTCATGAGTTCATCTCTTGCACAGAAAGCTTGGCCATGCCAGCTTCAGAGTTTTACAAAAGATGCAACAGTTTGGAGAAGGGTTACATTTAAAAGGGTGTAAGGCATACTTGGATTGTGCAGTATGTAAATCATCAAAGTCCAAGGTATTTCTGTAAGTAAGAATAGCACAAGGCAGACAACAAGAGCTCTAGAGCTGGTACATGCAGAGTTGGTTGGGTCAATGCAAGCCAGTTTGAGAGAAGCAAAGTATGCACTGGTCATTGTAGATGATTACAGCAGATTTGGTTTCTGCTTTTTACTAAAGAATAAAATAGAGGTGCCACAGAAATTTAAGCAATGGGTAAAATTTGTAGAAAGGAGATATAAACAACAGGTATGTCAGCTACAAGCTGACAGGTTCAGAATTCATATCAACAAGTTTTCAACAGTTCTTGGGACAGTTAGGAATAAAACATGAGACGCACATATCTGTATATAGCAGCTGAGAATGGTGTTATTGAGAGACGGAATGGTGTGTTACAAAAAATGAAGGACTCACTGTTGGAGGATTCTGGTCTGAGCAGGTCATATTGGGGTGAAGCCATGTTGACTGCTTATTATTTAATCAATATGCTGTAGAGTTCCTCAATTAATAATACTCCATATGCAGTGCTATATGGGAGAAAGCCATCTCTGGCACATTTAAGGGTGTTTGGAAGCAATGCATGGATGCCTATTCCAAAAGCAATAAAAAAAAGGTCAACCAAAGGCTAGAAAGCTCAGGTTTGCAGGCTATCAGCTTTGCTCAAAGAGCTATCATTTTAGCGATGGAAGCAAAAGAATAGTCATTTCCAGACCTGCTAGTTTTGCAGAGCAAAATTGGAACAGAGTTGATGCAAATTTTTGGAGTGATCTACTTAGTGACGGTAATTCACTTAGTGATGATATCAGCATTCATGGACGAGAAACTGAAGGACAGCAAGAAAAGGAGCCAGGAGAAGATGACTTGGATATGAAGCAAGAGAGGGTTGGAACATAAGAGCAATCAATGCCACACAGGTCAGAGCAATGGAACAAGGGGATTCCACCTGACAGATATTCTGCTGGTGAGGTTAAGGTATGTAATGTGTGGTATGAGCCAAGAAACTAAAATATTGGCATTATCCAAAATTGAACAAATAAAATGGAATGAAGCCATGGACAAAGAAATGAAATCCACCAGTGAACATAAAGTGTTCACATCTATGACTTTGCTACAAGGTTGCAAAGCCATAGGATGTAAATGGGTGTACAAAAAGAAAGTACTGTCCAATAGTGAGGTACAATATAAAGCAAAGTTAGTGGCACAAGGTTTTTCACAAAGGAAAAACTTGCACTAAGATGAGGTATTTGTGCCAACTGTAAAGAGTGAAAGCATAAGATTGACAGTAGCGTTGGCAGCGGCATATGGACATAGAATTTGGCATTTTGATATAACCACAGCATTTATCAGTGCAAAATTAGAAGAAGAAATTTACGTGGTTCAAGCACCAGGGTATGAAAGCAAAAAGCCTAGCACTGTATATAAATTGAACAAGGCCATTTATGGGCTGAAGCAGTCAGCCAGGAATTGGAATATCTGTTTAGATACTGCATTGAAGGGTCTTGGGTTCAAGAGTTGCAAGATTGATGGTTGCATATATACTGGAAAGTTACAAGGTGGGGATTGTCAATTGTTAGCATTTGTGGATGATCTTTGTTTCATTGCAAAAAATGTGTCACAGAAAAAGAAATTTGCTAATCAATTAGAGAAAAAATTTGAATTAAAGGATTTGGGTGAAATACAAAATTATCCTGGTGTAGAGATACAAGAAACTGAGAAAGGTGGTTATGTTCTCAGTCAAAGGAAAATTGAACAGCTGTTGAGAGATACAACATGAATGATTGTAATTCTGCTCCAATACCTATGAGCACAGTTTTTCATAACAATTTGGGTGAGGACAAAAGTGAAGCCTGTGATCAAGAGATATATCAGTCTGCAGTAGGGAGCTTGTTATATCTGTCACAGTGGTCCAAACCAAACATAGCTTGTGCAGTAAGTATCTTAAATCGCTTTACTGCTGCACCAACGCAATTGCATTGAATGGGTATAAAAAGGATTCTCAGGTATTTGAACGGAACTGTGAATTTGGGTCTTCAAATAAAGGTCTCTGAAGAATTGAAATTAAAATGTTATGTTGACAGTGATTATGCCAATGATGTAAAAACCAGAAAGTCTAATTCTGGGATTGCGGTATTGTTTGGAGAGACTTTAATTGGTTGGAAGTCCAGAAAACAAACAATTGTAGCCATTTCTACAGCAGAGGCAGAATTTATTGCTTTGTCGTATCTTGGTATGTACAGCTGTTAAAAGATTTTAAATGTAAAAGTAACTGAAGCTGTAATGGTGTTTGAGGATAATGCTGCTTGCATTAAAATGGTTACAGATGACAAAGTAAAAAATAGAAGCAAGCATGTGGATATTAAATACTGTAATGTGAAAGAAGTCATCAAATGTAAATTAATTAGCTTGCTTCACTGTTCTTCAGAGGACAATCTGGCAGATATAATGATCAAACCATTGGTTAGAGTGCATCATGGGAAGAATATTATTCGGTTTTATGTCTATTCCAGTCAGGAAGGGAGGAGTGTCAATATATAAGGGTTCATGAATTGGAATAGACATGGTAACAGGTCAGCCAATGGGAATTGTTTCGTGATCCAGATGGCTTGGAGCCTGGTTGTGGCTTAGGTTCACTGATCTGTATATGTATGAGTGCTTCTGTGATTCTATAGCTTCTGTGATTATTGATTCTGTACTTCTGGATTCTGAGTTCTGGTTCTGGCTTCTGCTGTTTGGAATTGTATGTAAAGAAGTTTCTTACATAAATGAATCCTGCTGAATTGTTTGTTTGTTTGTTTGTTTGTTTATTTATTTATTTATTTAATTTGTATACCGCCCTTCTCCCGGAAGGGACTCAGGGCGGTGAACAGCCAAAATTAAAAAACATACAAATGCAAAAGTTAAGATAATTAAAAGAATTAAATCACTGGCTACCCAATTTAAAACCCCAAATCCATAAAATTTAAAATCCCAATTAAAAACCATTTAGGCTAGGCCGGCTTGATGAAATAAAAACGTCTTCAGGGCTTTACGGAAGGTCCGGAGGTCCGGGATCAGTCGTATTCCAGGAGGCAGCTCATTCCATAGGGCGGGTGCCCCCACAGAGAAGGCTCGCCTCCTGGGGGCCGCCAGCCGACATTGCCTGACCGACGGCACCCCGAGGAGGCCCTCTCTGTGAGAGCGTATTGGCCGGGAGGTTATCGGTAGCAGCAGGCGGTCTCGCAAATACCCTGGCCCTAAGCCATGGAGCGCTTTAAAGATGAGAACCAACACCTTAAAGCGCACCCGGAAGACCACCGGGAGCCAATGCAGCTCGCGCAGGAGAGGTATTACGTGGGAGCGCCACGTCGCTCCCATAATCAGGGGGAGCCCCATGTAGAGAGCGTTACAGTAGTCCAGGCGTGACGTAACAAGGCATGAGTGACTGCACAAGGAGTCCCAATCCAGAAAGGGGCGCAACTGGCGTATCAGGCGAACCTGATAAAAAGCCCCCCTGGCCACGGCCGTCATATGCTCTTCTAAAGACAGCCGTGTGTCCAGGAAGACGCCCAAGTTGCGAGCCCTCTCTGTGGAGGTCAGTGACTCGACCCCAATAGCCAGTGATGGTACCAGCTGGCTATACCGGGACGCCGGCATCCACAGCCACTCGGTCTTGGAAGGATTGAGCTGAAGCCTGTTCCTCCCCCTCCATTTACTTGTGTGCTGGTTGGATTGCTGCAAATGTAACACTTTATATTTACACCAGGGGTCCCCAATCTATGGGCCACAGCCCACCGCTGGGCTGTGGGCATTTGCAACCAGGCTGTGGGAGTGGGGGGCGACACCAAGCATGCATGCAGCCCAACTCGTGTGAGCGGCAGGCTCCGGTGCTCCCAGCCCCACTCACGTGAACAGCTAACACTGGTGCTTGCAGCCCCACTTGTGCGAGTGGCAGGTGCATGTGCCCACTGCTCACACAAAAGATGTGTGGGTGAAAGTGCATGTGCACCTGCCCCTCACACAAAACCATCCCCTCTTCACCCCCACCTCCTCCCATGTTGGGCCAGCAACCCAGACAGGTTGGAGAATGTTAATTTATGTTACATTCAATCTTCTCTGCTAATAATAAGAATAGTACTAGGCAATTTGGGCACATTTTGGGCATATGCCACAAGTACAATCAAAGCCTAATTTTACTTCAAGGATTTTCATGGTATTCCATGCAAGCTAGCATCCTCTAATTTAGAAAATACCTTGCCTGTATTCTACCAATTAAGAAGTATATCCAATATACTAATATATGCTCAGGTTGCAGGTCACATTAAAACATCTTACTATGTAAAACAAGCTATGTTAAAGAAAGGGGAAATAACTTCTGGCAATCAGATATTGCAAACAATTGGCACAATATGTAATTATTTGGAGGAAATTATTTCTTTATCTTTCATCTTACAGAGAATCAGTCTTTTAATAACAACTAAACATATTTTCTTATGGAAAGCATATTTAGCTTTCAATTAAACACAGAAAACCAAATAGTGGTCTTTAATTTTTCTGCATGTCTTTAAACAGAAAAAATTATGTGGGGCAATAAGCTGACTTTGTATAAATATACAAAAGTATGAAGGCTATTGCTTAACGCATTGTAAGCCGCCCTGAGTCTTCGGAGAAGGGCGGCATATAAATCAAATAAAAAATAATAATAAAAAACTGTATGCCAGATGATAATGGATTAAAACATAACCTTTTTAAGAATTATGAAGAATGCAAGAAAATTTGACCCGCTGCATTGAAGTCCTCTGAAGTATATTAAAAACTAAGATAGTTATAAAATCTAGTGTTTTGACACTAAAAATAAATAGTTACAATTTTAATGTTTTCTTTACAAAGAAAAAAAATCAGTTTGTCTCCTTATACCATATATTCTTCTACTTCTACACAGGATCTAAGGAGGCCAAATAGATTTTTAGGGATAATATTTTTTTCTCCCTATTTTTAAATAACTACTGTTGGTTCTCTCTTCTTATTACTAATATTTTTACATCCTGAGTTTGAGTACACAGAGATTACCAAGGTCTCCTATGACACTTTGCAACCAACTTTCTTCTAAGATACAATTCTGGTATGATGCAATATGATTTGTATTGCATTGAATCCTGTTGTTGCCTTTAAAAAGAATGTATAGCATTGTTACTGTAAAATTTTTAAAATACATATAAGTTGTTAGATATATATGTTTGCCATTTCTAGGCAGAACATCAGCCTATATACAGTTGCAAGAAAAAGTATGTGAACCCCTTGGGATTACATGGAGTTTTGCATGAATTGGTCATAAAATGTGCTCTGAACTTCATCTAAGTCACAACAACAGAAAAACACAGTCTGTTTAAAATAATACTACACAAACATTAGATGTTGCCATGGTTTAATTGAACATAACATGTAAACATTCACAGTGCAGGGAGGAAAAAGTATGTGAACCTTTGGACTTAATAACTGGTTGACCCTCCTTTGGCAGCAATAACTTCAACCAAACGTTTCCTGTAGTTGCAAATCAGACCTGCACAATGATCTGGAGTAATTTTGGACCACTCCTCTTCACAAAACTGTTTCAGTGTAGCAATATTCTTGGGATGTCTGGTGTGAATCGCTCTCTTAAAGTCATGCCACAGCATTTCAGTCGGGTTGAGGTCAGGACTCTGACTGGGCCACTCCAGAAGGTGTATTTTGTGCTGTTGAATCCATTTTTTTGTTGAATTACTTGTATGCTTTGGGTCATTGTCCTGTTGCATCACCCATCCTCTGCGGAACTTCAATTGGCGGACAGATGGTCGTACGTTTTCCTGCAAAATGTCTTGATAAACTCTGGAACTCATTTTTCCATCAATGACAACAATCCGTCCAGGCCCTGAGGCAGCAAAGCAGCCCCAAACCATGATGCTCCCTCCGCCATGTTTTACAGTGGGGATGAGGTTTTGATGTTGGTGTGCTGTGCCTTTTTTTCTCCACACATAGTGTTGTGTGTTCTTCCCAAACAACTCAATTTTGGTTTCATCTGTCCACAGTATATTTTGCCAGTAGTGCTGTGGAACATCCAGGTGCTGTTTTGCAAACTTCAAACGTGCTGCAATATTTTTTTTTGGACAGCAATGGCTTCCTCCGTGGTGTCCTCCCATATACTCCATTCTTGTTTAATGTTTTCCTTATTGTAGATGTGTCAACAAAAATGTTAGCATGTGCCAGAGATTTCTGTAGGTCTTTAGCTGACACTCTAGGATTCTTCTTTACCTCATGAAGCATTCTGCACTGTGCTCTTGCAGTCATTTTTACAGGACAACCACACCTAGGAAAATACTTTTTAACCCTTTCCAGCTTCATGCAAGTGAACAATTCTTGATCGTAGGTCTTCTGAAAGCTCTTTTCTGCGAGGCATGGTTCACATCAGACAGTGCTTCTTGAAACCAGTAAACCCAAAACAGGTGTGTGTTTTTAAAGGGCGGGAGAGCTGTCAGCAACACATCCAATATCATCACACTGATTGGAGTCAAGGTTGACTCACTCCTGGCTCCAATTAGCTCTTGGAGAAGTCATTAGTAGAAGTAACAGTGGTGATAATAACTGTTACTATTTTAGCATTTTCCCTTGCTAACTAAACCATGCTCTTTGTTATCCTGTTTCTCCCAAAATAAGACATCCCCTGATAATAAGCCAAATCGGACTTTTGAGTGAATGGCAATAAGGCCAAGCGCTTATTTCAGGGTTCAAAAAAATATAAGACAGGGTCTTATTTTTGGGGAAACACGGTAGTAAATCATTATATGCAAGCTTTGTTATATTTTTAACGTAATGGAACACAATTTTTCGCTAAGTTATTCAATTAAGGTGTTTTATTTTCTTGAAAGCATAATATAATTATGTTATACACACTTTTGGGGATAAAGTATTATAATAAAATCCTGTTTCCAGGTTACTTACATTACAGCCATTTTACTTATTTATTTAAAATAAATATTCCAGAGTAACTTTCAAATATCAGAAAGTTGGCCTCCTAGCTTTCTTTTTCTTTTCTTTTCTTTTTTTTGGAAAAGTTTTTCCGTTTTATTTCTTATACACATAATATAAAATGTACATTTTCTTATACATAATTAATCCTACATATACATGTTTTCCTTAAAGAAAGCATTAAAATAAGGCATTTTAATTACATTCGGAGTTGTTCTTCTACCCTTTCTACCCTCAGTTTGCAACAACCCTTCTTCTTCTTCTCCTCCTCTTTCCCTTCCCTCCCTCCTCTCCTCTCCTACTTTCTCTTCCCTCCTCTCCTACCTCATCCTACTTCCCCTTCCTTTCCCCCACTCCTCTCTTCTTTTCCCCCTATTCACCACCTCTCCTACTCCTATCCCCTACCGTTCCTTCTTCTCCTTTCCCCTTTCTGCCATCCCTCTCCTCTTCCTACCCTCTACTCCTCTCTCCTTTTTATCTTCTTTGCTGTGGAATATTCTCCTTGTTTGGTATCTGAACAACTCCTGTATTCTAATAGTATATACTTTCTTTCAATTTCTTTTCAGATTTATTCTATCAGTTTTATCAGCATAATTGTACACTTATTCTTATTATCTTCTTTCTTTTACCCCCTCCCATCCCCCTTTTTCATTTACTCTGGTGTCATCTGGGTTTTTATTTCTTTTTTATCCTCTCCCTCGTTTAACTTTCTATTATCTAAATCATTTATCTATCCTCTTATCTTCATATTTCTTTTCTAAACATATATAAAATCTTTCCCATGTCTTGAAATACACTGATTCCTCCTTATTTCTTTTTCTTAGAGTTAATCTATTCATTTCCGCACAGTCTAAAATCTTTTTTATTACTTCACCTTCTGACGGAATTTTTTCTGTCTTCCAATTTTGTGCAAACACAATTCTTGCTGCTGTTATTATATGTATAGTTAAATACACATCTTCTTTACTATATCTCTCTGGGAGAATACCCAATAAAAAAACCTCTGGTTTTAATTCTATAGATTTATGTAATATTTTTTCCAACCATTTCTGTATTCTAGACCAATAATTTTTTGCTTCTAAACATGACCACCACATATGATAGTATGATCCCGGCAAATGCAAACATTTCCAACATTTGGCTGATTTATCCTTAAACATCTTTGCTAATCTTTCTGGTGGCATATGCCACCTATAAAACATTTTATATAGATTTTCTTTATATGCAGTTGCCATTGTCAATTTATAATTCTTTTCCCATAGTTGTTACCACTTCTTTAATTCTATTGCATATCCAAAATTTTTTGCCTATGTTATCATTATCTCTTTTACCTCTTCATCTTCCAATCTAATTTGCAACAAATAATTATACAGTCTTAATCATTTTTTCATCCTTTCCAATCATCATCTGATTCAACTCTTGATGCCCCTAAATTAAAACCATATTGTTTCAAGTCTTTATCATATCTTGATTGTATCTGCAGCCATGTATACCAGTCGATCTCAATCCCTTGTTTTTCTAAGTCTTGTTTCTGTTTTAATTCTCCCTTCTCAGTTAAAATGTCTTTATATCTTACAATCTTGTCCATGGTAATCATATTTGGATGTGTCAATGCTTCTATTGAAAATACGTTGGTATTTCCATATAATGTTTTTCTTTCACTCTTTCCCATACTACCAACAAGTCATTCCTTACACAATGTCTCTGGAAATATCCGTGAATCCGATTTTTTCCATACCATAAGAAAGCATGCAATCCTAGTTGTAGGTCATGTCCTTCCAAAGTCAATAGTCTTGTATTTCTCAATAAGATCCATTCTTTAATCCAAGTTAACATTGCCACTTGATGATACAATTCCCAATTTGGTAGACTCTTCTTCTAAATCTGGAGACTTCTCTTCTAAACCCAGAGCCTTGAAGCAATTTAAGGTTAATTCTTGCTTTTTTTCCCTTGCCATATGTATTTCCACATCATTTTATTCAAACTTTCAAAGGATTTTTTCTCCATCTTTATCGGAATTGTTTGAAAAAGAAACAACAATCTTGGCAATACATTCATTTTGATTAATGTTATTCTCCCCATTAAAGATAATTGTAAAGATAATTACCACACTCCTCTTGGCCTCCTAGCGTTCAAATTAAAAAGATGACACATCTAGAAAAAGTTGAGGAAGAAGGGAATAACAGGTATAGCCATCACTTCTTAAAGCAACAGTTGAAGCCTTTGGTGTGAAGGGAGTTAGTGAATATGCCAGCATTTTATCTTCCAGAATTTATATTGACTTTTCTATAGAAAGAAATGGGTAATCACCTTTTCTGTTGGAGATTGGTTTAGGACACGTTAAATTTTGTGATAGTATTCAGTTCTTTTGAACTCATTGCAGTCTTCTATATATTTGCTAAACACTTGGTATTATTTTTTTAAAATGGTAAACCATGGGGGATGATGAAATTATATTATTTTTAATATCTCTTTGTTCTTGTTCATTCTGTTCTGTGTAAGAATTATCCTAAAATAAAACAGGGGTTTATATTTATTTTTGGAGGAAATGTGATAAATCAATTATTGCTCTGGTTTTATTGTATGTTTTATCAGTTATGAGCTACCTTAAATTCTTTGATAGAGCCATATACATTTTGTAAAAAATAAATACTTTAACTTTATGTCTACCCAAATCTGGGCTTCAAAAATCCCAACTACTAGACGCAGTGGTTCTCAACCTTCCTAATGCCGCGACCCTTTAATACAGTTCCTCATGCTGTGGTGACCCCCAACCAGGGGTGGGTTCTAAATTTTTTTACTATTGGTTCTGTGGGCGTGGCTTATTTTGTGGGCGTGGCTTGGAGGTTATGTGACTGGGTGGGCGTAGCTACCTGGTCATGTGACCGGGTGGCCATGGCTATGTGTATAGGGACTACTCAGAGGGCTTAAAAAAGTCATTTCTGACAGGTCCTCGCACTTTTGACTGGTCTTCGCACTTATGACTGGTCATCATTTATGCCCATTGTAGCATTCTTAACAACCGTGTCACTCATTTCACAACTGCTTCTCTTCACCATAGTGACAAGATAGGGCAAAAACGTAAAATGTGAGGACAGTCGTAAGTTTGAGGACTGGTCAAAAGTGCAAGGACCAGTCAGAAATAACTTTTTCAGCCCTCTGAGTAGTCCATATGCATAAAAGGATACAGCAATAGAGAGGGATGAAGGAAGGGAAGGGAAATTAGAGTAGGAGGGAGGGTAAGAGAGGGAGGAAGAGAGGAGGAGAAGGAGAAAGGAAGAGGAAGTAGGGAGGAGAAGAAGAGGAGGAGGAAGAGAAAGTAAGAAGGAAAGAAAAGAGAGAAGTGGTAGGTTTGAGGAGAAAGATTGCTGTACAATAAAAAAGATGAAAGGGAAGAAAGCCAACCGCAAACAAATATAAAGATATTAAGATAAAGAATGAATTGTTAAACTTTAAAGAATAAAAGAGAACAAATATGAATAAATAACAATTAGAAACACACATACAAACATACAATGTATTTTCTTTGAACAGAGTATTTGGCCGGTTCACAAATTTAAACAATGTTTAGTCATTTCAATTAAATTTACAATTTCTATATTTCCTTTTTTGCCATATTTATTCCTCATCTATTTTTTAAAAAAACCAATATTACCCTTCATCCTCATCTCTAATCTTAATCAAATTCAATTTTTCCCTTCTATATTATACCCCTTCCCATTGTCATTTATTTTTATATCCATCCTCACATTGGTTAATTATGTAATATTACAGTTGTTTAATATAAATTCAACATTTTAATATAAATCAATTAGTTATATAACTACCTTTTTCGTATATTAATCAATATGAACATGAATATTCCAATTATTTCCATGCAATTCAATTTCTTACAAATCAATTAATTATATTTACCAATAATAATAAACCAAATAATTTCCCCCATATATTCCTCCAAACCACAACTTAACCATTTCTGCTTTCAGAAATATACAATTAATAGTATCTCAATTATTACAATTCCCTAGTTAAATAGAGCTTTTTTTCTTCTGTGTTTTAAAATCTTGAACTCTCCTCTTTTTCCCTAAATTTCCCATTGTTTGCACCTATCTTTTTTGGTGAGGAAAAAGAAAAGAAATCTTCCAGCCTAATTTTCTAACGTTGCAGCAAACAGCAAAGCCAACAGCCTGTTTTACTTTCAGTTCCGTTTTTCAGCATAGCTAGGGGAAAAAAAATCTGCTCCAGCACTCTTTTCAAGCAAGCAAGAGCCCTGAGCAAAACAGCTGAGAGCAAATCAACTGAGAGTCGGGAGCCGATCTAATCAAGGGCTAATTAGCCTATGCTGAACCTCCGCGGGCCAATAAAATTACAAAAAAACACCGAACCATTTGTTAAATTGCTGGCTTGCCCGCGCCTCGCCCACCATTATTTATTGGCAATAAATAGTGGTGCGGAGGGCCGGGGCAAGCCAGCAATTTAACAAACGCTTCGGCTGCACCACTGGCTATAGGGCGGCCCTTTGAAGCCCCGCGGCAAGAATTTAAACAGTTTTTTTTCCTCTAGCCATCAGCTGGGACTCAGGAGGCAGCAATAGATTGGGAGTGGGCGGGGTAAGCGAAGCGATCCAACAGAGCAGAGAGTGAGGGTGAGTGAAGGCATGGGGGGGCGAGAGAGGGCTTTGGCGACCCCTGTGAAATGGCCGTTTGACCCCCAAAGGGGTCGCGACCCCCAGGTTGAGAACCGCTGCACTAGAGGGAAGCAAAGAGATATAGAAATGCTTATTCTTTGTGTTAAGTGAATTTCTGCAGCTCATATATTTTATCTATATGTACCTCTGTTATATAAAGCAGAGATATATAATTAAACTTCCGTGTGTTTCTAACAGTGTAGATAATCAGTTTCCTGGGCAAGGAATATCAACTGGGTTTCCAGTATATCCTACTTTCAGCCCTCTACAGATGTTATGGTGGCAACAGATGTATGCACGTCAGTATTATATGCAATAGTAAGTATAAATAGAACATGATTTTAATTAGTACTCAGATGGAAGATTGGTAATTAAAATAAAGACTAGATTGTTTTTTTGTAGATTAGTTTTAACAAACAAATTCTGAAATAAAAATACAGATTTCTTAAAGCATTTACTAGAATTACTGAGTTATAAAACTTGATTATTTAAGAGTAATTTTATTTTTGTTTTGATGGCTGATTCAGAGATATGCTTTATTATGGAGAAAAGTTGTTACAAAGTGAAAATTTCCATCCCTTAGACTGTATTTTGGGAAGAATTTTATTAGAAAAGCAGAAGAATACCATGTTAAGACACAATCCCATATTTTCAGTTTCTTTTTATGTAAAAGTTTATCTTAGCTGCACTATTTGTGTCAAAGGGGAAATCACATTACTACACATGCTTGAAATTTGTCATATATAATGGCATGATAATTCAATGAGATTGAAGAAAAAATAAGCATTGCTCTACCTCCTCCTTTACACCTTCATATTCCTTCCCTGACCTTTACTATGTTTCCTTCATGAGCCATACACCCTCCCCAATTTTTGCTGTGTGTCCCCTGGTATTCACCACCATCTGAAATTCTCACTGCAACTTCCTCATATCATCACTTATACCCTCTGCGCCTTCCTGAATCTCATTATATCCTTTTATACCCACCCTGAGCCTGTCTACACCTCCCTGGCACCCCCATGCACACTCCCTGATCCTTGCTGCACTCTGATCCAAATATATCTTCATTACTTAACAATGGAAATTCTGCTCCCAATTGCCATTATACGTTGAGGATTGTATAATTGAGGACAGTTATCTGTCCATAAATTCAGTATTTCAGGCTGATTCTTATTTTTAAAATGCCTATTTCAGCTACCAGTGCGAGATAATCTTTTTTCCCTTCCTTAGTTCATTCGGGGGAGAGGGGTGCCCTTCTCACAGCAGCTGATTTAAATGCCATGATGAGATTCTTCTGCTGCATATTATAGGTACCTAACTAATATGCCTTACTTTTGAGAAGCTGTTTATTATTTCTGTTATAGTCAAGCTGCAGTTTCAGCACAGGCAACTCTCAGTCCTCCAGTTCCAGAGCCCTCAAGTTCTGATCATGTTCCTGCAAATGAAGCCCCAGCAGCTCCAAACGTAGCTCCACAGGAGAACAGACCTATAAATCAAAATGTGCAGATGAATGCTCAAGGAGGCCCAGTCATAAATGAAGAGGACTTCAATAGAGATTGGCTGGACTGGATATACACATTCTCCAGAGCAGCTATTCTTCTTAGTATTGTATATTTCTATTCATCCTTCAGTCGCTTTGTTATGGTGATGGGAGCTATGTTATTAGTTTATCTGTAAGTAAATATGATATATTTATATGGTACATAATTTTGTGAATTTAAATTTGAGAAATTGGAAAAGTTTGTACATTATATATTTTGTTGTGAACTTCATCAATTTACAATCTCCCGTGCGCTGCTTGGAGAGTCCAAGCAATGGGTTCAAATTTAGCTTGGTTGGCCAGAGACTGAGTTGAATTTGCCTAACCACGCCTCTTTCTCCCATGAGCTTCCAGTGTTTCAACTCAGTCGGCCTAAAGAGACTTGCTTTAATTTCTCCGTCTTAGAAAAACTCTTTAAAATTATTTAAAATATTCTGCCAGCCACAGAAGAAGCCCTCTTTCTCCCTTTTCTCTTAAAACTTAACACTAACAGCCTGAAGTGTTTCCCACCGCCAGGAGCTCCGTGGAGCTAATTAGCTCCAGAGCTAATCTCTTGCCTCAGGGGCCGTTCCTAATTGCCGCCATTAACAGTACAACGGAGGCAATCCTTTTAAAGGCAGATTAGGCTCCTAACAGCTCAGAAACGCAGCGAAAAGCCTCAAATGCCTCAGAAACCATAGTGGAATCGCTAATTAGCAGTCTTTCTTTATCGGAAACACAGCAAGGAGTCACGTGAGTTTGGGCCTAGCATTTCTGGCTGATTTACTGCTATTGCCTTTTGTGGTTTGGGGATTGTTGTGTCTGTCCCGCACCGTTGATTACTGCTGCCTTTCTCTCATAGCGTTATTAGAGCTGGTCATTGATCAGTCTCATGCCTAATACCTAACAGCAGTGGAAAATTGCGCTTACACACTATTGTGTCAGTTTGGCGCCATATTTACCAATACTGGAGTGAGGAATAATATCATTATTATAATCATTGTCCTAGTAAGCTCTTCTGATTGAATTGCCTTTTGTCTTGTCATTCCAAGATGGCGGATCGCAGTTCCTCTCACTCCAAAAGTACTGCATCCCATTCTTCTGCTTCTAAGAGAGCTAAGTCTTCAGATCACAGTAAGGCAGTGGGGCCTCAGCCTGGGCCTTCCACCAGATCCAAGGCCTCTTCTTCCTTATCATCAGCTGTTGATAAGGATGCAGAAAGAAGGCAAAAAGCCTTAGAGAAACAATTTGCAAAGGCAAAAAAGCAGGCAGAAGCCTCCTCAGGCCTAGGCCTTGTCATTGTTCATCCAGAGCCTAATATCCCTCCAATTCAGGATACACCTCCTTCTGCTTCAAACCAAGATAGATTGAATTGGTCTCCAGATATTACCACAGATCCTCCAACTGAATTAATTGAGAGTGCTGAGGAGGTTATTCCCTTATTAGAACAGGGCTCATCTGATCAGGGAGTCATTCCAGTACCTAGGAGGTCAGCTCCCTCAGCTACTTTCACCCCTACAGTGGCGGGACTCCGCCCTGAGGTAAACCAGGCCCCTGTTCTTTCTCAGGAACGCTGCCAGATGTTAGCTCAGACCATTGCCCAGGGCATAGACTCTGCCCTGCTTAGGAGGGGCATTCCTGCTCCCGCCTCAGCTGGTACCACTCCCAATGTACACCAGGCCCACCAGGATAGGGTTTATTCCCAGGCCCCCCACTCGCCCCATGATTCTCAGGGCAGTGAATGGTCTTATATTGGGGAGGAGGAAGAATTCACAGATCATGATCTTTCTGAAGATCATGATGACACCCAGCTGTACATCTCCACCCCAGGCCACCCCAATGATGCCCTTGAAGTGATGTCCCAGTGCTTGGAGGCTGTGCGGATCTGGATGGGGAGGAACAGGCTCAAGCTCAACCCTTCCAAGACTGAGTGGCTGTGGCTCCCGGCATCCTGATATAGTCAGTTGACTCCATCACTGACTATCGGGGGCGAGTCTTTGGCCCCTGCGGAGAGGGCGCGCAATCTGGGAGTCCTCCTGGATACGCAGCTGTCCTTGGAGGAACATCTGACGGCTGTAGCCAGGGGAACCTTCTGTCAGGTTCGCCTGATTCGCCAGTTGTGGCCCTTTCTTGATCGGGATTCCCTGTGCACAGTCACTGACTCTCTCGTCACCTCGTACCTGGATTACTGCAACGCTCTCTACATGGGGCTCCCCTTGAGGAGCACCCGGAGGCTCCAACTGGTCCAGAATGCGGCCGTGCGGGTAATTACAGGAGCCGTCTGGCGCTCCCACATAACACCTCTCCTGCGTGAGCTGCACTGGCTCCCAGTGGTCTTCCGGGTGCGCTTCAAGGTGTTGGTTACCACCTTTAAAGCGTTCCATGGCATAGGACCTAGTTATCTTCGAGACCGCCTGCTGCTACCGATGACCTCCCGTCGACCTGTGCGCTCCCACAGAGAGGGCCTCCTTGGGGTGCCATCAGCCAAACAATGTAGGCTGGCGACCCCCAGGGGGAGGGCCTTCTCTGTGGAATCAGCTGCTTTCAGAGATAAGGAGAATCCAAGACCTCGGTACTTTCCGCCGTGCCCTTAAAACTTTCTTTTTTCAGCAAGCCGGGCTGGCTTAACATATTTTTTAACATATTTTTTAACATATTTTTAATTGGTTTGTTATCTTAAATTTGGGCCAAATTAATATATATCCTTTTAATTGTTTTTTAATGTTTGTATTGTATGTTTTTATCTGGCTGTACACCGCCCTGAGTCCCTTGGGAGAAGGTGCGGTATATAAATTCAAAATAAAAAAAAAAAAAAAGATGAAGTCAGATCTCCAGACAAACCAGCCTTCACTGGCCTTTTCAACCCTAGCATATTCAAGACCTTGTTATACAGGGCCAAAACCACTGCCAATCTAGGGGTTGTGGCTGGGGCATCTGACCGCTCGGCTGAGCAGGATCCCCATGCTTGATTATTTACAGAACCGGTCACTACCCAGGACGCTGTTCCTTCTCCCAGATTATTCATAGACATTATCAAGAAGCAATGGCTTCAATCCAGCGGATTAGACAAAAAGATGTACACTGTAGAACAGGAGGTAGAGGACATGCTTAAGTTGCCTACAAGATGCAATCCTTAAACCTCTATTCTAAATTGCATCAGACAGGGGGATCTGCTTACATCCATATATCTAAAGCAAGACTACTTGCACATACCAATTTGGATTTCACACAGGAAATATCTCAGATTCTGTTACGCAGGGCAACACTTCCAATACAGGGCCCTTCCATTCGGCCTGTCCTCTGCCCCCAGGATGTTCACAAAGCTCCTGGACGTGGTGGCAGCCCATCTGCGGGCTCGCCCAATCAGGCTTCAATGTTACCTAGACGACATTTTGATTCAATCTTCAACCATCAGGCAGGCGAGACAGGATTTGTCAGAGACTATTCAGGCTCTGCAACTTCACGGGTTTTCAGTAAATCTAGAAAAGAGCCAGTTAATTCTATCCCATTCTATCCTTCATTTAGGTGCCCGGATAGACACAGTCAGTTGCCAGGTCTTTCTATCACCAGAACATCTAGTCAGCATACGGGCCTTGATACATTGGGTCAGGTCAACCAGGTCTGTCTCCCTCGCAGTATTGTCCCAGTTGCTAGGGAAAATGATTTCATGTCTGGCCATCGTTCCTTGGGCAAGGTTACATTCCCGGACCTTCCAATGGTTCCTCCTACCGAGCCAACGAGCAGATATCAGTCACTCCACAACAAGAGTCAGAGTACCTCCAAAAGTTCTCCACTCCCTGAACTGGTGGATGTCACCTTCCCTAGAGAAAGGCTGTGTCTTCAAGGAACCGCCACATCTAACACTAACTTCAGATGCCAGTCTATTCGGCTGGGGGGCTCATCTGGGTTCCCAGGTGGCACAGGGCAGATGGTCACCACAGGATCTATTGCACGACATAAATTGGTTGGAACTCAGAGCTGCCCACCTAGCTCTACGTCACTTCCACCTCTCGCTAACCAACCAGCATGTGTTGCTGTTAACCGACAATGTCACTGCCAAGGCACATGTGAACAGGCAGGGAGGCACCCGGTCCAAGGACCTGATGTCCGAAGCAGCGAGCCTCGGCCTCTGGACGGAATCACACCTGCTCTCCCTCCAGGCAGAACATATTTCAGGCGCACACAACAAACAGGCAGACTGGTTGAGTCGAACAACTGTCGACCATTCTGAATGGCGTCTCCATCCAGACCTGTTTCACCAACTGACGACCAGGTTCGGCCAACCATGCGTGGATCTATTTGCAACACCAAAGAACACTCACCTACCTCGGTTCTTTTCCAGATTTCTGACGCCGGGGGCAGAAGCGACCGATGCCCTTTGGGCGCCCTGGCCTCGAGGCCTTCTATATGCCTTTCCTCTGACACCTCTACTACCACGGGTCATCCGGAAGCTTCTGGATGAGCAGGCAGAAATTCTGTTGGTGGCTCCGCACTGGCCCAAAAGGGTATGGTTTGCGGACCTAGTGTCACTGTCAGTTTCCCGCCCGTGGAGGATTCCGCCAGACAGGATTGTCCTAAGCCAGGGGACAGTGCAACATCCCGAGCCCCAGTGGCTCCAACTGGCCGTCTGACGATTGAGCGGGAAATCCTGAGGGACTCCAGATTCTCGAGCGAAGTCATTTCCGTCATCCAGGCCTCTCGTCCATCTACTACCAGGATTTACGACGCCAGTTGGTCAGCGTTCTCTAGCTGGTGCTGAAAATCACACATTCCTCCCAGGACAGCTTCCCTTCCGGACGTTTTGAGTTTCCTTCACTCAGGATTCAAACAGGGACTTACTGCCAACACGCTCCGCAGACAAGTGGCCGCCTTAGTGACTTCTGCATGGAGAGGGTCCTATCTCTCTCTCTCAACACCCCAAGGTGAGTAGTTTTCTTTGAGGTGTTGCTAATTTACGGCCTCCTCCAGTCCATAGGTATCCTTCCTGGGACTTGCCTCTCGTCCTACAAGCGCTCACGTCTGCTCCGTTCGAGCCTTTAGGATCCGCCAGTCTCAAAATACTTACCTTCAAAGTCACCTTCTTGATAGCAATAACGTCTGCAAGGAGGATCTCCGAACTGTCGGCACTGTCGGTACATAGAGATTTATGCATCTTTTACTCCGACAGAGTGGTCCTCAGGTTGGACCCGACTTTCGTACCAAAAGTCAATTCTTGGTTTCACAGGGCACAGGAGGTGGTTTTATCTAACTTTTGCCCTGACCCAGCACATCCTAAAGAATGGTGTTGGCACACACTCAATGTTCGTAGGGCACTTCGCAAATATATTGACAGGACCACATCATTCAGGAAGTCTGAAGCACTATTTGTATCATTTCAGCCTACTACCATGGGCAAGAAAGTTACCCCATCTACAATTGCAAGATGAATCAAAGCTTGCATCGCAATGGCTTACGAACACTAAGCTACTCCAGTGCCCAGAAACATCACTGCACATTCAACTTGTAGCACTGCCACCACAGCAGCCTGGGCTACTCAGGCTTCCATATTGGAGATTTGCAGGGCCGCAATTTGGGCTTCTCCCACTACCTTTATCAGAAATTACAAGTTGGAACCGTTTTTGCCTCGGCTGAGGCTTCGTTTGGCAAAAGAGTCCTGCAACAGGTTCTACCAGGAGAACGACACCTGGACCGCTCGGACTCCCGCCCTGGGAGGAGGCTGCAATTGTAGATGGGGTAACTTTCTTGCCCATGGTAGTAGGCTGAAATGATACAAATAGTGCTTCAGACTTCCTGAATGATGTGGTCCTGTCAATATATTTGCGAAGTGCCCTACGAACATTGAGTGTTTGGGTATATAGCTTGGGTATATCCCATTGCTTGGGCTCTCCAAGCAGCTCACAGGAGATTGAACATTGGATCTTACCTGAATGTTTGATCTATGTGCGCTGCAGGAGAGTCCAACCCCGCCCTAAGGTAGCGGTCCAGCATCCAACACCTAGTTATAGTGGACATTCTTTTATCATCATTGCTACGTCTTCTACAGACCTCTTCGTCGAAACACTGAAGGCTCATAGGAGAAAGAGGCGTGGCTAGGCAAATTCAACTCAGTCTCTGGCCAATCAAGCTAAACTTGAACCCATTCATTGCTTTGACTCTCCTGCAATGCGCATAGATTGAACATTCAGGTAAGATCCAATGTTCACTCCCTAATATTCACCTTGAAAACAGATACATGGATTAGTCTGCAGGTTTTTTTAACTTTTCTGTTACACAATTAAGCAACTTACTATTTTATGAAGATGGTGTAAATGCTACAGTTATTTTTTTGTATATGGCCTAACTATTTGGAGTACTTACCAGTATAGCACCATCATCTGCATTTCAAACACCTCTAAGATTCTTTAGGAAAATCAGTGCATCTTAATGCATTTTCTCTTCCTGGATAATTGCATATCTAAAAAGATGGCTGTCCTGTTAGCAAGAGATATATTTTTTCCTCATACAATTATCTAGAAAAGATGGTATACTTTTGCTATTGTATCTGGGTCATTTCAACTTGTGATTATTCTGCATAGCAGATGACATCCTTTTTAACTATTCTGTAATACTAGAATCTGTAAAAATAATTGTGAATTTAAATATGAAAAGGAACCCTAAAAAGTTTACAATGCATTTCTAAAATTTGAAGAAGCTAATTGGAATATCTATCTTAAAACAGAAATGGATCATGAACAGAATAAAAACTATTGTACCCATCATTATATAAACTAATTCTTCCAGTAACACTTACTTACTAGTGGAAAGGCAAACCATGAGAGTCTGAGGGATGAATAGTTTGCCTAAGTTTATCCATTGAGTTCATGACTAAGGTGAGAATCCTGGTGCTATATATTAGAAAATCCATAAACTGAATTCAGATAGATCTCCTTAATCTTAATCCCAAAGTATAAATAATTGTCAGGCATTCAGTTAATTATATGATTTTGTTTTAAAGTTTATTTCTATTTAATATCTTAAATGCTTATTTTTAAAATATCTAAAATTTATGTGATGGAATGTACATCTGCAGCAGCAATGGGAGAGAGTTTTGGCAACACAGTTTTTTTTCAAAGAGAGGCCTGGATTAAGAGGTTGTGCAGTCCCAAGCTGGATGTCTGATTATTCTTTACAATTTATAAGCATACTCTTGACCCATTAGGTTAGCATTTCAGAGATATTTCCTTACCTAAACAGAGAATCAGAACGACCACCAGTGGTCAAAAATCAGTTTCAGAGCAACATCTTACTTTCTCTTGGTTTACCAAGTGAATTTTCTTGTGGGAAATTGGCAGTGAGTGTTAGACATCTTCCTCTCCTCTCCTCCCCTCCCCTCCTCTCCCCCTCTCTTTATAGTGGTTTTATACAAATTTAATTATATTTAGATTCACTGAAATCTACTGAACGTTTTAGTTTAAAGTAAAGTTTAATCCATTGTTCAGTAAATATAAATATTTTTCATTCCTGAAAGCTGATCAATAAGTAACATTCATAATATTTAGAGTGAATTGTTATGTGCTCTTCTAAATTGAAACAGAATGTTAGTGCTTCTACATGTTCATTTTATATTACATGTACTCAAAAATATATAATTGAATGATTTCAACTGTACATCATGAAATTATATCCAATACATTTAATCACATTCAAAAATATGTATGTAGGAGGAATTCTACAAGTTGTACTCCTAACATATCTGGAAAGCAAAATGGTGGGGAAGGATTAGTTAGATGATATTAGTCTTAATTGATTTATTATCATTTGTTGCTTTATATTATTTGCTGACCTAAATATTTTATTTCATCTTAATAATTTTGTCAATGTCTTTTATAAAGGCACCAAGCTGGGTGGTTCCCATTCAGACAAGAAGGAATCCAACAGCCTGCAGCAAACAATGCAGATATAAACCATGATGGTCAAAATGTAAATAATGCCGGTCTTGAAGAAATGGTAAGGAGATGAATTGAGCAACACCACTAATTTTAAATTTAAGAATTACTGTTTTATGAAAGCTCAACTCTAAATTTAAGAAATAAAAATAAGATGATTTCATGCATGCTTAATAGGGAATAAGTTTTACTAAAATCAGAACTGAATACATTTATATTACATTGCAATGTCTGATTATTCTTTATGATTTATAAGCATAGTGTTGATTTGTCTATAATTTATCAATTTTGCAAAGAGGAATACATTATATTTTGGTATCTACAGGGGGGCAAAAAAGTGTTTAATCAGTCACCAATTGTGCAAGTTCTCCCACTTAAAAAGATGAGAGAGGTCTGTAATTGTCATCATAGGTAGACCTCAACTATGAGAGGCAAAATGAGAAAACAAATCCAGACAATCACATTGTCTGATTTAGAAAGAATTTATTTGCAAATTATGATTGAAAATAAGTATTTGGTCACCTACAAACAAGCAAGATTTCTGGCTCTCACAGACCTGTAACTTCTTCTTTAAGAGGCTCCTCTGTCCTCCATTCATTACCTGTATTAATGGCACCTGTTTGAACTTGTTATCAGTATAAAAGACACCTGTCCACAACTTCAAACAATTACACTCCAGACTCCAATATGGTGACAACAAAGAGCTGTCGAAGGACACCAGAAACAAAATTGTAGACCTATACCAGGCTGGGAAGACTGAATCTGCAATAGGCAAGCAGCTTGGTGTGAAGAAATCAACTGTGGGAGCAATAATTAGAAAATGGAAGACATACAAGACCACTAATAATCTCCCTCGATCTGGGGCTCCATGCAAGATCTCACCCTGTGGGGTCAAAATGATCACAAGAACGGTGAGCAAAAATCCCAGAACCACACGGGGGGACCTAGTGAATGACCTGCAGAGAGCTGTGACCAATGTAACAAAGGCTACCATCAGTAATACACTACGCCGCCAGGGACTCAGATCCTGCAGTGCCAGATGTGTCCCCCTGCTTAAGCCAGTACATGTCCGGGCTTGTCTGAAGTTTGCTAGAGAGCATTTGGATGATCCAGAAGAGGATTGGGAGAATGTCATATGGTCAGATGAAACCAAAGTAGAACTGTTTGGTAGAAACACAACTCATCGTGTTTGGAGGAGAGAGAATGCTGAGTTACATCCAAAGAACACCATACCTACTGTGAAGCATGGGGGTGGCAACATCATGCTTTGGGGCTGTTTCTCTGCAAAGGGACCAGGACGACTGATCCGTATACAGGACAGAATTAATGGGGCCATGTATCGTGAGATTTTGAGTGCAAACCTCCTTCCATCAGCAAGGGCATTGAAGATGAAACGTGGCTGGGTCTTTCAGCATGACAATGATCCCAAACACACCGGCCGGGCAACGAAGGAGTGGCTTTGTAAGAAGCATTTCAAGGTCCTGGAGTGGCCTAGCCAGTCTCCAGATCTCAACCCCATAGAAAACCTTTGGAGGGAGTTGAAAGTCCGTGTTGCCCAGCGACAGCCCCAAAACATCACTGCTCTAGAGGAGATCTGCATTGAGGAATGGGCCAACATACCAGCAACAGTGTGTGCCAATCTTGTGAAGACTTACAGAAAACGTTTGAACTCTGTCATTGCCAACAAAGGATATATAACAAAGTATTGAGATGAACTTTTGATATTGACCAAATACTTATTTTCCATCATAATTTGCAAATAAATTCTTTCCAAATCAGACAATGTGATTGTCTGGATTTGTTTTCTCATTTTGTCTCTCATAGTTGAGGTCTACCTATGATGACAATTACAGGCCTTTCTCATCTTTTTAAGTGGGAGAATTTGCACAATTGGTGGCTGACTAAATACTTTTTTGCCCCACTGTAGATAGGAAGAAGGACATGTGTTTTCCAAGAAACTATAGTTTACATTAGTTCTGTTAATACAAATTACATTAAAATAATTAATGCAGGGTTTTTTTTAATATATAAAGGAACGTCTCATGGATGAAGGTATTGAAGAAGATAGTGGCGAAGACATTGGTGATGTCAATGCAGAACAGCATCCTGGATTTATGGCTTCCGCATGGTCTTTCATTACCACTTTCTTTACATCCCTCATTCCTGAAGGACCTCCACAAGTTGGCAACTAAGAAAGGAGGAATTATTAATAGAGCATGGAAGTTGACTCTGGGAGAGTGGTATTTTAAATATCATGCAATTGATGTGTGTGTGTGTGTGTGTGTGTACACACACACACACACACACACACATATATATACATATACAGACAGACAGACAGACACAGAGTATAAATACTCTGATCATGCTGTACAAAAATGTGTTTTTTTTTCTTTCAGCTTTCTCATGCTAATGAATATTTTAAGCAGAAATGGACTAATAAATTCTTTAGAAATATTTTTCTGTAAGGAAGAAAAATGTAAAAATTGGACTTTCATGTTTTTGTTTTAATTGTATTAACTGAGGGTAGGAACCTGTAACGTCTGAAATGCCTTTTCTTCAAAGAGTTATTAAATTACCAATCTTACTAATAATAGTAGAAATAAGCTTCTTTAGAGTAAAAAAACTTGTGTTGGAATTTTTGTTATTTCTTTTTTTAAAAATTGTGTATCAAAAATGTATATTGTGCTTACAGTTTTTAGCAATAGCCCTGCCAGTGGCATGTTCTCTAGGTTTTCCCACTCGCCTTATGATACTAATAATAAAGCAGCATTTTGAGGATAATAGATAATAACTGAGTGCATTACAAACATTTAATGGATAAGAAAACTTTTTAAAATAGTTCCAGGACTTACAGATGAATGTAAATAGTTTTTAAATTAAGTTGTAGTATTGAGGAAACTAATCTGCAAGTCTTCAGTATTAATTTGCATGAGAAAGGCTCAATATTTCTGATAAAAATCATAGAGAATGTTGCATACTAATTAACTCTATTATTTATAGTAGCATAATTTAAATTACTGTTCTTGTGTGTTGTGATATTTCGGAGTGGGGGAGACATAATAGATCCAGAGGCTACATATATCAAAATGAACAGTATCAATAAAAGAGAAAATTTGTAGCTCAGGGTTAAAATGAGGAGATCTCTGTGCACTCTGAGCTTGGTTGTTAGTCAGACTAGGACTAATGATATTACCTAGTTTAGGTAATGAAATGTTTGCAAGAAAACAACCAAGTACCAATGATACATCAAAATGAATAATGCTAGGTGGAATAGAAATTTAGTTAAAAATCAATGCATGTTATAACCTAGAAATACAAATAAATAACATGAACTTTCAATGGTTGGCCTATCCAGGGGTCTGCAACCTTAAACATTCAAAGAGCCATTTGGACCCATTTTCCATAGAAAAGAAAACACCGGGAGCCACAAAACCTGGGTGGGCGTGGCCAACTCGGTGTCACTCAATCCCACCCAGTCACATGATCCCCTAGCCATGCCTACCCAGCTGGTCATTAGCGCAGAGAAACAGTTGTTAAAAAACAACGGGAGCCACAAAACCCTTTTGACATCTAAAATGATGTCAAATGATGTCCCTCTCTCTCTCCCTCTTTCTCTCTCTGTATCTCCCCTCACTATATTTTTCTTTCCCCCTTGTCTCTGTATCTCTATCTCTCCCCCTTATCTCTCCCCCTCCCTCTCACTGTATCTCTCCCCCTCCCCTTCTCTCTGTATCTCTATCCCTGTGTCTGTCTGTCGCTCTCTCTCCCCTCTCCTATCTCTCTTCCTCTCTCCCTGTATATCTCTGTGTCTGTCTCTGTCTTCCCCCTATCTTCCCCCTCTATGTATCTCTCCCCCTCCCTCTCCCCCTCCCTCTCTCTCCCCTCTCTCTGTATCTCTCACCCTCTCTGTATCTCTCTCCCCCCTCTCTCTGTATCTTTCCCCCCTCCTTCCTCCCTCCCCCTCCCCCTCTCTGATTCTGATTCTCCGGCATCTCATCCAGGGGTCTCGCTGCCCAACAGACAAGCAGGAAACAGCAGGTGGCTACTTTTTGTTTTGCTTTGTTTTTTTTGTTTATATTTATATACCGCCCTTCTCCCGAAGGACTCGGGGCGGTGAACAGCCAACAGATAAAACACAAGAAACACAAAATTTAAAAACAGTATTAAAATCTGATTAAATTAAATTGGCCCACAATTAAAAGCACCCCTGTATTAAAACCCATAATTAAACAGTTTAAAAATTAAAACAATTTAAAAGAGTTAGGCCAGCCCGGCTTGTTGAAATAAAAACGTCTTTAGGGCATGGCGAAAGGTACGTAGATCCGGGATCGGCCGTATCTCCGGGGGTAGCTCATTCCAGAGGGTAGGTGCCCCCACAGAAAAGGCTCTCCCCCTGGGGGCCGCCAGTCGGCATTGTTTGACCAACGGCACCCTGAGGAGCCCCTCTCTGTGGGAGCGTACTGGTTGGTGGGAGGCTATCGGTGGCAGAAGGTGGTCTTATAAATACCCGGGTCCTAAGCCATGGAGCACTCTAAAGGTGGTAACCAATACCTTGAAGCGCACCTGGAAGACCACCGGGAGCCAGTGCAGCTCACACAGGAGAGGTGTTACATGGGAGTGCCGAGTCACCCCCATAACCACCCGCGCAGCCGCATTCTGGACCATTTGGAGCCTCCGGGTTCTCTTCAAGGGGAGCCCCATGTAGAGAGCATTACAGTAGTCCAGGTGGGACGTGATGAGAGCATGAGTGACCGTGCGTAAGGCATCCCGATCCAGAAAGGGACACAACTGGCGGATCAGGTGAACCTGATAAGCACCCCTGGCCACAGCGGTCATATGCTCTTCTAAAGACAGCCGTGCATCCAGGAGGACGCCCAAGTTGTGAGCCCTCTCTGTGGGGGCTAACGACTCCTAATAGTCAGCGATGGCACCAACTGACTATATCGGGATGCCGGAAGCCACAGCCACTCAGTCTTGGACGGATTGAGTCTGAGCCTGTTTCTCCCCATCCAGATCTGCGCGGCCTCCAGGCACCGGGACATCACATCAAGGGCATTGTTGGGGTGGTCCGGGGTGGAGATGTACAGCTGAGTATCATCATCGTACTGGTGGTACTTCACTCCGAAACCACGGATGATCTCACCCAGCGGCTTCACATAAATGTTGAATGGAAGGGCAAGAGAACCAACCCTTGTGGCACCCCACACACAAGGCGCCTCGAGGTCGATCTCTGTCCCCCCATCAACACAAACTGCGACTGGTCAGAGAGGAAGGAGGAGAACACCGCAACACAGTGCCCCCTATCCCCAACCCCTCCAATTGGTGCAACATGATACCATGATCGATGGTATCAAAAGCTGCTGAGAGATCTAATAGGACCAGGACAGAGGAATAGCCCCTGTCCCAAGCCCTCATCAATGCGACCAATGCCGTTTCTGTGCTGTACCCAGGCCTGAAACCCGACTGGAACGGATCTAGATAGACCGTTTCCTCCAGGTATCGGGGGAGCTGTCACGCCACCATACTCTCAACAACCTTCACCACAAAGTGGAGGTTGGAGACTGGATGATAATTCGCTAATACAGCCGGGTCTAGGGAAGGCTTCTTAAGGAGGGGCCTCACCACCGCCTCCTTCAAGGTGACAGGGAAGTAACCCTCACTGAAAGAAGGAGTAATAATCCCCTGGAACTAGCCTCCCCTGGAGGCCAGCACCAACCAGGAGGGACACGGGTCCAATAAACATGGCAGCGCTAAGCCTGCCCAGAATCCTGTCCACGTCCTTGGGAGCCACTGGATCAAACTCCTCCCAGATAACATTCTCAAGGCCCGCCTCAGTCACCCCGCCTGAAACTACCTAGTCAGAGTCCAATTCTTCCCGAATCTGAGCAAGTTTGTCATGCAGATATTGCACAAAGTCCTCACCTCTACCTGTAAGGGGTCTTCCCTCACTCCCAGATGAAGCAGGGAATGGGTCACCCTAAACAAGGTGGCTGGGCGGTTATCTGCTGACGCGATAAGAGCGGAAAAATAGTCTGGCACAAAAATAGTGCCGCTTTTATCACCACTAGGTTGGTCTTAATATGAGTCTCAGCTCGTCACCCAGCCAGCCCGGATTGCAACAAAAGAACCAGACGAAAAAGCGAATCACAATGCTCTTTACTTTTGGTCGTTTCAGCAACACAGCCAGCAGAAAAGAACAAGCCGGATCATAAGTGTAAAGTCAGCACTACACGCAGCCGCTGTGTGGCGCTATTTATACATATTCCCCCACTTTAACCACCATCCGGCAGTTAAAGGCAAAACCACTCCCAACAGCAGTTCGGTGGTGAAAAAGCCGGCACTTCCCTGATGTCATAGGAGAGCGCCGCGCCCTCGGTCTCTGCTCCGCTCTGTCCTCTGTGCTGTGCTGTGCTGCAATGCCCTGAGACCGTGTGACTGGCTGCCTCTCATGTGGACCTTTCGAACAGCTGGTAACCTCCTCCCCTCCAGTCCTGTGAGTGGCGAGACCCGGCTGAGGCTCAACAGGCAGCTCCCCCTCTACCAGGAGTCCACCTGAGGAAGGCAAAGCAGATATGTTAGTCACAGCGGATACCGTTCCTGGTGGTCCTGGCCTATCTGGATACTTGTGGTGAAATCGGTTAATTAAACGGGTGGCATGAACATCAGGTGCTGCCACCCAGGAGGCCTGTGCTAAAGGATAACCTTTCCAGCGCACTAGGTAGTGTAGTCGGCCCCTAAGGAGTTTGGAATCTAAGACCTTATCTATTTCATACTGATCTGTATGGATCGGTCTTGGTGGTCCGGCTGAACCAGTATTCCTATCCATAGTAACGGGTTTTAATAAGCTACTATGGAAGACCGGGTGTAACTTACCTAGTAGCGAGGGTAATTTAAGTACCACAGTAACAGGGTTGATAATGCGCATTATAGGAAACGGGCCGATATATTTCGGACCTAGTTTCCTGCTTGGGATTTGTAACTTTAAATATTTGGTCGATAGATAGACTTGGTCCCCCACTGCAAATGGTTTTGGGTCTGCTCTTTTCTTATCAACATACGCCTTATATTCCTCCGCCGCTTTTTGTAAAGCGGACTTAACGCCTGGCCAGATTCGGTGGATCTTGTCTGCCCATCCAGATGGTGTATCTATATTCGTCGAGGGAGGTTCTACTTCTGGTATGGCTGGGAACTCTCTACCATAGACTATCTGGAAGGGGGAAAGCCCTGTACTATGATGGGTGAAGTTGTTGTACGCAACCTCTGCGAAAGGGATAAGATCGGACCAATTGGTTTGTTGATATGACACATAGCAATGGGGATAGCATTCTACAGTGGCGTTAGTACGTTCCGCAGCTCCGTTGGTGCTAGGGTGAAATGCTGAACTCAACCCCCGGGTGGATCCTATCCTGTGTATGAAAGACTTCCAAAACTTTGCAGTGAACTGAACACCCCGATCCGATATAATTCGTTTGGGGATCCCGTGCAACCGATATACGTGATGAATGAACAGCTCTGTCAACCGTCGGGCAGAGGGCAAACCATGACAAGGTACAAAATGGGCTTGCTTTGAAAATAAGTCCACTACCGTCCATATGACAGTGTAACCGTGGCTGGTAGGGAGGTCTACTATGAAATCCATAGCGACCTCTTCCCATGGTCGGCTGGGGTCAGCCACTGGTTGTAATAATCCAATCGGTTTTCCGGACCATGGTTTGGCTGCTGCACAGATGGGACATCCTTTTACATATTGTTCGATGTCACCTCACATCTGTGGCCACCAAAATTACCATCTGATTAAGTGAAGCATTTTTTAAAACCCGAAATGTCCTGCTGGTTTGGAATCGTGACATTGACGAAGAACAGTCGCCCGAAGACTTTCCAGAACGTAAAACCGGTCTCCATTCCACCCTAAGCCATTCCGCATGGTTATCAAGGCCTGGATCTTGTTGGACGGCTGTTTTCAGCTCAATTAGAAAAGACGGTTCTGATCGAATTGCTGCTGATAGAGTCTGAACAGATTGACCGGGCAGTATAAGAGCCTCTACTACATCTTCTCGCCTGCTATTGTATTGTGGCATACAGGACAGAGCGTCTGCCAGGAAGTTCCTTCCTGCCGGGACGTATTTCAGTTGGAACAAAAACCGACGGAAGTATAGCGCCCATCTTAGCTGTTTTGGGGATAACTGTCTTGGTGTTTGCAAGGCCTCTAGATTTTTATGATCCATCCACACCTCGAACGGGAGAGTTGCCCCTTTGAGGAAATGACGCCACGTCATCAGCGCCCATCGGACAACGAATGCCTCTTTCTCCCAAATTGCCCACCTCCTCTCCGTGGGACTCAATTTGCGGGAGGTATAGGCACATGGTTGTACACAGCCCTGTTCATCCTTTTGCAGTAGCACCGCCCCCATAGCGACATCGCTAGCGTCCACCTGAACGATGTACTCCCGCCCAGGGTTGGGATGCTTAAGAATCGGTTCCCTTGTAAACAGGTGTTTCAATTGGTCGAAAGCGACTTGACACTCTGTGGTCCAGTTCAACACTTGACCCGGCCTTGGTTTTGCCATGGCTGGTTTAGTCCGTAAAAGGTCTGTCAATGGTAGAGCAATACTGGCGAAGGCGGGGATAAACTGACGATAAAAATTTGCAAACCCGAGGAAGCTTTTGAGTTGTTTTCTTGTTTTAGGGCTTTGCCAATCCACTATCACTTGTATTTTTCGCGGATCCATTTCTACACCGTCGCCTGATATCCTATATCCTAAATAGTCGATTTTTGTTTTGTGAAACTCACACTTAGAGAGTTTTACGAACAATTTAGCAGCCAGTAATTTTTTCAAGACGTCATCTACCAAAGCGGTATGTTCTTCCATGTCGCAGGTATAGATTAGGATATCATCCAGCTACACCAAAACCCCTCTGTATAAACGGTCATGCAGCACCTCATTAATCAGCTGCATGAACACAGCTGGCATGCCCTGGAGCCGAACATCATAACCCGGAACTGATAACTACCCAGAGGACAGTTGAAAGTGGTCTTCCATTCATCCCCCAGTTTAATGTGAACACGATAATAGGCTTCTCGTAAATCAAGCTTTGTAAAGACGCAACCAGTTGATAATGTGGCTAGAAGATCTTTCATCAAAGGGAGAGGATACAAATGTTCTACAGGCTCTCTGTTCAAACCCTGGAAGTCAACGCAGAGACGCAACCCACCGCCCTTCTTCTCCCGGAAGAGAACAGGGGCTGCCATACTGGGGGTAATGAAACCTCTGGCTAAGTTCTTATCTATGTACCGTCTCAACTCAGCTAATTCCGGTTGTGTTATGGCATACATTCGTGGTTTTGGCAATTTGGCTCCAGGTACAAGCTCGATCGCACAGTTGGTGGACCGATGGGGAGGTAATACCTCGCACTCCTCCTCGCTAAACACGGCTGCCAGGTCCTCGTACACACTAGGTAATCCTTTAGTGTTTGAAGACTCTGTTGAGACACTATCACTGTTCTTGTTCCCTGCTACCAGGGGCGTAGATGGGATAGGGCTCGGGGTGGTCGATTCCAAATCGAGTGGTATTCTGAGCTTCCGAAACCCCCCCCCCCACCAAATGTTATGCCGCCATTTGTCTAACCATGTCAGTCCCAATATGAGCGATTCGATCATCATCTCAATCACAATAAAATGAATGGTTTCTTGGTGACGTCCTATCTCCAATGACGTCATCTCTGTCACATGGGTGGTGGGCAACCCCCCAACAATGTGCCGTCCATTTGTTCGAACTTGACTGGGACTCTTAGTCTTCTCACTCTCAGACCTAGAGCATCCACTACAGCAGCAGTTCTCAACCTGGGGGTCACGACCCCTTTGGGGGTCGAACGGCCATTTCACAGGGGTCACCAAAGCTCTCTCTCGTCCCCCCCACGCCTTCATTCATCCTCACTCTCTGTTGGATCGCCGGCCGTTCGCTTACCCCGCCCACTCCCTATCTATTGCTGCCTCCTGAGTCCCAGCTGATGGCTAGAGGAAAAAAAACAGTTTAAATTCTTGCCGTGGGGCTTCAAAGGACCGCCCTATAGCCAGTGGTGGGATTCTGCCGGTTCTAGGGGGTTCAGCCCAACCGTTTGTTAAATTTCTGGCTTGCCCCGACCCTCCGCACAACTATTTATTGCCAATAAATAGTGGTGGGCGAGGGGCAGGCGAGCCAGCAATTTAACAAATGGTTCAGTGTTTTTTTGTAGTTTTATTGGCCCGCGGAGCTTCAGCATAGGCTAATTAGCCCTTGATTAGATCGGCTCCCGACTCTCAGCTGATTTGCTCTCAGCTCTTTTGCTTAGGGCTC
This sequence comes from Arizona elegans, assembly GCA_022577455.1. Lineage (NCBI taxonomy): Eukaryota > Metazoa > Chordata > Lepidosauria > Squamata > Colubridae > Arizona > Arizona elegans. Next base: position 77,541,762 of record JAKOOJ010000004.1, on the reverse strand, counting down.
TGCTGCTTGCTGGAGCAGATTTTTGTCCCCCTAGCTATGCTGAAAAACAAAACTGAAAGTAAAGCAGGCTGTTGGCTTTGCTGTTTGCTGCACCGTTGGAAAATTAGGCAGGCAGATTTCTTTTCTTTTTCTTCACCAAAAAAGGTAGGTGCAAACAATAGGAAATTTAGGGGAAAAGAGGAGAGTTCAAGATTTTAAAACACAAAAGCAAAAAAGCTCTATTTAACTAGGGAATTGTAATAATTGAGATCCTATTAATTGTATATTGTGTTGAAAGCAGAAATGGTTAAGTTGTGGTTTGGAGGAATATATGGGGGAAATTATTTGGTTTATTATTATTGGTAAATATAATTAATTGGTTTGTAAGAAATTAGATTGCATGGAAATAATTGGAATATTCATGTTCATATTGATTGATATACAAAAAAGGTAGTTGTATAACTAATTGATTTATATTAAAATGTTGAATTTATATTAAACAACTGTAATATTACATAATTAACCAATGTGAGAATGGATATAAAAATAGATGACAATGGGAAGGAGTATAATATAGGATAGAAGGGAAAAATTGAATTTGATTAAGATTAGAGATGAGGATGAAGGATAATATTGGTTTTTTAGAAAAATAAATAAGGAATAAATATGGCAAAAAGGAAATATAGAAATTGTAAATTTAATTGAAATGACTAAACACTGTTTAAATTTGTGAACTGGCCAAATACTTTGTTCAAAGAAAATACATTGTATGTTTGTATGTGTGTTTCTAATTATTGTTATTTATTCATATTTGTTCTATTCTTTAAAGTTTAGCAATTCATTCTTTATCTTAATAACTTTATATTTGTTTGGGGTTGGCTTTCTTCCCTTTCATCTTTTTATTGTACAGCAATCTTTCTCCTCAAACCTACCACCTCTCTCTTTTCTTTCCTTCTTACTTTCTGTTCCTCCCCCTCTTCTTCTCCTCCCTACTTCCTCTTCCTTTCTCCTTCTCCTCCTCTCTTCCTCCCTTTCTTACCCTCACTCCTACTCTAATTTCCCTTCCCTTCCTTCATCCCTCTCTATTGCTGTACCCTTTTATGCATATGGACTACTCAGAGGGCTGAAAAAGTTATTTCTGACTGGTCCTCGCACTTTTGACCAGTCCTCGAACTTACGACTGTCCTCACATTTTACGATTTTGCCCTATCTTGTCAGCATGGTGAAAAGAAGCAGTTGTGAAATGAGTGGCATGGTTGTTAAGAATGCTGCACGGGCATAAATATGAGGATGGTCATAAGTGTGAGGACCAATCAAAAGTGCGAGGACCTATCAGAAATGACTTTTTTCAGCCCTCTGAGTAGTCCCTATACACATAGCCATGGCCACCTGGTCACATGACCAGCTAGCCACGCTCACCCAGTCACATGACCTCAAAACCACGCCCACAAAATAAGCCACGCCCACAGAACTGGTAGTAAATAACTTTAGAACCCACCCCTAGTTGGGGGTCACCACAACATAAGGAACTGTATTAATGGGTCGCGGCATTAGGAAGGTTGAGAACCACTGCACTACAGCCTTACGGATAAGGCACCGGGTACACCCAGTATCGATCAAAGCCCCATACTGGAGACCAGTAGGACAACGTGGGTTTCTCAATACCACCGGAATAACAAAGGGATAAATAGGGTCGCTCACCATTGGGTCCTCTGGCTCCTCGTCATCACTGTCTCCCAACACCACTGGAAACCTCTCCACCGCTGATGTTGGGTTGACGTCTCGAATCTGGGTATTTACAGTCACTTTCGGGCCTTGGAGCGCCTGTGTTCGCTCTCTTGGTTGTCTCGGACGTCCTTTCATGGGGGCTCCAGCAGTTTGTTTTGGGGACTGTGGTTGTGGTGGCGGCATGGGGCAATCGGCCACTCTGTGACCCATCTGATTACACCTATAACAACGAAAGATCGGCCTCTGGGCTCTGTCCTGGGACCGACCAGATGGCACAAAACCCCCAGGAGGGTCTCGTACTGTTGGGGGTTTTTCCAGCAGCCTCTCTACCGTGGACCGCCATTGTCCAAGGGTGGCTTCTGGTTTGGCACGAAATTCTCGGAGGCCCACATCCAACTCTATCGCTGCCTTGAACGAAACAGCCAACCGCGGAGCCAGACCCCGGTACACACAGGCCTGTCTCAGCTCCCGGTCCAACCCCATACAGAATTGCTGCACCAACATTCGTTCTGGCCAGTCCACCAAAAGACTGGCAAGCTTCCGGAAGTTTCGTACATAGTCCTTTGCAGGGCTACCCCTTTGTTTGAGTGCAACTAGATCACTTTCCGCCACTTGCACACTGGACTCGTCCTCGAAAGTGGAACGAAGGGCCTCCAAAAGCTGTCCTACATCCACCAGTTCTCTAGCATGGTTCCGATGCAAGCTGGCCACCCAATCAGCAGCATCGCCAGTTAACACCGCTGTAATGGCCACAACCATGGCCCATTGGGAGGGGTACCAATGCCCATATTGGTCTAGATAGCTTATCACCTGGCTTAAGAACAACGCCACTCGGTCTGGGCTTCCGTCAAACATGGCTTGAATTGCAGGAGGACCCCAGGTGGGCTGAGGACCCCACATCCCCGGCGCGGGGCCCCACATCGGTACCGGACCTCACCAGTGTCTGGTTGGATTTGGATTGGCTGGCCCTCCAACCGCTCTCTAGGCGTCTTTTCCGGCGCTTCATTTCCCTCAGCTCCTTGGAGAACCATGGAGCTACATGGGATCGGCACTGGGTCAGAGGCTGCAAAGGCACAATGCGATCCAAGGCTCCGGCGGTTGCCCTATCCCAGGTGGCCACCAGGTCTTCAGTCGAGTCGTGAGCCATAACCTCAGGGAGTGGTCCAAGGTCCCTCTGGAATCCATCTGGATCCATCAGGCGCCTGGGCGGAACCACCTAACCGGTTCCGCCTCCCTGCGGCAGGGGGCAGCGGTACAGAAGTCCAGTCGGAGGAGCGAATGATCAGACCATGACAAGGGTTTGATGACTAAATCCCCTATATCTACATCATTCAGCCTGAGACAAAAATTAAGTCCAGAGTGTGTCCCCCCATGTGAGTAGGGCCATGAACTACCTGGGTCAGGTCCATAGCCATCATGAAAGCCTTGAACTCCTGAGCCGACAGATGGCAGGTTAAAATCCCCCATGACCATAAGTCTGGGGGTATCCACCGCCACCCCGGCTATCACATCGAGCAGCACGGGCTACGTGGCAGGGAGCCAGGTACGCAGTCAGCAGGCCCATCTGAACCCCACGGCCCCACTTCATAAGGAGGGATTCACATTCAGCTATCTGAGGAACAGTGGCCTCCCTCGGACCAAGATCATTTTAAATGATAACCGCCACCCCACCACCCCTTCCCTGAGGCCTCGGCTGATGGAATGCGCAGAAACCTGGTGGGCACAGTTCAATGAGGGGGACCCCCCCTCCTGTCCCAACCAGGTCTCTCTAACACCCGCCAGGTCTGCACCCCCCTCCTGTATAAGATCACAAATGAGGGGGGCTTTATTTACCACGGACCTGGCATTGCACAACATCAGCCAAAAACCCGGGCCCTGAGGGTCTGAGCTATCTAGGGAACAAGAAGAGCCTTGGGGGCCAGAGCACGCAATCGCTTGGAGACAGCGAGTGTGCACTCCCCTAACATGATGTGGCCCCCTGCTCCCGCCATATCTGCCCCTCCCACCCACAGTACCAATGGAACAACCCTCCACAGTATGAAAACTAGCCCCTTCCTTAGCCCTGGACCCCACGCCCCCAGTAACATCGCCCCTTGCCAGGCTAGTCCCTACCCCCCATGGGTTATCCCTCTCAGAACCCCTTAAAATACTGTCTAAAACCTTAATCAAAAAGCCCCTCAACCCCCTTCTCGCAACATGCCAACCTTTGTTGGTGCTGGGAGCACCTTTGACACTTGGGGAGATGTACTAAATTTCACCATGCTGGGCGAGGCACGAGAACAGTGGGCAGGCCATGTGGCAGAGACTGAGGCCATGAGGTGCTCTCGCAGCACCTTGTGCAGCACAGCAAAATTTGGTGTGCTTCATAATGGGGGAAACTGGTCCCCTCCTAGGACCCATTACGATACAGAGCCACAATGCGACCCTGCCACACTCGCCCCTAACAACAAGACGAGCGCAGAGGACCCGGAGCGAGTCTCTTCTCAGGTCAGACGAGTAGTGACTGGGGTGGGGGGCAATAGGCAGGGCCAGCCAGTGGTGAGATCAACCGGAACTGCTGAAAAACATAACTACCAGTGTGTGACGGAGCCGCAGGAGAGGGGTGAAAGCCACATATGGCTCGGGAGCCGCGGGTTGCCAACATCCGGCCTATACAAAAAAGTAATTTATTATAAAGGCCCCAACTGAATTATTATGATGTGCCATCAAGTAATCAGTTCTTAGCAACTACAAATTTATGCAAACATTTTTGAAGTAGGACAATTTAAGCCTGGTGGTTTACATCTTGAATAAAATTCATTTAGATTTTTTTTAAATTGCTAATATTCCTTAAAATGCTAATAATAGAAGGCATTTTAATCCATTAGGTTATAGCTACAAATATCAAGACAATGAGTTGGCCCTGGAGCTGCAGATGCCATTAGATTCTTGAATTTTAAAAAAATTTAACTGCCTGCTGATGATCAATTTGAGCACCTACTAATTTTAAGTCATGAGCTAATGAAATCCTTTCCTGGCATATATTTTGAGTTATCTGGGGAAAAAAATAGTTAATGGGCATAATGATCACTGTTCTGACATCGCACAGAAACTTTGCAGAAGAGGAGGCTTTGGTCCTTCCTCCCCATAGAATTATGACACTGTTATTGATTTGGTACCAGGGACTAAATTTCCACCTAAGAGGCAATATCTAATGCCAGGAAAGGAATTGGTAATGTTAAAGCAACATCTGGATTCCAATTTGGAAAAAGGATTTATTAGACTTTCAAAGTCACCAGCTATCGCACCTACCCTTTTTGTTCCTAAGAAACAGATGAACCCCAAAAAATGAAGTCCCCGTGTGCACAGTCCTCAATTACAGAGACAATTCAATTCAAACCTTGATTATCAATACACAACATGTATACAATGAGATTGGATGAGCCTCCCTTAGTGCAGCCCCCCCAGATACAAAATACATCTCAATGATTCATAAGTGAAAGAAGAAGAAAAAACCCTAACCCAATAGATCATACTAACAGACGCACAATCTTATATTCATATATGTGCATAACATAACATTATATTATATTACACCAATGTAGACATATTGCACGTTGTGCTGGCCCTGCAAGTCTATCATACTAAGTAGTTATGGTGATATTTAGCATTCAGAAGTCTGCCAGCCCACGGATAGAAGCTATTTTTCAGCCTGTTCATTCTGTCTATGCTTCTATATCTCCTGCCCAATGGTAGGAGAGTAAAGAAGTGCTGACCAGGTTGTGAATCATCCCTAAGGATTTTCCTCACCCTGCTAAGACATCGAGTCCTAGCAATTTCATCTAGTGAGGTCAGGGGAAGGCCCATGATATTTTGTGCTGTTCTCATCACCGATTGTAATGTCTTTGCATCTACGGCTGTCAAGCCAGCCTACCATACCATAATGCAATATGTGCGGACGCTTTCTATCATAGATTGGTAGAAGGAGGTTATCAGTCGTTCCACCTTGTTTTTCCACAAAATCCTGAGAAAATTGAGTCTCTGTTGAGCTTTCTGAACCACCTGGATCATATTATTTTTCCAGGTGAGATCTTCACTAAGATGGACTCCCAGGAATTTGAAAGAGGAGACCCTCTCCAGACGGCCCCCCCTTGATGTAAAGTGGGGCAGATTCCTCTCTCCTGGAAGTCTAGCACCATCTCCTTGGTCTTGCTGATCTTTAGGTGCAAGTTGTTTCCTGAGCACCATGTGGTTAACTTCTGGACTTCTTCCTTGTATACAATACAATAACAAGGTCACAGTGAGGGACCATTATCTACTAGTCACCATATAAGATATGGTGGGCAGATTGAAAAATCTGAGTGTATTTATTAATGTGGACCTCAGAAAATATGCAAATATGCAAATTACTTTCATTTGCAGTTGCCCACATCTATGAAGATCCATTCAGTTTTCCATTGTTGCAGGTCAGAGAGGCTGCACCAAGACTTTTACAATTGCAACAGCCATTGGTCCCTCAAATGATTGTTCAAGGTGAAGAAGAATTCAAAGTCGAAGAAATATTGGATTGGAGAAAATGGGGTAAAGACATAAAACATTTGAATCTACAGAAAAAATTGACCCGAATTGGAAGAATCATTTGAATTTTGGGATTCAGGAATTGCAGTGGGAATATTCTAATAAACATAGGCCACTGGGAGGTAGATGTTGCAAGGCTACATTCCTTTTGTGTAGAACTATTCCATTTATGTCAACAATGATTTTCCCCACAATTGGAAAGAATAAAGGAATTAGAGAATTTCAGAAATCACAGTGAGGTTAACCTTGATTCTGATTGATAACATTATTAACGTTTATTAAGCCTATAGAAGAATAACTTCTATTGATTATTAATATGATTTTGCACATCATCAAAGCTGACTCAGAACATAGAAAAACTCAAAGAATTAGAGTAAAATCTGAAGATGTGGAGAGACCTGGCCTGTAGAATTCCCAAGAATCAAACACGACTAACATCATCATGATTTTGCAAATATAAGTGAGTCTTAATTTTTTCAGAATGAAACACAACATGAGGAAAATGTTGGGAAAAGTATCTACAATGGATGCTACCAACTAATATGTAGAACTCCACAAGAGAAATAATTTGAAACTTAATTTATAACCTGCCTTTATTATTTTTTTTTATAAATAACTCAATCTAATACTCTTCCTTCTATTTTCTTGAAAATGTTTCCTCCTCCTTATTAATGATGATAGAGCAATGGGAAGCAAATACTGAATTTATTTGAATTCTGAACTAACAGTATCTTTGTGGATACATATTTGAATAGTGACAGTGGAAATGGAAAGTAGTGTCAGAGTTTGTTGCAGAAATCAAATCCAGAAAGCACACACAGGCAGATTGATGCAGCAGGATTCATTAATTTCTTTATATACATAATAACATACGACGGTAATTGTACAATACCAATAGCAGATTCTTTCAATGTAGCACTTACAAGTAAAACACAAGCAGGGTATCGCAGACTAGTTTGCAGCTTCAGAGCTCAGAGCTTAACACACATTAGTTTCAGTTTCCTTTTTGCACAGACTCAGAGCTGCGCCACGCCCAGCCTCCAAAATAGTTTCAGCTCCCATTGGCTGATCTATTGCCATGCCTATTCATTGGCTGACCTTGTTACCATGTCTTCCCGGTCATAAATATTCTGACAAGTACCAGTTCTGTTGTAAGCAATGTGATTTCCACTTCTTCTGACCTATCTTTAATTTCTTAACATATTCATATTTTCTTCATATTCCACTAGATGGTGCAATAGTCACATAGATTACTTACTGCACAAGCTACACAAGAACTCTATTAGGAAGATTCCTTTTGTGGATAATCGTTATAAAAATTGGGAAAATTGTCATGGAATTATTGAAGCATTAGGACAGACATGTTGTCAATGTCTACATTTCCATCTTAGATTTTAAATTGCTGATATTTTGTTTCATTTTCTGGGCTTTCTTAAACAAGTCAGTAGAAATATGTTTTTGCTTGTTAAATGAGAAAATGATTAAATATTGGGAAATGGAGCTTTGTTTCATTTACTTAAGTTGTGTTAATGAAATGAATATGTATCGGAAAACAAAGAATTCTCCTTCTTTCATTCATCATAGCAAGAATCTATGAGTTAGTCCTGTCCAATGTGGGTTGAATCATCTATGAAATATTTTTGGGTAGCTGTTTGGTTTCTTTGAATTCCTGAAATCATAGATTTTTCTATTATTAATACTATAATATTTATATCAATTGATTGCTATATATTGATAATAAGTGATATCAGAAATCAGTGTAATCTTTTTAAAGATTTGTATGAAAAATTAGTGGAAAAATATAGAGGAGACTATAATATAAGCATGATTGAAAACCAAAAATATCTGCAAATTTCCAGTGTAGAGAAATATAGTTGTATAGAAGAATAAAACACAAAACTGATATAACGGCGTCAAGTAACTTGGATAGAGATTAAAAAAAACACAGATCTCTATCAGAATGACATATAACTATTTTTTAACTTTGTTTTAGCTTTACACAAAGACTAAATTATAAAATACTTGTAATATGACTTGTAATAAATTCCAGAGAGACTGACACCAGCAAAGGTTGTTGAAGTCTCAGAAATCCAGATGTTTGAAGATCTCTGCTTCTATATGGCCAATTGTGTGTGATGATCAATGAGGGATATTATTAACTTTTTAAATAAAATTGGATTGTACCAAATATAAGTTTTCTTTCATGCTTAGGTTGTTCAATGATCTGATCATTCCTGCTTATGTGAGGACATTATGTTAAATAAAACTGTGATTCCATTCTTCACTTTCTTTTTTGAGCAGTGTCTCTTTCTATCCCCAAATATTGGTGTTCTTTCTAGGGATAAGGAATTTATATATCCCTTCTCATTCAGTTCAATGAGAGTGTAAACAGTATGAAAGTTAAACATGTTACTATTACAATATAGTGTTGCAGCTTTGAAAAAATAAATGCAAAAGAGCATTTTGTTCTGAATACTATATGTGTTTGGTGTTCTGCAGGAGAGTATCAAAAGTTCATATAATCTTTAGAAGCATCAGTGCAAAAAAAATCTGTAGGTGCTAATCTGACTCCAAACCATATTTGGTCACTTTAATTGTAATATAGGCAAAGTGAGGGCTGATTTTCCATTGCAAACATTCCTTTTGCATTTTCCACTATTTTAAATTGTTCAGCCTTCTATTAGGAAGAATAAATGGGTACTTCAGCTTTTACTTGATCAATTCCTGTCTTGTTTTAGCTATTTTAATAAGTTCTGAAATGTTAAAATATTCATTAGAAAACCTAACTTGCTGGAACATTTATTACAATTTGTATTTTGAATAGTGTTCAATAATACTCCATCACTGAATTTTTCTTTACTGAGTAGTTTATATAAAAACATAAGCATTTACAAAATGTTCAATTTCTTTTCACGATGACAAGAGTCATCATTACCATTTTATTGCATCCAAAGTGCGGTAACAATTATCAACATTCTCTTATTTTGTAATTTTCCTTTTGATTTTTTTTTTTTTTTAGTGTTCATACATTGTTACTGAAGAAACTAAAAATTTCAAGTTTGTTTCAAGTTTGCCCAAAAAATACAAAGCAAATTTGTAGGGTCTTTTTGAGTACACAAGATCTCTCAGCACTTTCCAGGAGTGTTACCAATTTAGTCTTTGTTTAGAAGCAGCCTATCTTCTTTTACTTGAAGGAATCAGTCATTCTCCTAATACTTGATTTACAAGCATTTGGTTATTTACAGCTATATTTCCAAGCCAGAGTGTTATTGTGTCTGGCATATTTGCAATAAATGATACCAAATATATAGTGGTATTATTTTTTTGCTTTAAATAATGATGGTATATGTTCATGTTTATACTGATTGGCGGTTGTGGAATCTTTAGTTTTAAAAAGTGCAGCTATTTTTGGCAGGGGAGGATTGCATTTTAATTAAACATCAATTACTATAGACGTCCAAGGTAGGCAGTGCAAATGACTTAGGGTAATTGAGAAATGATGGAAATAGTAATTATGGACATGAGAAAGAATAGATAAAGAAATGTAAGAGAAAAGATAGATACAGAAATGCCATCACAAACTCCTGAGTCTTGAGAGAACCTCTAATCTAATGAAAATAGATTTTGCTTGAGAGATCATGCAAATACAATTAATTATTCATGGCAGCAACATCATTAGGATTTCATTTTGTTTAAAGGCCTCTAAATTACTTAGAAAATTGGGTTAAATTGAAGAAGAATTTCAGGGGAAAGGATGGACAAGCTTTTCAATATATTGACTTGGTGTAGCACTTTCTAATATAGGAAAATGTACATTATTCCTAAAATCCCTTTCAATCAAGATGTAAAATTGATCAAAAGAGTCATGCAAACTGAACTAAACGGTGGACAGATTGGGAATAATTAAAATTAAATGACTAAAATTGGTGATGGGTATTTTTCTTATTTAATAAAAGTAGATGTTTATGAATATACTCCGTTGAAATAGAAAGTATTTGGGTCATATGTCAAAGGTTACATAGCCCAAAAATTCTAACATGTCATGTCAAGGTAAATGTCTAACTCCCTTAACCCCATACCCCCATAGTCCTGAAAGGGTTAACTAAGTACACACCCCATCACCCCCATAGACACACCTTACCTTCCGGCTCCTCCTCCCTTGTATATAAGGCTGCTCCACGTGGGGATCCAGTCAGTTCCAGATGTGTACCTGTAGTAGAAAGGAATGGAGGTCAGTAACTGATAAACTATCAAGGTCTGGGATTAAATCAGGCCTGATATAAATAAAGAAGAATTCATAACTATACTTTTCTTGTGAGTCATTGGGCTAGATCCATCCATTAACATGTCAGCCTTAAAACAGAATCTTCTCTACTACTTGTATGACTTAGGTTTTCTGATTCATTTGGAAGTGGACACTTGAAGAAGTAGTCAGATATAACAAACATTGTAAATTTGACATGCAAAATTTTTCTATTTTATTTACCTTGGCCCTGATTTTCCTAACTTATGAAAGCTTACTGGAAAGAAACAAGGTAGTAATAAATATTCATAAGGTAGTAATAAACCCTGATTAGCTCTTTTGCCTTTTATGCAACATGCAACAGATTGTGGCTTTGCAACCATATGGGCTGAGAATTTTGGGAACTGCAATTCCATCTACCTGAAGGCGATACAAGATAACTTGTTCAGGATTTCTTGACTTCTATCCAAGATCACTGGAGACAAGTGTTTATTTTTAATAAGACACTTGTTCTAAGTATTGGAAGATATCCTGCACCTATCCAGCATATAAAAGGAACAGAATCAGTAATTTTATACATGTGGCCCAAGGAAGGAAAATTAATTCTACTAGAGCAGTATTTTTCAAACTTGGCAACTTTTAACATGTGGACTTCAACAATCAGAATCCTCTGCACTCAGCATTTTTGGTTTGAAATTGGAAATGCTATAATAGAGAAATACATTAAGAAGAAATGGTAAAGAATATTTAAGGGCATAATTCAAAAACCTTTTTTTTTTTGAGAGAGTAGGAGAAGGGGGTAATTAGAAAAAAAAAAATATCCCTGAAATGGTTTTAGGAAATACACATTCTTTACCATTTCTCTAAAAAATTTGTGGTGTCTAATATATATACCTGTAGTAATTGACTATTTCAAGCTATTATGGCACTGCAAAATTTAGGCCGTGTTTTTGGTTTAGGGCAGGCAGTCTTTGACTTAAAACAGTTCATTTAATGAGTGTCTGAAGTTACAACATCACTGAAGAAAATGACTTATTACCAATTTTCACATTTATGATTGTTACAGCATCCCTATGGTCATGTGATCAAAATTCAGGTGTTTGGCAACTGATTCATATTTATGATTGCAGTGCCTGAGGTCATGTGATCATCTTTTGCAACCTTCTGACAAGCAAAGTCAATGGGAAAGTCAGATTCACTCTACAACTGCAGTGATTCACTTAATAACAAGGTGATAAAATGGGGCAAACTTCACTTAATAAATGTCTCACTTAACAGAAATTTTGGACTCAATTGTGGTTGTAGGTTGAGGACCACCTATATTTGCTTTCCCTTTTTTTAAGTGGCATAATTATTCAATCTGGAAAAGTTGAGCAGATTGGCATTAGCTACTATCTCAGGAGTGTCAAACTCGTGTCGTCACAGCGGTGTCACGTGACATATCAGGACCTCCCCCACCCCCCTTCACTAAACCAGGTATGGCCAGCACGTGATGCATCCAGCCCATGGGCCGGGAGTTTGACAGCCCTCTACTATCTGAATAGACTTGACTGTTACATTAAAGTCTTCAACCTTTCTTAAATGAAATTTACTGGCCCTGTCATTAAGTTCTACTAAAATCATTTTTATTTTGACTTCCTGCCAACTAATGCTGCCCAGTGGTGGAATTCAAATTTTTTTACTACTGGTTCTGTGGGTGTGGCTTGGTGGTTGTGGTGTGGCTTGGTGGGCGTGGCTTGGTGGGCATGGCAGGGGAAGGATACTGCAAAATCTCCATTCCCACCCCACTCCAGGGGAAGGATACTGCAAAATCCCCATTCCCTTCCCACTCCTTGGGGAAGGATATTGCAAAATCTCCATTCCCACCCCACTCTGGGACCAACCAGAGGTGGTATTTGCCAGTTCTCTGAACTACTCAAAATTTCCCCTACCAGTTCTCCAGAACCTGTCAGAACCTGCTGAATAGCACCTCTGATGTATACTCCTTTATCTTCTTTATTTTCAGGGATAATTTTTCAATCACTTTCTGCAGAATTTATTTTTCATCTTTTGTATTCTATATTTGTCAGTGAGGTAGGGATGGTCCTATCTCTCTCAGACATTAATGATTAAGATGGAAGATACTAATAAGGACATCCACCCAAGATGGTAATATTGGCAGCAATAACTACCAAATGGCTACACCAAGACAGGAAGATGGGATGGGGGAAAGTTGGTAGTGTAATATGATTGCAAAAAACAATAATGCAATGTCAGTAGGCTGGCTGGTGAGTGCTGTCTCAAAAATGAGCGAAAGTCAAATTGGCATCAATTCTCTGAACTGCTGATGTCTCCTTTCTCTTCCTTGGCTTCCATTAAACTGCTCTCGTTGATGTTCTCCAGTGAGAAGGCATGTTGGAGGGACAGTTCGGACAGGGGCATTGTGGGAAGAAGGCTCTGCTCCTGATGCAACCATGGTTTTTTGCCTGCATTGTGTTGCTGCTTCCAGGTAGGATACTTCAGACAAGCTTTGTACATTTTCTTCATAAGCTTTGGTGCCAGGTACTGAGAAGCTTTATTTACAACCCACTTAGGCAGAGATCCTTTTGGGTCTACCTGAGCCAAATAAGTCAAGCAGCAGCTACTAGGTCCCATTTGTTGCACCAGGTATCCAGTTTAGAGTGACACAGCTCTGACGAGGTCCTTGCGGGGAGGGTATTTCTGGTGCTTGACAGAGAAATTGAGGATTACATATGACTTATCCATGACTTGCCAGGACCTCAGGGTGACCACATCTTGGTTCTTTAAAGGTTCTTTAAACCCCAAGCAATGTCAGTAGTTTACCACTGCAATCATAGTTTCCATATCATGGAAATTAATAATGTCATTATTCTCTTTGACTGACATTTGCCAGAGGTGGCTATAGAGTAAATCAGACATGACAGCCATAAGGGTCAAGGGTCTCTGCCTGTTTCTTATGTGTTACCATTTTGACTTTTTTAAACCCTATCTTGCAGATACCCCTGCCTCCAGCATAATTGTTCTGACTATTTTGGAGCATCATACTTGAAGAAGGGTTCAGAAATTTGGAATAAATGCAAAGACTATCAATGGAGATAAGTAAGCAGATTAAATTAGGCTGCAGAGTTCATTGGAGTTGGACAACTAATATATTCAAATAATGTACTCCCATCACCATTGTCCTAATTGGATCACCCCAGCTTGCCACCATTACCATCTCCCGTGCCTATTATTATCATTAGCAACATGGCCCCTTTCTGGTTTTCTGGCCGGTGCTAGGCCCTGGTGTTTCCCCATGTTCGGTGATGTGTCGAGAAGTTCTTGACGCTCGACAGGCGCCCCCCCCCCCACCAGGTATCCTCCTAGGAAAGACAAGAAGGAAAAAGTTAACATGTTTATATTAGCCGTCCATATGGTTTGTGTGGATATAACTTATGAAACCACCTTAATAGTTTTGGGGCATTTAGATCATCATCCCTTGCCCACGAAGCGTCTGTATCAGGGTATCCTTTCCAGCGTACTAGGTACCTAATCCGCCCATGGTACAATTTTGAATCGAGTATCTTTTCGATTTCGTAGAATTCACTTGATATAGGTCCCGGATGCTTATCGGAATCCCTCAAGGTGGTCACCGGTTTTAATAGGCTGCAATGAAACACTGGGTGTACTGTTCTGCCCCAGCTACGGACCCCAAAGAACGCAGCACACACAAAGTCCATACAAACCTTAGTTTACTAATTTAAATCAGTCTTTTCTGAACAAAGGCTGTTAATTTAACTTCATTAACAGCCGACAAGAATCCAAAGAATAATAACTCAATTCTGAGGCACAATATTTCAGATAACTGTAATCTTACTGTGGTTGGCAGAATGCCCAGAAGCAATTTGCAGAAAAACTGATAAGAGAGAAACAAAGCCAAATCAAACATTTTCTGGAATCAAGATGCGAAGGAATGTGAACGAAGTTGTTTCCTGCAAATTGCATCAGTCGTCGTCCTTCCTTAAATTATTATTAATATTATTATTTATTTCATTTTTATACCGCCCTTCTTCTGAAGGACTCAGGGCAGTAAACAGTAGAAATAAAAACAATTTAAAATAATTAAACCAATTTGGCTCATCAGTTAAGATCTTCAGCATAGAATTTAGACAATTTGAAAATTTATGCCAGCCCGGCTTGGTGAAACAGAAAGGTCTTCAGGGTACGACGGAAAGTACGGAGATCTGGGATCATTCGTATCCCTGGGGGTATCCTGTTCCAAAGGGCAGGGGAGGCTAGGGGAGTGGCCAATTAGTCCCAAGCCTTACTTTCGAGGAGAGCTCTCCTGAGGAGCCACTCCTGCCTTTTCACAGCTCTGCGCGCTTATGCATCGAGAAGAGGCTCCTCCTCTTCTTCCTCTTCACTTATGGGAGCTTCTGGAGGTTCTGAAGGCCCTGGCTGAATCCCCACTTCTGGCACCACATCTTCTCCAGCCTCCTCATTGTCTGACTCGAGTGCCAACTGCACAGGCTGCTGGTGCAGCACCACACCAGCCTCCTCACTATCAGAATCAGCTACTAACTGCACAGGCACTGATGGGCCACAATAAGGGAGGTAGTTTCAATTACTGTTACAGGGTTTATTAGTTTCTCTATAGAAGCGGTTCTCGACCTGGGGGTCGCAACCCCTTTGGGGGGTCGAATGGCGATTTCACAGAGGTCACCAAAGCCCTCTCTCACCACCCCATGTCTTCACTCACCCTCACCCTCTGCCTCTGTTGGATTGCCGGTCGCTGGTTGCTTACCCCACCCACTCCCAATCTATTGCTGCCTCCTGAGTCCCAGCTGATGGCTAGAGGGAAACAAACCATTTAAATTCTTGCCAGGGGGCTTCAAAGGGCCGCCCTACAGCTGATCAGTATTAAAAGAAAACAAATGAGAAGACTGGTGCCTGCAAAAATAGAAAAAAACAGCCCCTTTCAGCTTCAGCAAAGGTTAATTACCATAGGTTGATTTGATCAGCCTCCGGACTCTCAGTTGATTTGCTCTCAGCTGTTTTGCTCAGGGCTCTGTTGCTAGCTGCAAAGAGAGGAGCAGATTTTTTTTCCCCTAGCTTTGCTGAAAAACAAAACTGAAAGTAAAGCAGGGTCTTTGCTGCAACGTGATAAAATGAGGCAGAGAGAGATTTCTTTTTCTTTTTCCTCGCCAAAAAAGGTAGGTGCAAAACTGCAATGGGAAATTTAGGGCAAAAGAGGAGGTTCAAGATTTTAAAACACAAAAGAAAAAAAGCTTTATTTAACTAGGGAATTGTAATAATTGAGATCCTATTAATTGTATATTGTGTTGAAAGCAGAAATGGTTAAGTTGTGGTTTGGAGGAATATATGGGGGATATTATTTGGTTTATTATTATTGGTAAATATAATTAATTGGTTTGTAAGAAATTGGATTGCATGGAAATAATTGGAATATTCATGTTCATATTGATTGATATACAAAAAAGATAGTTATATAACTATTTGATTTATATTAAAATGTTGAATTTGTATTAAACAACTGTATTACATAATTACATAATTAATCAATGTGAGTATGGATATAAAAATAGATGACAATGGGAAGGGGTATAATATAGAATAGAAGGGAAAAATTGAATTTGATTAAGATTAGAGATGAGGATGAAGGGTAATATTGGTTTTTAAAAAAAATAGACGAGGAATAAATATGGCAAAAAGAAAATATAGAAATTGTAAATTTAATTGAAATGGCTAAACAGTGGTTAAATTTGTGAACCGGCCAAATACTCTGTTCATAGAAAATACATTGTATGTTTGTATGTGTGTTTCTAATTATTGCTATTTATTCATATTTGTTCTCTTTTATTCTTTAAAGTTTAACAATTCATTCTTTATCTTAATATCTTTATATTTGTTTGGGGTTGGTTTTCTTCCCTTTCATCTTTTTTATTGTACAGCAATCTTTCTCCTCAAACCTACCACCTCTCTCTTTTCTTTCCTTCTTACTTTCTCTTCCCCCTTCTTCTTCTCCTTCCTCCTTCCTTTTCCTTTCTCCTCCTCCTCTCTTTCTCCCTCTCTTACCTTCACTCCTACTCTAATTTCCCTTCTCTTCCTTCATCCCTCTCTATTGCTGTATCCTTTTATGCATATGGACTACTCAGAGGGCTGAAAAAGTTATTTTTGACTGGTCCTTCCACTTTTGACCAGTCCTCGAACTTACGACTGTCCTTACATTTTATGTTTTTGCCCTATCTTGTCACCATGGTGAAGAGAAGCAGTTGTGAAATGAGTGACATGGTTATTAAGAATGCTACAATGGGTATGATGACCAGTCATAAGTGCGAAGACCGGTCAAAAGTGCGAGGACCTGTCAGAAATAACTTTTTTCAGCCCTCTGGGTAGTCCTTTTGTGCACATGGACTACTCAGAGGGCTGAAGAAGTTAGTTTTGACTGGTCCTCACACTTTTGATCAGTCCTCGAATTTACGACTGTCCTCACATTTTACCTTTTTTGTCCTATCTTATCACCCTGGTGAAGAGAAGCAATTGTGAAATGAGTGACATGGCTGTTAAGAATGCTGCACGGGCATAAGTGTGAGGATGGTCATAAGTGTGAGGACCAGTCAAAAGTGCGAGGATCTGTCAGAAATGACTTTTTTCAGCCCTCTGAGTAGTCCCTATACACATAGCCATGGCCACCCGGTCACATGACCAGCTAGCCATGCCCACCCAGTCACATGACCTCCAAGCCACGCCCACAAAAAAAGCCATGCCCACAGAACCAATAGTAAAAAATTTTAGAACCCACTGTGGTTGGGGGTCACCACAACATGAGGAACTGTATTAATGGGTCACGGCATTAGGAAGGTTGAGAACCACTGCTCTATAGTGAAAGGGCCAATATATTTTGGACCCAGTTTCTTACTGGGTATGCGTAATTTCAAATATTTTGTGGAGAGCTATACTCTGTCCCCTACTCGAAACGGTGGGTGATCAGTCCGTCTTTTGTTTGCTTGTTGTTTGTATTCAACGGATGCCTTATTTAATGCTTTTTTGACATGTGACCAGACTTTATTTATTTTCTCTGTCCATTCACTTGGTGTTTTTGGTTCTCGGGCTTGTATATCCAATTCCAGGATTGCAGGAGACTCTTTTCCTGATACCACCCTGAAAGGTGTATAGCCCGTACTGCAGTGTATAGCATTATTGTAGGCCGTTTCTGCGAACGGTAATAGTTCGTACCAATCGTTTTGTTGATAGGAAACATAGGAACGTAAATACCGTTCTACCATAACGTTGGTCCATTCAGCTGTCCTATTGGTACTCGGATGGAAGGCAGAGCTGAGACTCTGTTAGGATCCAATACGATGTATAAAATCTCCAAATTTGGGCAGTGAATTGTACCCCACTATCTGACATGATTCTTTTAAGTACTCCGTGTAGATGGTATATATGCTGTACAAACAATTTGGCTAGACGTCGTGCTGATGGCAATCCTTTACATGGGATGAAATGTGCCTGCTTCAAAAATAAATCAATTACAGTCCATATTACCGTATGTCCCTTGCTATTCAGTAGTTCGACTATAAAGTCCATGGCAATTTCATCCCATGGTCTACTCGGTTCAGCTACTGATTGTAATAGGCCAAGTGATTTGCCAGGACGTGGTTTGGATGTTGCACAGACCGGACATCCTTTTACATATTCTTCAATATCAGTCCACATTTTAGGCCACCAGAACTGCCTCCTGACCAAGTGTAATGTTTTACACCAAAGTGTCCTGCTGTCTTTACGTCATAACACTGCCTTAACACTATATTCCTAAGGGTTGCAGGGATATATAGTTTGTCACCTTTCCAGGTTAGGTTACCCCGGTGTATGACTAACAATTTATGGGTTGCTAACCATGGATCATCTTTCAATGCCTTCGGTAAGTTATGTACCCAGTTAGGATCCACCGGGTTCCTATCCATTACTTGAATTCCAGTTTGTTGGGGGGTATTAATGCTTGCAATGTTTCATCCCTTTTACTCTCATATTGGGGCATACATGATAAAGCATCGCCCAGAACGTTTTTTCCCCCTGGCACATATTTCAGGCTAAATGTGAATCAATGAAAGTACAGTGCCCACCTGACCTGTTTTGGGGACAACTTATGAGGTGTCTGGAGGGCTTCCAGGTTTTTATGGTCAGTCCATACCTCAAAGTTTATTTTAGTGCCCTCCAGGGGCACCAGGGGCACCAGGTCTGGAGAGCCCATTTGACTGTGTAGGCCTCCTTCTCCCATACAGTCCAGTTCCTTTTTGTGGGAGTGAATTTCCGTGATGTATATGCACACGGTTGAAGCCTACCTTGGGCATTCTTCTGTAAAAGTACTGCTCCTATTGCGACATCACTTGCATCGGCCTGAACTATGAAAGGTTTCGAAGTATCGGGATGTTTGAGTATCAGTTCTTTAGTGAACAATGTCAATGACAATCCTGTCAACAAATGCTTGTTGACAGGATTGTGTCCAGTCTAACACCTGTCTTGGTCTAGGTTTACCTGTGACTATATGCCTAGTATGCAACAAATCTGTGATAGGTAAAGCTGCTTGGGCGAAGGATGGTATAAACTGCCTGTAAAAGTTAGTAAACCCTAGAAAACTCTGTAGGTGCTTTCAGGTTTTTGGGGCTTGCCATTCTAGCACCGCTTGTACTTTCTTGTGGTCCATTTCTATCCCCTCCCCTGTTATTTGAAATCCTAGGTAATTGATCTCCGAGCGGTGGAACTCACACTTTGACAATTTTACAAACAGCTTGGCGTCTAGAAGTTTAGCTAACACCTGCCTTACTAACTGGATATGTTCCTCCATGGTGGTTGAATAAATCAAAATGTCGTCCAAGTACATCAGGACTCCCCAATACAGATATTCATGTAGGACCTCATTTATGAGTTCCATAAAATGGCAGGCGTTCCCTGCAGCCCGAACGGCATTACCTGGAATTTGTAGCTTCCTAGGGGACAATTGAAAGTCATCTTCCATTCATCCCCCAGATGGATTCGTAGTCTATAATAAGCCTCACGTAAATCAAGTTTTGTGAAGATTTCCCGTTAACAAGTTGGTCATAAGTGGCAATGGGTATAACGGCTCCACACAGACAGCGTTAAGACCCCTGAAATCGACACAGAGATGCAACCCACCATCCTTCTCTCTAAAGAGTACTGGTGTTGCCAAATGTGATCGACTGGGTCGAATGAACCCTCTTGCTAGGTTTTTATCAATATAACACCTAGTTCTCGGGGAGTCATTGAATACATATGAGGTTTTGGTAACTTGGCCTCGGGTATTAGTTCTATAGCATAATTGATGCTATGGTGGGGAGATAGGGTCTCACATTCATCCTCACTAAACACCTGCATAAAGTCTCTGTATGCATCCGGGACTCCTCCCTGGGATTATTGTTGTGGTTCCTTCCTTGTAACTCCTTTACTGTGGTCACTCTTTAGGGGTTTGGGACCCAATGCCACCCTTAATTTATGAAACCCCCCTCCCACCAAATGGTGGGTTCCCATTTATCATACGGTTGGGTTAAGTCATATGGACTTATCCCAACTGTATAAGTCCATATGACTAAGGACTTGACTCAAAAATAGAGCCACACATTCTGGGTTTCTGTCAAATGCCACATGTAATGAAAGTGGCCCCCATGGTATCTGTTGTGGCCACATACCTGGGCCCCACATGGGTAGTTGGTCCCTGGCCTGAGGAGGGGCCCCCACTATCCCGATCCCCCCTATGGGTTCTAGGTTGTCGTCTAGTCGATGGACGTTCTCTTGGTACTCTTATATGGGTTTGGGCCGCTCCACGCATCGCTTCTCCCAATGATGAGGATGCTTCAGGAATATTTATTTTTATTTGTTTCAATTTGTATACTACCCTTCTCCAACAGGACTCATATTGTGTTCCTCCGCCCTGAGCCTAGGCCGAGCCTGTTCTGTCCTCAATTTGGGGCTGGCTAATCTAAACCTACTTTCAGAAGTTCCTCCTGATGTTGACCCCACCCCACCTTGCCAATTGCCTGAGGGATCCAGTCCATGGCTACCAAGAGGGAGCATCTCTGAAACTTGCTTCCCCAAACGCTCCCTCAATATATCCAACGTGGTCATTCCAGGGCCAGTGGAGTAATTCCATTCACCCTCCTCATCTTCAGCCCATTGCCTTTCTCTCCAACCTTGAAACTGAGTTCCTGAAGGGGGAGGCATCGGCATCCTGGGTCCCAGTTTCCCTAACCAGGCCAAAATGTGCCACCAATGTCCAGAGGAGGTTTGTGCACTCCCAATTCCCTGGGCCTCCTGGCTGTCCGGTTTCTCCTCTGCCCGTGTTTCCCATTGCTTAAGGGCAGACCACCGGCTGTTCACATTCCACCTTTGCCTCATCTTTCACCACATCCCCGTCAGTCTCTGCAGGCTCTGGCAATAATGCCCCATCCACTGTACCCTCCGCCATCCTCCATGTTCCTCCACTCACCATTGACTGCAATGAAATTGCGAAACAAGGAGCTCCTACTTTCTCTTGGCACTTCTTGACTGCCTGTGCTGGCTCTGGGTGAATTAGACACACACACACAAGAGTCATGCATCAAACCCAGTTTAATTAAGGCTACATGACAGATCTCAATAAATGCCGGATCTGCTGGAACAACATAAAGTCAGAGCTGAGCTTTCTCCTGCTCCACTCTGCTTTATAGATCGTCTGATTCTTATTGTGCTCAGATGCTGTGAGGTTAGTTTGAATTAGCCGCATGCTGATCCGGCGGACCTGGTCCCATGATCTCATTTGTCTGCGCAGCTTGATTCAGAGGTGTTCCTGATGCCGCTGAGGTTTTGGCTGTGCTTTGTTCCATCCGCCCACTTGTCGCTCACCAAGCCCCGCTACTCCCATCATCACCACCGTGTATCATTGTCCTAATCGGATCACCCCAGCTTGCCACCATCACCATCTCCCATGCCTATTATTATCATTAGCAATGTGGCCCCTTTCTGGTTTTCTGGCCGGCACTATCCCCTGGTATTTCCCCATGTTCAGTGATGTGTCATGAAGTTCTTGATGCTCGACATAAATACTGTACATAAACAAAATGCACTCCTCCCCATCACCAAAGTTTTTTTGGAGCTTCCACTGATACTCCCTTCAACCTACCACGTTATCTTTCAAATGTCTTCCTGCTACCACTGCCAGGTTTTTCAGCTGGACCATGCATCTTCAACAGTATGTTTTGCTTAACAGAGTATATATAATATAATATAATATAGTATGTTTTACTTAATTTGTTGTGGAATGACAAAAGATGAGATGTCCTTTGGAAAAAAAAATTAAGAACATGTTCATGTGACCAGGGCTGAACCAGCTAGATAACAATCCCTATAAAAAAGAGGAAGTTCAAACCATCTAGAGGGCACCAAGTTGGAGAAGACTGTTTATACTTTTTACTGCTAAACATTTGGCACTCAGAAATAATCCTCTCCTTCTAAGATAAATGCTTCACTGTCATCACCATTTCCTTCATACCAGGAGGAGAGTGAGATTCCCAGTCTCAGCCTGATTTCACAGCTCTCAACTGAAATGAAATACAATGTCCAGGGACAAAGCCCATCCTCTGTAAACACCCTGAGGAAATGTTTTCTATGTTAGCTCGGTTTGTAGCCACACTGGGATAATTTGTTTTTACATCAAGCAGATGAATGATTTCTCAGTTTGGGGGAGGGAAATCTGTGACAGATTGTTAAGATAGAAAACTCTGCCTTGGTGAATGTTCCAATCAAGGAACTGATGTTGAAATAAATATTTGTGTCTCTGCTTTGGCCACAGTGATTGGTGGATTTCCTTTAGTCTCCTTTAGTTTCTTCAGCCAGAAAAATAAGTGTCAGTCAGGTTCTCTTCTATGGACATTTATTTTGAGAACTGGTAAAAATTTTCACTTGTGAGCTGGGCTTGAAGGGAAACTTGACCGAACTATTATTAATGACATCTAAGTAAAAGAGAATAAGAAATGATCAACATTTTACTACCTACAAAACATAACAAAAGCTACACTAAAGGGGCAGACTTTCATAGCAAGATGCCCAGCACAAAAAAGGAATCAAAGGCAAAGGGTGGAATCTGTGAGAAGACTTCAAGAGCAAATCCCAGAAGGTTTTGTTTGAAATATAAGTAGTGCTTGACTTACAACCACAACTGAGCCCAGAATTTTGGTTGTAAGTCATGCTACCCATATGATCACCTCCTTCAATGACCACAATACTTATTTCCAGTGGTAGAATTCAACTAATTTAACAACTGGTTATCTGCCCTAACGATTTCTTCCAACAACCAATTCACCAAACCTGATCTGTCCCCGTCCACACACACACACAAACACAGCCAGCCGAGGGTTAAGGAAGCACTTGGCACACACCCAGGTCTTTATCTCCAACTTGGCAGCGATATACACACCGTCTGCCAAGTGCTTTTATTGCCACAGAAACAGAAAGATAATATACTCAGCGTACAAGAGTCCAACAGAAACAATATTCTTCTCGGCAGCTTCGGTCAAGGCTCTAGTGACTATCCAGGGTTTGTTTTTGTTCGTCACAGGGATCACAGGCCACCACCCTCTATTATATAGTCTCTGGGGTGTGGTCCAGTGACTCAGTTCTAATCCCTAGCACGCCTCCTGAGCTGCTGCAATCGTTTATCATGCCTTCGTTGGCGTGCGTCCAGGAATGACGTCTCTCCTTCTCTCTCATCTGAGACACCTGTCTCCCGGCTAATCTCCTCTCCCTCGGCCAGCACCTGAGACAGTGCCAGAAGGGAGGCGCCTGGAGAGGGAGGCCTGGCTGACTCCTCTTCCTCATGCTCGGAGTTTTCTTCCTCCGATGGGATAGGCTCAGAGGGCGGGGCCACAACAAAACCACTCAGAAATTTAACAACCAGTTCTCCTGAAGTGGTGCGAACTGGCTGAATCCCACCACTGCTTATTTCTCTGTTGCAGTTATTAAGCAACCATGCAGGCTGTTAAGGGGTGCCTCAGAGGGTGGGGAGGCCGTGGGAAGTTCAGCACCCACTGGGATGCACAAATCTGCCATGAGTTGGGAAGCTTCAACTAGGCATGCCAGCTGTAAGGTCTTGCCTCTCCAAATCTTCACAAGAAAGCAGGAATCTTGAAACTGAAGTTGTTCCAAAGGAGCTTTTATTGTAAGGCTTGTGATAGCAAGAAGTCTAGGCAGGAACTAAATGTTCCCACTTAAAAACCAGCAATTTAAAGCAGTGCAAACAAAACCCCTCCTACATTACAGCAATGTAGGAAACAGAAACTCATAGCACAGCAATGCAGGAAACAGAAACTTCATATAGCGATCTCTCTAAGAAGGAAATAGAAACAGAAACTTCATATAAAGATCCCTCCAATCCTCCCCCCTCCCACCAGAATGCCAGTGTTCCAATAGCAATATATGGGACCTGACATGCTGCCCCCCTAGAAAAATGGGAAGTCCACCTGAAAGAAAACAAAAAGAGGGAAGGGGAGACAAATAAAATAACTCGGTCTAGTTGTCCTGCTGATAGTTAATAAAACAATGCAGGTACTGTTCCAGAACTGAGTTAATTTGTTCCGTAGCCCCGTTTGTTTGCAGATGATGACTAGAACTAAGTCCCTGTTCGGTTCCAAGTAGGTCCAAAAAGGCTTTCCAGTACTTGGATGTGAATTGGACCTCTCTGTCTGCAATAATACATTGTGGGGCCCATGCAAGTGGTATATGTGGACCAAAAACAGCTTAGCCAAGGCTTTGGCCGTAGGGATCTTTTGGCATGGGTTGAAGTAAACCTGCATTGAGAAAAGGTCTATACAGCTTATTTCCCATCCGAGCTAACCCATCTTTTATTATGCAAGTATGTCTAGGGCAGTGATGGCTAACCTTTTCCAGACCAAGTGCCCAAAGTGCCTGAACTCCCAAAATGCAATGTGCATGTGCCCCCTACATGCCACACCCCTGCGCATGCACCCACTGCTGCATGCATTCCGTCCACCACACATACACACACGCCCCTGCACACGCATGCCCCCCTGTGCATTTGCACTCCCCACATGCACCTCACACTCCTGCACATTCACACACAGCCCCTGCACACACATACACCCATGCATGCATGCACAGCTCCCTGAAA
The DNA here is from genome assembly GCA_022577455.1 of Arizona elegans. NCBI lineage: Eukaryota > Metazoa > Chordata > Lepidosauria > Squamata > Colubridae > Arizona > Arizona elegans. The sequence goes on along the minus strand of JAKOOJ010000004.1, from coordinate 77,517,076 downwards.
GCTCCCCCCCCCCGTGCATGCACAGTAGAGACCCGACAACCAGCTGGCTGGTGAGAAGCACATGCGCATGCATGACAGAATTGAACTGGGGTGATGGCTCGCGTGCCCACAGAGAGGGCATTGTGTGCTACCTGTGGCATGCATGCCACAGGTTCGCCATCATGGGTCTAGGGGCACTAAACCACTCATCTGTTTCCAAAGCCTTTTTGAATTCTGTGGTGGTGGCATTGTCTAAGGTGGAGGGGTCGTTCTTTGTCTAAGAGCATGTGACAACTTTAGCTGCTAACTGAGAGGCTGGGATCATGGGCTTAATTACTTTTGCCTTGACACTGTTGTATTGCGGTAGTCTGGACAAGGCATCTGCCAAAAAGTTTTTTCCTCCCGGTAAATACTTCAAAGTGAAATTAAATGTTGGAAGTACTGTGCCCATCGAACCTCTTTTGGGGACATGTCGCAAGACGTGTCGGGCAACCCTCGAAGATCTCTGGGACGTCACCAGGCTCTTTCGGGGGTTGGCAACGATGGTGCGGCGGCGGCGGCGATGGCGGTTGCAGTGGAGGCTAGCTGGCGGTCAGAAGGCGCTGGTGACCCTCCCCTTGGAATAGGAGTTGGGGGGGGCAACGAATCAACAGGACTGGGAGACCTGCAACCACGGTTGGGGCGTAAAGGACCCGGAGTGACTTTTTCCAGGCCTTGGGAGGCCTCAATTTGGGGTTGTGCGGGGGCTGGGGGCTCAAGACAACTGCCCCATTTCTGCCCCATTTCTCTCTCCTCCAGCATTCCCCTTTAGGACTGGGCCCACCTGGACCAACTGTCAGCCTGTGGGACTCACTGGCGCTATGTTCCATCACTATTCTGAACCCCCCTGACTTTGGAGAGGACTATTTCCACCTGAATGGGAGGCTGGTACATGGCTGCATCCCGTCGGCAGAGGGGCTAGACATTTGTCTGACCACTGTGAGAAGGTGGCCGGGTGTCGGAGCCTCCTGGGGGCTGAACCGGGAGGTTTTTTACATATATGCACTTTGCCAGCGGGGGGACTTCACCATCAGACCAACCGCCGTGAGAGGGCAATTTTTGGACCTGACCCCCGGACGCTGTCTATACGCATCGGTTCATCGCTACCATCTCACCACAAGAGGGGGCTGTCCAGCTGACCTAACCACCGTGAGAGGGTGGTTGGATTTATTTCCCCCTTGGAATATGGTCGTCTTGGTTTTGGACTATGTCCTCTGTTGTGAGGGGACAGTGGACTTGGTCCTGCGAATATGTCTCTGAGATCCCCCATTCCTTTGTCTTCTCCCTGGTCCTTTTTATATAGACCCTCAGGATATGGTCGTGTTACCCGCTATGGTCAATGTACTCAGCAGCGGAGCTTCTTGGTCTGCGAGACTCCCCCCTCTTGCAGGCTTGGCCTTCCATTCTATCGAGGGCCTACCTCGATGACGGGCTTTGGAACCCCGAGAGGTGGCATGCCGCAAAGAGAGGGCTGCATGGTTTTTTAAAATTGTCTTTGTCTAATCTTTTAAGGGGAGGGGGGAGGGGGGTGGGATTGGAATTAGGGCTGTGGGTTTCGGGGATAACCCACCAAGGGGAGGGTCGGGCCTGGCCAGGACGTTTGGCGGGGGGGATCTGGAGGGGGTCGAGCTTGTCCAGACTGTGTTTCTACCATCGGTACTGTGTGTGGGAGGGGTAGATATGGCGGGAGCAGGGGGTCATATTATGTTAAGGGAGCATGCACCCGCTATCTTCAAGTGGTAGGGTGGTCCGGCCCCCAAGGCTCCACTCGTTCTCCAGGTAGTACAGACCTTCAGGGCCCGGGCCTTCGTCTGATGCTGTGCAACGCCAGGTCCATAGTAAATAAAGCCCCCCTCATCTGTGATCTGGTTTATGAGGGGGGAGCGGACCTGGCAGGTATTACGGAGACCTGGCTGGGCCCGGAGGGAGGGGTCCCTCTGGTAGAAATGTGCCCACCAGGTTTTCACGCATTCCATCAGTCGAGGTCACAGAGGAGGGGCAGGGGAGAAGCGGTTATTATCAGAGAAGGCCTTAGGCCGAGGTAGACCACTGTTCCTCAGACGGCCGGTTGTGAGTCCCTCCTTGTGAAGTGGGGCCACAGGGTTCAGATGGATTTGCTGATCATGTACCTGGCTCCCTGCCACATGGCGGCAGCCCTGCCCGAGCTATTCAACGTTATCGCCGCGGTGGCGGTTGATACCCCCAGACTTATGACAACCTGCCATCCGTGGGTGAGGCGTCTGAGGTGGCTTGGGAGTTCATGGCTTCCATGACGGCCATGGACCTGACCCAACTAATTCATGGCCCTACGCACACTGGGGGAAACACACTGGACTTGGTTTTTGTCTCTGGACAGTGGTTGAGTGATCTCGAGATAGGGGATATAATCATTGAGCCCTTGTCATGGTCAGATCACTCTCTCCTTTGCCTTGACCTTCGAACCACGGCACCCCGCTGCAGGGAGGCAGAACCGATAAGATGGTACTGCCCTAGGCGCCTGATGGAACCTGATAGGTTCCAGATGGAGCTTGGGCCAATCCCGGAGGTTCTGGCTCATGCCTCGACTGGAGACCTAGTGGCTGTCTGGGATAGGGCGGCTGCTGGAGCCCTGGACCGAGTCGTGCCTTTGTGGCCTCTGACCCGGCGCCGATCTCGCCTGGCTCCTTGGTTTACCGAGGAGCTGAGGGAGATGACGCGCCGGAAAAGACGCCTAGAGAGCTGTTGGACGGCTAGTCTTTCTGAGTCCGACCGAACACTGGTAAAATCCCATATTAGGAATTATCTAGTGGCGATAAAAGCAGCAAAATGTACCCATTTTGCTGCTCTTATTGCATCATCAGATAATCGCCTGGCTGCCCTGTTTAGGGTGACCCGCTCCCTGCTCCACCAGGAAGCGCGGGAGGACCCCTTGGAGGGAAGAGCCGAGGATTTTGTTCAGTATCTACATGACAAAATCACTCAGATTCGGGCAGGTCTGGACTCCAACTGGGTAGATCCAGCGAGGGTGACGGAGGCAGGTCTTGAGACTGTTATCTGAGATGAGTTTGATCCTGTGACCCCAGATGACGTGGACAGGATTCTGGGTAGATTGAACGCAACCACATGTTTATTGGACCCGTGCCCCTCCTGGTTAGTGCTGGCTTCCCGGGAGGTGATGCGAGGCTGGCTCCAGGGGATTATAAATGCTTCATTGGGTGAGGGTGTCTTCCCTGCAGCCCTGAAAGAGGCGGTGGTAAGGCCCCTCCTCAAGATGTCTTCCCTGGACCCGGCAGTATTGGCTAATTATCGTCCAGTCTCCAACCTTTGCTTCATTGCGAAGGTTGTTGAGAGTGGTTGTGCGACAGCTTCCCCAGTACCTGGATGAAGCGTCGTATCTTGATCCATTCCAGTTGGGCTTCAGGCCTGGGTACAGCATGGAAACGGCATTGGTCGCATTGGTTGATGATCTCTGGAGGGCTCGGGACAGGGGTTGTTCCTCTGTCCTGGTCCTGTTAGATCTCTCAGCGGCTTTTGATACCATCGACCATGGTATCATGCTGCACCGGCTGGAAGGGTTGCGGGTGGGAGGCACCATTTTACGGCGGTTCTCCTCCTTTCTCTCTGACCGGTCACAGTCTGTGTTGACAGGGGAGCAGAGATCGACCCTGAGGCCCCTTATATGTGGGGTGCCACAGGGATTGGTTCTCTCGCCCCTGTTGTTCAACATTTATGTAAAGCCGCTGGGCGAGATCATGGTTTTGGGGTGAAGTACCATCAGTACGCTGACGACACCCAGCTGTACATCTCCACCCCGGACCACCCCAACGATGCCCTTGAAGTGATGTGATGTCCCAGTGCCTGGAGGCCGTACAGATCTGGATGGGGAGAAACGGGCTCAGGCTCAACCCATCCAAGACCGAGTGGCTGTGGTTTCCGACATCCCGATATAGTCAGCTGGCACCATCGCTGGCTATTGGGGGTGAATCATTGGCCCCCACGGAAAGGGCTCGTAACTTGGGCGTCCTCCTGGATTCACGGCTGTCTTTAGAAGAGCACTTGACGGCCGTGACCGGGAGGATTTTTCATCAGGTTCGCCTGATTCACCAGTTGCGTCCCTTTCTAGATCGGGACTCGCTATGCACAGTCACTCATGCCCTCATCACCTCTCGTCTGGACTATTGTAACGCTCTCTACATGGGGATCCCCTTGAGGTGCACTCGGAGGCTCCAACTGGCGCAGAGTGTGGCCACGCAGGTGGTTATGGGAGCGGCGTGGATCTCCCATGTAACATCTCTCCTGCGCGAGCTGCACTGGCTCCTGGTGGTCTTCCGGGTGCGCTTCAAGGTTCTTTAAAGCGCTCCATGGCTTAGGACCTGGTTATTTATGGGACCGCCTACTACCATCAATAGCCTCCCACCGACCAGTACGCTCCCACAGAGAGGGGCTTCTCCAGGTGCCGTCAGCCAAATAATGTCGGCTGTCGGCCCCTAGGGAGAGAGGATCCCGGATCTGCGCACCTTCTGCTGCGAGCTGAAGACCCTTTTATTTCATCAAGCTGGCCTTGCCTAAATCTTCTCCCTTTTAAGTGCAAATTTTAAATTTTAATGTGTTTTAAAATATGGGTATTTTAAATTATGGGTATTAATTCAGCCAAATTTATTTAATTCATTTTATTCGATTTTAAATTTTTTATATGTATGTGTTTTATTTCGTGGCTGTTCACCGCCCTGAGTCCTCTGGGAGTAGGGTGGTATAGAAATTCAATAAAACTAAACTAAACTAAACTAAACTCATGCAGTACCTCATTAATTAGCTGCATGAAAACTTCAGGAGCCCCTTGAAGCCCAAATGACAAAACCTTGAACTGAAAACATCCCAATGGACAATTAAATGCTATTTTCCATTCATCCCTCTCCCAGATCCAGATCCAATAATAAGCCTCCTTTAAGTCTAGTTTGGAAAAAAATCTTCCCTTCATCAGATGGGCCAGCATGTCCTTCATTAGGGGTAGGGGATAGAGATTTTCTTTGCAAATAGTGTTTAAATTTCTATAATTCACACATAAGCATAACAAGCCATCCTTCTTCTCCCAGAACAGGACTGGGGCAGCCACCTTGGGTCTCGCTGGTTCAATGAACTCACACTCAAGGTTTTTGTCTATAAGTTGCTGTAGTTCATCCAGTTCCTGGGAGTCATGGCATAAAGTTTTGGCTTAGATAGTTTGGCCCCTGTTAAAATCTCAATGGCACAGTCTGTAGAGCTATGGGAAGGACGTTCATCTGAGGCAGCTTCGCTGAAAACATCTATCAAATCTCGGTATTCCCTGGGGATGCCCAGTAGGGGCATTCGCTACAGTCGCAGCTATCTTCTCAGTCTGCAGTATTCTAGTCTGGTGGGATTCCTCACTCTGGATCAATTCATTAGAGAATTGGAGGGTCCCCTCCATCCAGTCCACCCTTGGGTTCCACTTCTTTAACCAGGTCAGTCCCAGAACTAGGGGCCAGTCCATCCCTGGTGTCACAATGAAGGCAATGGTTTCAGAGAGATTTGCCATCATTAGTTCGAGTGGTTCAGGGGCAAACATGGCTGGAGCATCCCCCACAATGGACCCATCAAGTTGGCAGAACAAGACTGGAGTTTTTAGTGGCCTTAGTTGAATGCTCAGTTCCCTGACCAGAGTCAGGCTTATTAGGCTTCTCATGCAACCCGAATTCAGCAATGCTTTAAATCTCACTTTCCCCCCTATTAACGGAATTAACAGTTCTATAGGACTAAGAGGTTCAACAACCCCATTTACCAAAGGGTCTTCATAGTTGTTCTCTGACTGATCAAATTCCTCCACCGGGGGTGTGGGAGTTCCTCACACCATAATTAATTCCGACAGGAACTCAATGACTGCATTTAGGGTGGTGTCTCTGGAATGTGGTGGTGGCTTTGAGGGTTTCCCTCTGACCTGCTTCTCTCCTTTCTAGGTGGGCATCCTTGCACAGCACTCAGCTGCATGATGGCTTTCCTTCCCGCAATTAAAGCAGGCGGCTGAGCACGGTGGGGCAGAGTGAGATTTGGTTCCCTCCCTTCTCCCTTCCAGTGAGGATCTCTTCCAGGAGCAGCTTGAGTGGTACTGGTTTTGAGTTTGGTCGATTTCAGCTTCCTCAGCCAAGACACACCAGCCGTGCAGGCGGACTGGGGCTCCATAGGCAATGCAGGTGTTGTACAGGTCATCGTTTAAGCCATCTTTGAACCAACTCACAAGTATTTCCTCTGGCCAATCTACATGGCAAGTCAGATCATGAAACTCTCTCTCTCTTTTTAAACAAATTTTATTGGTTTTTTTCTTTTCTCCTCTCCCACCTTTACCCACATCTTTTTTTTTTTTTAACAGAGTGTTGGTCGTTTCTTATCTTATACAATTAGTCAAATTCAAATATATTTTACTCAATTACAATTTTTGTCAAAATCGTCTTCTGCCCTTTCCTTTTTTTTTTAACATACCTCAGTATTTCTATACTTGCATACCTAAACACCTTCTTCATTTATCCCTAAATTCTAACTTTACTATTTGTGCATATTTATCCTCTTTTATTCTTAAACAATTCATTCTTTTTCTTAATATATTTATATTTGTTTGTTCAGAGCAGCCTTCCTCCCACTTCATCTTTTTTTTATTACACAGCAATTTTTCTCCTCAAACCTAACCTCTCCCTCTTCTCCTTCCAACTTTCTTTCCCCACCTTCTCCTTCTCTTCTCTACTTCCCCTTCCCTTCTCCTTCTCCTCCTCTCTTTCCCCCATCTTATCTTCTCTCCTACTCTGCTTTCCTTCCCTTCCTTCCTCCCTGCTCTTCCATCCCTCTCTCTCCTTCCTCCTCCCTTCCAGTTCCTTCATCTCTCTCTATTGCTGTATTCATTTTCAATTTAATGTTTTCCATTGTGGAATTCAGGCACATTATTATATATTATATTCAGGCATATTCTTAATTTGTCTTCTTTTCTCTTTTTGATTGTGTTTCAAATATATAGTTTGAAATATTCCAAATATTACCTTTCCCCCAACTAATTTATTCATGTTTATTAAAACTTTTCATTCTATAAACCTCCAATATTATTGAGCATGTGACATTTATTACAGTTTTCCCTTTGTTTCTACTTTTCTTTTCCTTTTTCGTACCTTTTCATTATTAATATTTTGTATCTTAAAATTGTGAAATCTTTGCCTTTTATTTCCCATTATTTTCCATCCCTTTTCCTTCTTTCTTATATTTCCACTGTAAATCCCAGTGTAATCATTTGTATTTTTAATATTTTTTCTTCTTCTCCTCCACCCTCTTTTTCTTCTTTGCCCTTTGTTTTCCCTTTTTCTTCCTTTCTTTTGTATTTTAAAATTCTGCACTCTCCTATTCTGCCCTATATTTCTCATTGTTTCTTCTTTCTCTTTCCATTTTTGTGTCTTTTTTTTTTTTAATTTGATTTATATGCCACCCTTCTCCGGAGACTCAGGGCGGCTTACAATGCATTAAGCAATAGCCTTCATTCTTTTGTATATTTTTATACAAAGTCAGCTTATTGCCCCCACAAACTGGGTCCTCATTTCACCTACCTTAGAAAGGATGGAAGGCTGAGTCAACTTTGAGCCTTGGAGAGATTCGAACCAGCAGAAATTGCAGGCAGCTGTGTTAATGACAGGGTGCACCAAACCACTTTTCATTGTTAATCTCAGTATGCTTATTTTGTATTTTAAAATCATAAAATCTTTTATTTTGTCCTTTATTTCTTATTATTTTCCATCTCTTTTCCCTCTTTCTTATCTTTCCACTGTTAATCTCAGTGTAAACATTTAAGTTTTATTATATTTTCCCTGTTCCACCCTCTTTTCCTTCTTTGTTTCTTTTCTTTTTGTCCATACTTAATATTAGAATTGTTTAATTTTCCATAGTCAGTCTCTTTGTCTTTGTCTTCTTCATTATCCATCTCTCTTTCTTGTTTCTCATTAGTCATTTCCTTTTCATCTTCAGTGCATTCTACCTCTGTCTTTGCCTCCTCAGATTTCGATTTTCCATACAAATTTATAATCGTTTCCTTTATTTCCAAACACAAAGTCTTTATCAGTTCATTGAGTTCCTGTTCCATTTTATTCTTTCTGGGTTGAATTATTTCAGTTTTAAGTCGCATTAAGGTCCTTCTTTTATAATCAGTCTATCCTCTTGAAGGCAAAACGTATCCTCCTTAGTTCTTGCCAGTTATCTTTTTAAAAGTTCAAGGTTTTATTTTTTCCCCCTCATTTCTTCAAAGGTTTTCTTAAAGTAAACAATTCCATATCATGCTCTTCCTTCTCCTGCAAATGTCTCTCTATAATCCACAGTTCCACTCAACTAATTAACAAATCGCCATTTTACTTGTAATCCATATCCGTTTTTACCGAGTCATAAAAGAGAAAAAAGCCAATTTTCACATCTTCTTTCACCTTTATATATCACCAATTAATTTATAGTCCAATCCAAATTGAATCCAAGTTCCAGATTTAGATTTACATTTATCAATCACTTTTAATTCTTTATTCTTTATTCGGGTTCTTCTATGGCACGCTTGTCATTCTCACTTTCTCTTTCCATCTGCCATCTCCCCCTGTCACTATTTAGCCGCAATTTCCACACCGGGGTAATTTTAGTAATAGCTTAATAGTTAAAAATATTTAGAATTTTCTTTTTATTGTCTGTGGGTTGGCTAATCACTCACCCAACACCAGCACTCTGTCCAAATCTTCCCTCCTGCACATTGCTTGCTCTAGAGGCACCAGCTTCATGGCGATTCACTCTGATTGCCACCCCCCATCACCGGCATGGAGAAAGTCTCTCAGGCTATCCAAGAGACTTGCCTGTCCCTCTTTAGACACCGAGCTGCCTCTCTTTCTTCACTGTCCCTACAGGACAGCTTTGGTCTGAAGAACCCCCAGTGTTGGTTCATCTGGCTGGTTTTTGCTGAGCTCGTCAGAGCCCGGCATTTTCCCAGCCACTTACATTGCGCTGCTTCTGGATTCCAGATCATGAAACTCTTTAATGTACTTGGTGACTGGACGGCACCCCTGTGTGACATGCTTTATGTAGTCTCTAGCCTTGCAGTCGGCTAGGGGATCCTCAAACCTCCATCTCAGGGCTGTCATGAAGCAGTTAAAGTTGCTGAGCTCTGGTGCATCTGCATTTTGGAGGCTCACCATCCAACTTGCAGCTAATCCTTCTAGAGCCAGTGTGACAACCCTGACTTTGGCCCCTTCTGTAGGGAGGTCTCTCCCATACCCCTGCATGTAGGTCAGTACATGTGCAAGGAAAAATCCCAGTTGCTCGGGATTCCTGTCAAATTTGACAGCAAGAGGGGCCTCCAGGGTGCTGAAGAGTCTGCAACAGGCTGTAGTAGACCAGGCGTCTTCCCTTGCCTGCATTTAGCCACAGCACAAATGGGACAACTTGCTACATAGCTTTCCACATCCTTTTTTAACTAAGGCCACCAGAATTGCCATTTCAGCAAGTGTAGAGTTTTCACAAAACCAAAATGACCGGCTAACCTAAAGTCATGATAGGCTTTCATAGTTTTCAATCTTTGTTCACCATCTGTTGGTGAAATGTCAGAGGCAGCCCGGGAGTTCATGGCTTCCATGATGGCCATGGAACTGACCCAGTTAGTTCAAGGCCCTACTCACATGGGGGAACAGACTCTGGACCTGATTTTTGTCTCTGGTCAGTGGTTGAATGATCTAGAAATAGGGGACATAGTCATCAAGCCCTTGTCATGGTCAGATCATTCACTCCTTCGACTAGACTTTCGAGATGCTACCCTCCGCCACAGGGAGACAGAACCAACTAGGTTACATCAGGCACCTGATGTATCCGGATAGGTTCCTGATGGAGCTTGGGCCATTCCCTGAAGCTCTGGCTCACGACTCGACTGAAGAACTGGTGACCGCCTGAGATAGGGTGGCCCCTGGAGCTTTGGACAGCGTCGTGCCTTTGCGGCCTCTGACCCGGTGCCGATCTCAATTGGCTCCTTGGTTTTCTGAGGAGCTGAGAGAGATGAGGCACTGGAAAAGATGCCTAGGGAGCGATTGGAGGGCCAGCTGGTCCGAATCTGACTGAACACTGGTGAGGTCTCATATTAAGATCTACCTAGTGGCAATAAGAAGGGAAAAATCTAATTATTTTTCTGCTCTTGTTGCGTCTGCAGAGAACTGCCCAGCCGCCCTGTGAGTAAGGGACCTACGCTCCAAGGATGCCAAGATGCAACACCTGCAACCGTGTGGGACATGCCACCCGGGATTGTCCCCAACGAGTTCCAGCTCCCGTCACATACCAACCCAGAGGAACAGATTCCAGAGGCAGAGGCAGAGGCAGTAGACAAGGTCGTTATGGTCCCCGGCGTGATCCACAAACTCCACTCGCCACATTGGCTTTAACCAATGATCCACAACCTCAACCAGAGTACGACAGACGACTCCTGTGGATTTTGGACAGTGGTGCAGCATTGCATGTTACCTACAGAAAGGAACTTTTCACAGAGATGCACGAACCTGAACCAGAGCTACGTGAACTTTATTCTTTTTCCAATCATCCTTGTCAGGTCAAAGGAAAAGGAACTGTTTATGTTGAAGAGATCGATGCATTCATTCCTGATGTTTATTACATACCAACAGCAACCAGTAATTTGCTTAGTCAGTGTCACTTGTCTAGAATGTTAAAGTTCCAAGTTCACCACCTTGAAAGAGCAGGTTACATAGTTAAAGATGGAGATATTGTTGCTGAAACCATATTAATTGGTGGTGTTTATTACTTAAAGCCAAAGCCTAAACCACAAACACAGGCAAGTATGCAAACTCCAAAAAGGGAAAGCACAGGCCCAGACAGAGATGTCCAGAGAGAGATCCTGTTGCTACCCCTAAGGCTCCTAAAGCCAACAAAAATAGAATTGGTAAACAGGTTGCTCAGAGCAAGCCTGAGGTTCCGCATAAAAATGTTAATGTTGAGAATTCACTAACTGGTAAACCTTTGCATTTCAGGTGTATCCATAAATGGCATAGAAGATTGGGGCATGCCAGTTTCCGTGTTCTTAGGAAGATGCCGGAGTTCGCAAAAGGTTTGGATCTAAAGGGGTGTAAGGTGTTTTTGGATTGTGCTGTCTGCAAAAAGGCCAAATCCAAAGCAGCAGCCATTCCCAAACACGCTACACGCCTGTCAACACGCATTTTTGATTTGGTTCACATTGACATAGTTGGTCCTTTCCCGCCATCATTTGGTGGTAGAAAATATTTTCTAACAATTGTTGATAATTACTCTAGATATGGATATGTATATCCTATGAAAGAAAAATCAGAGACCTTTCAGATCTTTAAAGACTTTGCAACCCTTGTTTCTACCCAACACCAAGTTCGCATCGCCAGAATCCAGAGTGATCGTGATGCCAAGTTCATGTCTCAGCGTTTCCAGGACTGGATGCATAAGAATGGAATTGTTCATCAGACGTCGGCCCCTGACACATCGGCTCACAATGGAGAGGTACTGCAAACCATGATGCGTTGTCTCCTAGAGGACACCAACCTTGATATGATATACTGGGGTGAAGCTATCAAGTATGCAAATTACATTGTCAACCGTACTTGGAGCAGTGTAGCAAATCAGACTCCTTTCTTCATTTGCATGGCTACAAGCCCAATCTTAAAAATATTCATATTTTTGGTTCATACGCTATGGTGAACATTCCCTTAGCTCAAAGAAGAAAAGGTCCAACAGCAAAGAGACTGAGATTTATGGGTATTGATGATAACTCAAAATGGAGCAAATTTATTGACTCTAAACATGCAACTGTGATTTCCCAATCTGATAATTTTGAGGAAGATATTGACTGGTCCAGGATTCATTCCAATGATCCTGGAGTTTATTTTCCTAGAGATGATACCGCTGATGCTACGCAGATTGATGATCAAGATTCCACTGATTCTACTCAACCCGATGTTCCGTCTTCGCAAGCTGCGGATGCTGACGCTAGCGACGAAAGTGAGGACGAGGATGATGAAGAAGAAGATTGGACAGTTGTTCCGAGACATTCCAAGAGGGCCACAAAAGGAATCCCTCCACAACGATATTCTTAGCAACTGACAAAAGCACCCTTGCCTTTGATTTGCAATGTTACACTTCCACCTGATAATTTCACACAAATCAAGCAGCTCCCTGATTCAGAGCAAGACAAATGGTATGAAGCAATGCAGGTTGAAATGGACAGTCTAAAGAAACTTAAAGTATTTACACCTGCAAAACCTCCAGCAAACAAAAAGGTCATTGGCACTCGATGGGTCTACAGAATCAAAAAGAAACCAAATGGTGAGTCATTGTACAAAGCCAGACTTGTAGCTCAGGGTTTCGCTCAACGTTATCCTGAGGACTACACAAATACTTACTCACCGACAGTCAGAACTGAGAGTATAAAAATTGCTTTAGCAACTGCAAGTATCCTTGGTTTAGAAGTTTTCCAGTTTGATGTTGACACGGCTTATCTACATGCAGACCTAGATGAAGAGATCTACGTGAGAAGTCCTCCAGGATTCCGACAGCAAGAAGGGGATACCTGGTTCCTAAACAAAAGTCTTTATGGTCTGAAACAATCTGGTTTAATGTGGTACTTATGTCTTACTGACAAACTAAATTCAATGGGCTTTATTAAGTCCAAAACTGATGAGTGTGTGTTCACAAAAAGATCTAACAATGCATATGAGATAGTTCTTGTTTATGTTGATGATATTGTTTATATTGGTCCAAATAAGCAATGAGTGAAATTTTTGCCAAAGCTTTGCAGAGATACTTCACATTGAAATCATTAGGTCACATTAGCACTTATTTAGGTGTTCAGATTGAAAAAACACAGAAGTGGTTTAGTCTTTCATAAGAAGATAAAATTGAACAAATTTTGCATCATTGTAACATGAAAGATGCTAACACAACAAAGACACCCATGCAAACAGATTTTCACAACTTGACACAAGAAGAAAGTCCTGAGTTCGAGGATCAAACACTTTATCGTTCAGTCATTGGGTCACTGTTATACATTAGTAGTTGGACCAGACCCGACATTGCACTTAGTGTTAATCTCTTATCACGACATGTAGGTAAGGCAAAACAGTTTCATTGGACATGCATTAAGAAATTATTGAGATACCTAAAATACACTAAACACATGAAATTATTGTTAGAACCAACACATACTGATTATGCAGAATTATGTTGTTATGCAGATTCTGATTGGGCAAGTGATAAGAAATCACGTAAAAGTACTTCAGGTTATATGATGTTCTTAAATGGATGTCCTGTTTATTGGCAAGTACGTAAACAGAATTTTGTTTCTTGTTCATCTACTGAAGCTGAATATGCTTGTGTTTCAGATGCATGTAATTCTCTAACTTGGTTTGATGCTTTAGGCACAGATATCTGGACACACCCGATCCGACCGATCACCGTGATGGAAGACAATGAATCGGTGGTTTATATTTCTGAATCTCATTTCACAGGTTCTAGGTCCAGACACATTGACATTCGTTACCAAAACATAAAACATTTAGTGAAAAAAGGTTTTGTCAAAATGCAATATGTATCTACACATGATCAAATTGCTGATATGCCAAGTTCCTTATCAGTGTTTTACTACGCATGTCCGCATTCCTTCACTTGCTTCACACACTCTTCCTTTGTTCTCTTGCCAGAGGTCCGGCTGGACCGGCAGGAGATCTCGCTTGCCAAAATGTAACAATTACTTTTCTTAGTTAGTGAGGTGTTTTATTTTCTTTATAACAAATAAATGAGTTTTATTAGAAATTTTTCTTTGCGTTTTCTTTAGCAGAATATTGCAACTTGGAATAAGCCACGATCCATCTCCTCTAAACCAGGGCCATTAGTCCCAGAGCCAAACATGGGATTAATTGATGCCCTGACAATGCTGCCATTGTGTATGAAGATGATGTGATATGCTACCAGAGTATGATATGCTGCCATTGTGAGGAGTTGCTAACATTCTGCTAATCATCATTGGATGGATCTGTTACCATCGTGGTTTGTGAACCAGAGTGAGTTTGTTATTCTAACCAACTAATGTTTGTTTGGTAAGAAGATATCTGTAACTACTGGACTGATTTAACTGGCAAAGACTTGGAATTTGTTTAAAGACTATGAGACTGTTTTTCTACTATAAAGTAAGCTTTTGATAAACCAGTTTGCATATCTCTTATTCATTGCTCTCAGCAACGTTTCCTTGTGCATTTACTCTGCTGGTTGGTAACACAACACCAATATCCTTAACATTGGTTGTGGGCCCAGAGCCAACCATAACTAACAGGGATTGTTAAAAGCTAAACTGAGAGTTGATGTGAATAGTACAAACTGTGTTTGTGATAAACAATCCAAGTGAAAATGGCACTAGAACAAGCAGCAAATTTTTCCATGATAACCCGGCTGGATGGAACAAACTATGTATCCTGGTCTGCAAAATGTAGTCTACTTCTGCGTAGAGAAGGACTGTGGGACATAGTTAATAATCCACTGGATGTAACAGCATAGAATCCTGCTGATAAAGAAGATGCGAAGAAAACAGCCAAGTATAACAGAGACAATGAATGAGCTCTTTGCATTATTGGACTAACACTGGGTGATCAGCAGCTTGTCCATATTCGTGGCGAAGAGTCTGCTGCTAGGTGTTGGACCAAGTTGAAGAGACTATATGTTCGTGACTGTGGGTGCTCATATTTATCTCACACGGAGATTATTTAAACAACTTCTTCTTAAAGGTGGAGATATGATGACTCATTTGGAATCCATGACCAGAATTTTCCAGGAGCTGCATGAAAAGGAACTTGTTTTCTCAGAACTACAACAAGTTTATATAATTCTTTCTTCTTTGGACGATAGTTATGATGACTATGTTTCTTCGTTAGAGGTTTTGTTCAGAGATGAACTGACATTGGCTGGCATAACCGATAGGTTATTGGAAGAATCCAAAAGAAGACAAGAAAGGGATCAGTTGAGAGTGCAACAACCAAAAGAAGAAAAAATTTATCTAACTGCCTATTTTGTAAAACGTTGTTTTGCTTGTGGGGCTAAAGGGCATATAGCTAAGTATTGTAAGAATAAGAAAATGCCTGTTAAGAACAATACTAGACCCAAGAAGGGTTGTAATTTAGGTATATCCAGTTCAACTACTGATGTTAACCAGGATTGTTGCGCTCTTGACAGTGGTGCTTCTCAATCTATTTCTAGAAATAGAAATTTTTTTGTTAAAATGGAGAAGAGTAACCAACGTGTTAAACTAGCAAATGGCTGGAAGGTTAAGGTAGCTGAAGAGGGTGTTGCTCGTTGGTCATTTAGTAATGAACCATTGCCTATGTTATATATTCCTGGGTTAAAATTCAATTTATTATCTGTTAAATCATTATTGCAATTTGGGTTTACAGTGACATTTAAAAATGATAAGTGTTTTATTGAAAAAGATGACAAGGTTGTTACTGCAAGTTTAGAAAATGATTTATTTGTTTTAAGGGATAACCCAGTATTGTGGTTAAGTCTGTTTATAAGAATGTTAAACCACATGATGAATGTATTCATCTGTTACACCGGAGACTTGGGCATTTAAATTTCAGGACGTTAAAGGAAACAGTTCAGTTATCTGAAGGAATAAAACTACAAGCATGTAGTAAATATCTAAACTGCAATGTCTGTAGTCAGCAGAAAAGTAGGGTTACACCAGCAAACCGTGTTAATGGTTTTAAAACCAAAAATCCATTAGAGGTAGTGTTTGTAGACCTAATTGGACCCAAAAAACCCAGCATAGGAGGTGCCTGCTATATTCTGAGCATAGTAGACCATTATTCAAGATACGGATTCTGTTATCTAATGCAGTGTTTCCCAAACTTGGGAACTTTAAGAAGTGTGGACTTCAATTCCCAGAATTCCCCATCCAGCTGGCTGTGGGATTTTGGGAGTTGAAGTCCATACATCTTGAAGTTCCCAAGTTTGGGAAACACTGATCTAATGAAAACAAAAAGTGAAACATTCCAGCATATTAACAACTGGCTGTGTTTTGTGGAAAGGAAACAGAAATTTAAGGTTAAATGCTTAGTGACTGATAATGGTACAGAATTTACCAACCAAAGGTTGGAAAAGTTTTTGCAGGATGCAGGGATCCAGCATAAACGATCTGCGTTGTACAGACCAGAACACAATTCATATATCGAGAAAAGAGGTCAAACATTACAAGCCATGACTAGAACTATGTTGGCATATTCTGGTTTGCCTGAAAAGTTATGGGGTGAGGCTGTAATAATAATAATAATAATAATAATAATAATAATAATAATAATAATAATAATAATAATAATAATAATAATAATAATAATAATAATAATAATAATAATAATTTTATTTCTATACCGCCTTTCTCCCGAAGGACTCAGGGCGGTGTACAACCTATTTAAAAACACAAGACAAAATAGCAATTAAAATTTAAAATGATTAAATAAATTTGGCTCAATTAAAACCCCAGAAATTTAAAATACCCCAATTTAAAACTATTATGTTGATAGCTCGGCCTGGCGGAACAACAGGGTCTTCAGTGTGCAACGAAACACCTGGAGGTCGGAGATCTTACGTATTTCTGGGGGCAGTTCATTCCACAGGGCTGGGGCTCCCACAGAGAAGGCCCTCCCCCTGGATGTCGCCAGCTGACATAACTTGGCCGATGGCACCCTGAGGAGACCCTCTCTGTGGGAGCGGACTGGTCGGTGGGAGGCTATTGGTGGCAGAAGACGGTCTGTTATGTGTGCTAACCATGTGTTAAACAACGTGGTTCATTCCTCTACAGGAGAAATACCATTCATATTATGGCATGGGAGGAAACCAAATCTTAGTTACTTATACACATTTGGAGCCCCAGCTTGGGTACATATTCCATCTAGTTTAAGGAGAAAGGATCAACAAAGAGCCAGAAAAATGTTTTTCGTTGGCTATGAATCAAATCATAGGACTTTTAGATTTTGGGCACAGGGAACTACTAGTTTTTACTGTAATGCAAGTGCTAAATTTCTAGAGCACAAAGGATAGGATAAACTAGAGTGTGCAGATTATAGACATGATAATAATACTGTTGGTGTAGAGCATCATATTCCTGATGATATTCCTGAGGATTTAGATGATGTAAAATCCTCTATCAAGGAGGAAGAACAGGAAGTAGGTTTAGAGGAGGTAGTTTTAGGGGAGGAGTCAGATGAACCATCTGCTGTAAGTCCTGTATTACCTAGGAGATCTACTAGGGAAAGGCATTCACCTGATTGATATAAAGCAACCGTAGTTTGCCAGGTTAACATAGAACCTTCAAGTTATGAAGATATCAAGCTTTATCCTGAAAAGGAGCAAAATGCTTGGAAGAAGGCAATGAGTAAGGAAATTAATTCTTTAACTAATTTAGGTGTTTACGAAACTGTGAAATTGTCACCTGATGAAAAATTAATAGGTTGTAGATGGGTTTACAAAATTAAGAAAAGCATAGATGGGACAGTAACCCATAAAGCTCGCCTTGTAGCTCAAGGTTTTTCTCAGACCGAAAAGGATTTTGATGAGGTTTTTGCTCCTAGTTTACGTGCTAGTACTTTATGAACAATGCTAGTGTGGGCGGCCAAGTATAAATATAGTATTAACCATATAGATGTAGAGACAGCATATTTGCATGCTCCATTGAGACACACCATCTATATGAGGAAGCCTTTAGGAGTTGAAACACAAAACCACACTGATTGTTGGAAGTTAAATAAAAGCCTTTATGGTTTGAGACAATCAGGGTTTGAGTGGAACCAATGTAGAGTTAAAGAGCTAAATAAGATCGGTTTTCATGAAGGTGTAGCGGATAAGTGTCTCTTTAAAAGAGAGAATAATGGGTTAGTATCATTTTTGTTATCGTTTACAGATGATATAGCCATAATAACTAAAACTGACAATGAAGCCATAGATATTGTTAAACAGTTACAAACCAAATTTAAGATTAGAAATTTAGGAAATATAAGGCATTGTTTGGGTCTAGATATCAATCAAACAGCTAGAGGTTATAAAATATCTCAATCTAGCAAAATAAGCCAAATGTTGAAACGTTATGGCATGGAGCTATGTAAGCCAGCTAAAACGCCTATGGCACAGGATTTTCAACAAGGAGAAATCCAAAGTCCTAAATTTAGTAAGGAGATCTACCAGTCTCTTATAGGTAGTCTATCTTATATAAGCAATTGGTCAAGACCTGATATTTCATTTGGAGTAAACCAATTAGCGAGATATAATGCAGAGCCAACTGATAGGCATTGGCAGGCCGCAAAGCGTATATTAAGATATCTGAAAATGACGATGCATTATGCATTGTATCTAGAACCTAACAATGATTTAGTACTGAGCGCATATGCTGATGCCAGTTTTGCTACTGATGTGACCACCAGAAAGTCCACATCTGGTATAGCTATCATGTTAGACAATTGTTTGATTGGTTGGAAATCAATTCGTGAAAAACATATTAGTCTATCGACTATGGAGGCAGAATTCTCATGTTTGTCACTAGTTTGTACCGATTTGATTTATTACAAACAATTAATGATGGATATTGGTTTAAAGATGGATTATCCAATTGTAATACATGAGGACAACCAAGCTGCTATAAAAATGGCAACAAATTTAGCAGTTAAAACTAGATCTAGGTATTGTGAGGAGTTGCTAACATTCTGCTAATCATTGTTGGATGGATCTGTTACCATCGTGGTTTGTGAACCAGAGTGAGTTTGTTATTCTAAACAACTAATATTTGTGTGGTAAGAAGATATCTGTAACTGGACTGATTTAACTGGCAAAGACTTGGAATTTGTTTAAAGACTATGAGACTGTTTTTCTACTATAAGGTAAGCTTTTGATAAACCAGTTTGCACATCTCTTATTCATTGCTCTCAGCAACGTTTCCTTGTGCATTTACTCTGCTGGTTGGTAACACAACACCAATATCCTTAACAATTTTTTTTCTTTCCTCTTTATAATTGTTTTTTCTTTTGGCTGGTTGCTTTTCTGGATGTTCTAAAATTTGGATTAAGGCAAGAAGAACCTGAAGAGTGAGAAGTTTCAGAGTTTTTGGTTTTGATTTTTATTTGGTTTTCTTTTCTTCCTCCCTTGCATTTTTGGTTTTTGGGTCGATTGAGCTTTTCTTCTTTTATTTTTGTTATTCCCCCCCCCTTTTTCCTTGTTTGTTTGGTTTTTTTGCTAATCCATCCAACGGGGTGGATTAGATATTTGGATTATAAATCAAAGCTGTATTTGGATTACAAATTTGGTGGATTAAGACATGACAAGATGAAGAAGACAACAACATAGTTACCTTCCATAGCTATAACTTCAAGCTCTGTGGCTCAAAAAACATTGCACACTATGGCCATGCAATTGGAATTAAAAAACATGATACAGGCCTTATATGAAGACCTCAAAGAAAGAATAAGTAAATTGGATGAGAGAATGGAAAAAGTAGAAGGGGAGATTAAAGATGTCAAGAGGATGATTGGAAAGAATGAAGAAAGAATACAAAAAGTGGAAGAAAAAGCAGAATCAACAGAAAAAAGAGTGGGATATATTACAGGATATAAACCAATTTGGCAAAGTGGCAGGGCTCAAAATAAATAAAGAGAAAACTAAAATAATAACCAAAAATTTAACCAAAAGACAAAATGAAGAACTAGAGGAGAAAATGGGAATTTTAAAAGTTAAAAATATTAAATACCTGGGAAAATGGCTGTCAGCAAAATGTAGTATGATAAAAGAGGATAATTATAATACACTGATAAAACAAATACAAAAAGATTTGGAAAATTGGAACAAATTACAGATATCACTAATTGGCAGAATTTCAACAATTAAAATGAACATACCACCAAAACTGCTATACCTTTTTCAAACGATACTGGTAAGATTATAAAAGAATTTTTTTGAACAAATAAACAAAATAATATCCAAATTTATATGGGCAGGTAAAAAACCTCGTATTAAATTTAAGTTGTTACAAGATAGTAGGAACCACGGGGGTTTCAGTCTCCCAGACTGGGAGCTCTACTACAAGGCAGCAGTGTTGACATGGTTAAGAGATAGGATTCAACTTAAAAACAAAAGAATATTAGCATTAGAAAGGCACAATCTCGAACTAGGTTGGCACATGTTTCTATGGGAAGGTAAAAATAAAACACATTCATATTTTCAGAGGCATATAATAAGGAATTCTCTATACAATGTCTGGGTAAAGATTAAAAAACACCATATATGAAAATCCCAAATTGGCTATCGATAATGGAGGCAATGACACACCCAAATACAATAGACCTCAGTAAAATGGTAAGATACTCAGAAATTTTAGATGAGAAAGGAGAATTAAAATCAGTGCAAACATTGAAAACACAAGGAATAAATATAGAATGGTGGCCCTATCTACAAATCAAAACAAGACTAAAAAAAGATCAAGAACAATTCGGCATATATGAAAAACAATTGGAGTTGGATAAAATTTTATTGGGAACAGACGGAAAAATTATTACAAAATTATATAAATTTCTACTAAGACATAAAATGGAGGAGGAAGTTGTAAAAGAAACACTGAGCCGAGGTGGCTCAGTGGTTAGAGTGCAGTACTGCAGCTACTTCAGCTGACTGCTAGTTCAGCAGATTAGCAGATCAAATCTCACCGGCTCAAGGTTGACTCAGCTTTCCATCCTTCCGAGGTGGGTAAAATGAGGACCCAGATTGTTGGAGGCAATATGCTATTTAGTATACTGTCTTTGGTGTAAGCCGCCCAGAGTCCTCGGAGAGTGGGTGGCATAAAAATATGACAAATAAAATAAATAAATAAATAAATAAATAAATAAATAAATAAATAAATAAATATTAGTTGGGGAAGGAATTTCGGCCACAGCATAGAATTAGAACAGTGGGACAAACTATGGGAAAGGAACTACAAACTCACAACAGCAGTTACCTACAAAGAAAACCTCTATAAAATATTTTATAGGTGGCGTTTACCACCAGCGAGATTGGCCAAGATGTATCCCAATTTATTGTTGGAGTTGTAACTATAAATCCGGAACATTCTACCATATGTGATGGACGTGCCCCATCACAAGGAAGTATTGGTGTCAAATTCAAAAATGGTTGGAAGAAATTACAAAGCAAAAAATAGATATGAAACCTGAATTGTTTTTATTAGGAATACTGGACCTGAAAATGAATAAAATCCTGCAATACATTATATTGCACATATTTACCACACCAAGAATCACATTAGCAAAAAATTGGAAACAAAAAAATATACTGTCAGACGAAACTGTAATAAGGAAAATTCTAGAATGCGCAGAGATGGATAAAATGACTATGGAGTTGAAAGAGAGAGAGGATTTGGAGTATTATGAAATATGAAATAAAATGTATAGTTGGCTCAAAAATAGAAATCAGAACAAGAAATGTTTAACTTAATATTGATGAAACTTAAAGTAACTGAACAACATTAAATAAAGAGAGGTAAATATAAATGAATATAAATGTGTAGATAAGAACAAATGAATATTATAATGTTGGAGTAATGCGATTATTCTACTATTGAGTAGTAAATAGAAATGATAGAATTGAGAACTACAAAAGCAAAGTACATAAATTGATATGAAATGCTGTAAAATTACCATTAATGTTATGTAATGTTTAATATGTTACGTTTTGACATGTTTGTTTCTATATATATCTGATTATTTTTTGTGTTGTTTTTAAAGACAAACTGTTTAATAAAAATGATTTTATATATATATAAAAAAGAAGTTGATTTGGACTATAAGATGACAAAGATTAACAAAAAGCCTAGAAAAACTCTTCCAAAAGCTTTTTTTACAATGGTAGAAGAACTAGGCATTCAAGACACCTGGAGGGAAAGGCATTTGAAGGAAAAACAGTATACATTTTATTCAAATAGACATAGGTCATGGTCAGAATAGATATGATGTGGATGTCAATTGATTTATTAGTTAATGTGCAAAATATAAATATTGAAGCAAGCATTTGGGCAGATCATAATCCAATTACAATCACATGGGAGGGACAAAGAAAGAGGTTAAGATGGACTTTTTAAATAATATTAAATGAAAAAGAATTTCAACAATATATGGAGAAAGAATTGGTTTTCTTTTTCAGGGAAAATAAAAAGGAAGATACCTCACTGCAAAATGTGTGTGATACAGTGAAAGCATACATTTGAGGATTGGCAATGACTTATTTGGGAAAAAGAAATAAAAAGAAAAAACAATCTCAGAAAAAAATGGAAGAGGAATACAAGAAGTTAGAGATGGAATTACAAAAAGACATGCAAAATTAAAAATCAAATGGATTTGAAAAAACATGAAATGAATTTAATTGAAAAAGTGGATTTGGCAAATAAAATAAAGATGTCCAAACAAAACTTTTTTCAAAATGCTAATAAGCCAGGTAGATGGTTGGCTTATAAAATGAAAAAGGAGAGAGAGAGAGAGAGAGAGAAATAATCAATTAATGGATGAGGATGGAACTTTATGTTATCGAAATGAGGAAAAGAAGAAAATAGTACAGAAATACTATGAGAAACTCTCTAAACAAGAGATAATATCTGAAGAGAAGATAAAGCAATACTTAGAAAAGTCTGTATTACCTAAAATACCAGAAAAAATATAAGAAAGCTTTGGAAGAAAGAATAACGATGATGGAATTAACAGAGAGGATTAAAAAACAAAAGAATAGAAAAACACCGGGTCCAGATGGTTTGCCAGCAAAGTTGTACAAAATATTACAGGCTGTAATAAGCAATACAAAGTATTTAATGAACTTTTAGTAAAGGCAAAAATACCGAACTCTTGGATAGAGGCGTTATATTACTCTTATACTGAAAGAAGACACAGACCTACAACAAGTTAAAAATTATAGACCAATCTCCTTCTTAAATGCAGATTATAAAATAGAATAGAATAGAATAACAAAGTTGGAAGGGACCTTGGAGGTCTTTTAGTTCAACCCCCTGCCCAGGCAGGAAATCCTACACCACTTCAGACAAATGGTTATCCAACATCTTCTTAAAAATCCCAGTGTTGGGGCATTCACAACTTCTGGAGGCAAGTTGTTCCACTTATTAATTGCTCTAACTGTCAGGAAATTTCTCCTTAGTTCTAAGTTGCTTCTCTCCTTGATTAGTTTCCACCCATTGCCTCTTGTTCTACCCTCAGGTGCTTTGAAGAATAGTTTGACTCCCTCTTCTTTGTGGCAAACCCTGAGATATTGGAACCCTGCTATCATGTCTCTCCTAGTTCTTCTCTTCATTAAACTAGACATACCCAGTTCCTGCAACCGTTCTTCATATGTTTTAGCCTCCAGTCCCCTAATCATCTTTGTTGCTCTTCTCTGTACTCTTTCTAGAGTCTCAACATCTTTTTTACATCGTGGCGACCAAAACTGAATGCAATATTCCAAGTGTGGCCTTACCAAGGCATTATAAAGTGGTATTAACACTTCACGTGCTTGATTCTCTTCCTCTGTTTATGCAGCCCAGAACTGTGTTGGCTTTTTTGGCAGCTGCTGCACATTTCTGGCTCATATCGAAGTGGTTGTCTACTAGGACTCCAAGATCCCTCTCACAGTTACTACTATTGAGCAAGGTACCACATATATGGTACCTGTGCATTCTGTTTTCTTCCCTAAATGTAGAACCTTGCTTTTTTCACTGTTGAATTTCATTTTGTTAGATAGCGCCCAATGTTCAAGTCTGTCAAGATCCTTCTGTATCTTGAGCCTATCTTCTGGAGTGTTGGCTATTCCTGCCAGCTTGGTGTCATCTGCAAATTTGATGAGTTCCCCATCTATCCCCTCGTCCAAGTCATTGATGAAGATGTTGAAGACCACTAGGCCTAAAACAGAGCCCTGGGGTAGTCCACTGCATACTTCTCTCCATGTAGATGCAGTTCCATTGAAGACTACATGTTGCGGTTGGTCAGCCAGTTACGAATCCATCTGGTGATGCTGTCTAACCCACATTTTTCTACTTTATCTAGTAGTAGGTTATGGTCTACTTTATCAAATGTTTTACTAAAGTCCAAGTAAATTATATTGACAGCATTCCTCTGGTCCACTAATTTTGTCACTTTGTCAAAGAATGCAATAAGATTGGTCTGGCATGATCTGTTTTGACAAACCCATGTTGGCTTTTGGTTAACCCTTGGTTTGCTTCTAGGTGTTCGGTGATTTGTTGTTCAATTATCTTTTCCAGAATCTTCCCTGGTATTGAGGTCAGGCTGATAGGTCTGTAGTTTCCTGGGGCTATTTTTTTTTCTTCC
Source organism: Arizona elegans (assembly GCA_022577455.1). Lineage (NCBI taxonomy): Eukaryota > Metazoa > Chordata > Lepidosauria > Squamata > Colubridae > Arizona > Arizona elegans. The sequence continues at coordinate 77,492,669 of JAKOOJ010000004.1, read as the reverse complement.
TTTTTTGAAGATGGGAACTACATCAGCTCTTTCCCAATCCTCTAACAGTTCCCCTGTGATCCAGGATTCAGGAAATATTTGCATCAATAATGGCAAATAGATTGAAGAGACTGTTAAATGAATTTATTCACACTGATCAAAATGGTTTCTTACCAAAATGATAGATCAGAGACAATATAAGAATAATCTTAAATACTTTGGAATATTATGAAGTACACCCAGAAAAGCAAATGGCATTGATATTTCTAGACACACAGAAGGCTTTTGATAATGTGAACTGGCAATTTATGATAAAACAATTGCAGACTATAGATTTCGGGGGAATATTTATAAATACGATTGAGGCAATTTATAGTAAGCAATCTGCAAAGGTGATAATAAATGGGACATGACAGAGAAGGTTAATATTATGAAAGGAACAAGGCAGGGATGTCCTCTATCTCCATTGCTATTTGTGTTGACATTAGAGGTTCCAAAATAGAAATATAAGACAAAATGAAGATATAAAAGGGATGAAAATTAAAAAAGAAGAATACAAACTACAAGCATTTGCATATGATCTAGTGTTTATTTTAGAGGAGCCTCAAGAAATAGGACCCAGACTGATAGAACAAATAGAAGAATATGGAGAGGTAGCAGGGTTGAAAATTAATAAAGATAAAACAAAAATATTGGTGAAAAATATCACAGAGAAATAGATAAGGGATTTAATGGAGAAACTAGACATTCAGATTACTAAAAAGGTAAGGTATTTAGGAATAAAATTAAGAGCAAGGTGTGTAACTATTAAAGAAGATAATTACTATAAATTGAAATGACAAATTGTCACGGATTTGGAGAAATAGAAAATTTTGCAATTATCATTAATGGGAAGAATAGCTGTAATTAAGATGAATATATTACCTAGCTCCATGATGGCAAACCTATGGCACGCGTGCCAGAGGTGGCATGCAGAGCCATGTTGCCTGGCACACACGGCATCGGCCATTCCTCTTCCAGGTTCGCACCCGAAGCTTAGCTCATCAGACTAGCTGGCCAGTACGCATGCGTGCACCAGAAACTGAAAGTATGTTTCCCAGCACGCGCATGCTCACTGGGCAGCTCCTCTTACAACATGTGCGAGGCTGAACTGTTGACTGCTGTATTATTGGTCTCCTGCTGCTTGCCCAGGCTACCCAGCCCAAGCCCAGCTGCTCTGCCCCTCGCCCTCTTGACTGCTGTCACCTTCCTAATTTTTGGTAAGTTGCAGGTGGGCTGCTGCGGGGGGGGGCAAGGCCTGGGAGGGGTGGCAGGGTACTGCCCAGGATCAAGGTGGGCTGCTTGGCGTGGTGGACAGGCCTACCTGCACCCAGCGGCATCTTGTTGGTCTGGGGTGTGTGTGCAGAGCTGGTGCAGATGAGAAGCAAGAAAGCCTTTCAGCAGGGAGACTACCGTACGGAGACCGTTTGGTGTGATCTGGATGGGGGAGTGTCCTGCCTTATTCAACTGCAGTTTTTTCCTTTCCAGACTACTTCAAAGCAAGTGGTACACAAACTTCAGCTGTTCTTGCGCTGCCGCCTGCACCGCTTGCTTGGAGCTGGTCTGGAAAGGAAAAACTACAGCCAAATTAGGCAGGACATGCCCCACTCAGATCCCTCCATACAGTCTCCGTATGGTAGTCTCCCTGCTGAAAGGCTTTCCTGCTTCTCATCTGCACTGTACGTTTGGTGCGATCTGGGTGGGGCATGTCCTGCCTTATTCCTGCTTCTCCTCTACCTGCACCCAGCAGGTCTTGTTGGTCTGGGGGGGATGCAGAGCTGGTGCAGGTGAGAAGCAGGAAAGCCTTTCAACAGGGAGACTACCATACGGAGACCGTTTGGTGTGATCTGGGTGGGGGCGTGTACTGTCTTATTCGGCTGCAGTTTTTTCCTTTCCAGACCACTTCAAAGCAAGCGGTGCACAAACTTCAGCTGTTCTTGCACTGCTGCCTGCACCGCTTGCTTGGAGCTGGTCTGGAAAGGAAAAACTGCAGCCAAATTAGGCAGAACATGCCCCACTCAGATCCCTCCGAACGGGTCTCCGTATGATAGCCTCCCTGTTGAACTAGGTCCGAGGGAGACCACTGTGCCTCAGATAGCCGGATGTGAGTCCCTCCTTGTGAGGTGGGGCCGTGGGGTCCAGATGGGCTTGTTGCTTACGTACCTGGCTCCCTGCTGCGTGGCAACAGCCCTACCTGAGCTACTTGACGTGATAGCCACGGTGGCAGTAGATACACCCAGGCTTTTAGTCATGGGTGATTTCAACTTGCCATCTGTTGGTGAAACGTCTGAGGTGGCTCGGGAGTTCATGGCTTCCATGATGGCCATGGACCTGACCCAGTTAGTTCATGGCCCTACTCACAGGGGAGGTCACACTCTGGACTTGATTTTTGTCTCTGGCCAGTGGTTGAGTGGTCTTGTTATAGGGGATATAGACATGGAACCCTTGTCATGGACTGACCACTCACTCCTTCGCCTAGATCTTCGAACCGCGACCCCTCGCTGCAGGGAGGCGGACCCAATCAGATGATTCCGCCCCAGGCGCCTGATGGATCCTGATAGGTTCCAGACGGAGCTTGGGCCATTTCCTGAGGATCTAGCACATGACTTGGCCGAGGACCTGGTAGCCGCCTGGGATCGGGCGGCTGGTGGGGCCTTGGACCGAGTCATGCCTTTGCGGCCTCTGGCCCGGTGCCGATCCCGTGCGGCTCCTTGGTTTACTGAGGAGCTGAGGGAAATGAACTGCTGGAAAAGATGCCTGGAGAGCGTTTGGAGGGCCAGTCTTGCTGAATCTGACCGAACACTGGTAAGGTCACATATTAAGGCCTACCTAGTGGCGATGAAGACGGCAAAGTTTAACTACTTTTCCGCCTCTATTGCGTCATCAGGGAATTGTCCGGCTGCCCTGTTTAGGGTGACCCACTCCCTGCTCCATTCGGGAGTGCGGGAGGATCCCTTAGAAGGCAGGGCGGAGGATTTCGGACAATACCTGTATGACAAAGTCGCTCAGATCCGGGGGGATTTGGACTCTGACTGGGTAGATCAGGGCAGGGTGACAAGGAACAGTCTTGAGAATGTTATCTGGAAGGAGTTTGATGCTGTGACTCCTGACGATGTGGACAGGATTTTGGGGAGACTTAGTGTGGCCACATGTTTACTGGACCCGTGTCCCTCCTGGTTGGTACTGGCTTCCTGGGAGGTTACACGAGGCTGGCTCCAGGGCGTCATTAATGCTTCATTGAGTGAGGGCCACTTCCCCGCTGCCCTGAAAGAGGCGGTGGTGAGGCCTCTCCTCAAGAAGCCGTCCCTGGATCTGGCAATATTGGCTAACTATCGTCCTGTCTCCAACCTTCGCTTCATTGCGAAGGTTGTTGAGAGTGTGGTCACGCAACAGTTTCCGCAATTCCTGGAGGAAACATCCTATCTAGATCCGTTCCAGTCGGGTTTCAGGTTTGGGCACAGCACGGAAACGGCATTGGTCGTGTTGGTGGATGATGTCTGGAGGGCTCGGGACAGGGGTTGCTCCTCTGTTCTGGTCCTATTAGATCTCTCAGCGGCTTTTGATACCATTGACCATGGTATCATGCTGCACCGGCTGGAAGAGTTGGGGGTGGGAGGCACTGTGTTGTGGTGGTTCTCCTCCTTTCTCTCCGACCGGTCGCAGTTTGTGTTGGCAGGGGGGCAGAGGTCGACCTCGAGGCCTCTCATCTGTGGAGTGCCGCAGGGATCGGTCCTCTCGCCCCTTCTGTTCAACATTTATGTGAAGCCGCTGGGTGAGATTATCCGTGGCTTTGGGGTGAGATACCATCAGTACGCTGATGACACCCAGCTGTACATCTCCACCCCAGGCCACCCCAACGATGCCCTTGAAGTGATGTCCCAGTGCCTGGAGGCTGTGCGGATCTGGATGGGGAGGAACAGGCTCAGGCTCAACCCTTCCAAGACTGAGTGGCTGTGGCTCCCGGCATCCCGATATAGTCAGTTGACTCCATCACTGACTATTGGGGGCGAGTCTTTGGCCCCCACTGAGAGGGCTCGCAATCTGGGAGTCCTCCTGGATAGGCAGCTGTCTTTGGAGGAACATCTGACGGCTGTTACCAGGGGGAACTTCTCTCAGGTTCACCTGATTCACCAGTTGTGGCCCTTTCTTGATCGGGATTCCTTGTGCACAGTCACTCATGCCCTCATCACCTCTCACCTTGACTACTGCAATGCTCTCTACATGGGGCTCCCCTTGAAGAGCACCCGGAGGCTCCAGCTGGTCCAGAATGCAGCAGCGCGGGAAGTGACGGGAGCATCATGGCACTCCCATGTAACACCGCTCCTGCACGAGCTGCACTGGCTCCCGGTGGTCTTCCGGGTGCGCTTCAAGGTGTTGGTTATCACCTTTAAAGCACTCCATGGCATAGGGCCTAGCTATCTGCGAGACCGCCTGCTGCTACCGACGACCTCCCATTGACCCGTGCGCTCCCACAGAGAGGGCCTCCTCAGGGTGCCATCAGCCAAACAATGTAGGCTGGTGGCCCCCAGGGGAAGGGCCTTCTCTGTGGGGGCACCTACCCTCTGGAATCAGTTGCCCCCAGAGATAAGGAGAATCCATGACCTCAATGACTTCCGTCGTTCCCTTAAAACCCATCTTTTCCAGCAAGCCGGGTTGGCTTAAGAAGAAATTTTTAAATTTTTTAAATTATTTTTAAATTCTTTTAATCAGTTTGTGATTTCTTAACTTTCGGGCCAAAATTTATATATATTTTTAAATGTTTTTTAATATTTGTATTCTATGTTTTTTATCTTGGCTGTACACTGCCCTGAGTCCTCAGGGAGAAGGGCGGTATATAAATTGGAAATTAAATTAAATTAAATTAAATTAAATTAAATTGAAATGATGTGATGGAGGCTTTTTCATTACAAGACATAAGACCAGAAAAAGTGGTTTCAATTACTAGTGATGGTTCACCTTCTATGGTGGGGGCAACGTCTGGTTTCATACAGGTGTTTGTTAAAGAAACAAAGCAAGAAACAAAGCATAAAGTTATTCAGTTCCATTGTATTATACATCAAGAAGCCATGAATAATCAAGCAACAGCAATGAAAGAAGCTATGAATAATCAAGCCACAGCAATGAATAATTTAACAGTACTTGTGGAAGGGAAATTAAAGAAAGTTGAGGAGGATATAAAATCAATTAAAGAAGTGGTTGCAAAAAAACACGATGAAATAAGAGATGATATTGTTTTTGCAATATCAGGATTGTCAAAACTTGTTATTCAGTTGGATGAGAAAGTGGAAGAAATTAATGAAGCCAATTTGAATTTGGAAAGCAAAATGGTCATGACCAAAACAGAGAAAGTTGATGATGAATTAGTAATGTTACAATACAGGTCTATAGAATTTGCTTTGAGATTGAGAGGCCTGAAAGAAAACAGCAAAGAAAATTTAAAGGATATTTATGCTGATGCTATTGCAGAGATAATTAAAGAAAGACCAGAAGAGGTGGCAAGCTGAATTGATAAAATCTACAGGGTTAACTCCTGGTTGGCAAGACAAAGACAGCTGCCAAGAGATGAGGTGATTTATTTTACAACCAGGAGGATCAGAAATGATATTTTACAAGCTTCCTACAAGAATAAGGTTCAGGTAGCTGGGCAAGAAGTGGTAGTTTTGAAAGAGATCCCTCCAAAGATGTTGAGAAGTAGAAGGGACTTTGGCTTTTTGGTAAATGAGCTGAGAAATCAACAAGTGGCATACAGATGGGACGGTCCAACTGGTCTAATAGTGACTTATAATGGAGAAAGATACCGGTTAAACACAGTCTAGAAGGCAAAAGATTTCTATGTTTGATAGGGTGCGTGTAAAAAGTATTTGTTGCTTGTGCAACGAGCAGAGCAGAAACACACAGGGAAGGAGATAAACGTGCAGCTCGTGTGAGAAAAATACTTTATATACAAGATAATAAGCAGTCTCGGTGTAGGTAAAACAGTCCAAGGTCATAAACAGTAAATCAGTCCAGTAAGTATCTACTATTACCAAAGCAAACAGACTTTAGTAACTCTCGGTATACAGTACCATATAACAATCCAGTCTAACACCAATCAGCAGAAAGACGCAGGAAGCAACAGGAACAGGAACAATCAGGAGCAAAGAACGCTTCTCTGCGCTGCTTATTTATGCATTGTAGCCTAATTACAGTGTTCAGCAAACCCTGATTATGTGGCTCAGTTGTTTCTTAAAGAGACGGATATATTGCCTGACCAACAAGTTAGGAGTAAGCTACAAGCTGAACCTAACAATGTTAATGTTTTAAAGGCTGGATACCTACCCTCACCAGGGGGGAGCAGAAAGAAAATGGAGATGATGCACCAAGAAAAAGATGGAAAGCAGATACAAACTTATGCTGAAGTGGCAGCTGGAGGAATCATCACGGAAGAAGATCTGGATCTTGGGGGCTTACCCCAACTCTGGAACCACTCAAGAAGGGAGAACCGAAAGCACAACGTCTGACCCAATCAACTTATAAACTTCAAGAACAACAGTTAAAAATGCAACAATCTCAAGATCTATCTCAAGAAGTTCAGAAAACAGAAGCGGGGGGGGGGGGGGGGGGGGGGGCTAGGCCGAAGAGTAAAGTGGAGGAGGATCTTCAGCTGATGCTTATGCAGCTTCGAAAAGCTAAAGATGGCAACTAAATTTCTATCTTGGAATGTTAACAGCTTAAATTCACCACAAAAAAGAAAGAAAGAATTTCATTACTTGAAACAATTTAACAATGATGTTATTTGTCTGCAAGAAACACATATTAGCTTATTAGACCAAAAATATTTGATAAATTCAAGATTAGGTACACACTTTGTGGCATCAGCACCAGAGAAGAAAAATGGGTTAGTTATATATGTAAAGAAAGGATTATCAGCTAATTTAATTGAGGCAGATGATCAAGGAAGATATATTGCAATTGAATTATTAACACAGACTGAAAAAATGCTTTTAATTGGAACATATGCCCCTAATCAGCAACAAGACAAATTTTATAATTTTTTACACACTAAAATAATACAATGGGATTATAAATCTTTTATATTAATGGGTGACTGGAATGGAGTAATAGACACACAGAGAGATAAAAAAAGTTTATCCAAGATTTCAACACGTGCAAAATTACCTAAATCTTTTTTTTTATTGAAAAAGTTTTTCAAATACAGATTTTCCCCCCTTTTCCCCCCTCCTCCCTAACCCCCCCCTCCCCTCCCCCCATGGCTTCTCCAAAATAAAATCCAAATTGATATCACATTATATAATACTTTACTTTACCATTCTTTTACACCACCCCCCATATGCTAACCATTTCGTTATAACATTATTATTATATTCCCCCTATACTATACATTTCAGAACAACATTCAGCTGTAAAATTATATAATAAATCCTAATTTGTCATTTATTCAACTCATAATCTATCCATTTCCTCCACCCCCATACATATATCTCTTAATTCAAATCTTTTACGTATATTAATATCTGAACGTAACATCCCTTTTCCTAAACTAAACAATCAGTAACCTACCCTATCTCCAGCCACTTTCCTACAGGTCTACCATACATAATATTTTTAATATCTTTGTTCTTCTGCCCACACCACTAAAAGATATTTCCATATATAAATAAAATCCTCAAATGACTTTAAGTTTGTAATCCATATAATATCTTCTGTAATGTCTTTCAACTAGATTATTAATTCCATCGCCCGTGTTAGGGTAACATCAAGTTCTGCTTCCAACAGTATATTCAGTATCTTCAATTACCATCTGCCCCCATCAATAATAAATGTTTCTGTATATAAAAAACCACCCGAGTGACTTTATATTTATATTCCATATAGTATCTTCTGTAATGTCTTTTGTTTTTTGTCTAGATTATTAATTCCAACCACCACGTTAGGGTAACAACCAGATCTTCTGCATGCCCCAATTCCATAGTCTGTAAGTCTGTAATTTGCCTCAGTTATATTTTCATGTATCAGCCTTCTATAAATCCCGCTTATTATATTTAATTGTCTCTTAAGTAACTGGCATTAGTCTGTTGGCTAAAGAAAAAGAAAAAAAGAAAAAAAAGTTTTTTTGTTTAGTTTAAAATTTTTTAGTTTTGTAGAACCTGCTTCTTCTTTTCTTAACGTGTTGTGATTTAGATCTCCATCCTGGTTGCCTTTCTTGGACTTGTATATCAGCTGATTGAGTTACATGCTGGTCTGTAACTTGATAAGACCTCAAATCGAAATCCAAAGCCTCCTCTCTTATATTTATAGGTGATCCAGCTATAGCCTCTGGAGGAGAATCCAGAAGCGGCTCATCCAAAAAGGCCTCTATAACTTGTTTTTCCATTACCTCCGTCTCCATCTGCTTAGCAGAGTTTCAATCTCTTGTTCATTTTGCTTTTCTTTATCCCCCTCCTGTGTTCCTAACACTGATGACATACGTGGAGATGTTAGGTCCATTTTAAAAACCTTGTAATAAAATTCTTCCGCTTTTTCAACAGTATTTAGTTGATATCTTTCTCCTTGATATCTCAATATTATACCAACTGGAGCATCCCACCTAAATCGGATGTTTTGTTTCTTTAGCTCAGTCACCAAAAATCCAAAGTCCTTTCTGTCTTTTAACATCTTGGATGGCAGCTCTTTATATATCCAAATCTTCCTTTCATTCATTTCTAGAGTGGAGTTAAAAGACTTTTGCACAATATCATTTCTTATTCCTTTATCAGTAAAGTAAATCACCACATCTCTAGGCAACTGCCTTTGCTTTGCCACCCAAGAATTTGCTCTGTAGGCCTTATCAATCTTACAGGATACCTCTTCAGGACTAACCTTTAAAATCACAGCCAGAACTTCAGCAGACATCTTTCTCAAGTCTTCTCTGTTATTTTCCTGTATTCCCCTGATTCTGACCGCAAATTCCATGGATCTAAATTGCATCATTGTGACTTCATTTTCAATCCTTTGTTTTATATTATCTGCATTGTAAGTCTTGTGATCATCTTCCTTTATTTTAGACTCTACTTCTGAGCTATTTTCTTGAATCATTGTCAAGTCAGTTTCAATTCTTTGTATTTTATTATCCAAATTATTAATCTTATAATCAGCTTCCTTCATTTTAGACTCTATTTCTAAGTTGATATCTTTATCCATCTTTATAATTATTTCTGAGAGACTTTTCAAAGCTGTTACAATATATCGTTTCAGGTTGTCATACTTTTGTTGTACCAACTCTTTAATTTCCTGTCTAAATTTTTCAAGGTTCTGGTTCACAATCTTGTCATGTTTTGCCATCTCCTCCAAAACAAATTCCTTTAGGTCTTTAAAGCCATTCTTCTGCATCTGCAAGCTCAAAACTTGTTCATGTGATTTATAAATGAGGGAGCCACCCCCCCCACCAGCTTGGTTGTCTGGCTTTGTCAGTTTTAACGCCATCCTGCCACACAAACAGATTTTTTTTTCCTTTTAAAGAAAAAGACTTCTCTCCAGACAATATCAATATCAAGTCTCTAAGAAGGAAGAAGCATGAAATAAGAATTTTTCTCTTCACTTCTAGCCAGCGCTATTGTTTCAGATACTTTGTAATGTATTAAACTATTCAAATGGAAGGACTTTCGCTTTTAGCTTTCTTCTCAAGCCTCAGCCAGTCGCCATTTTAAACTTTCTTTTTCCCCCTTTCACTCTTTCTTCACTTTTAAAATCAGTCTTAGGGTTGTTAGAAATACTTGCAATTTAGAGTCCCAGATCCGGATTTCATCCTGCTTATTCAGATGATCTGTTAATTTTCGTTAATTAGGTTGGTCCCATCGCCTGGCTCTGCAAAGTGCAGAGTTCTCCCGAAGCCCGGAGCAGCGGTGAGCACAAATAGGGAGCCTCATCCTGCTTCCTCCCCAAGAGTAAAAAAAGAACTCTGGGGACTTCGCAGAGGGCTCTACCTGCCCTCGCCGGCTCTATCTCATGTTTCCTTAAGGAAACAGAGTTTTTCGAGCTGCCTTTTAGCTGTAAAGGTGGCTCTTTACAGGCGACGGGGCTGGCGGTCTCAAAGGACCGTCTAACGGCGACGGAAGCCAAACCGGAAGCTACCTAAATCTTTGTTTGATATGATGGAAGATATAGAACTGAGAGGTATTTGGAGACAACGCAATATGGAGGAAAGAGACTTCACCTTCTTTTCTGATAGACATCAATCCTTCTCCAGGATTGATTTTATACTAACCACAAATGATTTTATTTCTAGGGTGAAGAAGACCAAGATATGTCCAAGAATTTTAACTGATCATAGTCCGGTTTGGGTGGAATTTGAACAGGAGAGGGGAGAAAGGAGATTTTGGAGGTTAAATGAAAATTTATTTAGATATGAAGAAAATGTGAAAGAGCTTAAAAAACAAATGAAAGAATTTTTTGCTATTAATATGAACAAGGGTAACTCTATGGAAATGGTTTGGGATGCTAGTACGGCTTATATGAGGGGTCCGTTAATACATATGAATAATAAACATAGACTAAAACAACAAAAGAAGTGGAAAGAGATAGAGGAAGAAATAAAAAAGAAAGAACAATTACTTATACTTAATTCAGGAGATAAGAAGGTAAAAGAAACAATAAATATATTACGAGGGCAATTTAATATGTTAATGGCTGATCAGGTGGCAACTAGCCTACAATATGCTAAACATAATGGACTTCCGCTTGGCTCTGTGAGCCTCGAAAGATGTTCTTTTGAGAGTGTCCGTTCCCTGGCTCCGTTAAAGCCCCAAAACAGCTGACAAATGCTGTCTGGAGGCTTGAAATTCTCTCCCCGGGCAAAGGGGAGAGAGAAGAGCAGGCAGGTGGAGGTAGAGCCCCCTGAATGCCCTAGGAAAAATCCTGGGGTGCGAAGGGCACGCGCTCCCTAAAAGCCTGTCAAGCTGCTCCAGACCAGGGACGTCTCCGCTAATTAGCAGAATTAGAAGCCGCGACCAATCTTGCTGAATGGAAATGAGGGAATTAACACCTTGAACTAACAGCAGGCAGAACGAGCAAGGAGAAATCAGACTGCAAGTATTTTTTACCTAACTCCAATGCCTAGAGCCTCCTTCGGAAGTAATCACTTAGTACTTTGCTGACAGATGGACAAGCTGTACTGCGTTAATTCCTGGATTGCTAGACAGAAACATCTACCAAGAGACATAATGATATACTTTACTACAAGGAGAGTACGTAACGAAATTTTACAGGCTACTTTTAAAAACAAGCTTCGGGTGGAAGGCCAGGAAGTAATGACAATGAAAGAAATCCCCCCTAAGATCTTGAGAGCTAGAAGGGAGTATGCCTTTCTGCTGGATGAACCGAGAAAACGTCAGATACAGTACAGATAGGAGGTGCCAACTGGACTAGTGGTGACTTACTCAGGAGAGAGATATCAGCTTAATACAATTTGGAAAGCAAGAGATTTTCATACTAATGTATTAAAGGCTGATACACCCAAATCAACTAAATCACCAGAAGGCAAAAGAAAGAAAGAAGTAATGGAAACTGAGACAGAAGAGCTCTTGACAGTAGTTCAGGGGGGAGCTTTGGCTGATCAAGAAGAAATATTACAAATCCAAATGGCTACTCAAGAGTTGGCGCTGATTTTTTTTTTTAATTTGATTTATATGCCACCCTTCTCCGGAGACTCAGGGCGGCTTACAATGCGTTAAGCAATAGCCTTCATTCTTTTGTATATTTTATACCAAGTCAGCTTATTGCCCCCACAAACTGGGTCCTCATTTCACCTACCTTAGAAAGGATGGAAGGCTGAGTCAACCTTGAGCCTTGGAGAGATTCGAACCAGCAGAAATTGCAGGCAGCTGTGTTAATAACGGGGTGCATTAAACCACTGTACCATCAAGGCTCTTGATTGATTTCTTGCAGTTACCAAAGGATCAAAGACAGACCAGATCGGTGACAGCTAGACTCAAGGAAGAATTAAGACAGCAACAATCCCAGATGGTAACTCAAGAAATGATCCAAGATACTACTAAAACAGGAGCAGTGGGGGGAGCAAGACCTAAAACTCAAATGAGATCAGAGCATCAGGACTTGCTTCAGAAGCTCCAAAGGCCCAGAGATGGGAACTAGATTTTTGACTTGGAACGTTAATGGCTTGAATTCTCCACAGAAAAGAAGAAAAATATTTCACTATCTCAAGCAATTTAAGAATGAAGTAATTTGCTTACAAGAGACTCATATAAGAATACAAGATCAAAAATATTTGATTAATGCAAGACTTGGTACATCTTACGTAGCAGCAGCACCAGAAAAGAAAAATGGTATAATTATATATTTGAAAAGAGATTTAGTTGCTAAATTAATTGAAGCAGACGATCAAGGAAGATTTTTAGCGATAGAACTTTTAGTAAAAGGAGAAAAAATACTTGTAATTGGAGTTTATGCCCCGAATCAACAACAAGAAAATTTTTATAATTTACTACATTCAAAATTGATACAGTGGGCATATAAAACTTGTATCCTGTTAGGCGATTGGAATGGTGTTTTGGACGTTAAAAAAGACAAGAAGGGACCTAAACAAAATGTGTTAACAAGAGCAAAATTGCCCAAAGCATTTTGGGAAATGATGGATGACTGGGAGTTGAGAGATATTTGGCGTGAAAGAAACCCGGAAGAAAAAGATTTTACTTTTTTTTTAGACAGACATCAATCCTTTTCAAGGATTGATTTTATATTAATTACTAATGATCTTTTATCTAGGGTGAAAAATACGAAGATTTGCTCAAGAACATTGACAGACCATAGTCCAGTTTGGCTGGAATTGGAGTATGAGAAAGGGCCTAGGAGGTCCTGGAGGTTAAATGATAATTTGTTTAGGTATGAAGAAAATGTAAAAGAGTGCAAAAAATTTATGAAAATTTTTTTTGTTATGAATATGCAAAAGGGCACATCGATGGAAATGGTATGGGATGCAAGTAAGGCATATATGCGAGGAATTTTGATATATTTGAATAATAAATATAGAAAGAAACAGGGGACAAAAAGAAAAGAATTAGAAGATGAGATTAGTAAACAGGAACAGGTTTTAGTAGCTAATCCAACAGATAAGAAAATCAAAGAGGCAATCAATTTAATATGTTAATAGCAGATCAAGTGGCAACTAATTTAAGATATGCAAAACATAATACTTTTTACAATGCCAATAAACCAGGCAGGTGGTTAGCATATTTGTTAAGGAAAAAGCAAAAATCAAGGACAATAGAGAGAATAAAATATAAGGGTAAAGAGGTTTATGAGCAACAATTGATTAAAAAATCCTTTTTAGAGTTTTATTCGAGGCTGTATACTGGTGATAAAATTAAAGATATAGATATAGATAGATATTTGCAGAAAGAGAATATTTATACAATTTCAAATGAGCAGAGGGATAGTTTAAATCAATTGATAACTTCCGAGGAAATTGCGTTAGTAATTAAGCAGTTGAAAGTGGGTAAAGCTCCTGGGACGGACGGTTTGACGGCTATTTACTATAAAACCCTACAGGAGGAAATGATAGAACTGTTGAAAGAATTATTTAACAATATACAAAAGGGAGGAGAGGTACCTCCAACTTGGAAGACAGCATTTATCTTGTTGATCCCAAAAGAAGGGCATGATGATACAGATCCTAAAAATTATAGGCCAATTTCATTATTAAATACAGACTATAAGATATTTGCTAAAATTTTGGCAAATAGATTAATGACAGTCATGCAGCAAATGATTCACCATGATCAAACTGGTTTTATAAATGGTAGACAAATGAAGAGTAATGTAAGGCAAATTGTTAACTTATTAGAGTATTTGGGAAGGAACAACCAGGTCCCCGCAGTGCTTGTGTTCTTGGATGCTGAGAAAGCCTTTGATAGATTGAATTGGCAATTTTTACTAAAACTAATAGAAAGGATGCAATTTGGAGAACAATTTGTACAATCTATTAAGGCAATATATCAAAAACAAACAGCACAAATAATAGTTAATGGTGGTTTAACAGATGCCTTTAACATAGAAAAAGGAACAAGGCAAGGCTGTCCTTTGTCCCCGTTATTGTTTATTTTGACGCTGGAAATTTTATTAAACAAGATACGCGAGATGAATACAATTAAGGGAATTAAAATTAGACAGCATGAATACAAGGTATGAGCATTTGCGGATGACTTGGTTGTTACCTTAACCCAACCGGTACAATCGATTACAGCCTTGATGGATATAACCTGCTTATATGGACAAGTATCTGGTTTTAAAATAAATGTAGCTAAAACAAAAATAATAGCTAAAAATATGGTTAGGAGCCAAAAAGAAGAGATAGAAAGGTTAACAGGATTTGAAGTAGTTAAGAAGGTTAAATATCTGGGGGTCTATATTATGACTGCAAATACGAAATTATATCAGTACAACTATGAACCATTATGGCACAAAATACAGAAAGAGTTGGACAATTGGAAAAAACTACAACTGTCTTTGCTGGGAAGGATAGCCGCTGTAAAAATGAATATTTTACCAAAATTTCTATTTCTTTTTCAAATGATACCTATACTTAAAAAAGATGAAAACTTGAAGGAATGGCAGAAAGGCATAAATAAATTTGTGTGGGCAGGGAAGAAACCACGAGTCAAACAAAAGATATTGCAAGATACTAGAGAAAGAGGTGGTCTTAAGATGCCCAATTTAAGATTGTTTTATGAAGCTGCTGCCCTCTCAGCAATCACAGATTGGATAAATTTAATGGAGGAAAAGATATTGAATATTGAAGGATATGGTTTGGTTTATGGCTGGCATGCTTACTTAGTGTATGATAAGAAAGTAGATAAGACTTTTAAAAGTCATATATTAAGAAATGCTCTATTGCGTGTCTGGAAAAAGTATAAATATAAACTAAATGATAGGTTACCAATATGGACAGTACCCAGACACGCGATAGAGAACATAAATTTAGAGCAAAAGCAAGATAAGATTACATATAAGGAACTCCTTTATAAGGAAGGAGTCAGACTACAGTTAAAATCCATGGAACAACTAAGAGAAGAAGGGATTATTAAGACTTGGTTGGCCAGATGGAGAGAAGATCAAAAAATTGGTATTTTGCAGCAGGATGAGAATTTGATAAAGCAAATAAGAGATGAAGGTCAAATGCACATAAAAAGATTGCACAATGCATTACTGGAGATCGATTCAGAAACAGACTTAGTCAAGGATTGTATGATAAAATGGGCACAAAATGTAGGTGAACCAATAATGATGGAAACATGGGGAAAGATATGGGTTAGAAATGTAAGATTTACACAAGCACAAAATCTAAGGGAGAATTTTTACAAAATGTTTTATAGATGGCATTTAGATAAAAAAAACTAGCTTGTATTTATCCAAATTTACAACCCAAGTGTTGGCGATGTGAGTGTGAAGATGCTACATATTTTCATATATGGTGGACATGTAAAAAGATTAAGGCTTTTTGGATAAAAATATGGTGGATTATTCAAAATATTTTGAAGAAAAAAATTAAATTTACACCACAGTTTTTTCTGTTGGGAATAGTTACGGATTGTACTGTAATAGAGACTAAGCTGGTTTTGAACTTAATAACAGCTGCCAGGTTACTGGTGGCACAGTACTGGAAGAAGGAAGATCCACCTACTATTGAGGAATGGACATTAAAAGTTGTGCATTTGGCGGAAATGGCAAAAATTTCATTATACCTTAAAGACCATTCAGATGAGAGATATATATCGGAATGGAGAAAATGGATTGATTACATACAGAAGAAGTATCCGAATAAGAAGATTCATATAGCTTATGAATGAAATAATATTAAGTAGTTTCTGTTTGTTTTTTCTGAGTTATAAGGAGTTAAGGAACTAGGGAGAATATGAAATGTAATAAATGTTAGCACATTTAGTTTTTGGTTTGTGAATGCTATACCCTGTGCTCGTTCTGGGAAGTCTAGGGAGTGGGGTGGGGGGGAGGGAGGGGAAGGGAGGGTGGGAAGGGGAGGGTGGGGTTGAGGGGGGAAGGGTGGGGGGGGGGGTGAAAATGTTTGTATTTTTCATAAAACTTTTCAATTAAAAATATGCTAAACATAATACATTTTGTAATGCCAATTAGCCAGGTAGGTGGTTGGCCTACATGCTAAGGAAAAAACAGAAATCATGAGTCATTGGTAAGATAGAATATAGAGGTAAGGAAGTTTACCAACAGAATATGATTAAAAAGGCTTTTTTAGAATTTTATACAAAGTTATACGCTAGTGACTCAATACAAGGTATAGATATAGATAGATACTTAAAGGAAAGGAATATTCCGGAATTAACGTTGGAACAGAGGGAAGGATTGAATCAACCAATAACTTCTGAGGAGATCATTGCTGCAATTAAGCAGTTAAAAACAGGGAAAGCTCCAGGAACAGATGGATTAACAGCTGTTTATTATAAGAATTTACAGCTTGAAATGGTAGAACCGCTTAGAGCTTTATTTTGTAAAATTCAATTAGGGGGACGAGTTCCACCCTCTTGGAGAACAGTTTTTGTTTCATTGATTCTGAAGGAAGATCAAAACTGTATCAAACCTGAAAATTTTAGGCCAATTTCACTTTTGAACACTGATTATAAAATTTTTGCTAAGATATTAGCGAACAGATTAATGCCAGTTATGCAACAAACAATTCATAATGATCAATCAGGTTTTATAAAAGGGAGGCAAATGAAATATAATGTTAGACAAATTATTAACTTATTGGAATATTTGGAAAAAAATAACCAGGTCCCTGCAGCGTTCATATTTTTGGACGCAGAGAAAGCATTTGATCGACTGAATTGGCAATTTTTGTTTAAGATAATAGAAAAATGCATTTTGGGGAGTATTTTATACATTCAATTAGAGCAGTGGTTCTCAACCTGGGGGTCGCGACCCCTTTGGGGGTCGAACGGCCATTTCACAGGGGTCGCCAAAGCCCTCTCTCCCCCCCTCCCCCCACGCCTTCACTCACCCTCCCCTCTGCCTCTGTTGGATCGCCCGGTCGCCGTTCGCTTACCCCGCCCACTCCCAATCTATTGCTGCCTCCGGACTCCCAGCTGGTGGCTAGAGGGGAAAAAAACTTTAAATTCTTGCCGCGGGGCTTCAAAGAGTTAGCTGCAAAGAGGTAAATTCCTGGAGCAAGTTTTTTTCCCCCTACCTATGCTGAAAAGAGAAAGCGAAAGGAGGGTCTTAGCTGCAACGTGACAAAATGAGGCAGAGAGATTTCTTTTTCTTTTTCCTCACCAAAAAAGGTAGGTGCAAAACTGCAAACAATGGGAAATTTAGGGCAAGATTTTAGGGCAAGATTTTAAAACACAAAAGAAAAAAAGCTCTATTTAACTAGGGAATTGTAATAATTGAGATACTATTAATTGTATATTTCTGAAAGCAGAAATGGTTAAGTTGTGGTTTGGAGGAATATATGGGGGAAATTATTTGGTTTATTATTATGGGTAAATATAATTAATTGATTTGTAAGGAATTGGATTGCATGGAAATAATTGGAATATTCATGTTCATATTGATTAATATACAAAAAAGATAGTTATATAACTAATTGATTTATATTAAAATGTTGAATTTGTATTAAACAACTGTATTACATAATTAACCAATGTGAGGATGGATATAAAAATAGATGACAATGCGAAGGGGTATAATATAGAATAGAAGGGAAAAATTGAATTTGATTAAGATTAGAGATGAGGATGAAGGGTAATATTGTTTTTTTAAAAAAATAGATGAGGAATAAATATGGTAAAAAGGAAATATAGAAATTGTAAATTTAATTGAAATGACTAAATACTGTGTTGGAAGAAATATCCTTCTGGGTTCTGCTCCAAGCAGGGAAAAAGACACTGGAAACATGGAGACTCCTTGGAAAGATGGTTTAATGTTGGACAGGATCACATGGCTTGATGGGGCCCATTGTGTTAGTTTCTGTTGCTATTGTGTTGCAAATGTCCTTTGACAAAGGATTGAGTTTCTGCCTCTGGCCCATTAATAAAGGGTGGGGGGCAGGAAGGTGGGAGCTGCTTTGTCTGTAAAATATGCTTCTCCATTTCTCATACAGGTAGGGAAATATAATATTCTGCCTTTTTAATATTTCCCAAAATATTTCATTCTTCTAGGAAAGGGGTGGGTGCTAACCTCCTACAACTGTTTAAATTTATGAACCGGCCAAATACTCTGTTCAAAGAAAATACGGCTTTCTTCCCTTTCATCTTTTTTATTGTACAGCAATCTTTCTCCTCAAACCTATCACCTCTGTCTTTTCTTTCTTTCTTTCTTTCTCTTCCCCCCATCATCTTCTTCTCCCTACTTCCTCTTTCTCTTTCTCCTCCTCTCTTCCTCCCTCTCTTACCTTCACTCCTACTCTAATTTCCCTTCCCTTCCTTCATCCCTCTCTATTGCTGTATCCTTTTATGCATATGGACTACTCAGAGGGCTGAAAAAGTTATTTTTGACCAGTCCTTGAACTTACAACTGTCCTCACAATTTACGTATTTGTGCTATCTTGTCACCATGGTGAAGAGAAGCAGTTGTGAAATGAGTGACACGGTTGTTAAGAATGGTACAATGGGCATAAATGATGACCAGTCATAACTGCGAAAACTGGTCATAAGTACGAGGACCTGTCAGAAATCACATTTTTCAGCCCTCTGGGTAGTCCTTTTGTGCACAGGGACTACTCAGAGGGCTGAAAAAGTTATTTTTGACTGGTCCTCGCACTTTTGACCAGTCCTTGAATTTACGACTGTCCTCACATTTTACGTTTTTTGCCCTATCTTATACCATGTTGAAGAGAAGCAGTTGTGAAATGAGTGACATGGTTGTTAAGAATGCTGGACAGGCATAAATGTGAGGATGGTCATAAGTGTGAGGACCAGTCAAAAGTGCGAGGACTTGTCAGAAATGACTTTTTTCAGCCCTCTGAGTAGTCCCTATACATATAGCCATGGCCACCCGGTCACATGACCAGCTAGCCACGCCCACCCAGTCACATGACCTCCAAGCCATGCCCACAAAATAAGCCACGCCCACAGATCCGGTAGTAAAAAAATTTAGAACCCACCCCTAGTTGGGGGTCACCACAACATGAGGAACTGTATTAAAGGGTCGCGGCATTAGGAAGGTTGAGAACCACTGAATTAGAGCAATATATCAGGAACAAACAGCACAAATAATAGTTAATGGAGGCCTAACAGAAGTCTTTAAAATTGAGAAAGGTACAAGGCAGGATAAACATTGTTGTTTATCTTAACTTTAGAAGTTTTGTTGAATAAGTTATGTGAATCTGATAAAATAAAAGGAATTGTAATTAGACAGCAGGATTATAGATTAAGAGCATTTGCAGATGACCTGGTTGTTACTTTATCTCAACCTATAGAAGTGGTTCCATATATGTTGGACATAATAGGTCAATACGGTAAGGTATCTGGATTTAAAGTAAATCAACATAAGACAAAGATGATAATTAAAAATATGTCCATATCTCACAGAGAAGATTTAGGGAGAATAATGGGGTTTGAAATAGTTAAAAAGGTTAAGTATTTAGGAGTATATATTGCAGCCTCAAACACAAAACTGTTTAAAAACAATTATGAAGTTATTTGGCAAAAAGTACAGAAAGAAATGGAAAATTGGAAAAAGCTACAACTATCATTACTGGGAAGGATAGCAGCAATAAAAATGAATGTTTTACCTAGGTTCTTATTTTTGTTTCAAATGATACCAGTGCTTAAGAAAGACGGAAATTTGTTGGAATGGCAGAAAGGGGTTAATACTTTTATTTGGGGTGGGAAGAAACCAAGAGTGAAACTGAAAATTATATAGGATGTACGTGAGAGAGGAGGTCTTAAAATGCCTAATTTAAGATTGTATTATGAAGCGGCTGTTTTATCACAAATTAGCGACTGGTTTAACTTAACTGAAGAAAGAATGTTAAACATAGAAGGTTATGATTTGTTATATGGATGGCATGCTTATCTGTTATATGAAAAAAAAGTGGATAAAGTGTTTACGGGTCATATATTTAGATATGCATTGTTGAGGGTTTGGAAAAAGTATCAATATAAGTTAAACTATAAGATATCCATATGGACAAATCCTAGACATGCAATAGAAAATATAAGTACAGAGCAAAAAACAGAGGTGATTACTTATAAAGAGCTTCTTCTTTTGGAAAGGGGTAATTTGCAACTGAAATCTTTAGATGTACTAAAAGAAGAAGGAATCATTTATACTTGGTTTCAGTATGGTCAGCTTCAAGCTAGATGGAGGGAGGATCAAAAAATTGGTGTTATGCAAAATGAGGAAAATTTGGTGAAACATATTAGAGATCAAAGTCAGATGCATATTAAAAGGTTGTATAATGCTTTATTGGAAATAGATTCAGAAATGGAATTGGTTAAGGATTGTATGATAAAATGGGCACAAAACTTTCAGGAACCAGTGATGATGGAAACATGGGAAAAGATTTGGGTCAGAAATGTTAAATTTACGCAAGCACAAAATTTGAGAGAGAACTTTTATAAAATGTTTTATAGATGGCATTTAGATCCTAAAAACTATCATGTATGTACCCGAATTTGCAAGCTAAATGTTGGAGATGTGAATTGATGATGCAACCTATTATCATATATGGTGGACCTGCAAGAAAATCAAGGCATTTTGGATAAAAATTTGGTGGGTGATGCAGAACATTCTGAAAAAAAGGTTGAAATTTACTCCTCAATTGTTTTTACTGGGTATAACGATGGACTGTACAGTATTAGAGACTAAATTGATTTTGAACTTAATATCAGCAGCAAGGCTGTTGGTAGCACAATATTGGAAGAAGGACTTTTTGCCTACTATTGAAGAGTGGATACTGAAAGTAACGAACTTAGCAGAAATGGCAAAAATCTCAGCGTATTTGAAGGACTATACACAAGAAAGATACGTATCGGAATGGAGAAGATGGATTGATTATATTCAAAATAAGTATCAGACAAGAAAATATCAAATAGCTTATGAATGAACGTTAAGTATTAGAAGTATTATGTTATCTATAGTGGAGTTAAGGTTTCAGGGGGGGATTTAGTAGTCTGAGGATAGATAGGTTAATTTAGCTTATGATTGTTAATTGAAATACCCTGTATTTTGCTCTGGGAAGTCTCGGGGGGGGGGGGGAAGGGAGGGAAAGAGTGGGGGGGAATATGGGGGGGGGAATTCTTTTTTTTTTGTAAAACTTTTCAATAAAAAAAAGAAGAAGCTCTTTGTGCCAAGAAAAGCAGCAAAAAATTTGAAGATGTCCTCAAAGATGTCACAAAAATGGTGAATTTCATCATGGCTTGTGCTCTGAATTCTCGACAGTTTCAAACACTTCTTGAAGAGGTTCAGGCACAGTATAATTGTTTACTTATGTACAATAATATCCAGTGGTTGAACAGAGGACAAGTCCTGGAGAGATTTGTAGGCTGCTTGGATGAAATTAGGCTGTTTATGAATGAAAAAGGACAGGAATATCCACAACTCACTGATATGGCCTGGGTTACCAACCTCATGTTTTTTACAGATTTTACAGTACACTTCAATGTACTGAACAAACAACTACAAGATTTTGAGAAAACAGCAGAAATGATGTTTGATGATATCAAAACATTTGAGAGAAAACAAGATTTTTGAAAGTGACATTGAAAATCAGCAGCTGAAATATTTTCCAAATCTAAAAATGCATTATAGAAAATTCTACAATATTTACAGACAATCCTACAAACCATCAGAAAATCTACAAGGAATATTCTAGCATTGTAGCAGCTGCAAAGGTGACTTTTAGTAACAGATTTTTGCAGTTCCGTAAGATGGAGACAGCCCTGGGTTTTCTTACTTCTCCAGATAAAGCCAAATTTGCAGAACTTGATCTTTCCTGCTTACACTGGTTAAATTTAGGAAATTTGGAAATGGAGCTAGGGGAATTTCAAGAAAGCTCCATGTGGAAAAATAAATTCTGTGACCTGTGACTTGGGAAGATGGAAAGAAAGGGCAGCACAGTTAATTCTGACACAGTTACCTGTATTTCTGAAAATGAAATCCTTAAAGTGCGGAATTCTCTGCCAAATAAGTTTAAGTCAATGAAAGCACTTGGGACTGCTTTCCTTACTTTGTTTGGATCATCTTATGCTTGTGAGCAACTGTTTTCAGCTTTGAATTATATCAAATCTGACACCAGAAATAGACTTACAGATGAACTGAGTGCTGAATGTGTTGCTCTCAAACTTACAAACTATGAGCCAAGGTTAGAAAAATTATCAGCAGGCATACAACAACAAAAGTCACATTAATAAAAAGCATGCCAAATGAAAAGTTTTACATTTCAATAAAAAGTTGTATCATTGAAAGCACTGTTATTGTGGGTTTTTTCCCAGAGAAAATACGTTAATCATGTATGAGTTGTTTTTTCTAAACTAAAACCTCAGTATTCAGGTTACCATATTTTTTGGACTATAAGACGCACTGGTGTATAAGACGCACCACGATTTCGAAGAGGTAAGCAAAAAAAAAAAAAAAAAAAGGTTTGCCCTCTCCAGCCCCCAGGAGCAGTCTGCAGGCCTCCCAAAGCCCCTGTGCACCCTGTTTTTGAAAAAAATGGGCCGTTTTTTTGCAAAAACAGGACATGCAGGGCGGGGCTTTGGAAGGTCAAAAATGGCTGTATTCAGTGTATAACATACTCTAATCTGGCGTATCTCAAGATGGTGGCGGTCGACTGAGCTCCGTTTAGGGGATGGAGATGTTGCTGGCGCCGGGGTCTTCGGGAGCCGTTTTAACCACCTCCAGCTCCAGTCCCAATGAGGGGAATGCCCGCCCTGTCTGCTGAGGGCTTTCTTGTCCTCCGGGATATCAGGGCAGGGCTGGACTCGCTGTTTAAAGCCGCCGCGGGAGATGGGGCGATGGCCTGCTGCGACAGCTATTTCCGGCTTGTTAGTGCCGGAAGAAGTGGAGGCCGAAGCGTTTGGCGGCGGTCGGTGGTTTTGTGCGGTGGTGGTGGCTTGGAGGTGCCCTTCATCCCCCTCGCCCCTCAGGGATTCTGGGACGCTCTTTGGACATTTTTCAGGGACCCTGGGGTGCTTGGGGAGCCTAGGTTGCCGGTTACGAGCTGGTGACGACGACGACGGCGGTGGCGGCGGCTGGAGGCAATGGCAGCCATGGACCACCGGCTAGGGAAATAACTTGCAGAAGGCGGTTGGGGGAAATACAGACAGCCTTGCACTCAGGATTACCATCTGCTCTCTTTTGGATTGTGACCCCTACTATCCAGGGTTTTTTGACATGAGAGCTGAGACTGGGGATTTGGGGAGATTTGGGGCAGGAGAGGTGGGAGGCTGACCAGGGTTGGTTTATTGGTCGCCTCCGGTGGCTTCTCCTCCCCCTCTTTTCCCCCAGGTATGTGGGTGTTGGCCTTCAATAGCCACCCACCCTTGGACTGGGGTTTCTGTCTGCTATCCCTACTCTTTACTCAGGGAAGAGCTTGTGCCCATGCGATTATCATCATTGCCCTTAATAACTTTATGAACTGCTGGCTTTATGCGATCCCAAACTAGAGGAGAACTGGACAAAACGGTGTGCAGGTGCTGAGGGGGCTGTTGTCATCCGCCGGATGAAAGGATGGACTATTGTGACTCTATTGTCGGTGTCATCTGGCCCAGTCACTGTGAGAGGGCGACTGGGATAATTATCCTCCGGACGTGGGGGGGGGGGATGACACTGGCCCCTCCCACTGCCATGAGAGGGCAGTGAACCAGCTCCTGATATGAAGATCTACTTTGACCCAGTACTATTGGACGATCTGGTGAAGCCCTGACTAGTTGACTTTCCACCTCTGGTTTTTTTTTTTTTGTGATTTTTATGGCTGCTGACCTGCTTGCGCTGCGAGATTACCCCCTTTTACAGGTTTGGCCCTCCTCACTATCGAGGGCCTACCTTGATGACGGATTTTGGAATCCCGAGAGGTGGCATGCGGCGAGGAGGGGGTTGTGGTTTTTTTTGGGAAAATTTTTAGATAAGGTTTTAAAGGGTTCTGGGAGGGGGGTGGGCTCTATGGGTTTGGGAGAGAACCTGTTGGGGAGGAGGCCAGAGCTGGCTGAAGAGTGCGGCACAAGAGGTGCGGGAACCGGGGTCAAGGAGGGGGTTAGAGCTTGTGTTGTGGATGGACATTATATCAGTACTGTGGGTGGGAGGGGCAGATATGGCGGGAGCAGAGGGCCACATCAGGTTATGGAAGCGTGTACCCGCTGGCTCCAAGCGGTGGTGTGCTCCGGCCTCCAATGCTCCTCTTGTTCCCCAGGGAACAGACCCTCAGACCTTGGGCCTTCGGCTGATGCTGTTCAATGCCTGGTCCATGGTAAATAAAGCCCCCCTCATTTGTGATCTTGTTCAGGAGGGGGGAGCAGACCTGGCAGGTATTACGGAGACCTGGTTGGGCCAGAAGGGGAGGCCCTTGTTGAGATGTGCCCACCCGGTTTTCGTGCATTTCATCAGCCGAGGGCTCAGGGGAGGGGGGGGTTGTCATTAGAGAAGGTCTTGGTCCAAGGGAGGCCACTGTTCCTCCTTGTGAAGTGGGGTCATGGGATACAGATGGGCATGCTGGTTACGTACCTGGCTCCCTGCCACATAGTGGCAGCCCTGCCTGAGCTGCTCAACGTTATAGCCGCGGTGGCGGTTGACACCCCCAGGCTTATGGTCATGGGGGATTTTAATCTGCCATCTGCCGGTGAGGCGTCTGAGGTGGCTCAGGAGTTCATGGCTTTCATGACGGCCATGGACCTGACCCAGTTAGTTCATGGCGCTACTCACATGGGGGGGAAACACGCTCGACCTGGTTTTTGTCTCTGGTCAGTGGTTGAGTGATCTTAAGATAGGGGATATAGTGATCAAGCCCTTGTCATGGTCAGATCACTCCCTCCTTCGCTTTGACCTTCGAACCATCGCACTCCACCGCAGGGAGGTGGAACCGATGAGGTGGTTCCACCCCAGGCACCTGATGGATCCAGATAGGTTCCAGACAGAGCCTGGACCATTTCCTGAGGCTCTGGCACATGGCTCGACTGAGGACCTGGTGGCCGCCTCAGATAGGGCGGCCGCTGGAGCTTTGGATCGGGTCGTGCCTTTGCGGCCTCTGACCCGGCGCTGATCTCGCCTGGCTCCTTGGTTCACTGAGGAGCTAAGGGAGATGAAGCCCCGGAAAAGACACCTGGAGAGCGGTTGGAGGGCCAGCCATTCTGAATCTGACCGAACACTGGTAAGGTCTCATATTAAGACTTACCTGGTGGCGATAAAAGTGGCAAAGTATAACTATTTTGCTGCTCTTATTGCATCATCAGATAATCACCCGGCCGCCCTGTTTAGGGTGACCCACTCCCTGCTCCACCAGGGACGACCCCTTGGAGGGTAGAGCCGAGGATTTTGTACAGTATCTGTATGACAAAATCACTCAGATTCGAGAACACCTGGACTTTGGGTAGATTCAGGGGGGAGGACAGAGGCAGATCTTGTGATTATTATCTGGGAAGAGTTTCATTCTGTGACGCCCGAAGGCGTGGACAGGATACTGGGCAGACTGAGCGCAGCCACATGTTTACTGGACCCGTGTCCCTCCTGGCTGATGCTGGCCTCTCGGGAGGTTACATGAGGCTGGCTCCAAGGGATTATAAATGCTTCTCTGAGTGAGGGTATCTTCCCCGCCGCCTTGAAAGAGGCGGTGGTGAGGCCTCTCCTCAAGAAGCCTTGCCTGGACCCGGCAGTGTTGGCAAATTACCATCCAGTCTCCAACCTTCGCTTTGTTGCGAAGGTTGTTGAGAGTGTGGTAGCACGACAGCTCCCTCAGTACCTGGATGAATTGTCATATCTGGATCCGTTCCAGTCGGGCTTCAGGCCTGGGTACAGCACGGAAATGGCATTGGTCGCATTGGTTGATGATCTCTAGAGGGCTCGGGACAGGGGTTGTTCCTCTGTCCTAGTCCTATTAGACCTCTCAGCGGCTTTTGATACCATCGACCATGGTATCATGCTGCACTGGCTAGAGGAGTTAGGGGTGGGGGGCACCGTCCTACGTTGGTTCTCCTCCTTTCTCTCTGACCGGTCGCAGTCCGTGTTGACAGGGGGGCAGAGGTCAACCCCAAGGCCCCTTGTATGTGGGGTGTCACAAGGGTCGGTCCTCTCGCCCCTTCCATTCAACATTTATGTGAAGCTACTGGGTGAGATCATCCGTGGTTTCAGGGTGAAGTACCATCAGTATGCTGACGACACTCAGCTGTACATCTCCACCCCGCACCACCCCAATGATGCCCTTGAAGTGATGTCCCGGTGCCTGGAGGCTGTGCGGATCTGGATGGGGAGAAACAGACTCAGGCTCAATCCATCCAAGACTGAGTGGCTGTGGTTTCCGACATCCCGATATAGTCAGTTGGTGCCATCACTGACTATTGGGGGCGAGTCATTGGCCCCCACAGAGAGGGCTCGCAACTTGGGTGTCCTCCTGGACTCAGGGCTGTCTTTGGAAGAGCACTTGATGGCTGTGGCCAGGGGGACTTTTTAATCAGGTCCGCCTGATTCGCCAGTTGCGTCCCTTTCTGGATCAGGACTCGTTAAATACGGTCACTCATGCTCTCGTTATTTCCCGCCTGGACTACTGCATTGCTCTCTACTTGGGATTCCCCTTGAGGAGCACCCGGAGTTTCCAGCTGGTCCAGAATGCGGCTGCGCGGGTGGTTATGGGAGCAGCATGGCGCTCCCATGTAACCCCCCTCCTGCGCGAGCTGCACTGGCTCCCAGTGGTCTTCCGGGTGCGCTTCAAGGTTTTGGTTATCACCTTTAGAGCGCTCCATAGCATTGGACCGGGGTATTTACGAGACCATCTTCTGCCACCAGTAGCCTCTCACCGGCCAGTACGCTCCCATAAAGAGTGCCATCAGCCAAACAGTGTCAACTGGTGGCCCCCAGGGGGAGATCCTTCTCTGTGGGGGCACCTACCATCTGGAAAGACCTCTCCCCGGAGATATGGAGGATCCCGGATCTGCGCACGTTTCGTCATGCTCTCAAAACATTTTTATTTCAGCAGGCTGACCTGGCCTAACTCTCCCTTTTAAATTTTTAAATCGTTTTAATCTGTTTTATAAATTGGGTGTTTTAAATTTGTTTTCGGCCAAAATATTTAATAATTTTAATGGACTTTTAATGTTTGTATTATCTGTATTTTATCGTGGCTGTTCACCGCCCTGAGTCCTCCCAGAGTAGGGCAGTATAGAAATTTGATAAATAAATAAACAAACAAACAAACAAACAAACAAGATGCACCAACATTTCCAACCTCTTTTTTTGGGGGGCGGGGAATGCATCTTATACGCCGAGAAGTACGGTAAATTGCCATGTTGGCACTCCGAGATAAATATGTGGATTTTGGGTTGCAGTTTGGGCACTCGGTCTGAAAAAGGTTTGCCATCACTGACCTAGATTGTTGTTTTTATTTCAAACAATACCAATAAAACTGGAAAAAAAATATTTTGAAGACCTGAATAGAATGATAATGAAATTTATATGACAGGGGGAAAAAGTGAGAATCAATATGAAAATGTTACAAGATGGAAGACAAAGGGGAGGATTTGGACTACCAAACTGGGAATTATACTATCAAGCAGCAGCATTATCATGGATGAAGGAATGGATTGTATTAAGAAGTGCAAGGTTATTGACTTTGAAGGGGCACGATTTACATGTCAATTTAGGTTGGCATGCTTTTTTATGGTATGGGAAAAATAAGATGCACAGCTATTTTCAAAGACATTATGTAAGGAATGCTTTATTATTAGTATGGGAGAAGGTTAGAGGAAAACATTATTTGAAAATATCAACATGCCTTTCAACAATGGAAGCATTAGTACATCTGAATATTATTAATATGGGGAATATTATCAGATATAAAGATACTTTATCAAAAAAGGGGGAATTGAAAACAAAACAAGAACTAGTAGAACAAGGGAATGTTATGGAATGGTATATACAACTGCATATACAATCGAGATATGAAAAAGATGCAAAGTTATATGGTTTTTACTTTGAGATGGCAGAATTGAATGAGATATTCATAGCAGGGGTGAAATCCAGCAGGTTCTGAGAGGTTCTGGAGAATTGGTAACAGAAATTTTGAGTAGTTCAGAGAACTGGCAAATACCACCTCTGGCTGGCTCCAGAGTGGGGTGGGATTGGAGATTTTGCAATATCCTTCCCCCAGGAGTGGGGAGGGAATGTGGATTTTGCAGCGTCCTTCCCCTGCCATGCCCACCAAGCCACGCCCACAGAACCAGTAATAAAAAAAAATGGATTTTACCACTGACTCACAGGAACAGATGAGAAAATGATTAAAAAATTTTTATAGTTATTTACTTGGAGTTAAATTAGAAAAAGAACTGTAGAGGTTGAAGGTCATGATATCGAGCTGTGTGCAGCAAACTGCCCCTACTTCTGGTGTCATGTATTTTGTTTCCTGTATGAACTCATTCTGGCTCTGGTTTGTATTATCTCACCTTCCTTCTGAAAGGGAGGAGTATCTGCCAATTAGAGCACTGTTGCTGGCTTGCCTTTTTCTGTTTGTAAAAATTGTATAAAAATAAAAGACTCTGCAAAAGCTGAGAGACATCTTCGTACAGAGCAAAGGCTGAACCCTGATTTCTACATTTGGTGCCCGAACAGGGACTGCCCTCCGCGGAAGCAACAGCCAACATACTCATCATCGTCTGATATAGACCCCTGGTACCTTCATCCTACGGGATCCCTAGTGGTGAGTTATGGGTTGCAATCTATCTCAACATCAGCAAGTTCATGTGCCGGAACTTAGATTCCTATTGCACAAGTCTGGCGTGATGACATCTGAGACTGACATAAGGAAGTTGGTGACAGAGATAGGAAAACATTATCCCTGGTACTTGGAACGGAGGACGCTTCGTTTGCAAGATTGGATAAAGATAGGGCATGCTTTACATCTTGAACCTCGGGCTGTGGTGCAACTATTACATCGATGGTGTCAATGCCGTCAAGCAATAGAAAAATATGGCTCTGATGCTTTGGCAGAGAATAATTAACTATAAGCCCTCTGCCTGATTATGATCAAGTTAAAATTGTCACCCCAAAACCATCTTCAATTGAACCCTCAGCTCCTTCTGAAGGAGCTAGTTCTATTGCATCCCCATGGCCACTGTACACCCCCATTAGGCAGATTTTAGAGGAACAGTTAGACAAAGGGGGAGTGTGTGGAGATATAGAAGAAATTGCTGATATGCTTTCTGTTTGTCCAGTGCATGTTATGGGCCAATTAGATCAGAATGGGGCTCAAATAGTGGAATATCGTCCTTTATCATATGCAATTTTAACAGAATGTTGAACAAACACCCGAGAATTTGTGCGCTGCCATTTTTGCTGTTTTAACTGCCAATTCCGTAGCCATAATTTGTTTCTGTTTGACTGCTAATAACTGTACTTTGGCAACAACAGCTGTCATACCACCCAAACATTTGCTTGAACAACGCATGAAACAAAACTTATGGGTGCAGCTTGCAAACATCACAAAAACGGATGCCTTTTGTTTGTCTGAAGTTTATGATATGGGAAATTTGCTTTCTACATGTTTAATCCCTGTATGTACCCCTGCTGTAGTAATTCAAAACTTTACTGATTTGAGTGAGTATTTGTTCAAAGGGAACTTTGACTATAAGACTATAGCTCATTGGGGGGAAGCTGAATATTATTCACCCCCTAACACAATTGATTTGTATATTCCAGTGGTAGTAGTTCTGAAAATGTAACTTTGTTGCTTTAACATTTCAGATGAGTCATGAAACATTCAGCATCAACTTAAAATTTTGCACAATTTTGCCTCTGATTTAAAAATTGATAATTTAAGATCTTGGTGGGAAAGTCTTTGGTCTTGGTTACCTACAGGCTTATTGGGAAATATTCTACATTATTCGGTCATCGTTTGTGCTATTTTGATTGGTGGATGCTGTTTTGTTCAGTGTTTTTCTTCCTTTTGTAATATATGTATAACTGCATTTCGCTCCAAATCCCTTCCTACACTACCTCAGAGTCAGGTTTATGCCTTGTATAAGCAAGTGCAAGGATATTCCTCTCTGATTATGACCCTTTTTCTGGCCCCTCGTATGAGGATGGCCTGACAAACAAAATAAAAAAGAGTGAGATGTAGAGATTGAAGGTCATGATATCGAGCTGTTGTGCAGCAAACTGCCTCTGTTTCTGGTATTATGTATCTTGTTTCCTGGCTCAGGTCTGTATTATCTCACCTTCCTTCTGAGTGGGGAAACAGGGAGAAGTATCTGCCAATTAGACCACTATTGCTGGCTTGCCTTTTTCTGCTTGTAAAAACTGTATAAAAATAAAAGACTCTGCAAAAGCAGGGAGAGACATCTTCGCACAGAGCAAAGGCCTGGACCCTGATTTCTACAAAGAACAAATCACCAGAAAGATTGGCAAAAATGTTCAAAGATACATCAACTAAATGTTGGAAATGCCACCAGACATCGGGATCATATTATCACATGTGGTGGACATGTCCAGAAGCGACAAATTATTGGGCAAAAATTTGAATTTGGTTAGAGAAAATGATTCAGCAACATATTGATCTTAAACCAGAGCTGTTCCTGTTAGGTATCTTACTGGAGAAATTTAGTAAAGAAAATACATATTTGATTATATATGTAATAATGGCAGCAAGAATGTTGTATTTGCACAAAATTGGAAAGCAGAAAAAAATCCTACAAAGGGAAAGTTAATTAAGAAAATATTAGAATGTGCAGAAATGAGTAGATTAACATTAGCAATAAGAGGGAAGGAAGAATCGGAGTATTACAACATATAGGGCAATTTTATGAATGGATAGAGATTGGATATAGACAATAGACAATATAAAAATAAGAAACATGGGGAAAATATGTTGTAATACATTAAATTTAAATGTAAAAAGAAAGATAAATATGTACTAAGAAAATGATGCTAAATGTTGAATATGATGACACAAAATTTTTTGTACCCAGATGTTACACTGATTAATGATGAATTGTTTGTTTAAAAATAAAAATAAAAAACTTATATATAAAAAAGACTATCTCTGCCTTCCTCTGCATGGCAACCTTGTCCTAGTAAATTCCTTCTCCTTTCTGGCAATTTTCCTCTCTGTTAGAGGCACCAAAATAATCCAGACAATGTAAGGTTTCCTGATGCAGCAGAGGGTTAGACTAGATGACCTCTGAAATCCCTTCCACCCCTAGATTGCTGTGCTGTTTCGAAGCATCTTCTGAAGCCATGTCAATATCAGGGTTTGTGGTGCTTCCTGTCTCTCTCTCTCTCCCCACTCCTCCCTCTTTCTTTCTTTCTTTCTTTCTCTCTTTTTCTTTCTCTTTCTTTCTTGTCTCTCTCTTTCTTTTCTCTCTCTCTCCCTTCCTTCCTCTCTCTTCTTCTTCCTCTTTCTTTCTTTC
This sequence comes from Arizona elegans, assembly GCA_022577455.1. NCBI lineage: Eukaryota > Metazoa > Chordata > Lepidosauria > Squamata > Colubridae > Arizona > Arizona elegans. The sequence continues at coordinate 77,461,083 of JAKOOJ010000004.1, read as the reverse complement.
TTTCTTGTTTCTCTCTCTCTCCCTTCCTCTCCCTTCCTCTTTCTTCCTCTTTCTTTCTTTCTCGTTCTCTCTCTCTTTCTCTCTCTCTTTCTTTCTCTCTCTCTCTCTTTCTTTCTTTTCTCTCTCTCTCCCTTCCTCTTTCTTTCTCTTTCTCTCTTTCTCTTTCTTTCTTTCTCTCTCTCTCTCTCTCTCTCTTCTCTTTTTTATAACAGTTTTTTATTTTTATTTTTTATCAACATATTCAAATGTACAGTCTTTTGTCCATCATTACTCATTAATCATTCATGGACTTCCAGTTTGGCGTTGCAGCAAGACAGTCAGGGAAATAGCAGGCTCTGAGGAGCGCCGTGAAAACCCTGGCTGCCGAACCGCTGCCAATGGGTCTTTGGACCAGAACCATCCTGCAGGAATGGAGAAGAAAGAGGGGCACCTCGGACAACTAAGAGGAACAAGCAAGTTCCTCGGAGGTCAGAGGGAACCCTCTGTGAGTCGGTGGCGGGGAATGGCAGCCATGGCGGCTGCCACAAAGCTGGGACAACCAGACTAAGAGATGTGCAGGAGGAAAGTGGATTGAAATGGAGCTCTTTGAAGCCGGGTGAGTGACAACTAACCCAGGCTTGTAACAACACTTAGAACAATATTTTTAACAATAAGACCCCTAGCCATAAAACAGCGGCTGAACAAAAAAAGGGGCAATGGAAAGTTTAAGAGACAAAGACCCGACAAACAACTAATCTTTGAACAGAACCAACTGAAAAACTAAATATTGAGACATGGTGAAAAGACTGGACAGAGTTTTAAAATTTGAACTGGAACTTAAAAAGGAAGAAGATTTGATATTTTCAAAATTAAAAAAGAAGAGTAATTAAGTTGGACTGTTATATAATTGAAACAAAATGGATACTTGCATGACTAATGGAAATTGTTGTAGAGAGACACCTTCTGGTTTAAAAAGGAACATTGTAACTTGTTTTTTGTTTTGGAAAATTGTGAACTCTACAGATAATAGCCATGGGATTTTGTGGAAGAGGTTTTTCTTCTTGTCTGCAGGCAGCCTGACTTTGGTGAAAAGAAAGGAAAAACAATAATGGATCTCTTATAATTGGAATAATAACAATTTAAAAAACTGGTGCAGGAATAAGAGAAGGATTTGGCACAGGAACAAGAGAAGGAACAATTTGATGCATTTTATCCAAAATAGAAGTAAGAAAAAGAACTAAAATGATACATGGAGGACAAAATTTGAAGACATTGAAAATGAAATGAAATATATGCTAGCCAGCGAGAATATGAAGAAATAAGGTATATACAGCTGGAAAAAGAAAAAAAAAAGATTAAAACAATGTGATTAAAAATGAAAAAACAATGTATAGGTGGATAGTAATAATAAAAAGGAGGTTCTTATAGATAAACATGGATGAATAGGAATATGAGAAGAATATGTTATAGATATATAAAATTGAAATACTGATGGAAATTAGAATATAACAGAAATAAATTATATTCTGTTATATATAACAGAAATTTATAAATACATACAAAGATGTGTTTGAAGTAAGAACTATGTCTCAATGTTAAATTGTTATAAAAAGATAATGATAATCTGTTTAATTGTGAATAAGTAATGTATAGATGGATAGTAACAACAAAAATACGATTATGCTGGGATTAACAGTAAAATTAAGATGAGTATGCTGGGATTAACATTAAAAATAAAAATTATTATGTTGTGTTTAACAGTAAAAACAAAGATGATTATGCTGGGATTAACAGTAAAATTAAATGATTATGCTGGGATTAACAGCAAAAAACAAAAATGACTATGCTGGGTATGACAGCAAAAACAAAGATTATTGTTCTGGGATTAACAGTAACAATAAAATGATTATGCTGGGATTAACAGCAAAAAACCAAAAATGATTATGCTGGGTATGACAGCAAAAATAAGGAGGATTATGCTGGGATTAACAGTTAAAATGAAATGATTATGCTGGGTTCAACAGAAAAAATAAAGATGATTATGCTGAGATTAATAGTAAAAGATGATGATTAAGATGAAGATGAAGATGATTGTTGGGATAAACAGTTAAAATAAAGATGATTGCACTAGGATTAGCGGTAAAATAAGATGATTATGTTGGGATTAATAATTAAAATTAGGATGATTATGTTGGGATAAACAGCAATGAAGATGATTATATTGGGAGCAACAGTTAAAATATTGTTTAAATGTTTATAATAATTGTAATGATTTATATTTTAAAAATACATTCATCTAAGCAAAAAGAAAAAGAAAAATGAAATGATATTTGGTTAAGATTTAAGTAACAGGTTTTTGGGATAACGGCATTGTTAAATAGACAGAATTTAGGGAAATAATTGAGTAAAATATTAAGTTGTGTTAATTGAAAATTAAGATTTGTTAGTGATTTGTACCAATTTATGACCGGATCAATGCTTTGTTTTGAAAAGATGTATTTTATGTTTGTGTTTTTTTTAAAATAAAAAATAAAAAAAAATCATTAATCATTCATCTTATTCTTTAACTTCCATTTGCTAATTAGTTGTTTGAGTCTGTTCTTCTACCATCTCCTTCCTTTAGTTTAATACAACCTTTCCTTTTCTTCTTCCCTTCTCTCTCCTCTTCTGTCTCTTTCTACTTTCCTCATTCCTTCTCTCCTTCCCTTTTCTACTTCCTCTCCTCTTTTCCCCTCTCCTCTCTTCTTTCTCCCTTTCTTACCCTCTCTCCCCCTCTCTCCCCCTTCTTTCTTCCCCTCCTTTTCCCGTTCTTCTTTTCTTCTCTTCTCTTCTCACCTCCCAACTCTTCTCCTTCCCCCACTCTACTCCTCTCCCCCTTTCCACTCCCTTGTTTCCTTTTTCAATTCAATCTGAGATGGTATTCGAGCAGCCCTGATTTCTATTCACATACATCTTCATTTCAAATTTATTTTTTACTTTATAATTATATCTCTTCTTACATTCCTGTACATTATTAATCAATCCATGTGTCATCTGGGTATAACATTTTTGTGCTCTCATCTTCATAATTTATCATCATTTCTTAATACGTACATTTGTCTTTCCTTTTTCATTTAATTTTAATATACAACTTAATCATCCCAAAGTTCTTATCTTTACCATGTTTATTGTTTACACTCATTTTCTATCCATTGATAAAATTTTCCCCATATGTTATAATACTCTGACTTTTCTTTCTCTTTAATTGCCAATGTCAACCTATTCATTTCTGCACATTCCAATATTTTCTTAATTACCTCTCCCTTTGTAGGAATTTTTTCTGCTTTCCAATTTTGTGCAAATACAATTCTCGCCGCTGTTATTACATGTATTATCAAATAAGTTTGTTCTTTACTATACTTCTCTGAAAGAATACCAAACAGGAACAATTCTGGTTTTAAGTCAATATGTTGCTGTATCATTTTCTCTAGCTATATTCTAATCTTTGCCCAATAGTTTCTCGCTTCTGGTCATGTCCACCACATATGATAATATGATCCCAGCTTTTGATGACGTTTCCAACATTTAGCTGATTTATCTTTAAACATTTTTGCCAATCTTTCTGGTGGCATTTGCCATCTATAAAACATTTTATATAGGTTCCCTTTATATGCTGTGGTCATTGTTAATTTATAATTTCTTTCCCATAGTTGCTGCCATTTATCTAACACAATCGTATATCCAAAATTTTTTGCCCATGCTATCATTGTTTCTTTGGCTTGTTCTTCTTCTAACTTCACTTCAAGTAAATAACTATACAATTTCCTAATCATTTTTTCCTCAGTTCCTGTGAGTATCTCATCCAATACTGTCATTTCCAAGTAAAAACCATATAGCTTTACATTTTTTTCATATCTCAATTGTATTTGCAGCTGAGTATACCATTCCATTTCAATCCCTTGTTCATCTAATTCTTGCTTTGTTTTTGATTCCCCTGTTGCTGATAACATGTCTTTATATTTTATAATATTTCTCATCTTAATAAGATTTGGATGTACAAATGCTTTCATTGTTGAAAGCCATGTTGGTATTTTCAAATAATGTTTCTCTCTAATTTTCCCCCCCATACTAGTAATAATGCATTTCTCACATAGTGCCTTTGAAAATAACTATGCATCTTGTTCTTCTCATACCATAAAAAAGCATGCCAACTCAGTTGTAGATCATGCTCCTCTAAAGTTAATAGTCTTGTATTTCTCAACACAATCCATTTTTTTATCCAAGATAATGCTGCTGCTTGATAATAGTTCCCAGTTTGGTAATCCAAATCCTCCTCTTAGTCTTGCATCTTGTAACATTTTCATATTAATTCTTGCTTTTCCCCCCACCATATAAATTTTAATATCATTTTATTCAAGTTTTTGAAATATTTCTTTTCCAATTTAATTGGTATTGTCTGCAATAAGAACAGCAGTCTAGGTAATATATTCATCTTAATTACTGCTATTCTTCCCATTAATGAAAGTTGCAATTTTCCCCATTTTCCCAAATCTGTTTTGATTTGGCCTTTCAATTTATAATAATTATCTTCTTTGATCATTGCACATTTTGCTGTTAATTGTATTCTCAAATATCTTACTTTTTTAGTAATCTGAATATCTAATTTCTCCATTAATTCTCTTTTCTGTTTCTCTGTGATATTTTTCACCAATATCTTTGTTTATCTTTATTAATTTTCAATCCTGCCACTTCTCCATATTCCTCTATTTGTTCTATCAGTTTGGGTCCTACTTCTAATGGCTCCTCTAGAATAAACACTAAATCATCAGCAAATGCTTGTAATTTATACGCTTCTTTTTTAATTTGTGTCCCTTTTATCTCCTCATTTTGTCTTATATTTCTATTTAACACCTCTAACATCAGCACAAATAACAATGGTGATAGAGGACATCCTTGCCTTGTTCCTTTCATAATATTTACTTTCTCCATCATATCTCCATTTATTATTATTTTTGCAAATTGCTAGTTATAGATTGTCTCAATCATCTTTATAAATCTCCCCCCAAATTCCATAATCTATAATTGTTTTGTCATAAATTTCCAATTCACATTATCAAAAGCTTTTTGCGCATCTAAAAACATCAATGCCATTTGTTTTTCTGGGTGTGCTTCACAGTATTCTAAAATATTCAGAATCATTCTCGTATTATCTCTAATTTGTCTTTTGGTAGAAAGCCATTTTGATCTACATGTTCAAAATCATTTAAAAACCTCTTCTGTCTATTCGCCATTATTGATGCAAATATTTTATAATCCACATTTAGCAAAGAGATCGGTCTATAGTTTTTAGTGTGTTGCATCCTCCTTCGGTATAAGAGTAATATACGCTCCATCCATGAGTCAGGTATTTTTGCATTTACTAAAAGATGCTGGAATTAAACACTTCCAGCATCATATTATTAAGCACATCCTGGAAAGTTTTATACAATTCTGTTGGTAATCCATCAGGACCTGGTGTTTTGCCATTCTTCTATCTTTTAATGCTTTTTATCACTTCCATCATCGTTATTCTTCCCTCTAGAGCCTTTTTATATTCTTCTGATATTTTTGGTAAATTAGACTTTTCTAAATATTGTATAATCTTCTCTTCTGATACTGTCTCTTGTTCATAAAGTCTCTTATAATATTTCTGTACCACTTTTTTCTTTTCCTCATTTTGGTAACATATCTGTCCTCCCTCATCTATTAGTTGATTAATTAGTTTTTTCTCCTTCTCCTTTTTCATTTTATATGCCAGCCATCTAGCTGGCTTATTAGCATTTTCAAAAAAGTTTTGTTTAGACATCTTTATTTGATAAGCCAAGTCTTCTTTTTCAATTAAGTTCATTTCATGTTTTTTCAAATCCATTTGGTTTTTAATCCTCTTGCTTTGCGTATTTTTTTGTAATTCCATCTCCAGTTCTTTGTATTCTTCTTCCAATTTTTTCTGTGTTTGTCTTTTCTTTTTATTTCTTTTTCCCAAATAGGTCATTGCCAATCCTCGAATATATGCTTTAACTATATCCCATACATTTTGCAATGAAGTGTCTTCCTTTCTGTTTTCCATAAAAAAAAATCTTTCTCTATAGATTGTTGAAACTCTTTTTCATTTAATATTGATTGATTCAATGTCCATCTTAATCTCTTTCTTTGTCCCTTCCATATAATTATAATCGGATTATGGTCCGCCCAGATAATTGTTTCAATGCTTATATCTTGTACATTCGCTAATAAATCAGTTAACATCCACACCATATCTATTCTGGACCATGATTTGTTCCTATTTGAATAAAAAGTATATTGCTTTTCTTTCAAATGTCTTTCTCTCCAAATATCTTTAATGCCTATTTCATCTACCATTGTGAGAAAGGACTTTGGGAGTGTTTTTCTAGGTTTCTTATTAACTTTTGTCATTTTATAGTCCCAATCTATTTCCCTTATCGCGTTAAAGTCACCCATTATGCAAATATTGTCAAATTATTATTTTCCTGTGTAATTTTCCATAGAATTCTTCTTGTTTATCATTTGGTGCATATATTGCCACCAACAATATTTGTTTATAGTTCATTGTTACTTCCACCATTAAAATCCTCCCTTCTTCATCAGCATATATTTGTTTAGGTTCTAGTCTCTTTTTAATGTATAATACTATGCCTCTTTTATTTTGATGTGTCAATGTGGTAAACAAATCGCCCAATTTTGGATACTCCAATAATTTTTGTATTGCTTTCTAATATGAACTTCTTGTAGGCATACAATGTCCATTTTTAGTTTTCCCAATTTATTAAAAGTTCTTTTCTTTTTTATCACTGAATTCAAACCATTAATATTTATTGATATTGCTTTGTTTTCTTCTTCCATATTTTACTTGTTACTAGTTTTTGTTGATCTTGTTGTACTTATGTCTCTTTGATCCTTGGGCTCTTTTGACCTTGCCCCATCTCTTATTGCCTTTTCTTCTTGTTCTTTTGTCATCTCTTTTTTTAATCTTCTTTTTCTTTCACTGCTTCATCATGGACTTTAGTTTCTTTTTCCTCTCTCAATCTTTGTTCTTCTTGGGGCCCCAAATATTGGTCATAAAATAATTTCACTTTCTCTATCAAGTCCAGTCTATGTCTTTGCGCTTGCCAATAAACCAATATTCCTTCTGGTATTAAGCATCTAAAATTTACTCCTTTTTGGATTAAGAGTTTTGTCAGAAACTCAGATCTCGCACTCTTCTGGGTATCTGTTTCAACACCACAATCTCTTTGTCTTTATATTTTATTGGAGTATTTCTTGCTACCTGTAATATTTCTGTTTTTATTGCTTTCCTGGTAAATCTTAAGTGCACCTCTCTTGGCAATTTATTTCTCATTGCATATTGAGTATGCACTTTATATATCTCGTCAATCCCATTTAATATCTTTTCCTTGGGTTCCTCCACCACTTCCGCCATATCTCCGCCATCACTTCTGCCAAGTTCTCTTTCTTCTCTTCTTCTATTTTTGAAATCTTAAATAGTACTCTGCTCTGTCCATTTTGAGAGAAATAATTTTTTTTTCCTGGTTTTTGTCAGCCATTGTGAGTCTGTCATCCATTTCCTCCACTTTTTTTCCCTGTTAGATCTGCCTTTTCCTCCACTGTCTGTATTCTTTCTTCATTCTTCCTCATCATCGCCTTAGCTTCTTTAAGTTCTCCTTCTACCTTCTCCATTCTTTCTTTAAAGTCTTCGTGAAAACCCTGTATCATATTTTTTAGTTCCAATTGTATGGCCATGGTATCCAGTGTCCTCTGCACTGCAGAGCTTGAAGCTGGTGTTGTGTAAGGTAACTGCATTGTTGTCTTCTTCATCTTGTCTTGTCTATTATAATCCACTGAATTTATAATCCAAATAAAATTTAAATTTATAATCCAAATACCTAATCCACCCCATTGAATGGATTGGTTAAAAATAGAAATAAAAAAGCTCCATCACACCCAAAAACACATAGCAAAAGCCCCCCCCCCCCAAAAAAAAGAAGAAGAAGAAATGAAAAAGCAAAAAACCAAAAATTTCTGATTCTTCAGGTTCTTCTTACCTTAATCCAACTTTTTATTTATCATCAAAATTCAAACACTCAAAAACCAACCAGCCCCCCCCCCCAAAAAAAAAGAGAAGAAAAAAAAGCATGGAAAGGAAAAAAGACACAAAACTCAATCCAATCAATGAAAATAGTTCAAGAAAAGAAAAGAAAAGAAAAGAAAAAAGAGAAATCACTGTAAATGGTCAAATTCTAAGCCAAAAAAGAGAAGGATAAAAGGAAATAAAATAAAATAAAAAGAATCAAAAGAGCACAGTCACAAGAAAAAGAAAAAGATTTTCAAACAGGGCTGTTTATAGTGTCTTGGTTGTCTTGTTTTAGTTTCTATTTCAAAAGTTTCACAAGGCACACTATTTCAACTTCTATTAAAACTATCTATCTCAATATGCAGTTCTTGCCAGACACAGTTGTTTCTTATTAGTCCAAGCCTGCAATCTCAAGGCCAGTCCTCTCAGTTAATTTATTTAAAATAAAGTCTTTTTATTTGTGTCTCTAGATGGTGCTGCAAACCACTTTCACTCAGAAAAAAGTGAAAAAAAATAGGAAAAGTTTTATAACTAGTTCTTTCAATAATTTCCACTCAGTCTCATTTATTTTGCATAAATCCACAAATCCAAAATTTACAAGTATTCAATCAGGCTTCCTGTTCTTATTTTCTTGTTCTCCAAAGTAATTTTGTTACTTCATTCAATTCATTTCTTCTGCTTGGATCAATCCACTTTCTTCACCACTAAACAGCTGAGGGTAGAGAGCTGACACATGCCCCACTCTCCCCTCTTCTCTTTGCCCCCCTCACTTTCCTTCAAGTTGTTTCCCAGGGTTTCTGCAAAGAAAATTTAAAGAGAACAGAAAGGAAAAAGAGAAGTTGGCTTCCTCACCCAGATGAATCCACATCCGTTGCCTCTCCGGTCCCACTGTGACCGCCCCGGCTTTGTTGAGGCTCATTCAAATGCCACTTTCTAGATCATCTGGTTGAAGGTCTACTTCTGACTAACCAGGGAATTGCAATTTCCCTGAATTAGCCAGTTTGTGGCCTTCTTGCTCACCATCCCTCCAAGACAGTTTTCAGTCAATAAAGAACCCAAACGACTTCAATATCAATGTTTTCTTGGGAGCATCCGAGAAAAGCATTGTGTCATCGTGACACTAGCCACACCTTTTTCTTCTCTCTCTCTCTCTTTTTTTCTCTCTCTCCTTCCTTCCTCTTATTTATTTATTTATTCAATTTGTATGCTGCCCCTCTCCAAAGACTCAGGGCAGCTCTTTCTTTCTTTCTCTTTCTATCTCTCTTTCTTTCTTTTTCTCTCTCTCTCTTTCTTTCTTTTTCTCTCTCTCTCTCTCTTTCTTTTCTCTCTTTTTCCTTTCCTCTTTCTTTCTTCTTTCTCTTTCTTTCTCTCTTTCTCTTTCTTTCTTTTGGTGGCAGGAGAAGAAAGAAAGTGCTCTGGGAAGGTAGGTGGCTTGGCCTGGAAGCGGCACGTCCCCCATCATGAGCTGGATGTGGGCAGCAGGACCCGAGGCAGGGGGGAAGGCAAATGGGCGTCAGTCAGCCTAAGAGCCTTGCCATGTCCCCCCGAGGCGGCTCCTCAGCCAAACACTGCGGGTCTCCCTCTCCCCCTGCTGCCCGCATTGGGCTTTCCTTCTAAATCTTCCACTGGCGTATTCAGCATGCCCATCATCCCAAAGGAGCTAGTGCGTTGGTAAGGCTGATGGTGGGTGGCCCTTGTGCAACTACAAGTCTGGCGACCTGTTCTTTGCCAAAATGAAGGGCTATCCACATTGGCCTGCCTGGGTAAGCATTGCTGTCCAGGCTGAAGGGAAAGTGCTGTGGACTCCATAGTGGTGCGGCCGGGCCTGGCCCTCTCCCCATGCATGGGGGCTGCTGCTTGCCAGCTGGGTGGCTCACAGCAGCCTCCATGCCTCTCGCTCCACTTCTTCACCAGTAGGAAGTGGCTCCATGGTCAAGCCTCCTTCCCCCGGAGCACCAGACTCCGTGGGCTGAGTTCCCAGAGTGGTGCCAGGGGTTGGCTGGCCGATCTACAAAGAAAACAGGCAGATGGCCAAGTGAGAAGCCAGTGGGCTGCTTCAGCACCCCAAGTCCCATAAAGCCAGCATGGGAGGCACGTGAGCCCAGGGATTGGGGGGGGCATGCTAGGTCAAAACCTGCAATTCTTACCTCTTTGAGTGAGTGGGCATCAGCAAAGCGATGGGCCATGTGACAAAGGGAACTTATATAGGGCAGGGGAAGGTGGGTGGGCTGGAAGCGCCAAACGAGCCAGAAGCGCTGAGCAAGCCAGAAGCATCAAGTGAGCTGGAAGTGCCGAGAGCAAGCCGGAAGTAGTGAGTGAGCAACTGGGTGACTGGGTGGGGTGACCGGGTGGGGCAGGGCCACCAAGGATGATTGCTACCAGTTCGGTCAAGCAATGCCAATCATCACTACCAATTTGCCTGAACCGGTCCGAACTGGTAGGATTTCACCCCGGCTCTAAAGCCTCCAAATGCAACTCCTGCTCTGGTTTGCATTCAAATACTGCAGAAACAATGTCCCAAGTTTCATTAAGGCTGTTTAACACCTTTTGAGATTCAGGAAACTGCAATCCATGCTGTTCCAACTCCACAAATAAAGTTTGCATTTGTACAAAATGCTGTTCCCAGATTCTTCTGGTTGCAAACAAACTCTGTATAACTTTCTTGATAATTGTACAATATTGCATGCAGACCCACTCACATGCACACTTCTTAATTTCAGCCAGACTTCATATGCAGTCTTTAAATCAGCTACATTGAGAAATTGTTCATCTTCTAAATTTAAGATGATATAAGCCATTGCTTTATCATGCTGCCTCTGCCCTGCAGCTGCTAAAGGTGCCTTTAGTAGCTTTTATTATTTAACAATAATATCCCAGAGCTCCTTAGCCTTCAGGAAACATTCCATCTTTGCAGCCCAAATTATACAGTTCTGTTCCAAACAAGGCAGAGAACTCTCCTTAAATTCAACAGCAGCCATCCTGCAATCTTTCTCTGCCTTGTTTCTCCTTTTTAAACACAGGCAGTTTCTTCAGCTTAGTTACTGTTAATTCTGTCTTTCTGTATGCTCTGGGCCCATAACCTGTCAGAGTTTGTTGCAGAAATTAAATCCAGAAAGGACACACAGGTAAACTGATTCAGCAGGATTCATTAACTTTTTTATATACATAATAATACATGAAGTAAATTTATAATACCAATATAGATTCTTCTTCAAAGCAGTAGCAGTTACAAGCAAAGCACACAGGCAGCAGTACAGCACAGCAGACAAGCCCAGGCTTGTTTCATTTCAGAGCTGAGCACAGAGCTTAATATAAAGAAAGCCTCCTCTATACCGGTCAGTTAAGCTTCTGCACAGATTCAGTTTATTTATTTATTTATTAAATTTATATACCGCCCTATTCCTAAGGGACTCAGGGTGGTGAACAGCGAACGAAAAAAATACATTTAATATATCCCAGTTTAAAATAAAATAATAATAAAAAAAAAGCAATATAAAGGGAAAGTTAGGCCAGGCCGGCCTGCTGAAACAGGAATGTTTTGAGGGCACGGAGGAAAGTGCGCAGGTCCGGAATCTTCTGTATCTCTGGGGGGAGCTCGTTCCAAAGGGCAGGTGCCCCCACAGAAAAGGCTCTCCCCCTGGGGGCCGCCAGTCGACACTGTTTGGCTGACGGCACCCTGAGAAGCCACTCTCTATGGGAGCGTACTGGGCACTTAGTTGCCTAAGCCATGCCCAGACTTCTAGCTTAAGTTTCTGTTTCTAAACAGCCTTCATTGGCTGAGCCTGTTACCATGCCTATTTATTGGCTGACCTTGTTACCATGTCTCCATTCAGTTCCCATTGGCTGATCTATTCCAGTCCATGGATATTCATACACTGACATATATGGACAGACCACAACTCAGTCAGGATTAAATATTGTTGGAAGAAACATCCTTCTGGGTTCTGCTCCAAGTGGGGAAACAGACACTGGAAACATGGAGACTGCTTGGAAAGATGGTTTAATGGTGGACAGGATCACATGGCTTGAGTTCCTGAACAGAAAAGGGCAGATACAGTAAATCCTCGGGTTTTTATGCTCTCTCTGGCTCTGCATTTCTTGGGGCCCCGAAAGAGTATCCTGATTGGTTGTCAGACTCCCAGGGGGTGGGGGCCTTGCTGGCTGATGGTCACATGTGCTTCCCAGGTCACATGTGGTGAGTTTCTGCTGCTATTGTGTAGAGGGCTAATCCTATCTTTGGCAATTCCTATTATGGCTCTGCCTGAAGGAGGTAGATCTTTTTTATGTAGAATAGACTGGCCCAAGCCTTAATGGCCCATTGACAAAGGGTGGGGGTAGGAAGGTGGGAGCTGCTTCAAAACATGCTTATCTCAGGGAAATATAATATTCTGCCTTTTTCATATTCCCTAAAATATTTCACTCTTCCAGGAAAGGGGTGGGTGCTAACTTCCTACAATGGAAAGGAGAAAAAAGTGAGATGAATGTTGAATTAATTCTTATTAAAAGACAAGAAATTCATACAAACAATAGAAAAAGAAATGACATTCTTCTTCAAAGAAAATTAAAAGGAAGAGACCTCATTACAAAACGTATGGGACACAGTGAAGGCATACTTCCGAGGACTAGCTATTTCTTATATAGGAAGGAAAAATACAGAAAAGAAGCAACATCAAAAAACACTGGAGGGAGAGTACAACTGGTGAACTGGAATTGCAGGAAAAAACACAAGAAAAGGAGCTCAAAAATTAAATGGAAATAATAAAACACAAACTGAGCCTACTTGAAAAAGAAGAACTAGCATGTAAAATTAAGAGTATAAAACAAAACTAATAAACCAGGAAAATGGTTGGCATATAAACTAAAAAAAGAAAAAGAAATAACAGATACAAAGCTTGATAGACAAGAAAGGTATATTACAGCATGAAAATGACAGTAAAAAAATAATAATCCAGAACTACTATGAAAATCTGTATGACCAAGAAGAACTATTGGAGGATAAAATAAAACGATACCTAGAAGAGGCCAGGTTGCCTAAAGTTCCTGAAGAAATAAGATCTACACTAAATGAAAGAATATCAATGTTTGAATTAACAGAGGCAATTAAGAGACAGAAGAACAATAAAACAATAAAAAAAGAGCCTTGGTAGTACAGTGGTCTAAAGCACCCTGTTATTAAGAACAGCTGCCTGCAATTACTGCAGGTTCAAATCTCGCCAAGGCACAAGGTTGACTCAGCCTTCCATCCTTTCTAAGGTAGGTAAATTGAGGACCCAGTTGTGGGGGCAATAAGCTGACTTTGTATAAATATACAAAAGAATGAAGGCTATTGTTTAGCACATTATAAGCCGCCCTGAGTCTCTGGAGAAGGGCGGCATATAAATCAAATTAAAAAAACAAAAACAAAACTCCAGGACCAGATGGCCTGCTGGCAGAATTCTATAAACAGCTACAAGATTCCCTGGGACTTGAAGTTTACAATGAAGTCTTACTAAAAGCTAAAATACCAAAATCCTGGATGGAAGCAAATATCATCCTCATACCAAAACAAGATGCAGATTTATCGCAGATTAGAAACTATAAACCCATCTCACTTTTAAATGTGGGCTATAAAATTTATACATCAATAATAGCTGAAAGATTAAAGAGATTCCTGAATGAATTTATACATCCAGTCCAAAACGGTTGCCTGCTGAATAGACAAATTAAAAACAATATGAGAGTAATTTTGAACGACATCAGAATACTATGAAGCACATCCAGAAAAACAAATGGTGCTGATGTTTCTAGATGCACAGAAAACATTTGACAATGTGAACTGGCAATTCATGATACTACAACTAAATTATATGGAATTTGGGGAAAAATTGTCAATATGATAAAGACAATATACACCAAACAGACTGCAAAAATGTTTGTGAATGGGGACATAACAGAGAATATTAATATTAAAAGAGGCACAAGACAAGGATTCCCATTGTCCCCCTTATTATTTAATTTGACTCTGGAAGTATTAAATAGAAACATCTGCCAAGATATAGAAATAAAAGGCATGGAGATTAAAAAAAAATACAAGCTACAAGCTTTTGCAGATGATTTGGTTTTTATCATAGAGGAACCGCAAGAAACAGGATCCAAACTAATAAAGAAAATAGAAGACTATGGTGATGTTGCAGGATTGAAAATAAACAAAGAGAAAACTAAAATCCTAGTTAAGAATCTTACAAAGGAATAGAAAAAAGACTTAATGGAAAAGATAGACATTCAGCTAGTAAAAAAAGTAAAATATTTGGGAATACACCTATCAGTGAAGTCAGTGAAGACAATTACTTAAAATTAACACAGCAAATTAAAGTGGAAAAATGGAAAAACATGCAATTATCACTGTTAGGAAGAATACCCACCATCAAAATGAATATCCCACCAAGACTGTTGTATCTGTTCCAAACAATCCCAATAAAGCTAGAAAGGAAATATTTCGAGGAATTAAATAGAATGGTAACCAAATTTATATGGCAAGGCAGAAAGGCAAGAATTAGGCTGAAACTGATGCCAGACTCTACCAATAGAGGAGGCTTTGGGTTGCCAAATTGGGAATTATACTATCAAGCAGCTGCCCTTACCTGGCTGAAAGAATGGATAACTCTGAGATATAGACGATTACTGGTATTAGAGGGACACGATTTACAACTGGGGTGGCATGCCTTTCTATGGTATAAGAAATACAAAGCACATAAATATTTTCAGGGATACTACGTTAGAAATGCCTTACTTTCAATATGGGTAAAAATCAAGAAAAAACACTATTTGAAAATACCAGTTTGGGCCCCGGTAGAATTTCAATGGTACAGTCTGTAGGTCTATGAAGAGGAAGTTCATCTGAAGCTGCTTCGCTAAACATGTCAGCTAAGTCTCAGTATTCCCTGGGGATGCCCGGTAGGGGTCCACTTGTCACAGCAGCAGCTACTTTCTCACTGTGTAGCATACCTGAATTGTAGAGCTCCTCCCTCTGGGCCACTTCACAGTTAGGAAACCTCCATCCAATCCACTCTTGGATTCCATTTCTTTAGCCAGGTTAGTCCCAAAACTAGAGGCTACTCCATCCCCAGCATCACAACAAAGGGAGTGGTTTGTCATGGTGAGCTCCAGCAGTTCCGTAGCAAACGTGACCAGGTTGCCTCCCACAATGGACCCATTGAGTTGGCAGAAAGACACTGGGGTTTTTAATGGTCTTAGTTGGATTCCCAGTCCTCCAACTAAAGTTGGGCTTATTAGGCTCCTCATTTACCCCAAGTCCTCTCTGAGTAATCAGGTTCTTCTGCAGGAGGGATCAGAGTTCCTGGCACCGGAGGCAACTCTGGCAGGAATTCCACACCTGCACTGCTTCTCTCCTTTTTGGGTAGGAATCTTTTCATGACAAACAGCTGCATGGAAGGCCTTCTTTTCCACAGTTGAAGCAGGTGGTCGAGCGCGGTGGGGCAGAGTGAGGTTTGGCCTCCAGGTGCAACTTGCACGGTACTGTTTTTGGGCTTGGTCGATTTCAGCTTCCTCAGCCAAAATATAACAGTTGTGCAGGTGAACTGGGGCTTCGCTGGTGACACAGGCATTGTATAGGTTATTGTTGAGCCCATCTTTGAACCAACTCACTAGTATTTCCTCTGGCCAATCCATGTGGCAGGCCAGGTCTCAGAATTCTTTGATGTACTCAGCTACTGGCTGGCAGACTTGCCTGAAGTGCCTGATGGTTGGCTAGGGGGTCCTCAAATCTCCGTCTCAGGGCTGTCATAAAGTGGTTGAAATTGTGGAGCTCTGGGGCATCTGCATTGTGGAGGATCACCATCCAGCACTCAGCTGCCTCTTCTAGGGCCAGGGTGATGACCCTGACTTGGCTCCCTCTGTGGGGATGTCCCTCCCATACTCCTGCATGTAGGTCAACACATGCACAAAGAAAAATTCCAGTTGTTGGGGGCCCCATCAAACTTGATGCCCGGGGGGCCTTTCACTCCCGAGGAGGAAGCCTCCTCCCACTGAGATGCAGCCCATGGGGTCCCTCTGGGGTGGATTTACTCTGCTCGTTTAGACCATCACATGGCCCAGTCAGGTCACAGTCCAAAATTCATCTGGACTTGCATCCCACCTCTTCACACCTGATGGGAATGTCCTTGGTTCTCAGAGGAAAGAATTGTTTTGATTACAAAACCCTCACTATCTCTACCCCCCCTTCCCATTCCCATACCTCTCCCAGCCATTACTGTGGTAGCCCTGAAGACGCCAAGAAAACAGCGCCAGGCCTGACAGGGTGCCCCCCACTCAGCAGAAGAGAACATCCTGCAATGAGAGAAGTGAGAGGGGGTTAGTAACATCACCCTTAACCACCTCTCCACCCGCAGGGGGCCCTTTTGGCTTACTAGGGTATTTCTCATGGAACTGCTTCACTAATCTGTCAGCTTTTACATCCCAACTCTTAACCCAGGTGGCCTCAAACAAAGGATACCTCTTCCAATGGACCAGGTATTGCAGGTGCCCACGGTGCAACATGGAATCCAGTATTTTCTTAACTTCATAGTTTGTCTTGCCTTGCACTATGACAGGTTTTGGGGCTGCCCTATCTCTTAGTCTCAATTGTGAGCTGGCCGCTGGCTTTAACAGGCTGCTATGAAAGATCGGGTGTATTTTCCCTAGCAATCATGGGAGTCTAAGTGTACCGTCAATGGGTTAATTACTTTAACTATTGGGAATGGCCCTAAGAACTTAGGTCCAAGCTTTTTGCATGGCAATCTTAGCTTGAGGTACTTTGTTGACAGTTGTATACAATCTCCCACCCGGAAGGGAGGCTGGGAGAAGTGGCACTTATCTGCTTGCTTTTTGTACAATTCTGCTAGAGTTTGGTTGGTATTTTCCCAGCCCAGCTTCAGCTACTCCATCCATTCTCTCAGGGTCATGGATGAGGGCAGCTCTCGGGGCAGCTCGAGCATCGGGGCAAATTCCACACCCCTGGTGATTTGGAAAGGGGTCAACCCAGAACTACTGTGCACTACATTGTTGTAAGCCCACCTCAGGGCAACAAGTCCACCCGTTGGACTGCTGATAGTCCACGTAGCATCTCAGGTACTGCTCCACCATGGTGTTCATATGTTCGGCTGCCCCATTCATGCTCAGATGGAAAGTTGAGCCCCTGGGTTGATCCTATCAACCTCAAGAATTCTCTCCGGAATTTTTCTGTGAATTGGACATCCCGTGTCCAATGACTCTGGAGATGACTCTGCAGGGCATCCTGTGCAGTCAGTACACCTGCTTTATGAACATCTTGGCTAGCTTTCTGGCTGAGGGTAATCCTGAGCAGGCAGTGAAGAGGGCATGCTTTGAGAATAGGTCACTCACAGTCCAAATTACTGTGTTTCCTCCACTCTCCAGGAGCTCGACTATATGGCAATTTCGTCCACAGCCAGCAGGGGTCCGCCACTGGTTGGAGGAGTCCAGGGGACTTCCCTGGTCACATTTTCATGGTGGCACATGAGGCACAACTCTTAATGTAATCTTTTATGTTTGCCTTCATCTTGGGCCATCAGAACTGTTTCCTGGTCAGATGAAGGTGTTTAGGAACCCGAAGTGGCCGGACAGCCAGCCTGGAGTTGTGGCTGCATTACAGGACTTGGAACCTCAGGCTGGCAGGAATATATAATTTAGACTCCTTCCAGGCTAGTCCATCCCTTAATATCAGGGCATCCTTGTTGTTGGAAGCCACTGGTCAGCTGGGAGGGCAGACTTCAATGCCGATGTCATTTGATCCCCTATGGGGTCGTCCCAGCATTTAGCTTGGCCTCTGGTGGTGACCTGGGCTAATGGTTGAGAGGGGGGAACCTCCTCTCGACAACTATTGAACTGTGGCTTTCTCGACAAGGCATCCGCAAGCAGGTTCTCCCCACAGCCCCGGGATGTATTTCAGCTCGAAGTTAAAATGTTTAAAGTAATGCGCCCAGTGGACTTGCTTGGGAGAGAGTTTTCAGGGGATCTTTCGAGCCTCGAGGTTTTTGTGATCAGTCCAGACCTCAAATGGCACTTTGTTCCCCTCTAGGAAGTGCTGCCAGGAGAGGAGTGCCCATCTAACTGCATAGCCTCCTTCTTCCACACTGCCCATCATCTCTCAGTATGTGTGAGTTTTTTGGTATAGTATAGTATAGCCTTTATTGTCATTGTACATCATGTAAACAATGAAATTGGTTTTAGCCTCACTGGTGCAATCCATGACAAAAAATACAAACATAAATAGTATAAAGAATAATCCCTATGCAAGTAATTAGGGTTAAAAAAGAAAAAGAAAGATAAAGAAAAACTAGTTATACATTTCCGTGTGTGCGTGGAGTGATTGTGGTTGTGTTTAAGAGTATGACAGCCCAAGGATAGAAACTATTTTTAAACCTATTTGTTCAGCTGGCTATGCTTTGATGTTTCCTGCCTGATGGTAGAAGTGCAAAAAGACTCTGACCAGGGTGTGAATCATCTCTGAGTATCTTTCTTAGTCTGCTAAAGCAGCGAGACCTGGCGATGTCACCCAGTGGTGTTCGAAGGCAACCAATTGTTTCTTGTGTCAAATTGATCACTCTTTGTAGTGCCTTCCTGTCTGTCTGATTTTTTTGCAGGACCCTAAGGAAATGAAGTCTCTGTTGGGCCTTGCCAATCACCAGGGACATGTTGTTTTTCTAGGTGAGATCTTGACTAATAAGTACTCCCAAGAATTTAAAAGAGGAAACCCTCTCCATTCAGCCCCACTTGATATACAGGGCAGGTTCCTCTCTGTGCTTCCAGAAATTTAGATGTAAGTTATTTTTTGAGCATCATGTGGATATCTTCTGGACTTCTTCCCTGTATGCTGATTCGTCCCCTCCAGTTATGAAGCCCAGCACTGTTGTGTCATCTGCAAACTTTATTATGATGTTGGATGGATCAGAGGGTATGCAGTCATGCGTATACAGTGAATACAGGTAGGGGCTGAGCACACAGCGCTGAGGGGAGCCTGTGCTAAGCTTCAGGGTGGAAGATTTAAAGGAACCAACCCTTACTGTTTGTGGACAATCTGTCAGGAAGTCTTTGATCCAGGCACAAGTGAGGGAAGGGAAATTCAAATCAGTCAGTTTTTCAATGAGAATACATATGCGCAGGCCCTGGGGGTTTTGTTGCAAGAGTGCTGCTGCTATGGCCAAGTTACTAGCATCAGCTTGGATGAGAAATGGCCATTTGGGGTTGGGGTGCTGAAGGATGGGCTCTTCTGTGAAGAGACTCTTCAGTTTTTCAAACGCTCACTGGTAGTCCAAGGACCAAGCCAGTGGTTGGCTTGGCCACAGTTTTGGGGCACCCCCCCCCATTTTCAGCAGCTCTGTCAGGGCAAGGCTACCTCAGCAAAGGCAGGGATGAACTGCGTGTAAGTAAAAGTTACAAACCCAAGGAAGCTCTGGAGTTGCTTGCGGGTGCATGGGGGTTGCCTGTCCAGCACTGCTTTTACTTTTTCAGGTTACACCTCAATTCCCTCATTTGACACTCGGTAGCCCAGGTAATCTAGGGAAGTCTAGTGAAACTCAGATTTTGACAGCTTCGCATACAGCTTCACTGCTATAAGTTTCTTCAGTTCTTGGCATACTAACTTGATGTGTTCCTCCACTGTCTCACTGAATATGAGAATGTCCCCTCTTGTACAGGTGCTCATGCAGCATCTTGTTGAACAGCTGCATGAAGATGGTGAGGGTTCCCTGTGGTCTGAACGGCATTGTCACTGCATTATTTTATTTACCACCTGAGCTCATTATTTCTGGACTATCAGACTTTCTGTACCTTGCCAAGAATTGTTATCAAAACCTACTACGCATGTCTGCATTCTTTCACACCCTTTCCTTTGTTCTCTTGCCAGAAAGGTCCAGCTGAGAAATAGCTGGCAAGAACTATTTCAAAATATAGCAATTACTTTTCTTAGTTAGTGAGGTGTTTTATTTTCTTTATAACAAATAAATGAGTTTTATTAGAGAACTTTTCTTCGTGTTTCTTTTCAGAATATTGCAACAAGGAATAAGCCACGATCCATCCTCTAATCGGGGTGATTTGTCCCAGAGCCAAACATGGGATTAATCAATGCCCTGACATCTGGTAGCTCGGACGGTTGATTTATGGCTTTTTTCCCTTGTTTGTTATTTCTGATAAGAGCACATAGGCAATTAGTTTTTAGCTACTGAGGTACGCTAATTATTTTGCTAAGATGCCGAAACAGAAGAAAAACAAATACAAAATATATTTTGCTGAGAAGGTGGCAGAAAGGAGTTTTTCAGATTTCCAGCCCCTTACTACAGCCACACGCCTGGAACAAGAAGAAGCCGTGGGAGAAGGAACGAAGAGAGATAACAGACAAATTGCTTTTGAAGATAACGTACTGGAAGTGAGGTCAGTGACGTCTTCTTCTGAATGTGCATGCTCTCAAAAAGTCCTCCCAGAATCTTCTGAATTTGTAACACTCGGTGCAAGGCCAAAGCAAACTGCCGAGCAAAATTACTCCCACGCAGAGAGAGAAACAATTCATTATTCTCCTCAAAGCTCTAAGCTCACCCTGGGTGAGCTGGCTATGAAAACCTATCGTGACCGTATAAAATTCTATGAACAGGAGCTATCCCAGGCAAAAATAGCTATATCTATGCTTGAGCAAGATAAGGGAGAATCTCGTGACTTAAGATTTTCAAAAAGCGCCATATTGTCTTCTTCCTCAGAGCCAAAGACACTCCCCCTGGTGGATTCTGTGTCAGGCCAATTAAGGCAAAGAGCACTGCATACGTCACATGAAAGTCTCCCTGATCAAGTTACATATAAACCTGCCACGCAGCCATTTCTTGTAACTGCAAAGCTGCCCAAAGCTAAAGGTGCAGCACCATCTGCTGGCGAAAGTAATTTACTACAGGAAGCTGAAATGCTACAAGTGTTTCCACAGGCCCAAACTCAAACACCCCCTGGTGGTGTTGGTGTCTTTTTAGATGGCACACAGCCACGCTTAGTGCAGCAAAGGCAAATGACTGCATCCCCAGCAGGTCATGCCAATATTGCAGATCAAGCACAAATGGCAACTGGAATACAGCAGATTCCAGTGCATCAGCCACAGCAGCTACAAATGCCTGCATATGTGCCCCAGCCACAAGTGCAAATAGGGCCACCTCCTGGCCCACCTCCAATGGCACAACCAAGACCATTTTTAGGTCTGCAACAGGCACAGCAAATACCACAGGCATTTCTGCCAGCACAGCCAGCATATCAAATGCATGCTCCTTACCAGGCATTTTCTGTCTCTCCACTAACTGGTGAGTCAAAACTAAAAATGTCAGGACACAATTACAAAGCCTGGGTCAGTGAGATTAGACTATTGCTTCTTAGAGAAGGCACTCACTGCATGGTTTTTAACCCTCCTGCACAACCTTGGAATTTTGCAATATGAGATTTAGAGATTAGAGCTCGCACAACAGTATTGATGTCTATGGATACTGAACTGCAGGTCACTTTTCCACCAAATACAACAGCCTGACAAATTTGGGCTGAATTGGAAAATTGCTACAGGCCTGTCTCAATTGAATCTTCATGTTTACTCATGTCTGAACTCCACGGTTTGAGATTGAAACCTGGTGAACAAATTGGAGGACATTTGACCAAACTGAAAGGAATCAGAACAGAATTGAGAGAAAGAAGCCATAACATTGAAGATATTCAAATGATCAGCATCATCATTAACTCTTTGAATTATGAATGGAAAGATGCTGTTACAAAAATTAATCAAGTCCCAATTGCTCAATGCACAGTGGACAATGTCTGTAGACTTTTAATTGAAGAAGAGGCATTCATGTTGGCCACACCACACTTGAGAGGACCACCCGCATCAAAAGCTCCAGCTAGGCGCCCCTCCCGAGAAAGGACCTACACTCCAAGGATGCCAAGGTGCAACACTTGCGATTGTGTGGGGCATGCCACCCGGGATTGTCCCCAACGAGTTCCAGCTCCCGTCACATATCAGCCCAGAGGAACAGATTCCAGAGGCAGAGGCAGAGGCGGAAGACAAGGTCGTCGTGTTCCCCGGCGGGATCCACAAACTCCACTCGCCACACTGGCTTTAACCAATGATCCACAACCTCAACCAGAGTACGACAGACAACTCTTGTGGACTTTGGGCAGTGGTGCAGCATTGCACGTTACCTACAGAAAGGAACTTTTCACAGAAATGCACGAGCCAGAACCAGAACTACGTGAACTTTATTGTTTTTCAAATCATCCTTGTCAGGTCAAAGGAAAAGGAACTGTTTATGTTGAAGAGCTCGATGCATTCATTCCTGATGTTTATTACATACCAACAGCAACCTGTAACTTGCTTAGTCAGAGTCACTTGTCTAGAGCATTAAAATTCCAGGTTCACCACCTTGAAAATGCAAGTTACATAGTTAAAGATGGAGATATTGTTGCTGGAACCATATTAATTGGTGGTGTTTATTACTTAAAGCCAAAGCCTAAAACACAAACACAGGGAAGTATGCAAACTCCAAAAAGGGAGAGCGCAGGCCCAGAGAGAGATGCTCCAGAGAGAGATCCTGTTGCTATTCCAAAGGGTCCTAAAGCCAACAAAAAGAGAGTTGGTAAACAGGTTGCTCAGAGCAAGCCTGAGGTTCCGCGTAAAAATGTTAATGTTGAGAATTCACTAACTGGTAAACCTTTGCATTCTAGGTGTATCCATAAATGGCATAGAAGATTGGGGCATGCCAGTTTCCGTGTTCTTAGGAAGATGCCGGAGTTCGCAAAAGGTTTGGATCTAAAGGGGTGTAAGGTGTTTTTGGATAGTGCTGTCTGCAAAAAGGCCAAATTCAAAGCAGCAGCCATTCCCAAACGTGCTACACACCTGTCAACACGCATTTTTGATTTGGTTCACATTGACATAGTTGGTCCTTTTCCCGCAATCATTTGGTGGTAGAAAATATTTTCTAACAATTGTTGATAATTACTCTAGATATGGATATGTATATCCTATGAAAGAAAAATCAGAGACCTTTCAGATCTTTAAAGACTTTGCAACCCTTGTTTCTACCCAACACCAAGTTCGCATCGCCAGAATCCAGAGTGATCGTGATGCTGAGTTCATGTCTCAGCGTTTCCAGGACTGGATGCATAAGAATGGAATTATTCATCAGACTTCGGCCCCTGACACACGGGCTCACAACGAAGAGGTACTGCAAATCATGATGTGTTGTCTCCTAGAAGATGCCAACCTTGGTAAGATATACTGGGGTGAAGCTATTAAGAATGCAAATTACATTGTCAACCGTACTTGGAGCAGTGTAATAAATCAGACTCATTTCTTCATGTTGTATGGCTACAAGCCTGATCTTAAAAACATCCATATTTTTGGTTCATATGCTATGGTGAACATTCCCTTAGCTCAAAGAAGAAAAGGAAGTCCAGCAGCAAAGAGACTGAGATTTATGGGTATTGATGATAACTCAAAATGGAGCAAATTTATTGACTCTAAACATTTAATTGTAATTTCCCAATCTGATAATTTTGAGGAAGATATTGACTGGTCCAGGATTCATTCCAATGATCCTGGAGTTTATTTTCCTAGAGATGATACTGCTGATGCCACGCAGATTGATGATCAAGATTCCACTGTTTCTTCTCAACCCGATGTTCCGTCTTCGCAAACCACAGATGCTGACGCTAGCAACGAAAGTGAGGATGAGGACGAAGCAGAAGACTGGACAGTTGTCCCGAGACGTTCCAAGAGGGCCATAAAAGGAATCCCTCCACAATGATATTCTTGGCAACTGACAAAAGCACCCATGCCTTTGATTTGCAATGTCACACTTCCACCTGATAATTTCACACAAATCAAGCAACTCCCTGATTCAGAGCAAGACAAATGGTATGATGCAATGCAGGTTGAAATGGACAGTCTAAAGAAACTTAAAGTATTTACACCTGCAAAACCTCCAGCAAACAAAAAGGTCATTGGCACTCGATGGGTCTACAGAATCAAAAAGAAACCAAATGGTGAGTCATTCTACAAGGCCAGACTTGTAGCTCAGGATTTCGCTCAATGTTATCCTGAGGACTACACAAATACTTACTCACCGACAGTCAGAACTGAGAGTGTAAAAATTGCTTTAGCAACTGCAACTATCCTTGGTCTAGAAGTTTTCCAGTTTGATGTTGACACGGCTTATCTGCATGCAGATCTAGATGAAGAGATCTACGTGAGAAGTCCTCCAGGGTTCCAACAGCAAGAAGGGGATACCTGGTTCCTAAACAAAAGTCTTTATGGTCTGAAACAATCTGGTTTAATGTGGTATTTATGTCTTACTGACAAACTAAATTCAATGGGCTTTATTAAGTCCGAAACTGATGAGTGCATGTTCACAAAAAGATCTAACAATGCATATGAGATAGTTCTTGTTTATGTTGATGATATTGTTTATATTGGTCCAAATAAGCAAATGAGTGAAATTTTTGCCAAAGCCTTGCAGAGATACTTCACATTGAAATCATTAGGTCACATTAGCACTTACTTAGGTGTTCAGATTGAAAAAACACACAAGGGGTTTAGTCTTTCACAAGAAGATAAAATTGAACAAATTTTGCATCATTGTAACATGAAAGATGCTAACACAACAAAGACACCCATGGAAACAGATTTTCACAACTTGACACAAGAAGCAAGTCCTGAGTTCGAGGATCAAACACTTTATCGTTCAGTCATTGGGTCATTATTGTACATTAGTAGTTGGACCAGACCCGACATTGCACTTAGTGTTAATCTCTTATCTCGACACGTAGGTAAGGCAAAACAGTTTCATTGGACATGTATTAAGAAATTATTGAGATAATTATACACTAAAACATTTAGTTATTAAAAAATACACTAAACATTTGAAATTATTGTTAGAACCAACACATACTGATTATGCAGAATTATGTTGTTATGCAGATTCTGATTGGGCAAATGATAAGAAATCACGTAAAAGTACTTCAGGTTATATGATGTTCTTAAATGGATGTCCTGTTTATTGGCAAGTACGTAAACAGAATTTTGTTTCTTGTTACCATCTACTGAAGCTGAATATGCTTGTGTTTCAGATGCATGTAGTTCTCTAACTTGGTTTGATGCTTTAGTCACAGATATCTGGACACACCCGATCCGACCAATCACCATGATGGAAGACAATGAATCGGTGGTTTATATTTCTGAATCACATTTTACAGGTTCTAGGTCCAGACACATCGACATCCGTTATCAAAACATAAAACATTTAGTGAAAAAAGGTTTTGTCAAAATGCAATATGTATCTACACATGATCAAATTGCTGATATGCTCAACAAACCACTTCCAGCAGCTCAACACGAGTATCTGCGTAAGAAGATGTGCCTTATTTGATGATGTACTGATATTCGCTCAACTGGCAAAAGAAGGTGAATGTCACTGCATTATTTTATTTGCCAGCTGAGCTCATTATTTCTGGACTATCAGACTTTCCGTACCTTGCCAAGAATTGTTATCAAAAGCTACTATGCATGTCTGCATTCTTTACACTCTTTCCTTTGTTCTCTTGCCAGAAAGGTCCGGCTGAGAAATAGCCGGCAAGAACTATTTCAAAATGTAGCAATTACTTTTCTTAGTTAGTGAGGTGTTTTATTTTCTTTATAACAAATAAATGAGTTTTATTAGAGAACTTTTCTTCGTGTTTCTTTTCAGAATATTGCAACAAGGAATAAGCCACGATCCATCCTCTAATCAGGGTGATTTGTTCCAGAGCCAAACATGGGATTAATCAATGCCCTGACAGGCATGACTTTAAACTGGAAGCTGCCTAACGGGCAATTGAAGGCAGTCTTTCACTCATCCCCCTCCTTAATCTGTACCCGATACTATGCCTCTCTCAGGTCTAGCTTAGAGATAAACCTTGCCCTTTGCGAGGTGGCTTAGCATGTCTTTCATTAGAAGTAGAGGATAGGTGTTTCCCTCGCATATAGTGTTAATTTTACGAAAATCCACATAGAGTCTCAGTAGCCCATCTTTTTTCTCTTTAAAAAGTACTGGGACTGCCACTCTAGTTTTTGGCGGGTGTCAAAAATTTCTCGCCAAGTTGGTGTCAATGTATTTTCTCAGTTCATCCATTTCTCTGGGGGTCATGGAGTACATCTTCAGCTTGGGCAGCTTAGCCCCTGGCACAACTTCTATTGCACAGTCAGTGGGACGGTGAGCAAGGCATTGCACTCTTGCTCGCTGAATGCTTCTTCCAGGTCCCTAAGACAGCCCAATGGCATGTCTCCTGTGGTGGCTACCATCTCACCCAGGTTGGGGTCACTTGATGGCTAAGCCTTGTCCTGGGGGAGCAATGGCAACAGGCCCACTCCTATTCTTAGCTTTCAGTAGCCATCTTCCCACATGATGGTAAGGCCCCATTTATCCAGCCAGGCAAGACCTAGAATGAGTTATTCCATCATCTTTGGGGCCACTATGAAGTGTATGAGCTGCCACTGGTGACCCATTTCCAGCCTCACAAGTTCGGTGACGAGAGTGACTGGGACTCCATCTATTAATGTCCTATTGACTTGCTCAAAGCATATGGGGCATGCCAGGGGCTTTGTGCCTATTCCTAGCTTCTGGACAGTGGGCAGACTGATTAGGCACCAGGTGCATCTGGTGTCTATGATGGCCTCTATGTCCCCTTGAGCTCCTGTTCTGGGCACAACTATTTGGGACTTTATGGCAAAGGGTGGATGGCCTCACTTACCATTAGATCATCTTTGCTGGCCTCATTGTCTTCACTGGTGGTGCCTGGCGGGGTTTCTGTAGCCACAGTTTCTCCCCTTTTGAAGGCGGGGGGAGGAACCTTAATGGCTTGCCAGGTGAGTTTCCCTTTGTTCATTGGTTTGCAAGGAGTCCTCTTCCCTTGGGACCGGTTGGGATCCACACTTGGGAAACAGATGCTGGTGCCAGGCACTCTGATGCCTGGTGACCCTGCTGACTGCATCTGAAGCAATTAATGGCAGATGTGAAAGTCAGTCTCAACTTGCCAGTCTGCTTCACACTGGTTTGTCCCAGGGGCCGCTTTTGTTTTTTCTCTGGTGTGGGTTTCCGGTGTGGATGGATCTTGTGGTCCATGGCCACTGATCGAAGGTCCTGATCCAGAGCCTCTTTGAAATAGTGGATGAAAAGGCGTTCCAGCCAATCTCTTAATTTTCCTGCCACTCTGCAGAATTACCAGACCAGCTCCTTTGTTGGCCTGCCTCCCTGCTTTAAATCCTTGATTTCAGCTTCTGCCTCTTGCCCCTGGGCAATGTCTTTTAATCGGGTCCTCAGCAGCTGCAGGAATTTGTCAGCGTCGTCCAGCTCAGGGGCTCCTTCATCATGTAACTGGTCTATCCATTCTGCTGCCTCCCCATCTATGTTATCCACAATGGCTGAGATCATCTCCTGGTCAGATTGGTACTGAGCACCATAACTGTTGAGGTGGGACCAGATCCAGTCCAGAAAATATGCCAGCTTTCCAGGAGTTCCATTGAAAATGGTTCGGAAGCATGGGGGAGTGGCAGTGCTGGGACCAGTTGGGGAGCTGGTACTGGCGCTGGCACCCATTGGTATTGAATCCATCCCTGGCTGGGATACAATGCCCATCCAGGGGGGATCTGGTCTGCAGGGGGCAACTGAATGGGTGGTTGGTGTGAAGGGCTATCTTGCCTCTGCATCCCAGGACTGGACTCCCCAGAGGCCCTAGCTGCTGGCTGGCTGTGGCTCCTGGTTGAGCTGTCATCCCAGTAGATCAGGCTCAGTGGGGAAGTTCTAGTTGTGATCCACTCTGCACTGAGTGGAAAGAGGCGGAAGCCCCAATCTGGGTTGTCACGTTCTCTTAGTCGGGGAAGTTGAAAGTTGGTTGAGGCAAGACCCAGCTGGGCTGGCTGCTAGAAGGGAGCTGGGCCATGCTGCCAATGCTAAGTTGGCCAAATCTCTTGGGGAGACCAGCTAGAGATTGGCTCCTTGAAGGTGGCAGGAAGCCCCATTCCCTGGATTTGCTGAGCTTGAGGGGCCTTGTGGCTCTCCACTCAAAGACTGTGGTGTGCTCAGTCCAGGCTGATGCAATATGGGGCTCTTGGAACACCTGACCATTTGTCACATCCATCTCAGCTCGATATGGCTTCTGATGTGTGAAGCCCCTCACCAACTCTTGGGGTGCCAGTAACCCTGTGGCATTGCCCCACTGGGAGGGACCTGCCTGTGCAAGTTGCCAGGGTGCATGCTTCTTGGGTTGAGTGCCCTGCCAGAGCTTGGCCACAGCCGCCACCATCTCAGTCACCATGGCCACTGAGGGATAGCAGATACTCCTGCAAATGCTCCCCAAGCTGCTTCCCATTGCTCCTCCGGTGGTCACGGTCCTGCTAGCATCAGAGAACTTTTCCTCCAGCCTCTTCTCCATCTTCCCTGAATCTTCATGCTGCCTGGTAACCTGGGATTGTGGCTGGAGCTCAGGATCCTGGACAGCAGCCCCACAAGTGTGGGGAGATGCTTGATTGTTTTAAAGGGAGATTCAGGTTAATGTCAGGGTTCCAAGTAACAACCCCAATAGAACCAAAACTCCGAGGCAGGCATATTCCTCAAATTACAGATTTATTAGGCATGTCATATTGGCACATCTGGGGAAACTCAAATCTAAAATTCCCCAGGTTTTTCCCTTAGTAAAAATCACACTTTTTCCCTCCTCCTGCCCCTTCAGACCATCACATGGCCCAATCAGGTCACAGTCCAGACTTGCGTCCTGCCTCTTCAGACCTGGTAAGAATGTCCTTGGTTTTCAGAAGAAAGAATTTTGTTTTGGTTACAAAACCCTTACTATCTCTACCTCCCCATCCCATTTCCACAGCTCTCCCAGCCATCGCTGTGGCAGCCCTGAAGATGCCAAGAAAACAGCTCCAGGGCTGACAGCTATGGTCGTTAAGGTGAGTGTACTACCAAGCACTTGAATTTTAATCCAGTGACTGTAGGGACTCTAAAATGATTGGAATTTTGCACAGGAGTCATAATTCCCTTCCTTCTGCACTACTGTAATTTCAAACAGTAACTGAATAAACAGTTGTAATTTGAGGACTACCTGTAGATTGGATGTAGATTGAAAGTCTTGCTTATTCCATAGATGGGAAAAATACTTTTGGCAGAGAACAAGAAAACATAGATGAAAGCTATCTTCCCAGCAGGTTATGGGTGATCTGAATACAATGCCATTCACTTTTGTCCTTTCAAATAGTGGGTGGTTTGTCCTCATGCTGAAGTGCAGATCAAGTGGTTTAGGCATCAGGAGACAATGAGTTCAAGTCCTGCTTTAGGAGGAGAAAAGTGTTTTGGATATGTTTGCTGCCTTGAATTTTTTGTGAAAATAAAGGCAGGAGATACATAAGTAAATAAGTAAACTGGAATATTTTGCATTTTTCTCTTTCTTTCATCATAATTATATACTCAGGAGAACAGAAAATGAAAGAAAAATAAAAAAACTAACTGCAAACTCCAAGACTCCTCAGTGGATTTTTGCTGGACTGTGGACCTTTAGTAGGTATCCAATAACAGACCCTTTCAGATGTTTTGGAAATGCTGGACATACTTTGCCATAAAAGAACTCAGCTTAAAAATCTGAATTTCAAGTGAAAATACTGCAGTCTGAGATCCATTTAAGGCAAAGATTCAAAAGACATTTCATCCCTTGTATTGGTAAAAAAATACTTCTGGTAATTGGAAATGGGGTTGTTGATTTTTCTTTTCTGACTGGATCAAGGCATGATGTGATGTAAAGGCTGTCAAAGGGTAGAGGAAAAGGCTGGAAAATGAAACCATGTGGTTCTTCAGCTGGATGCCTAAATGTGTGGTGAGTGCTTGGTTTGAAGAGCACCAGTGTGTATTAAACACATCTAGTACAATATTATGAATGCAAGACAATATTTGAATTTGTAAACTGGAAAAGTGCCAATCAATTTACCCAATACCTTTTCAACCCTTGCACGGAGAGTCTTAATCACTGTGTGTATCTAGCTTTCAAATGATTTTCAAGCTGAAAACCAACCTCAGCTGAAACAATGTTTTGTTCTTTTTGGAAAAATATGCAAGATCATCAATTTCAGACAGTTCTGATGGGATGCATAAATTATTCAGGGTTTGCTTAGTATCTTGGTGAGATTCATTTTGGAAGGAAAAACAGCAAAAGCTCAATCACCAAAGTACTTGAACTGTTTCAGGAAACAAGAATAATTTATGATAATTTTTCAAAGAACATTTGAACCTAAAGTGACTATGTTCTGTGATTTTGCAAGAAGATTTTGAAAAACAAATGGAAGGCCATATTGAATAGTTTATAAATACAACAAAAGAAAGGAAAATAGGAATGAACAATGAATTCCCCAACTAATGGATCCCTTGTGACTGTAGGGATATCACTACTTGTAGAAAGCTCTTCTTTCCATGAACTTTCTTAATTAATTTGTTGCAAGTGAAAGTTTCCTTCACATATTGTTGTGTTAATATAAGCTGTCATCCCCTGGAAGCAAATCAAAGTCACAGTTTATGTAAAAACTATGGGTGTACATTGGAACTGATATGAGGTTATGCAGATTGAACAAATCAATAACCAACACTATGTTGTAAACAATAGCTACACTTACTTTGCTGCATTACACATTTTAGTAGCATATATGCAGGATATTTGTTAACAGAATGTCTAACAGAGCTAGTGAAAGATGAGATTATGTTCAAAAGCATGAAGTTTTTGGGCTTTGCAACTTTTTAATTTTTTTCTCCAAAATTAAGTTTCAGAATGACTTCCCCCACTCCCCAAGTTGAGAGGAGAGAAAGGGCATTTAGTCTTACACGATCTTGGGATACAAAGTTAACAGAAACACTAATTACAATTCCATACATATTATTTTATGTATTCATACATAGATTTTATTTTCAGTTAAGTGTGTTTACGATTACAGTACTAATTTATCTATATATTTTAGATGTGAGCTTGCATTTTATCAACTATGATGTAAATGTGTAACTTTGTACTGCAAATTCTTTTAAGAGATTTCTAGTTCAAATTTAATTTATAAACTAGGATATCATTTGAAATATGGGAACAAAACTGATGATCCAAGGATGTTATTATAAGCATATAGTTTACACTACAATTGCCCCCACAAAAAACAAAATAGCAACCAATCATATTATGTTATTTTACACATGGATCTCAACAGCATCAGCATCATATAAACACAATTGTAAATTGTTGCATTATGCCCAGGATATTTTTCAATTATTCCCTTGAGGATGAGTATCCCCAGTTTAAGAACCATTGTTCTAAATATATTCAAATACTAGTTATTACTTAGTGCTAATATTACTATAGAAACATTTTTTCTCCTCCTCCTGCTTCTCCATCATCAATAGCTACACCACCATCAAAATCTAAAAACTATTTCCTATTTTAGATAATAGTTTTTAGCACACTGTTGGCTCATATTTAATTGGTTGTCTACTAAGACTCCAAGATCCTTCTCACAGTTACTGCTATTAAGCCTGGTTTCACCTAGTCTATATGTGTACTTTTGGTTTTTCTTGCCTAAGTGCAAGACTTAGACTTCTCTACATTGAGTTTCATTTTGTTAGATATGGCTCAAATCTGTCAAGATCTATCTGGATCTTGAGCCTATCATCTAGGATGACAGCTATTCCTGCCAGTTTAGTATCATCTGCAAATCTGATGAGTTCCCATTCTATTCCATCATCTAATTGTTTATGGCAGTTCCCTACTGTGATACTGCCATTTCTGTGGGGAGGGGGGTCTGGATTCCTTTATTTCACAGGTGAAATTCAGCCGGTTCTCACTGGTTCGCCAAAGCCGTTAGTAAATTGCTTAGGCAGTTCGGAGAACCAGTTAAAAATAAAGTGCAAGAGAGGGTTATTTTTTTCTCTCTCCTTCTCTCCCTTCAGTTAATAGCTCCACTTAACAGATGCAGCTGGAATGCAGGCAATACATGCTGAATTAATTCAATAAACAACAGAAACTGACAGGATTAGGGCAGGGAAACCCATCAATCACCCATCTAGGGATGGGATTAACCTCTTCCCTTCAGGAAGAAGGACAAGATTACAAACATTTGCATTATAAAGAGTATTAAGTAATACTTCTGTGATCAGCTGATGCTTCCTAGAGTTTCCCAAGACCATTTATAGCTGCTGCAGTGTTGGCTACTTTTTGTTTCTTCCTGGGGAAAAAGATATAGGAAGGGAAAATGATGCAGCTTGATCATACAGGCTGTGAATTTAATGCATGTGTGATCCAGCCAGTTGTATTGCTTCTGCTGTGAAGCACTCAATTTAGAACATAGAGAACATAGAATAATAGAGTTGGAAGGGTTAATGGCTTTTGGCAGTACAGCCAGGCTTTCAATTAGCCTGAGCAGCTGCTCTTAGTTTCCCTCTCAGTTGCAGCGTTTGCTTTGGGGTTGACTTTTTTTTAAAAAAGGGAATGGTTGTTTTAAGTTTTCTGCATTGTTTTAATAGTTCCTGGCACTGTCCTTTTGGGGTGTACTTCCCTCACTCTTTTTGAAAGCCTCTAGTGATGGAGCACCCACAACTTCTGAAGGCAAGCTATTCCATTGGTTGATTGGTCTCATCCTTAGGAAATTTCTCCTTAGTCCTAGGTTGCTTCTCTCTTTGGTTAATTTCCATCCATTGTTTCTTGTTGTGCCTTTTGGTGTTTTGGAAAATAGATTGAGTCCCTCATTTTTTTAGGAGCGCCTCAAAATTCCTGACCGAAGAATTATTCAGTGGAACAACTTGCCTCCAGAAGTTGTAAATGCTCCAACACTGCAAGTTTTTAAGAAGAGATTGGATAATCATTTGTCTGAAGTGGCGTAAGGTTTCCAGCCTAAGCAGAGGATTGGACTAGAAGACTTCCAAGGTCCTTTCTAACTCTGTTATCTATTCTATTCTAAATATTGGAATAGTGTTATTTTATTGTGCTATTTTATTGTGAGTTAGACTACGGAGAACTTTCCTAAGGGTGAGACCAATCAAGTTGGCCACACCCACCCAGTCACACGACCCATTTCCCATAGAAAATACTGGCCAGGTGTGGCTGTGGGGGTGTCATGTGACTGGGTGGGAGTAACATTGAGTTGACCATGCCCACCCATCCTGTTACATGACCACCAAATCACACCCACCCAATCACATGACCACCAAGCCATGTCCACAGAACTGGTAGGGAAATGTTTTGAATTTCACCCCTGCTTTATTTGCTTATTGCCCTCTTCCTGTTTCCTGTAATCCCTTAGTTATATCCTGTAATCTCTTAGTTTATAATGCTAGTTCTGACACCTATTTGCCCTATGGTTTGATTTATCTTTGGGGGAATGTGTAAGGAGGGAGGGCCATCTGTTTTGCCTCAGCTCTTAGGCTTAGGACCTAGGTACTTATGAGACTGCCTTCTGCTACCAGTAGCCTCTCACTGGCCAGTACGCTCCCATAAAGAGGGGCTTCTCAGGGTGCCGTCGGTCAAACAGTGTCAACTGGTGGCCCCCAGGGGGAGAGCCTTCTCTGTGGGGGCACCTGCCATTTGGAACGAGCTCCCCCCAGAGATACGGAGGATCCCAGATTTACGCACTTTCCACCGTGCCCTCAAGACCTTTTTATTTCAACAGGCTGGCCTGGCCTAACTTCCTTTTAATTGTTAATTTTAAATTTGTTTTAAAACAATAGGGGTGTTTGAATCTTTATGGGCCAAATTATTTAATGTGCTTTTACATTGTTTTTAAAATTTTGTATTATGTGTGTTTTATCTTTTGGCTGTTCACCACCCTGAGTCCTTCAGGAGTAGGGTGGTATATAAATCCAAAATAAAGTAAAAAGTAAAATAAAAGCTCTGAAGCCTCCTGAAAGAAGCATCTAGGAACCATCCCTTATCTCTTTCCCAGGACGGCCGTTTCTACAACATCTTCGCACCTGGCGATTGGCTCATTCAACATCGGACTGAGGGGAGGGGTTTCTAACTCCTTTATCCTAATGGAATTGCCAAAGGAGAATTTAGAGCCTGCTTTGCTTTTGTCTTGCAATCGCCTTCCTTTCAATAAAAGTTTCCTTTTGAAAAGCTGAAGTTTCAAGACTTTGTGCTTTCTTGAAAGAGGAGAGGAGGGAGACCTTACATAAAGCAGTCTCTCCAAAAGTGGTCAACCCAGTGAAGCAAATTCGCTCTACTGAGAGGACCCTGCAAATAATGTCTGAACAGAGCGGTGAGCAAGGGGAGGCAGAATGCTGGAGAACTCTAACCTCTACCACCATCCAGCCAGATGCTGGCTCCAACTGCTCCATCAAAGACATCAAAGCTGTGCTGGAAGGCTTCATGAAGCCCGATGGTCAATCAGAGTGGGGAAGAAAGACAACTGGGATGGCAGAACCAGAGCAGCCAGCAACCAAGCTGGAAACGCGAGATGGAAGCCTTGTTAGACCAAGAAGAACTGACTGAGGAACCAGCCGGGGATGATTGACTCAAAACATGTGTCATGCGACTCATGATAGAAGCTTTTGAGGACCTTGGAATAAAGGGGGATCTGGAACATTGCCAGAGGGGGGAGAGGCTGTAACAGCATCCAATGGACCTGGAACTGTTACCTTGGAACCAGCAGCTGCAGGCCCAGTCACCACTGCTGCAGGAACAGCAGCCACCCCTGCCCCATGCAGCACTGGCTCCAGCGAATGTCCCCGGTCAGCCCAGAGCACTGCAGCTGGAGAGGAACACCCCCCCCGGGAGTGAAGTACAATAGCAACCCACAACAACTGGGATTCTTCCTGGTACATGTCCTCACATTCATGCAAGAGTACAGGCAGGATGATTCCCAAATCCAGGGTGCCTGAGTCCAAGTCGTCACCCAGACCCTGGAAGGGGCAGCGGCCCAATGGATGGTGAGCCTCCACAATACCAATGCCCCAAAGCTGAGAAATTTTGACCATTTTACGATGGCTCTCCACCACCAGTTTGATGACCCCCTGGCAGACCAAAAATCCTGTGACCACATCAGAACCATGAAGCAGGGCCACCGGCCAGTGGCCAAATACACTGAGGAATTATGAGACCTCACCTGCAGGGTAGACTGGCCAGAAGACACCCTAGTGAATTGATTCAGGGATGGCCTGAACAATGACCTCTACCAGGCCTGTCTAGACAGAAGGGCCCCAAACCGTCTGTATGAATGGTACATCCTAGCTGAAGAGGCAGAGATCGACCTGGCCCAGAACCAGCACCAAGCAGGGAGAACCTAGATGAGATCACCACCACCAGGGGAAAAGAGAAGCATCCAAGTCACAAACCACCCTCGCACCAAAATCGTCAGCCTGTTTCAAGTGCGAGAAGGAGGGGCACCATGCAGCTGAATGCCATTCGAAAACCCCTGCCTGGAACCCTGACTGCCTATCAGGTGGAAACTTTGTACTGCAAAGCCTGTGAAAATCACCCCTCAGGGGAAAGACACCGCACTGAGAAGTGGAGAGGCTGTGGAATTTCCCCCCTCGCAAAATTGGGGGAAGGAACTCTGGCACCATCAGGGGAAGGACTGAGCCTGTCTGAAAGCAAACCTGAAGATGACCCACTGGTAAGCGACCCAATCGAACCACTCAACCTGCCCCTAAGATTACTCATCCCCAGCCAGGGGAAAAGGGTAAAACTCTCAGCATTCTTGGACTCGGGGTGTACCCAGTGCTTAATTAGCCCAACTCTGGTGGGGAAACTGGGCATCTACCTGCGGAAGCTAAAAACTCACATTGCATTTTGCCAGTTAGATGGTTCAGTTGTGCGCGGGGGGGAGCCAGTAACTTTTGCCGCAGAATCTCTAGACATAGCCATGGGGACTATACTCATGATGAGAGACTCAAATTTATTGTGGCACCCAGAATGGAATGGCCGCTAGTCCTGGGACTCAACTGGCTAAGGAAATGGAACCCCAGAATAAACTGGCAGCAGGGAACCCAACGTTTCCTCTTTTTTTTTGCTTTTAAAAACAAACTTTATTAAATCTATAAAAACAAAATGATACACCGTGTGTACACAAAACACACATATATAAATATAAACAACACTACATAAAAAGAAAAAGTGACTTTAGTCACATATCTGTTATCTTATTGATGGCACATTTTTTTAAAAAAATTTGTTATCATTCAGAATTTTGCATTTGCCCTCATTTCTCTGAGTTATCCAATCATACCATCTATTCCATACTATACAATATTTTGAGTCTGCCTTATCTTTCAATTCAAATGTTAATTTATCCATTTCCACACAATTATAGATTTTTTGAATTATCGGTTGGTCTGTTGGCAGTTGATCAGCTGTTGGCACTAGCTCAATTTTGGAAAAGGGAACCCTAAGTTTCCAATGGGGAGTGACCAGACTAGATGGCTGAAGGGAGGAACTGGGAGGAAACCCAAACAAAGAAACAGCTGTGGCCGGGAGACCTGTGCCAGCACAGGGCATTCCCAGGGAATACAAGGACTTAGCTGAAGTATTCAGTGAAGAGGGCTCTAATGAGTTCCCACCCCACTGTCCCACAGACTGCACCATCAAAATCCTCCCAGGCACCAAACTGCCAAAACCCAAAATGTATAGCATGTCCCCCTGAGAACTCAAGTAATTGAGGATCTTCATAGATAAGAAGCTGTCTAGGGGCTTCATCGAACCAACACAACCAAAAATTCCCATTAACCAGTGCTGTTAATGGGAAGAATAGCATTAATCAAAATGAATGTACTACCAAGAATTTTGTTCTTTTTTCAAACAATTCCAATAAAGCTGGAGAAAAAATACTTTGAAAGTTTGAATAAAATGATGTAGAAATATATATGGCAAGAAAAGAAAGCAAGAATTAATATTAAACTGCTTCAAGATGCTAGGACTAAAGGAGGTTTTGGTCTACCAAACTGGGAACTTTATCAAGCGGCGATGTTAACTTGGGTTAAAGAATGGATTCTCCTGAGAAATACAAGACTATTGACTTTGGAAGGACATGATTTGCAACTAGGTTGGCATGCTTTCTTATGGTATGGGAAAAATAGGATACATGGATACTTCCAGAGACATGGTGTAAGAAATGGCTTGTTAACAATATGGGAGAGAGTGAAAGAGAAACATTATATGGAAATACCAATGTGGCTTTCAACAATAGAAGTGTTGACACATCCAAATATGATAAACATGGACAATATTGTTAGATATAAGGACTTTAACAGAGAAGGGAGAACTAAAACAGAAACAAGATTTAGAAAAACAAGGGATTGAGATTGATTGGTATGCATGAGTGCAGATACAATCAAGATATGATAAAGATTAGAAACAATATGGTTTTAATTTGGGGGAATCAGAGTTGGATCAAATAATGACAGGAAAGGATGAAAAAATTAAAAGGTTGTATAATTATCTATTGCAGATTAGATTAAAAGATGAAGAAGTAAAAGAGACAATGATAACATGGGCAAAAATCTTTGGTTATACAATAGAATTAGAGAAATGGCAACTATGGGAAAGAAATTATAAACTGACCATGGCAACTGCATATAAAGAAAATTTATATAAAATGTTTTATAGATGGCGTATGCCTCCAGAAAGACTAGCAAATATAAATCAGCTAAATGCTGGAAATGTTTGCCTTTGTCGGGATCATATTATCATATGTGGTGGTCATGTACGGAAGCAAAAAACTATTAGTCTAGAATACAGATATGGTTAGAGGAAATGTTACATAAACCTATAGAATTAAAACCAGAGATTTTTCTATTAGGTATTTTGCCAGAAAGATATAGCAAAGAAGAAGTGTACTTAATTATACACATAATAACAGCAGCAAGAATTATATTTGCACAAAATTGGAAGACAGAGAAAATCCTGTCAGAAGGTGAAGTAATAAAAAAGATTTTAGACTGTGCGGAAATGAACAGATTGACGCTAAGAATAAACGATAAAGAGGAATCGGTATACTGCAATACATGGGAAAGATTCTATATATGGATAGAAAAGAAATATGAATAAAAGTTGATAGATAAATGATATAGATAATAGAAAGTTATATGAGGGATAAGATAAAAAAGAAATAGAAACTCAGATGATACCAGAGTAAATGGAAAAGGGGGATGGGGGGAGGAAAGAAAGAAGATTATAAATATAAATGTACAATTATGAAATGATAGATTGGGTAAAATGGGAAAGAAATTGAAAAGAAACTATATATAATTAGAAAATTGGAGTTGCTCGGCTACCAAATAAGGGAAATATTGCACAACAAAGGAGAAAGAAAGAAAAGAGGAGGAGAGGGAAAGAGGAGGAGAGGGAGAGAGAGGAATGGAAGAAAGGGGAAGGAGAGAAAGAAAGGATAGGGAACAAGAGTAGGAGAGAAGGTGAGAAAGTGGGAAAAGAGGGGAGGAGTAGGGGAGAGGAAGGGAAAATGGGGAAGGAGAGGAGAGGAGGAGGAAGAAAGTAGAAGAGGAGAGGAAGGAGGGAGGGGAAAGAAAGAAGGAGAAGAAGGTTTGTTGTGAAAAGAGGGAAAAGAGGGCAGAAGAGCAAACCCAAGTGTAGTTAAAATGTCTTATTTTTATACTTTTGTTAGAAAAAAAATATGTATGTATATATATATATATATATATATATATATATATATATATATATATATATATATATAATCAATTATGGATAAGAGAATGTACATTTACAATATGTGTATAAGAAACAAAAATAAAAAACTTTTTTCAAAAAAAAAATGAAAACAAAAGTGGGGCACAAGCCAAAGCTGAAACAGCCCCTAAACTGGACTATGGAATGCCAGACGACATACGAGAAACTGAAACAATTATTCTCAGCTGAACCCATCCTAAAGCACCCAGACCCAGAAAAACCTTTTGTCATACAGGCAGACGCCAGTGACATGACTGTCGGGTCTGTCCCACTCCAAGAAAACGAACAGGGCCAACTACAATCCAGTGATGAAATGCTATTGGTTTGCAGTGGTTAGTAAAAAAAAAGCTACCGGTTCCTTCGAACCAGTATTTCAGACAATCAGCTGTGCCACGCTGCTTTCTAGTGAATCTAAATCGTGCAGCACAGCTGATCCCTCTGTCACTGTTCTACTTACCTTCCCAAGCCTCCTTTTGGTGCATACTGCGCATGTGTGTGTGCAGCATGCATGCAGTGTAGATTTGGTGCACAGTGTGCATGTACTCAATGTGCATTTGGTGCACAGCACACATGTGTGCATGCAGCATGCATTTGGCGCACAGCGTGCATGTGCTGCCAACAAACTGGTGGCAAATCGGTTCAGATTTCATCACTGCTACAACCCTGCACATACCTGTCTGAAAAATTAACAGACACTGAACAAAGATGTGCTATCTGGGAGAGCAGGCATATGCAGTGCGATGGGTTCTCGTTACCTGGAGACTAGGGAAGAACAAGTTCCTTTTGAGGTATGGACTGATCATAAAAATCTGAAGGCCCTTAAGATCCCACAGTATCTCCCCAGAACAAGTGCACTGGGCTCAATATTTTAAGCATTTCGACTTCAACCTCAAGTATTTTTCTGGGGGGAAGAATTGTGATTTTCTGGCACTGTCCAGAAAATCACAATATAATAGCAGAAAACCTGAAGTGATCAAATCCCTGCTCCTAGCCTCCCACATGGCAGCCAAGGTGATAACCAGGTCACAAGCCAAACAGGACCTTCTAGTGGACAATGCCTTTAAACAAGCCCTACTTAACAATGACTGGTTCCAAGCCCATAAAAATACCTGTTTGTTTAGAGATGACCTGGCTTGGGTAGGGGGGAAATTATATGTTCCACCTACCAGAAGCTTTCTCTCAGGAGTTCTTCTCATGAGTTCCTCTCAACTCCAAACTGGCTGGCCACTTCAGGTTCATAAAAACCCTGCACCTTATAAAATGACAATTCTGGTGACTATCCCTCAAGAAAAACATTGAAAGCTACATTGCCAATTGCCCTGTCTGCACAGCAGTGAAAAGAAGGCAAGGAAAAACCACTGGACTCTTACAAACCGTAGTCGAGTCTTCAGTACCCTGGAGAGAGATCTCCATGGATTTTATTGTAAAACTGCCAGAAAGTGGGGGAAATGCTGTCATTTGGGTTGTAACGGACCTATTTGCTAAGCAGGCCCATTTTATTTCCTGCCAAAGAATCCCCACTGCCAAGGTACTTGCCAAGATGTTCCTACAGCACATCTATCGACTACATGAAGCCCCACAAAGAATCATATCTGATTGGGGGGTTCAATTCACTTCAAAGTTCTGGAAAGCTTTTCTGGGCCTCCTAGGTACTGGCCAGGGCCTAAGCTCCTCCCACCACCTGGCCACTAACGGACCAACAGAGAGGCTGAACAGTGTTCTAGAACAATATTTGAGATGTTTTATTAATTATCAACAAGATAACTGGACAGACCTCCAGCCCTTTGCAGAGATGGCATACAATAACCCTGTACAGTCTAGCATGGGATTCACCCGGTTCCAAGTTGCGACAGCCAGAATTTCACCCCAATGTCAGAACTACCAGTAGAGGAACCAACCATAACCTCCCTTAAGAAATGGATACAACAATTGCAAAACACCTGGCCAGTAGTAAGATTAGCTCTAAGCGAGGCTAGGGCCACTTTTAAAACTCAAGCTGACCAAAAAAAAAAAAAAAAAAAAAAAAAACTGAACAAAAACCTTTCAAAATAGGTGATAAATTCCAGCAAATTCCTGCAGTCCTTGCAACCCTCCAAAAAGTTGGGACCTAAGTTCATAGGACTTTTCCCTATCACTAGGACCATTAACCCTGTAACTGTAGAATTACTCATCCCCAAAACACTTAGGCAGGTCCACCCAGTGTTTCACTGCAGCCTACTGAAGCCAGAAATTACCCCACCTCTAAGGCCACCTGCAGATGTTCCTCTGACCCCTATTATGATTGAGGGGGATCAATACTTTGAAATCAAGGAAATTCTAGACTCTTGCACACACGATGGCTCCACACAATATTTAGTAGCATGGAAGCTTTTATTCCCCTCCCAGAATGAGTGGGTGCTAAAAAAACATGTTAGAGCTCCCACATTACTAAAGAAATTCCACTCACAGTACCCTGACAAATCCAACTAATCCACTATATTGTCTCTTTTTTTGTTCCCTTTACAGGTGGACTTTTCATTTTTCTAGGAGGGCAGAATGTCAGATCCCTACCATGATACTGCCATTTCTGTGGGGAGGGGCCCTGGATCTCTTTATTCACTTACTTCTAGTTATTACTTTACTTGTTTCTAGATGTTGGCTGATCTGTTTTTTAACTGATTTTTTCCAGTATCTTCCCAGGTATTGAGGTTAGGCTGATTGTCTGTAGTTTCCTGGGTCTGATTTTTTTCTTTCCTTTTTTGAAGATGGGAATCACTTTAGCTCTTTTCCATTCCTCTGGTAGTTCCCCAGTGCTCCAGGATTTTTGAAAGATGTGGTACAGTGGTTCTGAGATGACATCTGCCAGCTCCTTTAGAATTCTGGGATGTAATCCATCAGGTCCCAGTAATTTATATTCATCAAGATCAGACAGGTGTTCTCTTACAATTTTCCTTATTATTTTATAAGGAATTTTATAAAATTTTAACTTATTTTAACTTTTATTTCTAGTCTATCTTTTATAGTTATGTTTTTGGTAGGTTGGACTATAGTTTCGTTTTGTGTGAAGACCAATGCAAAGAATGAGTTAAGAGCTCTGCTTTCTCTGTTGCCTGTTACGTCCTTGCTATCTTCTCTCTTTAGTGGACCAATTGTTTCCTTGATTTTTTTCTTGTTATTTATATGTTGAAAGAAACTTTTTTAAAAAATTATCTTTGACTTTTGTTGCAAGTCTTTGTTCATTCTGAGCTTTTGCTTTCCTGACTTCACCTTGGCAGATTCTGGCTATCTGCTGATATTTTGCCTTAGTTGTGTATCCCTCTTTCCATTTTTTGTACTTGTCCTTTTTGTCTTTCAATTTGTCAGAGATATCATTGTGCACCCATGCTGGTTTATTCTTGGATTCCTTGTTTTTCTTTCTCAGTGGTATTGTGCTGGTCTGGGCTTTTATGATCATATTTTTCAGAGTTTCCTAAGATTCTTGAGTTGTTTTCCTCTTTAGGAGTTTCATCCAAGGAATCTTTCCCAAGTTCTCTCTGAGTTTATTAAAATCAGCTCTTTTAAAATCTAAGACTCTGGTAACATTATGTTCTTTGATTGTGTTTGCATTATGTTGAATTCTACTATGACATGGTCACTCTCACCCAAGGTTCCTGCAGTTTCAACTTCCTTTATCACTTATTCTCTGTAAGAATTAAGTCCAGTATGGCTGTCGCTCTAGTTCCCTCCTCCACCTTTAGGAGAACAAAGTTGTCAGCTAGGTTGATCAGGAACCTATTCCATTTCTCACTTGGTGCAGAATTAGTCTTCCAGTTTATTTATTTATTTATTTATTTATTTATTTATTTATTTATTTATTTATTTATTTATCATATTTGTATACCGCCCTACTCCCGAAGGATTCAGGGCGGTGAACAGCCAAAATAAATACAAATACATATAGAAGTTAAAAACTATTAAAAACAGATTAAGTAATTTAGGCTCAAAGATTAAAACATCCAAATTTATCTAAAAGAGGTCTAAATCCCAATTTAAAAGCCGATTTAAAAGCCAATTAAAAAGAGAGAGTTAGGCCAGACCAGCTTGTTGGAATAGAAACGTTTTCAGGGCACGGCGGAATATGCGTAAGTCTTGGATGTTTCGTAACTCAGGGGGAAGCTCGTTCCAGATGGTAGGTGCCCCCACAGAAAAGGCTCTCCCCCTGGGGGCCGTCAGTCGACATTGTTTGGCCGACGGCACCCTGAGGAGACCCTCTCTATGGGAGCGAACTGGTCGGTGAGAGGCTATTGGTGGCAGGAGGTGGTCTCGTAAGTACCCTGGTCCTGAGCCATGGAGCACTCTAAAGATAGTAACCAAAACCTTGAAGCGCACCCGAAAGACCACCGGGAGCCAGTGCAGCTCGCGCAGGAGGGGGGTTACATGAGTGCGCCACATTGCTCCCATCACCACCCACGCGGTCGCATTCTGGACCAGTTGGAGCCTCTGGGTGCTTCTCAAGGGGAGCCCCATGTAGAGAGCATTACAATAATCCAGGCGTGAGGTGACAAGGGTGTGAGTGACCGTGCGTAACGAGTTCTGATCCAGAAATGGACGCAACTGGTGAATCAGGCGAACCTGATAAAAAGTCCTCCTGGCCACGGCCATCATATGCTCTTCTAAAGACAGCCGTGAGTCCAGGAGGATG
This sequence comes from Arizona elegans, assembly GCA_022577455.1. Classification (NCBI taxonomy): domain Eukaryota; kingdom Metazoa; phylum Chordata; class Lepidosauria; order Squamata; family Colubridae; genus Arizona; species Arizona elegans. The sequence goes on along the minus strand of JAKOOJ010000004.1, from coordinate 77,417,599 downwards.
CCCAAGTTGCGAACCCCATCTGTGGGGGCCAATGACTCGCCCCCAATGGTCAGAGATGGCGCCAACTGATTATATTGGGACGACGGAACCACAGCCACTCGGTCTTGGATGGGTTGAGTCTGAGCTTGTTCCTCCCCATCCAGATCCGTACAGCCTCCAGGCACCGGGACATCACCTCGAGGGCATCATTAGGGTGGTCTGGGGTGGAGATGTACAGCTGGGTGTAATCAGCATACTGATGGTACTTCACCCCAAAACCACGGATGATCTCACCCAGCGGCTTCACATAAATGTTGAATAGAAGGGGCAAGAGGACCGATCCTTGTGGCACCCCACATATAAGGGGCCTCGGGGTCGACCTCTGCCCCCCTGTCAACACAGACTGTGACTGGTCAGAGAGAAAGGAGGAGAACCACTGTAGAACAGTGCCCCCCACCCCCAACCCTTCCAACCGGTGCAGCATGATATCATGATCGATGGTATCAAAAGCCGCTGAGAGGTCTAGTAGGACCAGGACAGAGGAGCAACCCCTGTCCCGAGCCCTCCAGAGAACATCAACCAATGCGACCAATACTGTCTCTGTGCTGTACCCGGGCCTGAAGCCCGACTGGAACGGATCTAGATAATTTGATTCATCCAGGTACTGAGGCAGTTGTCGTGCAACCACACTCTCAACAACCTTCGCAACAAAGCGAAGGTTGGAGACAGGACGATAATTTGCTAACACAGCTGGGTCTAGGGAGGGCTTTTTGAGGAGGGGCCTCACCACCGCCTCTTTCAAGACGGTGGGAAAGACACCCTCACTCAAAGAAGCATTTATAATCTCCTGGAGCCAGCCTCGCGTCACCTCCCGGGAGGCCAGTACCAACCAGGAGAGACACGGGTCCAATAAACATGTGGTCACATTTAGTCTGTTCAGTATCCTGTCCACGCTTTCGGGAGTCACAGGATCAAACTCTTCCCAAATAATATTCTCAGGACCTGCCCCTGTCATCTCTTCTGGATCAATCCAGTCAGAGTCTAGCTGTTCCCGTATCTGAGCAATTTTGACATACAGATATTGTACAAAATCCTCAGCTCTACCCTCCAAGGGGTCTTCCCACGTCTCTTGATGGAGCAGAGAGCGGGTCACCCTAAACAGGGTGGCTGGGCGATTATCTGATGACGCAATAAGAGTAGAAAAGTAGTTACTCTTCTCTACTCTTATCGCCACTAGGTAATTCTTAATATGAGATCTTACCAGTGTTCAGTCGGATTCAGAACGACTAGCCCTCCAACTGCTCTCTAGGCGTCTTTTCCGGCGCTTCATTTCCCTCAGCTCCTCAATATACCAAGGAGCCAGGTGAGACTGGCTCCTTGGTATACTGGCTCCTTGGTCAGAGGCCGCAAAGGCACGACTCGGTCTAAAGCCTCAGCCGCCGCCCTATCCCAGGCGGCCACTAAGTCCTCAGCCAAGTCGTGTGCCAGAACCTCAGGAAATGGCCCAAGCTCCATCTGGAATCTCTCAGGATCCATCAGGCGCCTGGGGCGGAACCACCTGGTCGGTTCTGCCTCCCTGCGGCGGGGTGTGACGGTTCGAAGGTCCAGGCGAAGGAGAGAGTGATCTGACCATGATAAGGGTTCAATCACTATATCCCCTATCTGGAGATCACTCAACCACTGTCCAGAGACAAAAACAAGGTCCAGTGTGTGTCCCCCCATGTGAGTAGAGCCATAAATTAACTGGGTCAGGTCCATAGCCGTCATGGAAGCCATGAACTCCCGAGCCACCTCAGACGTCTCGCCAACTGATGACAGGTTAAAATCCCCCATGACCATAAGCCTGGGGGTGTCAACAGCCACCGCGGCTATAACATCAAGTAGCTCAGGCAGGGCTGCTGCCACATGGCAGGGAGCCAGGTACGTGACTAGCAAGCCCAACTGAACCCTATGACCCCACTTCACAAGGAGGGACTCACATCCAGCAGACTGAAGAACAGTGGCCTCCCTCGGTCCAAGACCTTCGTTAATAACAACCGCCACCCCTCCGCCCCTCCCCTGAGACCTTGGCTGATGGAAAGCACAGAAACCTGGTGGGCACATATCAACAAGGGGGGCTCCCCCTTCCTGGCCCAACCAGGTCTCCGTAATAGTTGATGTCAGAGTAATTGAAGTCCCCCATTACTATTGTAGTGTATTTCCTATGTATATTTATTAATTGGTTAGCAAAATGTACATCTATTTTTTTGCATGGTTGGGTGGCCTGTAGTATACATCTATGGCAATGTTATTCTTTTATGTTGACCCATATGCATTCAGAAATGGAGAAACTTGCAATTATCACTAATGGAAAGAATAGCATTAATAAAAATGAATGTATTACCAAAAAGATTATTTCTATTTCAAACTATACCAATAAAACTGGAGAAAAAATATTTTGAAGATTTGAAGATAATAACATGGAAATATGTGTGGCAAGGAAAGAGAGCAAGAATCAACATAAAAATGCTACAAGATGCAAGAACTAGAGGTGGGTTTGGCCTACCGAATTGGGAATCATATTATTAAGCGGCAGCCTTAACATGGATTAAAGAATGGATTTTATTGAGGAATACAAGACTATTAAACTTTGGAGGGTCATGATTTACAACTGGGTTGGCATGTCTTTTTATGGTACAGGAAACAAAGGATACATGAATATTTCCAAAGACATTATGTAAGAAATGTCTCTCCAGTGTGAGAGAGAGTGAAAGAAAAACATTATCTGAATATACCAATGTGGCTTTCTACTATAGAAGCAGTGACATACTCAAATATTGTGAATATGGGGAACATTGTTAGATATAAGGACATCTTGACAGATCGGGGAGAACTGAAACAAAAACAAGAACTAGAGAGTCAAGGGATTGAGATAGATTGGTATACAAGACTGCAGATACAATCAAGATATGAAGCAGATCGTAGACAATATGGCTTTAAATTGGGGAAATCAGAACTGGATGAAATATTGACAGGAACAGATGAGAAAATGATTAAGAAACTATATAATTATTTATTGTGGATCAGACTAGAAGATGAAAAAGTAAAAGAAACAATGATAGCACGGGCAAAGAATTTTGGATACACCATGGACTTGGAGAAATGGCAACAACTTTGGGAAAGAAACTATAAATTAACAATGGCAACAGTTTACAAAGAAAATTTGTATAAGATGATATATGCCACCAGAAAGATTAGCTAAGATGTTTAAAAATAAATCAGCTAAGTGTTGGAAATGCCACCAGTTGCCGGGATCATACTATCATATGTAGTGGTTGTGTAAAGAAGCAAAACATTATTGGGTAAAAATACAAACATGGTTAGAGGGAATGTTGCAGCAACATATAAAGTTAAAGCCAAAGATATTCTTACTGGGAATTTTACCAGAGAATTACAATAAAGAAGATACATATTTGATTATTCATATAATAACAGTGGCTAGAATTGTATTTGCACAATACTGGAAAGCAGATAAAATCCTGTTGGAAGAAGAAATTATAAAGAAAATTTTAGAATGTGCAGAAATGAATAAATTAACATTGAGAATAAAAGATAAAGAGGAGTCGATGTATTTCAAGACATGGGAAAATTTTTATGATTGGTTAGAAGGGAAATATGAATAAGGGTATAAAGATAAAATAGATAGAGAACAGATGGGAGAAAACAATTAAAAAAATAGATACCCTGATGATGCCAAGTAAAAGGAGAAAGGGGAGGGGGTGGTAAAAGGGAAAAAGTGAGGTATTATAAAAATGTACACAAATGATGAAATAAAAATAAATATTAATTGAATAAGAAATTGAAATGAGAATAAAGATAATTAGAAAATCGTGGCCGCTCGAATGCCACTTTAGATTGAACTGAAAAGGGAAACAACAGGAGAGAGGGGAAGGATTAGAGTGAGACGAAGGGAGAGGAGAGGAGAGGATGGGAGAGGAGAAAGAAGGAAGGGAAAAGGAGAGGAAGAAAAGGGAGGGGAAAGAGGAGTAGAAGAGAAAGTTAGAAGGGGGAAGAAGAGAGGAGTGGGGGAAGGGAAGGGGAAGTAGGAAAGAGGAGAGAAAGAAAAAAGAAAGTAGGAGGAGAAAGAGAATGAAGAGAAGGGGAGGAGAAGAAGAAAGGTTGGAGTAAAGGTAAATGGTAAAAGAGCAGACCCGAAAAAGTAAAAAGTAAAAAATGAAAGTTAAAAGATAAGGTGAATGAAAAATGATGGATAAATGACTGTACATGTAAATGTGTTTATGAGAAATAAAAATAAAAAACTTTAAAAAAATATTGATCCATATGCATTCTAGGAGGTTTTTGTCTTTGGTTTCATGCATTTCTGTAGCAATATAGTGGTTCTTTACATAAATTAACTCTACCTCCTCTTTATTTATTTATTTTATTTATTTATTCAATTTGTATGCCGCCCCTCTCCAAAGACTCAGGGCGCCTCACAATGCATTTAAAATCATTATAAAAAACATTTAAGAATTAAAAACATTAAAAATATTAAAACTCATTCACACCATTCATGGCTGGATCTTGCCAGATCGCAAGAGCAAGATCAACGGCCCCAGGCCTCCCGGAAAAGCCAGGTCTTCACCACTTTTCGGAAGGCCAATAGGGGGGGATGGTCCGGACCTCAGGAGGTAACTGGTTCCAAAGAGCTGGGGCAGTCACAGAGAAGGCCCTCCCCCGCGGGCCCACCAGCCAGCATTGTTTAGCTGATGGGATCCGAAGGAGACCAACTCTGTGGAATCTTACCGGTCGTTGGGAGTTATGCGGTAGAAGGCAGTCTCGAAGATACCCTGGCCCTGAGCCATGTAGGGCTTTAAAGATAATAACCAACACCTTGAATTGTGACCAGAGACCAATAGGGAGCCAGTGCAGCCTGCAGAGAATTGGTGTAATGTGGGTGTACCTAGGTGCACCCACGACAGCTCGTGCGGCTGTGTTCTGGACCAACTGTAGTCTCCAAACACTTTTCATGTAGCCCCATGCAATAATCTAACTGTGAGATGACAAGGGCATGAGTAACCGTGAGGAGAGCCTCCCGATCTAAGTAGGGTCGCAATTGGTGCACCAGGCGAACTTGTGCAAAGGTCCCCTAGCCACAGCTGTCAGATGTTGCTCTCATCTTAGCTGTGAGTCTAGGAGGACACCCAAATTGCAAACCCATTCTGAGGGGGACAATTTCTCTCCCCCCCCAGAACCAAGGATGGACAGTCAACCTAGTCTTTAGGAGGCAATACCCACAGCCACTCGGTCTTGTCTGGGTTAAGTCTGAGCCTGTTGACTCCCATCCAGACCCTCACAGCCTCCAAGCACCGGCCCATCACATCCACCACATCACTGAATTGATGCGGGGTAGAGATATACAGCTGGGTATCATCAGCGTATTGCTGATACGTCACCCCGTATCGTCGGATGATCTCACCCAGCAGCTTCATGTAGTTGTTAAATAGGAGGGGAGAGAGGACCGAGCCCTGAGGCACCCTGCAAACAAGGGGCCTAGGGGTCGACCTCTGTCCTCCTACCAACACCGACTGTGATCGACCAGAGAGATAGGAGGAGAACCACCGTAACACGGTGCCTCCCACTCCCAGCTCCCTTAGTCGCCCCAGAAGGATACCATGGTCAATGGTATCAAAAGCCACTGAGAGGTCAAGTAGCACCAAGATGGAGGAATGACCCCCATCTCAGGCTCTTTTATGTGGTCTGGGTTTTTTGAACAGTTTTTATCCTTCTAGCAGTATGTTCCTATCATGGGTTTCATCCCATCACGTTTCTGTGATTCCAACTATATCATATCTACCTTCATGTAATTCAAGTTCATCCTTGTTGTTCCCCAAATTTTGTGCATGTATATATAAGCGCTTGAGATCTTTATGTTTAACTCTGGGTATGCTACCTATGTCTCTTATTTGGTGTTTGAGTTTGTCTTTGTTCCCATCCCTCCTTGCCTTATTATTTGGCCACCCTCCCCCCTTGAGCTAGTCATTTTCCAAAAATATTTTCCCCAGTCTTTATGAGGTACAGCCCATCCCTTGTCAAAAGCCCATCATGGAGGTAGTGCAGACCATGGTCCAAGAATCCAAAGATTTTTTTTGACAACACCAACCCTTTAGCCAGTGGTTTACTTCTGGAATCATTTGTTCTCTTACTGGATATTGATATTTTGTTGGCAGTACAGATGAAAAAACTACTTGTGCACCTAACTCCTTAACTTTCTTGCCAAGCTGCTCATAATTACTTAATATTGTTTTCAAGTATTTTTTTTTGTGTCATTCGTCCCTACATGTAGTAGTAGAAAAGAGTAGTAATCTGTGGGTTTTATTACTTAGGTAAGGTTCTTAGCCACATCTTTGATTTTTGCTCCAGGGAGACAACATATCTCTCTGGATTGACTGTCTGCTTTACAGTTGGCCTTGGCTTTGGTTTATTCCACACCTGAATATTGTGCCAGCTTGTGGTTTAATAGTGCCCACACCCAAATGGTCATGTCCAACTCCACAAGACAACACATATAATGCCTGGCACATTCCATTCCATGTCTGTGCACTGATTACCAGTACTTAGCAATATTCACGTTGACCCAATTAGAAGGCAACAAGCTCTTATTCGGATATGGTCACAGATACTGAACAACAAGGCCCTTCCTATTACCAGGACAATGTATAGCCCATCACAAGTTTGAAATCCTGTAAACCAGCTTGGAAAACAACTATTCACTTAACACCTACCCAGTTTAACCCTGGAATGCCTGGAGAGAGGAATGGGCCAAGGTACCTTCTTGTGGCCTAACCATTAGTGATCCCTCTACTAAACCACCTGGTTTTAATCTGTCTCGATTTGTCTGGTCAAAATTGAACAGAATCAGGTGTGATACTAGAAGAAGTGCCTCTGCCCTGTATCAGGGGAATGGAAAGATTCCCCTTGTTGTGATTGTAGTGTTGATATGCAAACTATTAAACATATTTGGCAAGATTGCCCATGATGTGTATTCCCTGGTTCCCTAGAATATCTGCATGAAGCAACACTAGAAGTGATTGCCTGGATAGCTGAATTGGACATCCAGTTATGAGGCCACTGTTATACCCCCATTTTACTTATAATTACTTGGACTTACAATATATGTTTACTTCTGTTATGTTTTCATCATATGCTAAATAAATAATAATGGCTGGGTTTCTATTTTAGGTGTCTTATTCAGTATTATTGTACAAAATAATATAACTGGGAGTTTCTAGTGTTTAAAAAAGTACTTTGACTTTGTAATAACTTGCCTATAAAAATAGAAATGTAACCTTCAAGTAACCAAACAGAACTGAACTGAACTTCTCATTTTCAGCTTTAACATAACTGAACCAACTCCAGTTCAGATAAATACAATTTAATAACCAGATGAAATAAGATGAATAACTCTCCTCCTTAATATAATTGCACACAATTGTATTTCCTCTCAATTGCTTTTTTTATCTTTTAAAAATTCATTTTTCTTTAAAGTATTAACTGCAATACCATCTGCAGTTCTGAACATTTTACCAATGCATAATGTACTGAGCAAATCAATAGATCAAGAAGAATGAATCAGTCCCTTCCTTGTAATCTCTGTTTGTAATATACATCTCAAGACATAAAGTTTGCCCCAGAAATTTAATAATAGTGCTGTATAAAATACCTATCAGTGACAGATGCTTTCTGTTGATTTTGGAGAATTTTTGGTTAGCTTTGTTGGATTCTCCCCCCCTCACCCTAAGAATATTGAATAGATATTAAAAAGCTTCATGTTTATATTAAATATTACTTAGAAAGTTCTAAATATTCAAGGAATATCATTAAAAATGATTAGATTTTAGGTTCTCGAGGAAAAGTTGAAATTTTGAATTTTTTTTAGAGTTTTAGGTCTCAATCAGAAATAAATTTATGGTAATTCGTAAAGCTTATGAATTGCACAGAGCCCTCCCCACTTTTTAGTGTTTATATCCTATACTTTTATCCTGTTATGAAATGATTGTTCACCTTCCAAAGTCACTTCTTTGAGAAAGGTAGCTATAGAAATTGAATAAATAAACAAGTTAGAAGGTTAAACTTTCCCTAGTTACTACTGTATAGTAGTACAATTTTTTTTTTACTACCGATTCTGTGGGCATGACTTGATGGGCGTAGTGTGGCTTGGTGGGCGTGGCTTGGTGAGCGTGGCAGGGGAAGGACACTGCAAAATATCCTTCTAAGGCTCATTGCCTTAGAAGAGTGAGGAAAATTCTCAGAGATGACTCTCACCCTGGTAATCACTTCTTTATCTTCCTACTATTGGGAAGGAGATATAGAAGTATATCCAGCTGCACAAACAGGCTGAAGAACAGTTTTTATCCATGGGCTGTCAGACTCCTGAATGAGAAATAACATCATAACTATGTAGTATGATGGACTGCAGGGCCGGCACAATGTGTAACACGTTCACACTGGTGCAATAGGTCTGGGTGTTTTGTTAATATGAATTATTGGATTAGGGATTTTTTGTCTTCACTGTGAGTTGTATTGTGTTGGGGGGCGTACACTGAGGGAGCTCAACCAATCTCATTGTACATATGTTGTGCACTGACAATAAAGATTTGAATTTGAATTTGAAAATCCCCATTCCCTCCCCACTCCTAGAGGAAGGATATTGCAAAATATCCATTCCCACCCCACTCTGGAGTCAGCCAGAGGTGGTATTTTCCAGTTTTCCAAACTACTTAAAATTTCCACTGCCAGGTCTCCAGAACCTGTCAGAACCTGCTGGATGTCACCCCTGTGTATAGGCATCAAAGAAGATTGGAAAAGAGTTTTCCTTTGTATATATAAAAAATACCTATGCAGAAATGTTTATTAGTCAACTGAAGCCATGTATGCATATTCCTTTGCACTTAGTGGCTAGATTAGAAAGGCTACTTAGGGACTTCCGGTGGTGACGTCTTCGCGAAGTGGGAGAGGGAATGAAATGTCATCCCCAAAATCCCAAATATTCTTTACTAGGAGCTCTTTATGGGCAGTTCCGATCCCGGAGAGATCGGGAAATAAAAGGGGAAGGTCTGAAGACCCCAGACAAAAAGCAATCAACTAGGGGAATAAGGACAAACCTCTTAAATCCAGCAGAGAAAGAGTCGGCCTTCAGGGCAGACCAAAAGCGATGGCGGCCGTATAATGAGTAAGCAGAAAATCAAAAAGACAGTTTCGTATGATGGCTGAGGAGAACCCAGAAGGAGGAGAGGTGAAGTTTTGCTGATTGGAGGCACGAGAGAAGAGAGACAGGGGGCACCCCAGAAAAGCAGCGACTAAAAGGAATTAGACCACAGAATGAAGAGACAGATTGGAAAAGAGTTTAGTGCAAAAGAAGGAAGATCTCAAAAAGTGGATTTGATAGAACGAGAGGAATAACAAGAACAGAGATAAGAACTCTAAGACAGAAAGAAAAAAAGAAGGGTGAGCGAAGAAGAGAAGAGAGGGAAAACAACAAAGAAAGTATCTTGGAAAATACTCTAAGGGATTTATAATATTGGAAAATACATACTAGGAGATTACGATAGGGGAACTAAAAGAAGCGCTGAAGAGACAAAAAAATAATAAAACTCCGGGGACTGATAGTCTACCAACGGAGTTTTATAAAACATTTGGAGAATCATTAAATGGAATACTATTAGAAATATATAATGAAGCTTTGATGGAGGCAAAATTACCAAATACATGGAAGGAAGCATATATTTCCCTAATACCCAAAGAGGGGGCAGATACCACATTAATAAAAAACTATAGGCCAATTTCTTTATTGAATACCGATTACAAAGTCTTAATGAGTATAATTGCCAATAGGATGAAAAAATTATTACATAACAGAATACATCAGGATCAAAATGGTTTTTTGCCCACAAGACAAATAAAAAATAATCTAAGGATGGTAATGGATGTTTTAGAATATTACGAGGTGCATCCAGAGAGACAGATAGCTCTGATCTTTCTGGATGCACAAAAAGCGTTTGATCAAGTAAACTGGCAATTTATGAAACAGCAAATTAAAAGTATGAATTTTGGAGAGAGATTCACAAAAATGATAACATCAATATATCAGAACCAAAAAGCATGCATTTTGGTGAATGAGGATCCAACAAAATATTTTGGAATAAATAAAGGAGTAAGGCAGGGATGTCCGCTGTCACCCCTATTTTTTATTTTAACTTTGGAAAACCTGTTAATTAGGTTTAGGGCAAACAAAGAAATACAAGGATTAAAGATTAAGAGAGAGGATTACAAGGTCCAAGCTTTTGCGGACAACCTTGTTTTCTTCATAGAAGATCCAATAGAAACAACCCCGAAATTAATAAAAGAGATTGAAAAATTTGGAAAAGTAGCAGGCCTAAAAATTAATAAAGAAAAGACAAAAATGATAACAAAAACATGACAACAAAACAAGTAGAGAAATTAGTAAAAGATTCAGGATTACAGGCAGTTAAAAAAGTAAAATATCTAGGGATAAATTTGACGGCTAGAACTGAAAACAATAAAAGAAGATAATTATGAACCTTTAGTCCAGAAAATAAAAGAGGACTTAGATAAATGGGGAAATTAAAACTGTCCTTGTTGCGGAGAATAGCAGCGATAAAATCAAACATACTTCCAAGACTCCTTTATTTATTCCAAACAATTCCAATAAAATTAGATAAGAATTTTTTTGATAATTTGGACAAAATAACTACAAAATTTGTGTGGGAGGGGAAAAAAATCAAGAATAAAATTAAATATATTACAAGACAACAAAATTAGAGGCGGATTTGGGTTCCCGGCATGGGAAAAATACTATAAGGCTGCAAGCCTATTATGGATCAAAGAATGGATAACCCTGGATAACCAAAGACTGTTAAATCTGGAAGGACATGACTTAATGAAGGGATGGCATGCCTTTATATGGAGCTCTGGAAATAAAATATACAAACATTTCAATAACCACACTATCAGGAAATCTTTAATCAACACATGGCAACAAATCAAACGCAAACACTACATGAAAATTCCCGGCTGGCTATCAACGATAGAAGCAATAACTCACCCCAACATATTATCAAAACAAAAAGTGTTAAGATAGAGGCTTCCGGTCTGGGAGGCTTCCGGTCTGGCTTCCGTCGCCGCCAGATGGTCCTTTGAGATCGCCAGCCCCATCGCCCATAAAGAGCCGCCTTTACACCTGAAAGGGGCTCGAAAAACTCCGTTTCCTTAAGGAAATGTGAGATAGAGCCGGCGAGGGCAGGTAGAGCCCTCTGCGAAGTCCCCAGAGTTCTTTTTTACCTCTGGGGAGGAAGCAGGATGAGGCTCCCTATTCTCCTCGCCGCTGCTCCGGGCTTTGGGCGAACTCTGCGCTTTGCAGAGCCAGGCGATGGGACCAGACCAACCAACGAAAACTAACAGACTTTCTGAATAAGAAGGATGAAATCTGGACCTGGGACCCTAAATTGCAAGTACTTCTAATAACCCTTAGACTGATTTTAAAAGCAAAGAAGAGTGGAAGGGGGAAAAAAAGAAAGTTTAAAATGGTGACTGGCTGAGGCTTGAGAAGAGCTGAAAGCAAAAGTCCTTCAGTAACTGAGATAACAGTGCTGGCTAGAAGTGAAGAGAAAAATTCTTATTTCATGCTTCTTTCTTCTTAGAGACTTGATATTGATATTGTTTGGAGAGAAGTCTTCTTCTTTAAAGGGGAAAAAAAAAATCTGCTTGTGTGGCAGAATGACGTTAAAACTCACAAAGCCAGACAACCAAGCTGTGGGGGGGGGGGCTCCCCCATTCATAAACCACATGAACAAGTTTTGAGTTTGCAGATGCAGAGGAATGGCTTTAAAGATCTAACACAATTTGTATTGGAGGAGATGGCAAGACATGATGAGATTGTGAACCAGAACCCTGAAAAATTTAGACAGGAAATTAAAGAGTTGGTACAACAAAAGTATGATAAATTCAAGCAACATATGATAAGTTTCTTAGACGCAATGATAAAGATGGATGAAAAGTTTAATTCAGAAATAGAGTCTAATATGAAGGAAGTTGATTACAAGATTCATAATTTGGATAATAAAATACAAAGAATTGAAAATGATTTAACAATGATTCAAGAAAATAGCTCAGAAGTAGAGCCAAAAATAAAGGAAGCTGACTACAAGACTTATAATGCAGATAATATAAAACAAAGTATTGAAAATGAAGTCATAATGATGCAATTCAGATTTATGGAATTTGCGGTCAGAATTAGGGGAATACAGGAAGATAAAAGAGAAGATTTGAGAAAGATGTCTGCTGAAGTTCTGGCTGTGATTTTAAAGGTTAGTCCTGAAGAGGTATCCTGCAAGATTGATAAGGCCTACAGAGTTAATTCTTGGGTGGCAAAGCAAAGGCAGCTGCCTAGAGATGTGGTTATCTACTTTACTGATAAAGAAATAAGAAATGATATTGTGCAAAAGTCTTTTAACTCCACTCTTGAAATGCATGGAAGGAAGATTTAGATATTTAAAGAGCTACCGCCCAAGATGTTAAAAGATAGAAAGGATTTTGGATTTTTGGTGACTGAGCTAAAGAAACAAAACATCCCATTTAGGTGGGATGTTCCAGTTGGTATAATATTGAGATATCAAGGAGAAAGATATAAACTAAATACTGTTGAAAAAGCAGAAGAATTTTACTATAAGGTTTTTAAAATGGGTTCAACATCTCCATGTATAACACACGAGGGGAATAAAGAAAAGCAAAATCAACAAGAGATTGAAATTCAGGCTAAGCAGATGGTGGTGGAGGTAATGGAAAAACAACAAGCTACAGAGGTCTTTGTGGACGAACCGCTTCTGGATTCTCCTTCAGAGGTTATAGTTGGATTACCTATAAATACAAGAGAGGCGGCTTTGGATTCTAATGTGATGACTTATCAAGCTACAGACCAGCATGGAAATCAAACAGTTGATAAACAACTCATAGAAAGGAAACCAGGATGGAGATCTAAGCCACAAAAAGTTAAGAAAAGAAGAAGCAGGTCTTACAAAAATAAAATTTTTTAGACTAAACAACAGTGTAATGCCAGTTACTTAAGAGACTATTGAATATATGAAAATATAGTTGAGGCAAAGTATTGGTTTATATTATCTTGAGGAGAGTGACAGATCTCTGCAGTGCTGTACTCTTGGGATGTGGAAGATGGCCTTAAATTGAGTGGATTGGAACTTTCTATTTTGGACTCTTTAACAAATGGATTACGTTTATGCTGAGCTACAAGGCAAGAGAATTATGGGATTGGGGCATGTAGAAGAACTGGTTGTTACCCTAACATGGTGGTTGGAATGAATAATCTAGATGAAAGACATTACAAAAGACACTATATGGAATACAAATATAAAGTCACTCAGGTGGTTTTTTTGCTATACGAAAATACTTACTATTGATGGGGGCAGATGGTAATTGAAGATACTGAACATACTGTTGGAACTAGAATTTGATGTTACCCTAACATGGGTCATGAAATTAACAATCCAGTTGAAAGACATCACAGAAGATATTATATGGATTACAAGCTTAAAGTCATTTGAGAATTTTATTTATATATGGAAATATTTTTTAGTGGTGTGGGCAGAAGAACAAAGATATCGAAAATATTATGTATGGCAGACCTGTAGGAAAGTGGGTGGAGATAGTTTAGCTTACTGATTGTTTAGTTTAGGTAAAGGGATGTTATGTTATATTAATATATGTAAAAGATTTGAATTAAGAGATATATGCATGGGGGAGGCGGAAATGGATTGATTATGAGTTGAAATTGCTAAATTAGGATTTATTATATAATTTTACAGCTGAATGTTGCTTTGAAATGTATAGTATAAGGGGGATGTAATAATAATGTTAGAAGGGTGGAGATAGGTTAGCTTACTGATTGTTTAGTTTAGGAAAAGGGATGTTATGCTATATTAATATACATAAAAGATTTGAATTAAGAGATATATGCATGGGGGAGGAAGAAATGGATAGATTATGAGCTGAAATTGCCAAATGATTTGTTATATAATTTTACAGCTGAATGTTGCTTTGAAATGTATAGTATAAGGGGGATATAATAATATTGTTAGAAAGAAAGGGTCAGCATATGGGGGGTGGAGCAAAAAGGATGGTAAAGTATTATATAATCTGTTATTAATTTGGGTTTTATTCTGGAGAAGCCACAGGGGGAGTGGAGGGGGAGGGGGGTTAGGGAGGAGGGGGAAAAAAGGGGGGAGGAAATCTGTATTTGAAAAAACTTTTTCAATTAAAAATAAGAGTTAAGATACAGAGAAATAGTAGATGTACAGGGAAAATTGAAAACTAGGGAAGAACTTAAAGTACAAGGAATAGTTATAGACTGGTGGCCCTATTCACAAATAAAGATAAGATACAGAAAGGACCAAGAGGAGGGAGGAGTAGACTTAAAACAAAATTGATTGGACAAATTACTAGAATCTAAAGAAGGGAAATTAATTTTGAAAATTTATAAATATTTACTTGAATATGATTTGGCAGAAGAATTGGTTAAAGGGCAGATTATAGCATGGGCGAAGAACATCGGGCAAAGTATACAGTTAGAAGAATGGGAAAGAGCATGGGAAAACAATTACAGCATGACAAAATCGGTAGCTTATAAAGAAAATCACTGTAAGACGTGGTACCGATGGTATCTGGCCCCCGCAAGGTTAGCAAAAATATACCCGAATGTAAATCCGGCCTGTTGGAAATGTAAAAAGACACAGGGAACTTTTTACCATGCTTGGTGGCTTTGCCCAGAAATTAAGAAATATTGGAACAAAATAAAAACATGGATATTAGAAATAACAGATTACGAAATTGAATTAAAACCCGAAGTCTTTTTATTAGGCATTGTGAAAAACAGGAAAACCCCATTACTGTTTTAAGGAGGAAACAGAGACTAAAATAATCATAGGACAGAGTTTTTTTATTCACTTTGCAAAGGGCCTTTCTCTCTGGAGGAGAGAAAAGATGAAAAGAAAACAAATTACACGGGTTTTATATAGTCTTCAGGATACATCAGAATACACATCAATAAAGTCCCTTGGGAATCAGATTCAGATCTTATATAACATATGTAGTACATGATCCACCCTGGAAATTCCTCAATTCCCAACAGAAATACCCCTCAAAAACATCAATTGCTTACTTCCCTTTTCCTAGAACAGACAAACCTCAAAACAATCTCATTTCAGTACTTTTCCCAGAACATCAGCTTCCATCAAAACAACTGCATGATACATATTTCCTTCAAGGTAATCATTTCAGAAAATCCTTACTATGTTCTTTTTGTCTAATTATATAATCAGGTTATACAAGGTAAAATAAGGCACTTAAAATGGCGTAACTCAGGTTGTGCTTTTACAGGAATAATTCTTATATCTCTCACAGGCATGATTAAAAAGAATATTAGAAACGATATAAAATATTTAATACTTCACATAATTATGGCGGCTAGACTAGCGTTAGCACAACTCTGGAAAATAGATCGTTTGCCAACTGATCAGGAGCTAATACAAAAAATCTATATATGTGCAGAAATGGACAAATTAACTTTAGAGTTACAGGACAAGGAAGACTCAAAATATTTTACAATATGACCTAGATGATTGAAAGTCTCCATAGACTTCTAGGATCCAACTATATTTTTCAATATGTATGATTTAAAATCTCTCCCATCTCTTAATTTAAGTTATTAATTTTTAAAAAATGGAAAGAAGATGACCCAGGAGAGATCCTTAAGGCATCTTGACATTTTTTCCATGAGATAACATTTATATTCATTGAAGAGGATTTTTTTAGCTTGCTATTTCTCCACTTAGTTGAAACCATCCAAATCCATGTTTATTCATCTTGCAAAAAGCTTGTCCTCCTGCTTCTGTTCCGCCTGCTTTTTTGAAATCATTTAATCTTCTGTTTGACAGCAGAAATTGGACGCAACGCCTAGCTCTGTAAAAAAAAACAGAGTCCCCCCGGATCCGGAGCTTCAGTGGGCTGAACGGGGAGCTCTCACCCTCCTAACCCCTGGAATTAATCCAGGGGTTTTCAGGGAGCTCTACCCTCACCCACCTGCTCTCCTCCCCTTCTTCTCCCGAAGGGGAGATTTTCAAGCCGTTTGACAGCTGATTAGCGCTGTCAGAACGGCTCAACGGGATCGCAGGGGCGGCGGTCTAAAGAGACCGTCAATGGTGCTGCGGAGCCAACCCGGAAGCCTAAAACCAATCATTATTAACAGTAATATATGCTCCCAACAAAAATCAACATGATTTTTTTTAAAGTACACAATAGAATAATAGAAGTAGAATATGATAATATTTGTTTAATTGGGGATTATAATGCAATAGCGGATATTAAAAAGAATACAAGAGTAACAAGAAAAACAAAAAAAGAATGATATATTACCAAAAGAATTCTTTAATATGACAGCAGAATTAAAATTGTGAGATGTATGGAGAGAAATGCACAGTGGAGAGAGCCAATACACATTTTACTCACACCCACATCAATCCTGGTCCAGGATTGATATGATTTGGATGACAGCTGAAATTCGGACAGGACTGGAAGAAGTAGAAATAGGAGTAAATGAGTGGGCAGACCATAATCCAATCATTATAAAATGGAAAGGACAAAAATGATTCAAAAGATGGACAATGAATCAATATATATATATAAAGACAAAGAATACAAACAGATGCTGGAAAATGAGTTGAATATATATTTTTAGTGTAAATAAAAAAGAAGATACCTCAATACAAAACCTCTGGGACACAATAAAAGCATACATCCGAGGACTGACAATGGCTTATAACATGAGGAAAAAGGAGGAAAGGAAATGTCAACAAGAAAAATTACAAGAAGAACTTAAAAAGGTAGAAAGTAAATTACAGGAAGACCCTGAAACTAAAAAAAACAAAAGAGGAATGGAATATAATTAAACATAAAATAAATTTAACAATTTTTAAAAAAATAGCCCAGAAAATAAAGATGTGAAAACAAAATTATTTTGAACATGCAAACAAAACTGGTAGGTGGTTGGCTTACAAATTAAAAAAAGAAAAAGATAAGAGAATGATATATCAATTAAAAGATGAAAATGGGATAATGCAATACAGAAGGGAGGATAAAAAGAAAATTATTCAAAAGTTTTTCTCAAATTTATATTGTCAGGAAGATATAGCAGAAGAAAAAGTTAAAAACTACATAGAGGGAGCAAACTTGTGTAAAATTACAGAGGAACAACAAGAAATATTAAACAGGCCAATAACGGCAACAGAATTTGAAATGGCATTGAAAAAAACAAACAAACAAAAAAAGAACAAAACACCTGGCCCAGATGGACTTCCAGTGGAGATTTATAAAAACACCCAAGAAATCCTGGGAGGGATGATGTTGGAAATATTTAATGATGCTCTAGAACAGGCAAATATACCGAAAACTTGGACAGAAGCAATAATTACTCTTATTCCCAAAGAAAACACAGACCATCAAAAAATATAAAATTACAGACCGATCTCATTACTAAACACGGATTACAAGATATTTATGTCAATCATAGCTGAGAGAACAAAAAAAAAAAAAAATTGAACAAATATATACACTCGGATCAAAATGGATTTTTGCCAGGCCGACAAATTAAAAATAATATGAGAACAATAATAAATATTTTAAAATTCTATGAAACACATCTGGAAAAACAAGCTTCACTGGTTTTCCTTGATGCCCAGAAGGCATTTAATAATTTGAACTGGAAATTTATGATAAATCAATTTAAATTTATGGAATTTGGGACCAAATTTGAAAAAATGATTGAAAAAATTTATACAAAACAAACGTCAAGGGTAATTATGAATGAGGACACTACAGAACAATTTGATATAACAAAAGGGGTGAGACAAGGATGCCCACTCTCTCCACTTCTATTTATATTAACTTTAGAAATGCTTCTGAAGAGAATTAGAGAAGATCAAGAAATAAAAGGGTGAAAAATAAATAAAGAAGAATATAAGGTTCAGGATTTTGCCGATGATCTGGTGTTTATAGTGGAAGAACCATTAGATTTAGGACCAAAACTGATTAAAAAAATAGAAGAATCTGGTGAAGTAGCAGGACTCAAAATTAATAAAAATAAATCCAAATTATTAACCAAAAATCTCACAAAGAAACAAGAGAAAGAATTAGAATGCAGTGCAAAAATACAAATAACCAAGAAAATAAAATATTTAGGGATTTGGCTTACTAAGGAATGTACTGCTACTAATTTGGTTAAAGATAAAAAAACAACACTACACAAAAATATCAATTTGGATCTCACCTATAGAAGCATTAAAACATTCAAATTTAACTGAATGGGATAAAATAATAAGATATAGAGATATACTAAAAGAACAAGGAAATTTGAAATCAAAACAGGAATTGGAACAAGATCTTAATAGAAAAATTGATTGGTGGACATACATGCAAATTTGGTCGAAATATAAAGAAGATACACAATTATATGAAGTACAAAATGAACAAAATGAATTGGATAAAATTATACAAGGGACAGAGGAGAAATTAATTAGTAGGATATCCAAATTTTTACTGTGAAATAAGATGGAAGAAGAAATAGTTAAAGATACAATGATCAAATGGGCAAAAAACTTTAATCACACAATAGAATTGGAGAAATGGGGAAAAATGTGGCAAATAAATACAAAATGAACTATGTTCACGGCATATAAGGAAAACCAGTTGAAGATGTTTTATAGATGACATCTACCTCCGTCTAAACTTGCAAAGATGTTTCCGAATAAATCTCCAATATGATTGTTAAGAAGTACAATGTAATTAAAAGAGAAAGGGACAAGAAGAAAATGGAATAGTATAAAGGGAAATGGGGGAGAATGTAAATACTAGAACATGACCACCATGAAATAGCTGTTAAAAGAGGGTGTGTGTGTGTGTGTGTGTGTGTGTGTGTATGTTGTATTTTTGTATTTGTCATATTGTGTTATAATAAATATAAAAATTTTAAAAAAATAGAAAGACTACTTAGTGAGTTTTGTGACTGCAACATGGTTATTGTTAATTACTTCTGCTTGCCATTTATTTATAATCTTACTTATAGCCATTAAAGTAAAGAGGACCACATCTGTTAAAGGAGGATCTTTAGTACACAACATCTGCTAAAGGAGGAGGAAAAATAAATTAACTGCCCAACTTTAACAAATCATGGTTCCTTCCCAGGTTATTGACTAGATATGTCATCTGCAGGTGTTATTGTTTGTATTTTCTATCTCTTAAGAAAAACAACTCTCTGGATAATTTAAACTTTGACAATGACCAAAAGTCTGATGAGATTGTTGCATAATTGATGGTTTAGGGGTTCATCACCTGGCATTCTTTAGGTTTCTGGTATGCTGAGGGGGAATGGATTGGCAATATCTGTCCCTGTTAACTCTCTTAATATTTGTTCAATAAAATCCTCTGGCATTTTCATCTTTTAGAGTACTAATGATGTTTATGATGTGACTAGATTAAAGTATTTGGGATTGACTGCTGATGTTTCCAGGTTAAATAAGATGTTGGAACAAACACTGAAATTGTTTGTTCTAAAGAAAGAAATCTAAGGAAGAAACTCTTCTGACAGTTTCAGAGAAGTGTTAGAAGAGATAAGAAACAGTATTGTAACAATATCTGTAAAGACATGGAAGAAGAAACAGACATGGAAAAACAAAGTGCTGCAAAAGATTTCTGAATACAGAATGAAGTTTCAATGCTGAATTGGTATGCTAATAAATAATAATGGACAGATAACTAATTGATTCAAAATAGATTGCTTTGATTAAAGAAAAAAATACAAATACTTTCATTTATACTTGGAAACCACTTCTGGACTTCGTGCTTGAGGTGGAAAGAAATGAAACTTTGATTTTGGGTTTTACCGATTAGTTAGATTTGTTGTTATAGAAATGGCTAGTTTCTATTATTATGAAAAAGTAAAAAGTTGAAGGTAGATCTTAAGGCCTTATTTTATTGCACCAAAGGAGTCGGAAGTCAATGCCTTTTTTTTTCTTTTTCCTTTTTCCATTGCTTTCCCCTACTATCCACTTCCCCTTTTCCTTTCCTACTTTCCCTAATATTTGCTTTTGTATTCTTTTTGTATGTCATATTATAAATTAATAAAACTGCACAAAATGTAAAGAAAAAAACCCCCAAAATAGATCAAAGAAAGATGGAAGGAATATGTTGAAATACTGTACAGTAGTAATGCCAATTTAGAACATATCTACAATATATAAAGTACTTTGTTATTTTCTCCAATGTATGGAGATATTTTAAATTTTACTTAGGCTTTCTAGGATTTAACTCAAAGGAACTGAAGATGCTTCTTGGATGAGAAGTGAAATATTTTCAAGAAAAAACAAAGAAAGTCCTGTTACATTTTGAAAAAGCATCTTTGGGACAACCATGACCTAGATGATTGAAAGTCTCCATAGACTTCTAGGATCCAACTATATTTTTCAATATGTATGATTTAAAATCTCTCCCATCTCTTAATTTAAGTTATTAATTTTTAAAAAATGGAAAGAAGATGACCCAGGAGAGATCCTTAAGGCATCTTGACATTTTTTCCATGAGATAACATTTATATTCATTGAAGAGGATTTTTTTAGCTTGCTATTTCTCCACTTAGTTGAAACCATCCAAATCCATGTTTATTCATCTTGCTAAACAGAATATAATGAAATATTCTATCAAAGGCTTTGCTGAAGACAAAATATATTACATACATCTCTCTCAGAATTTATTAAGCAATTGAAACAATTCCATTAATTTCCAATAATTCCTGCATTGTTTTCAATTTGCTTATAAAGATAAATGTTTTCACAATATTCTAGAATTTTCCCAACTATCAGAATCAAACTGACTTTGGATTGATTCTGGACTATAAATTGCTAGATTCTTCTTTTGGAATTTCACAGATTTTTATTTTTTCTCTTTATGAAGGAAGAAGCAACATTTGCCCTCTTCCAGTCTTCAATTTAACATTTTTATTGAGTTATAAAGTATTATAAAATACAAAATACAAAGTAAATAGAAAAGCAGTGCGGAGAGGGGAAAGGGAAGTGAGGAAAGATAAGAAAGAAGAAAAGAAAGAAAGAAAAAGAAGCATTGACTTCTGACTCTCTTTGTTACAGTAAAATAAGGCATTAACATCAAATTACAGCTTTTTGCTTTTTCATAATAATATGAACAAGCCATTTCTATAAAGATCTATCAGTCTAATCAGTAAAACCCAAAGTCAGAGTTTCATTCTTTTCCACATCAAGCACAAAGTTCAGAAGTGGTCTCCATGTGGAAATAAAAGTACTAATGTTCTTTTCTTTAATCAAAGTAGTCAGTTTTGCCATTTCAGCCAACTCCATCAACTTTTGCAATCATTCATCCATGTTAAGAATCGAAGTGTCCTTCCATTTTTGTGCATACAATAGTCTTGCTGCTTTATTATTATATAATAATAAAGTTCCAAATTTTTCTCCTGTTCTTTTTCGATTAAGCCCAAAAGGAAAAGTTTTGGTTTCATTTTTATCTCCATTTTCAAATTTTTCTATATTAAAATATGAATCATATTCCAAACTTTTTTTTTTGCTTTATCAGATCCACCATAAATGATGAAAACTCCCCTTTTTACTTTTACACTTCCAACATTCATTTGAGTTACTTTTATACCAGTGGTGGGATTCAAATTTTTTTACTACCGGTTATGTGAGGATGGCTTGGTGGGTGTGGCTGGGTGGGCATGTGAGTGGGTGGGTATGGCTGGGTGGTCATGTGACTGGGTAGGTGTGGCCAACTTGACATCACTCACATTGAGGGGCGCCTTATCTTGCCCCACTTGCCTGGCCTCCCAAACTCTTCTGGTCTTTGTCTATTAATTTGTCTACTACTACAGTGTCTGGTTGATTATCTAATGTCTGCCTATCCTTCTGTATCCAGAACTCCCACAGATTCTTAGCTCTATTTTTCTCCATAGTCTTCTGTGGAAACTCCTTGATGGGTGGCTGGAGAATTCTGGGAATTAAAGTCTGAGAGATACTGATCTACCTTGGATTCTATATAGTGTCGTAAATCCCTGCTTCTATGGATCTGGTGCTTAGTGCCTGTTCTTGTGCTGTTATGATCAGTGATCAGTGCTGCCTTTTACACACACACCACTTCAGGAATAATTATAAAAATGATGATTTCTCACTCATTTCTTTACTGGTAGTAGAAACAAAATAAGCAGCCATAAATGTCACCTAAAGTTGGAACCCTATATTTGGATTCTGATTCATATTTATTGTTGAATGCTTTTGCAAAACAGTAGCTGGGAAGACTTGCCACAGATAAGTTTACAAAGCACCTATTTCAAATAACATTTCTTAATTCTGCATTCTTACTTGCCCTCTTGTACTATACCACTGTATTTTGGATTCAAATGCAAATATATATATATAAAAGTTAAAATCTCGGGTGTTTTCCCACATCATTATAAGTTTGTAAGTTAAAATGTTTAAAATCCTGGCTAAGATCCCAGCTCAGAATCCTCTAAATTCCCAAACAAAAACCTTTTTAAGGTCTTTCAAAAACTTAAGAAGACACACACGGGTACCTTTACAGGGTGGGTGTTTTCCCGCATCATTATAAATAAGTTGGTTAAAATATTTAAAATCCTAGTTAAAATCCCAGCTTAAAATCTTCTAAAATTCCCTACAGAGCACTCTGCAAGGTCCTTTAAAACCTCAGCTAAAATCCTACCAGTGACTTTAAAAGTTTTTCTTAAAGCAACATTTCGACAGGCTCACACCCTGTCATCTTCAGGCTCTGTTTCATGTAGAAGCTATGGGTTCTCTGTTGCGGGGCCGGAGCTGTCGCTTATCTATATTTGCTGCTGCTGACGTATGCTGGCTAGCCTGCAGCTCTGTGTTCTGATTGGAGGACAACAGTTTTTCTTCCTGTTTCCTCCTCCTAGCTACTTGGCTTCGTGTTACAGGCCCAGCTTTCTCAGATTCTCTATTATTATCTGTCTGCTGTAGAGGGGAAAGGATTCTGGTAGGCATCACAGCACCCTTGATTGTTAGTTGAGATCTCAGCCTATCTTCTGGCTCGAAGAAGAGCTGAGGTTTTAAAGGACCTTGCAGAGTGCTCTGTAGGGAATTTTAGAAGATTTTAAGCTGGGATTTTAACTAGGATTTTAACTATTTTAACCAACTTATTTATAATGATGCGGGAAAACACCCGAGATTTTAATTTTTTGCATATGCACACCTGTGAAAACTTAAGAAGACACACACACAAACACACACACACACACACACACACACACACACACACACACACACACACATATATTTCTTTTAGCCAGGTTTTTCCTACGTAGCCAAGATTTTTCTACAGCCCTAGCTCAGTGGAGTCACATCCACTCAATTCTGGGCTTTTTTCTTCTGGCAGCCAGCAGGCCCTAGGCTGCCCTATGCTGCTTAGTGAGAGACTTATATAGATCTATTTCTGGCTCGTTAGCCATCATCAGTAAGCCACACCCACATCTCATGTATCCTCCCTGTAAAGGTACAATATCTATTTTCTTACTTTTTCGTAGGTTTTAGGTGTGTTTTTCTTTTAGTCTGGTTTTTCCTACATAGCCAAGATTTTTCTACAGCCCTAGCTCAGTGGAGTCACATCCACTCGATTCTGGGCTTTTTTCTTCTGGCAGCCAGCAGGCCCTATGCTGCCTTATGCTGCTTAGTGAGAGATCTTATATAGATCTATTTCTGGCTCGTTAGCCATCATCAGTAAACACACACCCAGCTAGCCACTCTCTGCAAAGAAGGAAGAATTCTGGCAGGCCTTACAACACCACTGGTTGCTTGTTGGAATCTCTGCCTCTCTTCTGATGTTAACATTCGAGTTTCTCGGACTTCCGGTTGGCACCGCAGGCGTCGTGGATGGTCTCCTTAGACCGCCAGCCCCGCGATCTTGTAAAAGCTGCTTTGACAGCACTAATCGGCTGTCTGGCGGCTTAAAAACCTCTCCATCGGGAGAAGAAGGAGAGGAGAGCTGGTGAGTGTGAGTAGAGCTCCCCGAAAGTCCTCTGGAATAATTCCAGAGGCTTGGAGGGTGAGAGCTCCCCAGTCAGCCCACCAAGAAGCTCCGAATCCAGGACAACTCTGTTTTAAACAGAGCCAGACGCTGCAACTGATCCTGCTGGCAAAAGTGAGTTTGATTGATTACAAGCGCAGGCAGAGCGGAAACAGGAGAACAAGATTTAAAAGTAACAGTGCTTAACTTTGGATTTACATTGTTTCTAATTGAATCCTTTTGAGCTGGAGGCTGAAGATGGCACCTTTGTTATGGGTGTGAAAGTGAAAGTCAGAAACGAAAGTGCTTATTGAGAACTTTGCACTGTGAGAGTGGATTAAAGCTGCTGGGAAGTGAGAGTTTGTGGAGAAAAGACTATTTTACTTGATAAATTAGAGACTATAAATTACAAGCTTTTGAAAATTGTTCAAGGGACTCTGTGGCTGTGAAAGGAAAAATGATCCTTTAAAAAAAAAAGATGGCTTCTAAACAAGTTAAGCCAGGAGCTGCTAGAGGAGGAGGAGGTTCTCCAGTGGTGTCAGTAGTACGCAGAAAGCACAACTTCCAGCTGATTCACAGAGTCAGGAGGCTTCTTTTAATGAACTCAAAGAATTTATAAAAGAAGCCATGAATAATCAAGCTGCAGCCATGAATAACCTAACAGTAATTGTGAAAGGGAAATTAAAGAAATTTGAGGAGGATATAAAGTCAATTAAATAAGTTGTTGAAGTAAAGCATGATGAAATAAGAGATGATATTGTTTTTGCAGTTTCAGGATTGTCAAAACTTGTTATTCAGGTGGATGAGGGAGTGGAAGAAATCAATGAAGCCAATTTGAATTTGGAAAACAAAGTAGGAGATATTATGACTAAAACAGAGAAGGTGGATGATGAATTGGTAATGTTACAATACAGATCTATGGAATTTGCCTTGAGATTGAGAGGTCTGAAAGAAAATAGTAAGGAAAATTTAAAGGATATTTGTGCTGATGCTATTGCAGAGATAATTAAAGAAAGACCAGAAGAGGTGGCAAGCTGAATTGATAAAATCTACAGGGTTAACTCCTGGTTGGCAAGACAAAGACAGCTGCCAAGAGATGTGGTGATTTATTTTACAACCAGGAGGATCAGAAATGACATCTTATAAGCTTCTTACAAGAATAAGGTTCAAGTGGCTGGGCAAGAAGAGGTGGTTTTGAAAGAGATCCCTCCAAAAATGTTAAGAAGTGGAAAGGATTTTGGCTTTTTGGTAAATGAACTGAGAAACCAACAAGTGCCGTACAGATGGGATGTCCCAACTGGTTTAATAATGACTTATAGTGGAGAAAGATACCGGTTAAACACAGTTTGGAAAGCAAAAGATTTTTATGTTAATGCTTTAAAGGCTGGATACTCACCCTCACCTGGGGGGGGGGAGAAAGAAAATGGAGATGCTACAACAAGAAAAAGATGGAAAGCAGATACAAACTTATGCTGAAGTTGCAGCTGGAGGAATCACCATGGAAGAAGACCTGGATCTTGGAGGCCTACCCCCAACTCTGGAACCAACTAAGAAGGGAGAGCCAAGAGAACAACAATTGACCTGAGCAACTTATAGATGTCAAGAACAACAATTAAAAGTGCAACAACCTCAAGATTTACCTCAAGAAGTTCAAAAAACAGAAGCAGTGGGGCGGGGGGGCCTAGGCCGAAGAGTAAGGTGGAGGAGGATGTTCAGCTGATGCTCATGAGGCTTCAAAAGGCTAAAGATGGCAACTAAATTCCTATCTTGGAATGTTAATGGTCTAAATTCACTACAAAAAAGAAAGAAAGTATTTCATTATTTGAAACAATTTAAAAACGATGGCATTTGTTTGCAAGAAACACATATTAGACTATTAGATCAAAAATATTTGATAAATTCAAGATTAGGTACAAATTTTGTGGCATCAGCGCCAGAGAAGAAAAATGGGTTAGTTATATATTTAAAGAAAGGACTATCAGCTAATTTAATTGAGTCAGATGTTCAAGGAAGATATATTACAATTGAATTATTAACTCAGACTGGAAATATGCTTTTAATTGGAATATATGCCCCTAATCAGCAACAAGACAAGTTTTATAAATTTTTACATACTAAAATAATACAATGGAATTATAAATCTTTTATATTAATGGGTGACTGGAATGGAGTGATACACAGAAAGATAAAAAAAAATTATCAAAGATTTCAACACGTGCGAAATTACCTAAATCCTTTTTTGATATGATGGAAGATATAGAATTGAGAGATATTTGGAGAGAACGCAATGTGGAGGAGAGAGACTTTACTTTTTTTTCTGATTTGTTATATGAAAAAAAAGTGGATAAAGTGTTTAAGAGTCATATACTTAGAAATGCGTTGCTGAGGGTTTGGAAAAAGTATCAATATAAGATAAATTATAAGATACCCATATGGGCAAATCCCAGACATGCAATAGAAAATATAAGTATAGAACAAAAAACAGAGGTGATAAAGAGCTTCTTTTTATGGAAAGGGGTAAGTTGCAATTGAAATCTTTAGATGTATTAAAAGAAGAAGGGATAATTTATACTTGGTTTCAGTATGGTCAGCTTTAAGCTAGATGGAGGGAAGATCAAAAAACTGGTGTCATGCAAAATGAGAAAAATCTGGTAAAACAGATTAGAGATCAAAGTCAGATGCATCTTAAAAGGTTGTATAACGCTTTATTGGAAATAGATTCAGAAACGGAATTGGTTAAGGATTGTATGATAAGATGGGCACAAAACTTTCAGGAACCAGTGATGATGGAAACATGGGAAAAGATCTGGGTTAGAAATGTTAAATTTACGCGAGCACAAAATTTGAGAGAGAATTTTTATAAAATGTTTTATAGATGGCATTTAGATCCTAAAAAATTATCATGTATGTACTCAAATTTGCAAGCTAAATGTTGGAGATGTGAATGTGATGATGCAACTTATTATCATATATGGTGGACCTGTAAGAAAATCAAGACATTTTGGATAAAAATTTGGTGGGTGATGCAGAACATTCTGAAAAAAAGGTTGAAATTTACTCCTCAATTGTTTCTATTGGGTATAACGACGGATTGTACAGTATTAGAGACTAAACTGATCTTGAACTTAATATCAGCAGCTAGGCTGTTGGTAGTGCAATACTGGAAGAAGGACTCTTTGCCTACTATTGAAGAGTGGACACTGAAAGTAACGAATTTAGCAGAAATGGTGAAAATTTCAGCGTATTTGAAGGACTATACACAAGAAAGATACGTATCAGAATGGAGAAGATGGATTGATTATATTCAAAATAAGTATCAGACAAGAAAATATCAAATATCTTATGAATGAATGTTAAGTATTAGAAATATTATGTTATCTATAATGGAGTTAAGGTTTCAGGGGGTGATTTAGTAGTCTAAGGATAGATAGGTTAATTTAGCTTATGACTGTTAACTGAAATGCCTTGTATTTTGCTCTGGGAAGTCTGGGGGGAAGGGTGGGATGTGGGGAGAGAAAAGGGTGGGGGAACATTGCGGGGGGAAATCTTTTTTTCTGTAAAACTTTTTAATAAAAAAAAGAAACATTCAAATTTCTCTCAGTGCAGGTTCCCAAATACTTGATAACCTAGAGGCATCATCCCGTCTGGTGGCTAGCAATAGGGAGAGAGAGAATCGAGCCAGAAGACAGGCTGAGATCTCAACTAACAATCAAGGGTGCTGTGATGCCTGCCAGAATCCTTTCCCCTCTACAGCAGACAGATAATAAGAGAGAACCTGAGAAAGTTAGGCCTGTAACATGCAGCCAAACAACCAGGATGAGGAACCAGGAAGAAAAACTGCTGTCCTCCAATCACAACATAGAGTTACAGGCTAACCAGCATACATCAGCAGCAGCAAACATAGAAAAACGACAGCTCATACTTCGCAACACACCCACAGCTTCTAAACTAGATAAGAGCCTGAAGATGACAGGATTGTGAGCCTGTCAAAACATTACTATTAGAAAAACTTTTAAGGTACTGGTAGATTTTAGCTAAGGTTTTAAAGGACCTTGCAGAGTGCTCTGTAAGGATTTTTAGAAGATTTTAAACTAGGATTTTAACCAGAATTTTAAACATTTTAACTAATTTATTTAACATGACGTGGCAAAACACCTGAGATTTTAATTTTTTTTGCATATATATGTATGTATATATATGTGTGTATATATATGTGTGTGTGTGTGTGTGTATATATATATATGTGTGTGTGTGTGTGTGTGTGTGTGTGTAGGTCTTTGGTTATTCGGGTTTTCTCCCATGTAAAATTGGAAGTGTCTTGACAACGTTTCGACGAAGTCTCATTTGTCATCTTCAGGCTGGTGTTTTCGTGCTTCGTGCTTCTAGGAGCAATGTGTGATCACAGCTGTTTCTTCCTTTTAACTGCCAGCGGGGGTGTGAACTGATTGGGTGGGAGCTTGGCTGTGTTCTGATTGGGTGGAGGTATGTTCTGATTGGTAGGGGGCTTGGCTATGATCTGATTGGATGGGGGGTTGGCTGTGCTCTGATTGGATGGGGGTGTGTTCTGTTTGGGTGGGGGCTTGGTTGTGCTCGGGTTAGTCTGAGTTGCAGGGGGATTTGAGCTGGTGAGCTTCGTTGCTGTTGTTTGGCTTCGCATTCGTGGTCGTGCCACATCTTCATGGTGGGTGTCAGTTTGCTTCATGTATAGATTGGAGGGGTTTAAAGTGGCTAATGATGCAGCTGTGGTCTGGCTTCTGGTTTGTGGTGGCCAAGCAGGTGAGTAGCCTCCCAACCAGGCAGACAAATGTCTTCTCAGCCAGCACGTCTATGCAGCTTCCCAGACAGGTGAGCGTTTTCCTGGCCAGCACGGCCATGCAGTTTCTCAACCAGGAGGGCAAGCATCCTCCTGGCCAGGTGGGTGAGAGTCTTCCTAGCCAGTGCAGCCATGCCTACCCTTCCTCTGTGACAACCCATGTGGATCCTGGGCAGCACAGCTTCGAAGCCTTTCTTGGTGGTTGTGGCAGTGTTGTTAAAAGCCACCGGGTGGCACGGAGGAAGATAGGCAAGCGGGCAATGGGTGCCAGCTCTCCCTTCTGCCAACCTCACATTCCAGGCAGTGTCCAGCCAGCCAGCCAGCCATGCCTGCCCTCCCCGTGCAGCAGCCCACATGGATCCCAGGCAGCAGAGCTTCAGGGCCTTTCCTGGTGGTGGCATTGTTAAAAGCTGCCGGGCAGCACGGAGGCAAACAGACAAGTGGGTGAGGGGTGCAGGGCAAGGCCAGAGCAATGGAATGGCACATTCCCTAACCTGGCCAAGGTGAATGGTGAGCAGGTGGAGGCTCCGGGGCAAGGCCGGAGCCAGGGAATGGCACATTCCCCAACCAGCCAAGGTGAACAGCGAAGCAAGCCAGGCAAGCTCCAGGGATGTTGGGGGTGGGGTGCAGCTAGCTAGGCTGTAGCGCCGCATGTGATGGAGCCATGGTGGCAAAGCAAGCCAGGCAATCTGGAAGCCAGGAATGAGGATGGTGGGGGGGGGCAGCTACTTAGGCCACAGTGCTGCGTGGGATGTAGCTGCAGGCGGTGAAGCAAGACAGACAAGCTAGAGGCCGGGGATGGTGGAGGGACAGCTAACTAGACCATGACTCACAGGCTTACTTATCCAGGCAGGCAGATCAGGTTCACTCAGTTGGGCCGCAGGTACCGCGTGGGAAGGCAGGCAAGCTGCAGAGGCTGTGTGGTCAATGCAAGCAAGGAGCCACACAGTGTGCTATGCCAGGAAGGCAAGATGAAGAGTGACTGAATGGGGCAGGGTGAGTGGATGGGCAGGGCAAACAAGTGGGTGGGGCAAGCAGCAAGCGGCAAGCAGCCAGGCAAGGGCAAATGGGCGAGCGGGCAGTGGGGGCGAGCGGTGAGCAGGCAGGTGGGGGTGAGCAGCGAGCAGGTGAGAGGGCGGGGGGGGGGAGAGGCCAGCCAGAGAGGGTATTTCCCAGTTCTTCAAACTACTCAAAATTTCCACTACTGGTTCATCCGAATCAGCTGAATACCACCTCTGCTTTATACATCTTAGATAACGGATCTGATATTAAATACAAACATCATCTTCTAGAAATTTTCTTTTAGATTATAGTTTAATGTAGATTTTAAATTCTTCATGGTAGCCCTGTGTATTGGTACTCTGGAAAGCAGAAGCTAATTGCAACTTCCACAGCAGAAGCTGAGTATGTGAGTTTGTCCAAAGCTTCCAATAACCTAGTTTGGTTTGATGATCTTTTGGTGAGCTTACGGAGGGAGCCCATGTATCCTATAAATATCTATGAGGACAACATGGCTGCTGTTAACATATCGGAAGCCGATGCTGTAGGTCAGAGATCACACCATATTGATATTAAGAATAAACATGTAAGGCAATTGGTGAGAACAGGTTTCATCAAAACCATCTATTGTGAAACAAGGGAACAGGTGGCGGATGTGTTTACTAAACCGCTGCCCCGTGAACAACATCATTATCTCCTGGGTAAAATATCAATGGCTATGTAAAATGTACTGACTGTTGATATGTATATGTATTCAGTGATGTATGTATGTTTGTTATCAAATCAAATAGCCACAGAGAAGGGGATTGTCATGAGTGTTTTCAGGATTGCTGTAGCTACTTGATCAGTTACAAACAGTATGGATCCAATCAAGCCATCTCCTGTCTGCAATTAACTGCAAGCCTTCCCCTCCCTAGTTAATTGCAGGTTAACTCCCCATATAAGCACGGATCTTTCTGCTTGCTATTTGGGCCTAGATGCTGTTTAGGCCTAGATGCAGAGCCAGTGCTGAAGCACCTGGACGCAGAGCCCAGAGCAGAGCTGCAGAAGGGAGGAGAACTCAGCTAAGGAGTCCTGATGGCTGCAGCAGAGTTAGCAGCAGAAAAGGAGCTGAAGAGCTGTGTAAAGATACTCCCATGGAGCTAGCTGCAACTGTGAGTTGAGATAGCTGGGAGCCTTTTGAAGTCTCCAATTTCAGCTTGCCTTTTGCTGAGTTGAAGCACACAAGCCAACATCTGAACTGTTGCTGCTGGACAGTTTCCCTCCCAGGAGCTTCAAGCCACGTTTGCTGATTGAATTGTTTTTCATAGGTGACTTTTAGCTGTGAAGCCTATGCTGCTGCCCTTCTACCACCTCGATGATGTATCGACACCGAAGCTGTTTAATGTCATGTTAATTTTTTCTTATGGACTGTTTCGGTATTGTGGAGAGGAATTTAGGGAGATGACTTGGCTTCATTTAACCAAGACAAGACTTTGTTATTAATGTGCCTTTTTAAAGATATAGTGTTTTTTAAACATTTTGAAGTAAAGTATATTTTTATACAAGACTCCTCTGCTAGTTTTATTTCAGTCCTAGTGTGTTTGCTTGTGAGCTGGTTCACGGTTCGGGGACAACCCTCTACCCCATCCTGACACATATATTTTCCCATTGTTCAAGCATTCCTTGCCCACTGCATTGTACAATGTTTTACATGTTCATTTTCCAAATTCAATTTCAATAACATTTTATAGATCTTAGCAATAATATGTTCATCGTTGCCACATAATGAAATTTCCAATTCATTTTTAACAAAGTCAAATCCATAACTTACTTACTTACTTACTTACTTGCTTACTTACTTGTCAAACATGTACAAGATAACAGGTATAAGTATAAACATGGACATGACCATAGGAAATAAGTACAAGTAAATGGGGCCAGTAGGACAGGGATGGTAGGCATGCTGGTGCGCTTATGCGTGCCCCCTTTATGGACCTCTTAGGAATGGGATGAGGTCCACAGTAGACAGTTTAAGGTTGAAGCTGTGGGGGTTTGAGGATGTAACAATGGAGTCAGGTAGAGCATTCCAGGTGTTGACCACTCTGTTGCTGAAGTATTTTCTGCAATAGAGTTTGGAGTGGTTTAACTTGAGTGTGTATTTATTCTTTACCCAACTATTATTGAGGTTGAAGCTGAAGTAGTCGCTGACAGGTAGGGTATTATAGCAGACAATTTTGTGTACTATGCTTAGGTCAGACCATAAGCAGCATAGTTCCAGGTTGTCCAGGCCCAAAAATTCGAGCCTGGTGGCATAAGGGATTCTATTGTGAGCAGAGGAGTGGAGTACTTATCTTGTGAAATACCTCTGGACCCGCTCAATTGTATTAATGTCCAATATACAGTGTGGATTCCAGGCAGATGAGCTATATTGGAGAATTGGTCTGGCAAAGGTTTGTATACCCTAGTTAGCAGTACAATGTTACCGGAGAAGAAGCTTCGCAAAATTAGGTTGACAACTCTTAATGCCTTTTTGGCAATGCTGTTTCAGTGAGCTTGGGGCTTAGATCATTTGAGATGAGTACTCCTTGACAGAGTGAGGGTCATCTACAAGGTTGTATCCACCCAGCTTGGGTTTGGTGTTCTGATTTTTGTTGCCAATGTGTATGACAGAGCATTTGTTAGTTGAGATTTGGAATTGCCAATTGCGTGACCATTCTGACACATAGTCTTTTCTAACCAATCGCAAAATTTATCCCATGTTCTGAAATACATTGACTCCTCTTTATCTTTTATTCTCAATGTTAATCTATTCATTTCTGAACATTCTAAAATTTTCTTTATAATTTCTCCTTCCAACGGGATTTTATCTGCTTTCCAGTTTTGTGCAAATACAATTCTATTTGCTGTTATTATATGAATAATCAAATATGTATCTTCTTTACTATAATTCTCTGGTAAAATTCCCAATTAGAATATCTCTGGTTTTAACTCTATATCCTGCTGCAACATTCCATCTAACAATGCCTGTATTTTCACCAAGTAATATTTTGCTTCTTTACACAACCACCACATATGACAATATGATCCCAGCAATTGGTGATATTTCCAACATTTAGCTGATTTATCTTTAAACATCTTAGCTAATTTTTCTGGTGGCATATGCCATCTATAAAACGTCTTATTGAAATTTTCTTTATAACCTGTTGCCATTGTTAATTTATAATTTCTTTCCCAAAGTTGTTGCCATTTCTCCAGTTCTATAGTATATCCAAAATTCTTTGCCCATGCTATCATTGTTTCTTTTACTTCTTCATCTTCTAGTCTAATCCGCAATAGATAATTATATAACTTCTTAATCATTTTTTCATCTGTTCCTGTCAATATTTCATCCAGTTCTGATTTCCCCAACTTAAAGCCATATTGTCTACGATCTGCTTCATATCTTGATTGTATTTGCAGTCTTGTATACCAATCTATCTCAATCCCTTGACTCTCTAGTTTTTATTTTTGTTTCCATTCTCCCTTATCTGTCAAGATGTCCTTATACCTAACAATATTCCCCATATTTACAATATTTGGATATGTCACTGCTTCCATTCTAGAAAGCCACATTGGTATGTTCAGATAATGTTTTTCTTTCACTCTCTCCCACACTGATAGCAAGCCATTTCTTACATAATGTCTCTGGAAATATCAATGTATCCTTTGTTTCCCATACCATAAAAAGGCATGCCAATCCATTTGTAATCCATGGCCCTCCAAGATCAATAGTCTTGCATTCCTCAATAAAATCCATTCTTTAATCCATGTTAACGCTGCCGCTTGATAATACAGTTCCCAATTCGGTAGGCCAAATCCATCTCTAGTTCTTGCATCTTGCAGCATTTTTATGTTAATTCTTGCTCTCTTTCCTTGCCACACATATTTCCACGTTATTCTCTTTAGCGCTTCAAAATATTTTTTCTCCAGTTTTATTGGTATAGTTTGAAATATAAATAATAGTTTTGGTAATACATTCATTTTTATTAATGCTATTCTTCCCATTAATGATAATTGCAAGTTTCTCCATTTCTCCAGATCTATTTCAATTTGTTTTTTCAGTTTATAATAATTATCTTCCTTGAGCGTTGCACATCTTGATTTCAAATGAATGCCCAAATATTTCACTTTCTTCACAATTTGTATGTCCAGTTTCTCCATTATCTCCAAATTAGGGTAAGGGTATTCAGATCGTGCTTTAACTGGATGGCTTTCACTTCTGCTTAATAAAAGAATCCTTTTGAACAACCACATTTCAAGAGTTCGTACTTTCTTAAGTTGGAAGGAGAGGCAATCCTTACAGTCTCACTTTTCTATTTAAAACCTCTAATGTCAACTTCCGGTTTGCTAGCCTCCAGCGAAGATGGTCCCTTCTTAAGGACCGCCAGTCCCGCCGCCTGTAGAGCCGCTTTGAGATCGAGAAGCGGCTCAAAAACTTCGAAATCCGTAGGATTGCAGGAGGAGAGAAAGCAGGGTACAGGTTGAGCCCCTGTGAGTCCCCAGAGAATCGCTACTGGGGAGGAAACAGGCGTGGCTCCCTTTCAACCTGCTGAGACTCCGGACGGCATGGGATGACTCTGCCAATCCGCAGAGCAAGCCGGCTGCAGCAAACAGTTAAACTGAATGAAACCAACCTTAACAAATAGCGGAAATATCAACTTGAACCCTTAAATCTGCAAATCGCAAGTATTACTGCTTTGGTGACTTTTTGAATTAAGAGAAAGTTTGAGTGAGTGAAAGTTTGAAAAAAAAAAAGGGCGCCCAGCTGCAGAGTTAACAGGCTGAGAGCGAGAGTGGATTTGTGAAGTTACTTTGATCTGCTACAAAGTAGCGTTGCCTGCAATAAGGAGGAACAGGAGAAGAGGAAAAAAATTCTTTTTTAAAATCTGAGCTTGCTTCAGTTTAGCTTCTATCCCCAATTTGATTAAACCTGGGGGATTTTTTCAGAGGACTTTGTGGTGGTGGAAAAGGAAAAAGGATCTCCTTTTTCAGAAATTCTAATCTACGTGGCAGGATGGCTTCAAAGAAGCAGGAAGGAAAGGCAGCAGGGGGGGGGATCCCCCACACATAAACATGTACAGCAGCCTTCTCCCATTCAACAGACTCAGAAAAAAGACTTTGATTTTGAAAATTTAAAAGAATTTATTTCTCAGGCTTTGGATGACAAATTTCAAAAATCTCAACAGGAAATAGATGATAAACTTCAAAAATCTCAACAGGAAATTATGCAGGAAATTAATGAAATGAAAAATATGGTGAAACAGGATTATGGCAAGGTGACTAAAAAAATATTGGATGTTGCCTCTGGCCTCTCAGAATTTATTATTAAAGTGGATTCCAAATTGGAAGAATTCAAATCAGAAGTCAATGTCAAGATTAAGGATACTGATTATAAAATTTCTGATGCTGATGATAAAATGCAGAGATTTGAAAATGAAATTACAATGATGCAATTCAGGGCAATGGAATTCGCTATAAGGCTCAGAGGAATTAGAGAGAGTGACAGACAGGATTTGAGACAACTTTGTGCTGATGCCTTGGCTGTGTTATTAAAAATTAATCCTGAAGTGGTTTTTTATAAAATAGACAAAATTTACAGAGTGAATTCCTGGGTGGCCAGACAAAGACAATTGCCTAGAGACGTGGTGATATATTTCACAGACAGAACAATAAGAAATGATATCCTGCAAAAATCTTTTCTTTCCTCTGTGCAAGTGGAGGGGGCTCAAATTGGAGTTTATAAAGAATTGCCACCTAAAATGTTGAAAGATAGAAAAGACTTTGGCTTTCTAGTGAATGAATTGAAAAAACATCAGATACCATTTTGGTGGGATGCCCCAATTGGTATAATTCTGAAGTACAATGGAGAAAGACATCGGCTGAACACCGTTGAGAAGGCAGAACATTTTTATTCTACTGTTCTTAAAGAGAGAACACCATCTCCACGTACATCTACAGTGCTGGAGATTAAGGAGAGTGATAAGAAGCAACTCCAGCAAGAGGTGCTAGAACAGTCTAAACAGGTGGAGCCAGAGGAAATGCAGGGTGCTGTAGGAGGTTTTCTGGAGGAGCACCTGTTAGAATCTTCTCCAATTTTGGACCCGGTTCGGATGGTTGAAGTCAAAGATCAGCGTATAACTCCTGCAAAATCTAAGCAACTCAAAGAAAAGCAACAACAGGAAAGACAATATAAAAAGGGAGCTAAGAGTACTACACAAGAGATTGAAGCCATGGGGGGAGCACAACCAGAGATTTCGGAAGATCTTCGGCTATTCTGCTCGTCGCTTCGAAAAGATGAAGATGACAATTAAGTGCTTATCTTGGAATGTGAATGGGTTGAATTCAGCACAGAAAAGGAAGAAGTTATTCACATATTTGAGACAATTTAATAATGATATAATTTGTTTACAAGAAACTCATATTAGAACTCAAGATCAAAAATACTTGATAAACTCTAAATTAGGAATACATTTTATAGCTTCAACTTTGCAAAAAAAGAATGGTGTGGTTATTTATGTAAATAAAAGATTTACAGCTAAAATTATAGAAGCAGATGAAGATGGTACGTTTATAGCAATCAAATTGCTTACAGTAAATGGCCAAATTCTTTTGATTGGAATTTATGCTCCTAACCAACAACAGGATCATTTTTATAAAATGCTACACACTAAAATACTGCAATGGGACTATAGATCTATTTTAATTATGGGAGATTGGAATGGAGTAATTGATTCTAAATTAGATAAAAAGAGTTTGGCGAAATCAAGGATCAGATTACCACAGACTTTTTTTTGATATGAAAGAAGATTTGGAATTAAAAGACATTTGGAGAATACATAATCCCAAAGAATTGGATTATACTTTCTTTTCCGATAGACATAGGTCCTTTTCTAGGATTGACTTTATCTTGTTGTCAGATGATCTACTTGTTAAGACAAAAAGAACAAAGATATTTCCAATAACTTTGACCGACCATAGCCCAGTATGGATAGAAATTGAGACTGGAAAGACTGAGAGAAGATCATGGAGATTAAATGAAAACTTGTTCAGATATGAAAAAAATATAACAGAACTTAAAAAGCAGTTGAAAGAATTTTTTGAAATAAACTTAAATAAGGGTACCCCGATTGAAATTGTGTGGGATGTGAGCAAAGCTTATATGAGAGGGGTACTCATTTATATGAACTCTAAACATAGACTGAATCGACAAAAGAAAAGATCTGAACTGGAAGCAGAAATAAAGAATAAAGAACAGTTACTTATTAAAAATCCAACAGATGAAAGAATACGTGGCGCTATAAAACTTTTGAAAGATCAATTCCAAATGTTTATGGCGGAACAAGTTGCAACAAATCTACAATATGCGAGGCATAATACATTTTGTAACACCAATAAACTGGGCAGATGGTTGGCCTATACATTAAGGAAGAAGCAGAGTATACGGACTATTGATAGTATTGATATTGGAGGGAAAGAAATCTTTCAACAAAAATTAATTAAAGAAGCTTTTGTAGACTATTATACTAAATTATATGCTAAAGATGATATGCAGAATGGACTTATAGAAAAATATTTAGATAATAAAAGAGTCACAAAAATTACTAATCAACAAAAGGAAAGAATGAATTATCCTATAACAGAGGAGGAGATTATAGTAGCAATTAAACAATTAAAAACAGCTAAAGCTCCTGGAACGGATGGTTTGACTGCAGTGTATTATAAAACTTTGCAAGCAGAAATGGTGGAACAGCTCAGAGACTTATTTTGTAACATACAACAAGGGGGTAAAATACCCCCATCATGGAAAACAGCCTACATTTCTTTGATACCAAAAGAGCAAGTAGGTCCTAAAAAACCGGAGAATTATAGACCAATATCTCTTCTGAATAATGATTATAAAATTTATGCAAAAGTACTAGCCAACAGGTTGATGCCAGTAATCCAAGAGGTGATCCATGATGATCAAGCGGGATTTATTGAGGGCAGATACATGAAGGACAATGTAAGGCAAGTAATAGACTTATTGGAATATCTTGAGAGGAATAAACAGGTACCTGCAGTGCTGGTCTTTTTGGATGCGGAAAAGGCCTTTGATAGAGTGGATTGGAATTTTCTATTAAAGACTTTAAAAAAGATGGACTTTGGGGATCAATTTATACAGGCGGTTTCAGCAATTTACCAAGAGCAAAAGGCACAGATCATTATTAATGGAAGTTTGACAACAGATTTTAAAATTGAAAAAGGAACAAGACAGGGATGTCCGTTATCCCCATTGCTATTTATTTTAACATTAGAAGTCTTGTTAAACACAATAAGGGACTCTAATACCTTGAAAGGTATAATGATAAGGCAAGAGGATTACAGAATAAAGGCATTTGCAGATGATCTGGTTGTTACCCTAACACAGCCAATGGAATCAATAATCCAGATGAAAGACATTATACAAGACTATGGTAAAGTTTCAGGTTTTAGACTAAACCAGAAAAAAACTAAGATGATAGTCAAAAATATGACACAAGATCGTAAACACGAGCTTGAAAGGAGGGCAGGTTTTGAGATTGTACCAAAGGTAAAATATCTAGGAGTTGCAGAATCAAATATGAAACTGTTTCAAAATAATTATGAGGTGTTGTGGCGAGATGTGCAGAAAGATATGGAGACTTGGAAAAAACTGCAGCTGTCTCTACTTGGAAGAATATCAGCAGTTAAGATGAATATTTTGCCAAGATTTCTTTTTTTGTTTCAAACGATTCCGGTGCTTAAAAACAATAAACAATTGAAAGAGTGGCAAAGTGGAGTGAATAAGTTTGATGGAACGAGAAAAAACCGAGAGTGAAATTAAAAATTATGCAAGATGTTCCAGAACGGGGAGGTCTTAAACTTCCAAATCTACAGTTATATTATGAAGCAGCAGCTTTATCTCAAGCAAGTGATTAGTTTGGAAGGAAAAAGACTGGAATATTGAATATAGAAAGTTTTGATCTTGAATTCGGATGGCATGCTTACTTATTTTATGAAAATAAAGTGGATAAAGTATTTAAAAGAGATACTTAGAGACTCCCTGATGAGAGTTTGGAAGAAGCACTGACTCAAATGGGATTATAAAATACCGCTATGGCTGGATCTTGGTCATATTATTTGGAATACAAATATAATGTCACTCGGGGGGTTTTTATACAAAGAAGTTCTTTTTACAGATGCGGGCAGATGGCAGTTGAAGACATTAGAGACACTGTTGGCTGAAGGGATTAATTTAACTTGGTTACAATATAATCAACTTCAAATGAGATGGAAAGAGGACCAAAAAATTGGTATTATGTTGCATGAGGAAGAGTTGGTTAGACATATAAAAGAGAAAGATCCAATGCATATTAAAAGGCTTTACAATGTTTTGTTAGAAAGAGATTCAGAAACTGGATTGGTTAAAGATTGTATGATTAAGTGGGCACAGAATTTTGAAGAACCTGTGATGTTGGAAACATGGGAAAAAATTTGGGTTCAGAATGTCAAATTTACACAGTCACAGAATTTAAGGGAAAATTTTTATAAAATGTTTTATAGATGGCATTTAGATCCTAAGAAATTGTCATGTATGTACCCTAATGTTCAGCCAAAATGTTGGAGATGTGATTGTTCAGACGCTACATATTATCATGTTTGGTGGACTTGCAAGAAAGTTAAAGCTTTTTGGATAAAAAATTGGTGGGTTATGCAGAATGTTTTGAAGAAAAAAATTCAATTTTCTCCACAATTGTTTTTATTGGGTATAGTTAAGGGTTTTACATTGGGTGAAACAAAGTTGATATTGTATATGATAACAGCAGCCAGATTATTGATAGGTAAATACTGGAAAAATGAAGCTTTGCCCACTGTCGAGGAATGGACTTTGAAGATGGCCAGCTTTGCAGAGATGGCGAAGATTTCAGCATACTTAAAAGATTGTTCACAAGAGATTTATGAGTGGGAATGGAAAAAGTGGATAGATTATGTGCAGAACAAATATCAGACAGGGAAGTATAAAATAGCTTTTAATGGAAAATGTTATGTTAAGATAGAAATATTTTAATTTAGCTAAGATGAAAAATTATATAGGGGATGGAGGGGTTCAAGTCTTATATAAAGGGGGGTTTTTCTATGTGAGTATATTCTGTGGAAGTCCAGGGGGAGGGGAGGGTTAGGGAGGGTTAGGGAGGATGAGGTTGGGGAGTTTGGGGTGGGTTGAGGGTGGGGGGTAATGGGTGAAAATGTGAAAATGTAATTGTAAAACTTTTGCAATAATAATAATAATAATAATAATAAAAACCTCTAATGTCAATATAAATAATAATGGAGACAAAGGGCATCCTTGTCTTGTCCCTTTTCTGATATCTATTTTCCCTGTCATTTCACCATTTACCATCACCTTTGCCGCTTGGTCTCTATATATAGTTTGGATCGTATTTATGAATCTGTCTCCAAAATCAAACATTTTCAACTGTTTTATCATAAATTGCCAATTCCCATTATCAAATGCCTTTTGCGCATCTAAAAACAGAAGCGCTATTTGCTTCTCTGAATGTAATTCATAATATTCTAGTGTATTTAATATAATTCGCATATTGTCTCTAATTTGTCTTTTTGGTAAAAGCCATTTTGGTCTAAATATATAAACTCATTTAATAATTTCTTTAATCTTTTGGCCATGATTGATGCAAAAATCTTATAATCCGCATTTAATAGAGATATCGGTCTATAATTCTTTATTTATTGCAGATCTGTCTCTTCTTTCGGTATTAAAGTTATGTATGACTCCATCCATGAGTCCGGAATTTTATCTTTGAGTAATAGTTCATTGAATACATACAGCATCACATTGATTAATACATCTTGTAAGGTTTTATATACCTCTGCTGGTAATCCATCCAGACCTGGTGTCTTACCATTTTTCTGTCTTTTTATTCCCTCCATTAATTCCATCATAGATATTCTTTTTTCTAATAGTTTTTTGAACTTTTCCGGGATGCTAGGCGTTCTGTTTTTTCCAAATACTGTTCTATCTCATCTTCTGCTACTGTTTCTTGTTGATACAGTCCATTGTAGTATTTCTCAGTTATTCTCTTCTTTTCCTCACTTTTATAACATATCTTTCCATCTTGATCTATTAATTGACTTATTAATTTCCTTTCTTTCTCTTTTTTCATTTTATATGCTAACCATTGTCCTGGTTTATTTTCATTTTCATTTTTTTTTTTTTGCTTTGTAGCTTTTATTTTATTCGCCATTTCTTCATTTTCCATTAAATTCATCTTATGTTTTTTCACATCCATCACATTTTTAATCTTTTTATTGTGCGGGTTTTTTTGCAATTCCATCTCTAATCTCTTATATTCTTCCCCTAAATTCTTTTGCATTTGCCTATTCTATTTATTTCATTTTCCTAAATATGTCATTGTCAATCCTCTAATATATGATTTACTAGTATCCCACACATTTTGTAAAGATGTATCTTCTTTCTTGTTCTCTTTAAAGAAGAAAGTCAGTTCTTTTCCATATATTGTTGAAAGTTTTTTTCATTTAATAGTTTTTGATTTAATGTCCATTTCATTTTTCTTTTTCCCCCTTTCCATGTCATTA
The DNA here is from genome assembly GCA_022577455.1 of Arizona elegans. Taxonomy (NCBI): domain Eukaryota; kingdom Metazoa; phylum Chordata; class Lepidosauria; order Squamata; family Colubridae; genus Arizona; species Arizona elegans. Next base: position 77,375,994 of record JAKOOJ010000004.1, on the reverse strand, counting down.
TTATTGGATTGTGGTCTGCCCATACATTTGTTCCAATATCAATCTCTTGTATTTTAGCTATTAATTCTGTTGACATCCACATCATATCTATTCTTGACCATGACAAATGTCTATTTGAATAGAATGTATACTGCTTTTCTTTTCCAAGCATCTGGTAGGCTTAATTCATCTATCATTGTGAAAAAAGTTTTTGGCAATGTTTTTCTTATCTTCTTATTAAGTTTTGTGGGTTTATACTCCAACTCATTGTCTATTATTGCATTAAAATTCCCTAATGTACATGTCTCTTCATATTCATATTCTATTATTTTTTTATGTAGTTTCACCTAATATTCTTCTTGATTATCATTTGGAGCATATATTGCCACTAACAATATTTTTTTTAACTTCATATTTATTTCAACCATTAGTATCCTTCCTTCCTCATCTTCAAAAATTTGTTTGGATTGAATTGTTTTTTTAATGTATAATGCTACCCCTCTTTTACTTTGACTAGCAAGTGTTGTATATAATGTTCCCAGTTTCATTTGCTCCAATAGATATTTATGCTGTTTCTTAATATGAACTTCTTGTAAACACATAATCTCTAATTTTAATTTTTCTAATTTGTTGAATATTCTTCTTTTTATTACTGAATTTAGTCCATTTATATTCACTAACATTACTAATAGTTCTTCTTTCATTTTTACTTGTTTATTTATTTAGTAGATCTAGTCACTCTTGTTTCTCTTTGTTCTCTTATCTCTTTCATTCTTGCCCCCTCTCTCAATACTCTTTCCCTTTGTTCCTCGGTTGTTTCTGTTAATTGTTCTTTTTTCTCTTCTTGGCTGCTTGCCCCTCCTTCTTCTCTCACTTTCTCTTCTTGTTGTTCTATATATTGCCGATAGAATACCTCTGCCTTTTCTACTGTATCCAATCTGTGTCTTTGTTCTTGTAGGTTCACCAAAATTCTTTCTGGTATCAACCATCTAAAACTCAGTCCTTTTTTAATCAACTGTTTCATCAAAAATTGATATTCTTTTCTTAAGTCTTTCACTCTTCTTGGAACTTGTTTCAATGCCACTATATCTCTACCTTTATATTGTATCATTGTGTTCCTCATAAATTGCAAAATCTCTGTTCTCAGCAGGTTTTTTTTTTTTTTTTTGGTGAATCCAACATGTATTTCTCTAGGTAAGTTATTCCTCATTGCATATCTTGTGTACACTCTATAAATTTCATCTATCTCATTCATTACCTTTTCTGAGTGCTCTTTCATAACTTCTGCTAATATTTCAGCAATTTTTTTCTGGTAGGTACTCTCCTTTTTCTTCTTCTATGTTTTGAAATCTTAAGTAAAAGTCAGCTTTGTCCATTTCCAACTGTATAATTGTCTTTTCCTGGCTTTTATCTGTGGTTGCAATTTATCCCATCTTTGTAAAGCCTCCTTTTATATACCTCCAAAAGCTATTAAAAAGAAAATTGATCACCCCCCTTGCAACAGTCTCTGCACTTCATGCAAAAATTCTTGTTTGAACTCCAAGAACTATGTCTATTGAGTCAGCTAATAATATAAAATTCACTGAAAATTTTAAGCCAAAAATTACAAAAATAGTTTCAGAAATAGTTTCCACTTGGTTTAGTTTCAGATTGTATCAGGCTTCTTATTCCAGTTTGGCTATCCAAATCATCCAGTGCCTAAGAAGCTATGGCGCCTTTTATTGTCCATTAGAATGGCTGATTCTTCCACAGTGAAGTTGCTTGGTTGCCCCACCCCAGCCAGGGACTCACCCAATTATTTCTTCTTTTTCTTCAAGAAGCAGTCTGAGAGCGCCCAGCTTCCCAGGGGAGCAAAGGGGTCAATTTCCAAAGCCACCCCCTATCCTCTGTGTGTGTGTGTGTGTGTGTGTGTGTTCTGGCTTAGAAAGAACTCTAAACCTTGAACTGTGGAGAGTCTGTAGGGAAGTTAAAAGTTCCCCTGCCATCAAAGGTGAGGATGCCTTCCAGACTTGTAGCACTTTATTCTTCAGGGTTTTCCTGGATAGTACTTAACAATTTAGCGACATAATCATCTAGAGACTTAAACACATACAAAATAAAGATGTATTCCAGGATCATGTTTCTATCAGTTTCAAGCTCCAGGACTGCTCTTTTAGCTTTCTCTTTTTATGTTTTTCTCCTGGAGAAGAATGCAGTGGTGGGTTCCTCCCAGTTCGGCCCATTTGGCCAAGCCAATAGTGGTGACGATATGACGTCCCCGAACCGGTTCTCTTTGTTCAGGAGCTGGACCTTCCTGCCTCCCCCCGCGTTATTCTTACCTTTTATGTGGCCATGCCCCCAATCTATTTACTGCCTCCCGAGTCCCAGCTGATCGGCTAGAAGGAAAAAACTGTTTAAACTCTTGCTGCGGGGCTTCAAAGGGCCGCCCTACAGCTGATCAGTGTTAAAAGGCAGTGTGGTGGTAGACCAGTGTGCTCGAAAAACAAATGGGTAGACCGGTGCCTCCAAAAACAAATGGGTAGACTGGAACGCTCCAAGAACAAATGGGTAGATTGGTACAGCTCTACAAGCAGTTAAAAGCCTGGTAGACCAGTACCTCTGCTAAATCCTAAAGAATTGTCACATGACCATCAAACCACACCCACAAAATAAACCACGCCTACAGAACCGGTTCTAAAAAATTTTAGAACCCACCCCTGGTTTGCAGTGGAATCAATAGAAATATTTAACATATCTAAAAGCGGTATCTCAGGCCAGGGGCATTGTTGCATTCAACTTTCCTGGAAATCATTTTGAAATTTGGTTATTCATATTTTCTGAGCAATTACCCATAGGACACTTTACCATGCTTTGTATCTACCTCTTAAAGAAAGACAAAATTTGAACTGTAGGAGAATTATTCCTTTTGTTAAGCTATATTTGCAGCAGCTCAATTTTGTCCATCTCGAGACTTTCCCAAAATCCTGAATTGTTGTTGTTTGTGAGATTTTTTTATTGTGTTAAAGGTATTATCACAAGATATAAGCTTTCCAAGTAAAAGCTGCCTTTTGTAATTGACAGGTGGTGATTTTGTCAATGTTGAAAGTATTCAAATATTGCTCTTTTTGCAGTTGTACCCCAAACACTTATTACTATTGGTATTACCTTTGCTTTCCTTTGCCTCAGTTGTTCTACTTCTATTTGCAGGTCTTTGCATTTGGGGATTTTCTCTAGTTCTTTCTATTCTGATATCTCCAGATATTGCAACATCCACTATTCCAATTTGTCTTTCTCTTATCAACAAGTGTGAGTGTGAGGTGTAATGTAGATTGTCTGATTGAATTTTAAAGACCCAGACAACTTTAGCTTCTTCATTTTTATTACTTTGTCTATATTGGATCCCACCAGCACTTGCTTGCACACAAATGGTGTTTCTTACAATATTCCAAGGCACCATTGTTGTACTTTCTCATGCTGTTTTTTGTAGTCAATCTATGTGTTGAATAGATGTTCTTACGCAGTAGTGGGTTGCCCCCAGTTCGCACCAGTTCTATAGAACTGGTAGTAAAACCAGTGGGAGGCCCTTGTCAGGGCATTGATTAATCCCATGTTTGGCTCTGGGAAAAATCACCCTGGTTTAGAGGATGGATCGAGGCTTATTCCTTGTTGCAATATTCTGAAAAAGAAACGCGAAGAAAAAGTTTCTAATAAAACTCATTTATTTGTTATAAAGAAAATAAAACACCTCACTAACTAAGAAAAGTAATTGCTACATTTTTGAAATAGCTTTTGCCGGCTATTTCTCAGCCGGACCTTTCTGGAAAGAGAACAAAGGAAAGAGTGTGTAGGAATGTGAAAGAATGTGGACATGTGTAGTAGAATACTGATAAGGAACTTGGCAAACTACCAAGTCTATTAGTCCAAAAATAATGAAGCTCAGCTGGGAAATAAAAAACGCAGTGACATTCCCCTTCTTTGCCAATTGAGCGAATATCAGTACATCATCAAATAAGACACATCTTCTTACGCAGATTCTCGTATTGAGCTGCTGGAAGTGGTTTGTTGAGCATATCAGCAATTTGATCATGTGTAGATACATATTGCATTTTGACAAAACCTTTTTTCACTAAATGCTTTATGTTTTGATAACGGATGTCAATGTGTCTGGACCTAGAACTTGTAAAATGTGATTCAGAAATATAAACCACCGATTCATTGTCTTCCATCACGGTGATTGGTCAGATCGGGTGTGTCCAGATATCTGTGACTAAAGCATCAAACCAAGTTAGAGAATTACATGCATCTGAAACACAAGCATATTCAGCTTCAGTAGATGAACAAGAAACAAAATTCTGTTTACGTACTTGTCAATAAACAGGACATCCATTTAAGAACATCATATAACCTGAAGTACTTTTACGTGATTTCTTACCACTTGCCCGATCAGAATCTGCGTAACAATTTAATTCTGCATAATCAGTATGTGTTGGTTCTAACAATAACTTCAAATATTTGATGTATTTTAGGTATCTCAATAACTTCTTAATGCATGTCCAATGTAACTGTTTTGCCTTACCTACATGTCGAGATAAGAGATTAACACTAAGTGCGATGTTGGGTCTGGTCCAACTACTAATATACAATAGTGACCCAATGACTGAACAATAAAGTGTTTGATCCTCGAACTCAGGACTTGCTTCTTGTGTCAAGTTATGAAAATCTGTTTGCACAGGTGTCTTTGTTGTGTTAGCATCTTGTATGTTGCAATGATGCAAAACTTGTTCAATTTTATCCTCTTGTGAAAGACTAAACCCCTTCTGTGTTTTTTCAATCTGAACACCTAAATAAGTGCTAATGTGACCTAATGATTTCAATGTGAAGTATCTCTGCAAAGCTTTGGCAAAAATCTCACTCATTTGCTTATTTGGACCAATATAAACAATATCATCAACATAAACAAGAACTATCTCATATGCATTGTTAAATCTTTTTGTGGACACGCACTCATCAGTTTCGGACTTAATAAAGCCCATTGAATTTAGTTTGTCAGTAAGACATAAATACCACATTAAACCAGATTGTTTCAGACCATACAGACTTTTGTTTAGGAACCAGGTATCCCCTTCTTGCTGTCAGAATCCTGGAGGACTTCTCACGTAGATCTCTTCATCTAGGTCTGCGTGTAGATAAGCCGTGTCAACATCAAACTGGAAAACTTCTAAACCAAGGATAGTTGCAGTTGCTAAAGCAATTTTTACACTCTCAGTTCTGACTGTCGGTGAGTAAGTATTTGTGTAGTCCTCAGGATAACGTTGAGCGAAACCCTGAGCTACAAGTCTAGCCTTGTACAATGACTCACCATTTGGTTTCTTTTTGATTCTGTAGACCCATCGAGTGCCAATGACCTTTTTGTTTGCTGGAGGTTTTGCAGGTGTAAATACCTTAAGTTTCTTTAGACTGTCCATTTCAACCTGCATTGCTTCATACCATTTGTCTTGCTCTGAATCAGGGAGCTGCTTGATTTGTGTGAAATTATCAGGTGGAAGTGTAACATTGCAAATCAAAGGCAAGGGTGCTTTTGTCAGTTGCCAAGAATATCGTTGTGGAGGGATTCCTTTTGTGACGCTCTTGGAACGTCTCGGAACAACTGTCCAATCTTCTTCTGGTTCGTCCTCGTCCTCACTTTCATCACTAGCGCCAGCATCCGCGGCTTGCGAAGACGGAATATCGGGTTGAGAAGAACCAGTGGAATCTTGATCATCAATCTGCTTAGGATCAGCAGTATCATCTCTAGGAAAATAAACTCCAGGATCATTGGAATGAATCCTGGACCAGTCAATATCTTCCTCAAAATTAGCAGATTGGGAAATCAATGCCCCAATCTTCTATGCCATTTATGGATACACCTGGAATGCAAAGGTTTACCTGTTAGTGAATTCTCAACATTAACATTTTTATGTGGAACCTCAGGCTTGCTCTGAGCAACCTGTTTACCAACTCTCTTTTTGTTGGCTCTAGGACCCTTTGGAATAGCAACAGGATCTCTCTCTGGAGCATCTCTCTCTGGGCCTGTGCTCTCCCTTTTTGGAGTTTGCATACTTCCCTGTGTTTGTGTTTTAGGCTTTGGCTTTAAGTAATAAACACCACCAATTAATATGGTTCCAGCAACAATATCTCCATCTTTAACTATGTAACTTGCATTTTCAAGGTGGTGAACCTGGAATTTTAATATTCTAGACAAGTGACTCTGACTAAGCAAGTTACTGGTTGCTGTTGGTATGTAATAAACATCAGGAATGAATGCATCGAGCTCTTCAACATAAACAGTTCCTTTTCCTTTGACCTGACAAGGATGATTTGAAAAAGAGTAAAGTTCACGTAGTTCAGGTTCAGGCTCATGCATTTCTGTGAAAAGTTCCTTTCTGTAGGTAACGTGCAATGCTGCACCACTGTCCAAAGTCCACAGGAGTTGTCTGTCGTACTCTGGTTGAGGTTGTGGATCATTGGTTAAAGCCAATGTGGCGAGTGGAGTTTGTGGATCACGCCAGGGACCACGACGACCTTGTCTTCCGCCTCTGCCTCTGCCTCTGGAGTCTGTTCCTCTGGGCTGGTACATGACAGGAGCTGGAACTCGTTGGGGACAATCCCAGGTGGCATGTCCCACACGATCACAGGTGTAGCATCTTGGCATCCTTGGAGCGTAGGTCCTTCCTTGGAAGGGACGCCTAACTGGAGCTCTTGATGTGGGTGGTCCTCTCAAATGTGGCGTGGCCAACATGAATGCCTCTTCTTCAATTAAAAGCCTACAGACATTGTCCACTGTGCGTTGAGCAATAGGGACTTGGTTAATTTTTGTAACAGCATCTTTCCATTCATAATTCAAAGAGTTAATGATGATGCTGATCATTTGAATATCTTCAATGTTATGGCCTCTTTCTCTCAATTCTGTTCTCAGTCCTTTCACTTTGGTCAAGTGTCCTCCAATTTGTTCACCAGGTTTCAATCTCGAACTGTGGAGTTCAGACATGAGTAAACATGAAGATTCAATTGAGATAGGCCTGTAGCAATTTTCCAATTCAGCCCAAATTTGTCGGGCTGTTGTATTTGGTGGAAAAGTGACCTGCAGTTCAGTATCCATGGACATCAATAATGTTGTGCGAGCTCTTATCTCTAGATCTCGTATTGCAAAATCCCATGGTTGTGCAGGAGGGTTAAAAACCATGGAGTGAGTGCCTTCTCTAAGAAGCAATAGTGTAATCTCACTGACCTAGGCTTTGTAATTGTGTCCTGACATTTTTAGTTTTGACTCACCAGTTAGTGGAGAGACAGAAAATGCCTGGTAAGGAGCCTGCACTTGGTACGCTGGCTGTGCTGGCAGAAATGCCTGTGGTATTTGCTGTGCCTGTTGTGGACCTAAAAATGGTCTTGGTTGTGCCATTGGAGGTGGGCCAGGAGGTGGCCCTATTTGCACTTGTGGCTGGGGCACATATGCAGGCATTTGTAGCTGCTGTGGCTGATGCACTGGAATCTGCTGTATTCCAGTTGCCATTTGTGCTTGATCTGCAATATTGGCATGACCTGCTGGAGATGCAGTCATTTGCCTTTGCTGCATAAAGCGTGCCTGTGTTCCATCTAAAAAGACACCAATACCGCCAGGGGGTGTTTGAGTTTGGGCCTGTGGAAACACTTGTGGCTTTTCAGCTTCCTGTAGTAAATTACTTTTGCCAGCAGATGGTGCTGCACCTTTAGCTTCGGGCAGCTTTGCAGTTACAAGGAATGATTGCATGGCAGGTTTATATGTAACTTGATCAGGGAGACTTTCATGTGACGTATGCAGTGCCCTCTGTCTTAATTGGCCTGACACAGAATCCACCAGGGGGAGTGTCTTTGGCTCCGAGGAAGAAGACAATATGGCGCTTTTTGAAAATCTTAAGTTACGAGATTCTTCCTTATCTTGCTCAAGCATAGATATAGCCATTTTTTCCTGGGATAGCTCCTGTTCATAGAGTTTTATACGGTCACGATAGGTTTTGATGGCCATCTCACGCCGAGTGAGTTCAGAGTTTTTAGGAGTATAGTAAATTACTTCTCTCTCTATGTGGGAGTGAAAAAACTTTGCCGTTTGTGGAAAATCTGGCTCTGCATCAAGCGTTACAAATTCAGAAGATTCTGGGGAGACAGTTTGAGAGTTGGCATAATTAGAAGGGGGAGTTACTGACCTCAGTCGTAGAGCATCATCTTCAAAAACAGCTTCTGTCTTATCTCCCTCCATTTCTGCTCCCACGGCTTCTTGTTCCAGGTGTATGGCTGTAGCAAGGGGCTGGAAATCTGAAAATCTCCTGTCTGCCACCTCTTCGTTGGAAAGATCAATCAAATCATTTACGAAGAGTGGTCTTAGTTTCATTTTGCCTTTTTTCTTCTGTTTCGGCATCTTAGCAAAAATAATTAGCGTACCTCAGTAGCTAAAAACTAATTGCCTATGCGACTGAATACTCACTTCATCATCTGCATGATTTCAATTTAAAGAAACTGATTTTAACTCCTGAGTCTCTTCATATTTTGGAACTGCCTAAAGAATACATAGATCTTTAGACCATCCTTCCCCATGTTGATGATTGATTGTTACCATTTATATACTCTTTGCTAATAGGATGTTGAAATATTGCTTAAAATATTCTATGCTTCTAAATAAGCGAAGGGTGGTACTGATTGTTGTTTCAATCCTTTTCATTATCCTGAAAATCTTGTATTAATCACCTCTTTGGTTTAAACATTACCTATTTGCAAAGCTTTCTGTTGTGTATGTGTGCATGTGTGCAAATCAATATTGTATTCAGATAAATCATAGCAAAGAAGGGGGGAACTAATTCATACTTTAAGAACTCATTTTTTGCATATGTCTTTACACAAAAGGAAAAAACAGTCCAACCTATCAAAAACAGCCCCACAAAAAACAGATTAGGAACACAAGTTAAAATAGGGAAGAAATAGTAAGTGAACACCTGCCTACCCTAGACAAGTTCAAATGACCAGGACCAGATGGATTATACTCCAAGGTTCTGAAGGAACTGGCAGACGAGATCTCAGAACCACTGAACTATATATTTCAAAGATCCTGGAGCATTGGGGAACTGCCAGAGGACTGGAAAAGAGCTGATGTAGTTCCCATTTTCAAAAAAGGGGGAAAAAACAGATCCAGGAAACTACAGACCTATCAGCCTGACCTCAATACCAGGGAAGATTCTGGAAAAGATAATCAAGCAACGAATCATCGAACACCTAGAAGAAAACAAAGTAATAACCAAAAGCCAACATGGGTTTGTTAAAAACAGATTATGCCAGACTAATCTTATTGCATTCTTTGACAAAGTGACAAAATTACTGGACCAGAGGAATGCTGTTGATATAATTTACTTATACTTCAGCAGAGCATTTGATAAAATAGACCATAACTTACTATTAGATAAAGTAGAAAAATGTGGGTTAGACAGCATCACCACCAGATAGATTTGTAACTGGCTGACCAACTGCACTCAATGTGTAGTCTTCAATGGAACTGAAAAGAGCCTTGATGGTACAGTGGTTTAATGCACCCTGTTATTAACACAGCTGCCTGCAATTTCTGCTGGTTCGAATCTCTCCAAGGCTCAAGGTTGACTCAGCCTTCCATCCTTTCTAAGGTAGGTGAAATGAGGACCCAGTTTGTGGGGGCAATAAGCTGACTTTGTATAAAATATACAAAAGAATGAAGGCTATTGCTTAACGCATTGTAAGCCGCCCTGAGTCTCCGGAGAAGGGCGGCATATAAATCGAATTAAAAAAAAAAAAAACTGCATCTATACGGAGGGAAGTGTGCAGTGGAGTACCCCAAGGTTCTGTTTTAGGCCCAGTACTCTTCAACATCTTCATCAATGACTTGGTGTCATCTGCAAATTTGATGAGTTCCCCATCAAATTGGCAGGAATAGCCAACGTTCCAGAAGATAGGCTCAAGATACAGAAAGATCTTGACAGACTTGAACATTGGGTATTATCTAACAAAATGAAATTCAACAGTGAAAAAAGTAAGGTTCTACCTTTAGGCAAGAAAAACAAAATGCACAGGTACAGTATATGTGATACCTTGCTCAATAGTAGTAAGTGTGAGAGGGGTCTTGGAGTCCTAGTGGACAACCATTTAGATATGAGCCAGAAGTGTGCAGCGGCTGCCAAAAAAGCCAGCACAGTTCTGGGCTGCATAAACAGAGAGATAGAATCAAGATCACGTGAAGTGCAGTGGTGAAATGTAAAATTTGTTACTACCAGTTCTGTGGGCGTGGCTTGGTGGGGGGGGTAATGTGACTGGGTGGGCATGGCCAACTTTTTTTTTAACTTTTAAAAGCATTTTTTCTACAACCTCTTCGGCCGAAGAGGTTGTAAAAAATGCTTTTAAAAGCCTCTGATGATCAGGCAACTCAGCTGGGATTGTCAGAGGTCTTTTAAAAGCATTTTTTTTCCTACAAACTCTTTGGCTGAAGAGGTTATAAAAATTGTTTTAAAAGCCTCTGATGATTGCAGCTGAACTTCGTGATCATCAGAGGGTTTTTAAAAAAACTTTTAAAAGCATTTTTTTCAGCCGAAGAGGTTGTAGAAAAAATACGTTTAAAAGTGAAAAAAAAAATCAGCCTCTGATGATCGCACAGCTTAGCTGGGTATGGGGTGGGGGGCGCACAGGGATTTTTGCTACCGGTTCTCCACCCACCGCCATTGCTACCGGATTGGGTGATCTGGTCTGAACCGGGAGCATTTCACCCCTGATGAAGTGTTAATACCACTTTATAAGGCCACTTTATAAGGCCACATTTGGAATACTGCATTTAGTTTTGGTCAACACGATGTAAAAAAGATGTTGAGACTCTAGAAAGAGTGCAGAGAAGAGCAACAAAGATGATTAGGAGACTGGAGGCTAAAACATACGAAGAACAGTTGCAGGAACTCGGTATGTCAAGTTTAATGAAAAGAAGGACTAGGGAGAAATGATAGCAGTGTTCTAATATCTCAGGGGTTGCCACAAAGAAGAGGGAGTCAAACTATGGTCCAAAGCACCTGAGGGTAGAACAAGAAGCAATGAGTGGAAACTAATCAAGGAGAGAAGCAACTGAGAACTAAGGAGAAATTTCCTGACAGTTCCTAACAATTAATCAGTGGAACAATTTGCCTGCAGAAGTTGTGAATGCTCCAACACTGGAAATTTTTAAGAAGAAGTTGAATAACCATTTGTCTGAAGTGGTGTAGGGTTTCCTGCCTAAGCAGGGGGTTGTATTAGAAGACCTCCAAGGTCCCTTCCAACTCTGTTATTCTATTCTATTCTATTCTAAATAGTTTGAGCATCTGCAGTTTCACATTTTAACATTGTTCTGCTATTGTAGCTACAAAAAAAATGGCATTTGTTTGATTCAAAAGAAAGTGTTATAAACAAAAAGCAGTAAATATAGGAAGCTCCAGCAAGTAATAGTAGGCCTCTGTTGACCAGATGCTAATTCTAGATCAGTTTGCCCTCATCACTCACTCCTTTTGTGAGGTATTTGTGGGAGGTGGGTAGGTAAGAAGCTTAATAAATGTCTCACTATCTGGCCGCCTCCTTCTCCTTACCTTTCTATTTCTAAATTTTGTGGAAATTTGTTTTCATTGGAAGTACATGTGTTGATGTCTGTAGGTGTGCACTCACCATCACAGGGTGAATATTTAAAATGGTTCTGAGAATCTGAGAATCTGTCATTCTTATTGCATCAATGAGCCTTACTGGGATTTAAAAAACAAAAACGCAAAAATCAACATGAATAAGGGGTTAGAGAGCAATGTGGCATATTTGCTTCTGGGCTGTATCCCAGCACTGTCTACATAGCTCCGCTCAAAGTGTAAAAAAACAAACAAACATATATATTATGATTCACAAAACACTTTATGTCCATAATCTTGTAGAATATGGGAAACTGATTAGGTGATATAGAATATATAATCTGTTCCTGCTTTTATTTTTTCTTACTCATTAAAAAAGCCCAGGGCTTTTTTGGGACCTCTCTGACCATGTTAAAATAACTTAATCTTTTTAAAAACATGGAATATTAAATGTCTTATATTTAGGGTTGCCAGGTCTGCTTCCAAAAAATAGCGGACAAGCGGGGTGGGGGGGGTGGGGGTTAAGTAGTAAAAAAAAATTACAATTAAATTATATATTTTCTTACAAACATTTTAACACGTATTAAAATAATCACTTCAAAAACTTTACTTAAAATTCAAAACATCAAATATATTATAATAATATGTAAAATATTAAATTACATTTTACTTTGCTGTCATGTGTATTTTTTATTTGACTGCTCAGCTTTGATCAATTCTTTGTGTTTAAGGAATAATTCTTTAATTTCAGTACAACGTTGAGAGATATTAAAAAATATACAAAGTTCACTTTGAACTGATACAAGCAGTCGGTAACATTCGTCAGTCCACAAATTTCCCATGACGCTGAAAATTCGTTCAACGTTTGCATTTGATATTGGAATTGATGCACAATACTGGAACAGTTTCAGTAAACTTGGAACTGGCTCTTTCTTGAAAAAGTACGTCCACTTATCAAGGGATGAATCGCCCTGCAGATGAACATAAACTTCTTCTAAGGCAGAAATTTCATCAAAGAGAGTGTTGGGTGGAAGTTCTTCTCGCCATGGTGATAATAACCAGATGTTCGTCATTTCTTCTAAAGTTGGAGGATTATTGCGATCAATTAGATTGAAACAACTTAGCGTCTCATATACTGAATCGGTGAAATTATACCACTTTTCTAGGTACGCAATGGCTCTTTGATACATGTTGATGGCTTCTTTCTTGAACTTTTGCACGGCATTCTCAGGCAAATGTTTTTTACGTAAGGCAAATAAAACTTTCATTCCAAAAAACTGCTCATCATATTTTTTTTTGCAAAGAATCACGCAGCTTACACATGATAATGTGAAGATCACATGCAAGAATTTTCTTGCTTTCCAGCTTCAGTAGGGTGTCTTGCATTATTGACATGAAGAAGTGCGTGAAATATAAATACAATTCTGAAATCGTTGGTTCATCGTCCTTTGCGAGTTCATTTTCCTGATCCGAAATAAGGTTCCAGATAACCTTATGGCACTCATCAGATCCAGGAGAAATAAAATACGATTTTAGAGGTATCCAGTTTAAAAGAAGTCTTTCGACCGCTTTAAACAAACTTAACCAACGTGTTGGAACATGGAGCAAAACTTCATGGAATTCTGACTTGCAAAACTCAAAAAATGATTTCAACTCTTCTCGTTTCTTTGCAGAATTCAAAAATTCGGCAAAAACCTTCAGCACTACATTTTCGATATCAAAAGATAACTGCTTTAATGCATTTTTGCGCTGTTGTGTAAAATGTGATTACTGCAATGAGCATTCGATCTTTGTCTCATTCTAACTTATGAAAAAAAAGACAAAACGCGATTCTCCTATCCTTATTCTCTTAGACTGTACAGCTTTAGATTACGTACCATTTCATCATAAAGCTTTTGAATAAAAAAAATGTCCACTATTTTGTGAAAAAAAATAGTGAACATAATGTGAAAAAAGTGGACTGTCCGCTCAAATAGTGGACACTTGGCAACCCTACTTATATTTCATTTGGCATACTTATAGCTTCCCTGCTTTCTATACTCTCATAGAATTTGGTGTCGTAGCTGAAAAAGTATCACCTGTATCATGTAGTATCTTCTGGCAAGAATTAATGCAATATGTTCAATAATGTAGCATCTTCAGCAATAAGAATTTATGAGCTTTATACAGTTATGAGAACTGTATTTTTGACCTTATCATTTGCCTTTGGGAGATTGCCTTGAAATATTGTTTTTGCTAAGGTAACTTTTAAGGGTCATTGAAATGCCAAATTTAATCTTGTTGTGCCCACATGACACCCCTCCTGCGTGAGCTGCACTGTCTCCCAGTGGTCTTCCAGATGTGACTCAAGGTGTTGGTTACCACCTTTAAAGCGCTCCATGGCATTGGACCTGGGTACCTTCAAGACCGTCTTCTGCCACCAGTAGCCTCCCACTAGCCATTCCGCTCCCACAGAGAGGGTCTCCTCAGGGTGCCATCAGCCAAATTATGTCGGCTGGCAACACCCAGGGAGAGGGCCTTCTCTGTGGGAGCCCCTGCCCTTTGGAATGAACTCTGCCCAGAAATTCGTAAAATCTCTGATCTCTGTGTATTTCGCTGTGCCCTCAAAACCATGTTGTTCCGCCAGGCTGGGCTATCAATGTAAAGATTTGAATTGGTTTTAAATGGGATTTTAAGTTCGGGGTTTTATAAATTGGGCCTATTATTTAATAATTTTAATTATTTTTAAATTTTGTCTGTCTTTGTGTTTTTAATTAGGCTGTACACCGCCCTGAGTCCTTCGGGAGAAGGGCGGTATAGAAATAAAATAAATAAAATAAAATAATAATAATAATAATAATAATAATAATAATAATAATAATAATAATAATAATTCTATGTGAAGGCAGATGAATGGCATCTGCACATAGATATTAAATTGCACCTGGTCCAACATGCCATGATGTCAATGGATCTTATCTTGTATATTACCTAGATTACTGCAGTAACCCTTGATGGGCTGCCTCCCCAGATGGCCTGGAACTGCAACTAGTAGCAAATATGACAATTAGACTACTGGCAAGTTAATCTTACCAATCTCAAATAACACCAATAACTTCAAAGCCAATGATTGTCAATGAGCTTCCAGAGCCAAATCAAAATATTAGTTATTACTAGTCTTTAAGGCACTCATCAGGATATATCAGTCAATGATTCAGCTTGCCTGAAATAGATCTTATTACCTGGTTTTTCTGGATAAGGCCTGGTAAAGGTAAAGGTTTCCCTCGCACATACATGCTAGTCATTCCCAACTCTAGGGGGCGATGTTCATTTCTGTTTCAAAACCTAAGAGCCAGCACTGTCCAAAGACATCCCTGTGGTCACGTGGCCGGCATGACTAAACGTCAAAGGACACAGAACACTGTTACCTTCCCACCAAAGATGGTCCCTATTTTTCTACTTGCATTTTTTATGTGCTTTAGAACTGCTAGGTTTGTAGAAGCTGGGACAAGTAATGGGAGCTCACCCTGTTATGTGGCACTAGGGATTCGAACTGCTGAACTGCCAACCTTTCAATCGACAAGCTCAGCATCTTAGCCACTGAGCCACCAAAAGTATGTGCAGGATGAATTAAGTAGAAATTCTTTTCTGAAATAGTTTCTATTGCAGGGGTGTAAAACTGGTGGCCTGTGGGCTGGATGCATCATGCCCACTGCGCAAATGAGAAAAATGTCATGAAATGTCATGTGATGACAATGTGACGTTGCGAGTTTGACACCCTGCTCTGGATCATTCTCTCCTTAGAAGAGGGAGAAGGAGCGGTGGCACCAGTAATGATCAATTTACATTGGAATGTTACATTTTGGTTTTCTACTCTGAATTTAACTTCTACAGCGCTCAGAGTCTGTCAGACTGTAGACAGGTTATAAAATTGGTTAAATGAATTAAGAGTGCATGCATGCAAAATGCACCTGCAGAAGAGCGTGAAAGCTTCAAATTTTAACTGAAAATAAAGTTAGTGAGATTGCTGTTTACATAGGTTTGTGCAGAATTACAGTTAGATTCAAACTGACCAAAAATTATTTGATTTAGAAAAATAATAATTATAATTATGTGCGGTGTGTGTGTCTTTGTGTGTGTTTTGGTCTTCAGGTAGTATGCATTCTTTGTAAGAAAAAATCCTATATTAGAAGAGAAAATAAGTTAATTGTAGCATACTAACTGAAGATGGAAACATGCTAAACTACAACTAATATTTTTCAATAGTAAGGGAGAATTGTAAGAAAGAAAATGTTCCATGCTCACAAAAAATATCAGTGGAAAATTTTCAGTATCCATATCAAACTTTTGTATAATGAAATTCCTTGACCTTGGGATATCAAAAGATCCAACAAACCATAATTTGGGGATTTACTGAAGAATTGCTATTAAAGACTTCCTCTGATGTTGGAAGAAGGATTCTTTATTAAATCAGTTTAAACCTATTGCACATGTTATTACTCTTTTTTAGATTTTTAGCATATTAAAGCAATGTTAGGACAAAAGTGTAACTTTCTTGTACTTTTCTCTCTCTTCTTCTTAAAGAACATGGTTTTTTTGACATTAATCTCTAACATTTGAGTCTATTATCATGGAAGAATATAGCTGACCTTGGCTGATCTCTATAAGCTAAATAATATTGCCGCACACTTCTGGTTCATATTTAACTGGCTGTCCACTAAGACTCCAATATCCCTCTCACAGTTACTGCTATTTCATCCAGTCTATATGTGTACTTCTGGTTTTTCTTGCTTAAGTGTAATACTTTACTTTTCTGTACGTTGAATTTCATTTTGCTAGATAAGACCCAGTGTTCAAGTCTGTCAAGTCTGTCATCTGGATCTTGAGCCTGTCTTCTAGGGTTTAAGTTATTCATGCCAGCTTAGTATCATCTGCAAATTTGATAAATTCCCCTTCTATTCCCCCATCTAAGTCATTTATGAAGATATTGAAGAGTACTAGCTCTAAGATGGAACCTTGTGGTAACCCACTGCTTACTTCCCTCCATGTAGATCTAGACCCATTAAGGATTACTCATTGAGTATGTCAGCCAGTTATTAATCCATCTGGTAGTGATGCTATCTATCCCACTTTTTTTTAAACTTACCAAGAAGTAGGTTGTGGTCTACTTTATCGACTGCCTTGCTGAAGTCTAAGTGTGTTACAGTATACTCTACAGTATTTCACTGGTCTTCTAATTTAGTCACTATGTTGAAGAATGAAATAAGATTGGTTTGGCATGATCTGTTTTTACCAAACCCATGCTGACTGCTAGTTATTACTTTACTCATTTCTAGATGTTGGCAGATCTGTTTTTTTATTATTTTTTTCAGTATCTTCCCAGGTATTGATGTTAGGCTGATTGGTCTGTAGCTTCCTGGGTCTGTTTTTTTTTTTTTTTTCCCTTTTTTGAAGATGGGAACCACATCATCTCTTTTCCCCTACTCAGTCCTCTGGTAGTTCCCTGGTGCTCCAGGATTTTTGAACGATGTGGTACAGTGGTTTTGAGATTACATCTGCCAGCTCCTTTAGAACTCTGGGATGTAATCCATCAGGTCCCAGTGATTTGTACTGTGTAAAGCTGTTTGAATCTTGCTCATGTAAATATCTCCCTAAGATGTTTTGACAGGCCTTTTCTTGTTATCTTTTCTTCTTGTTAGAAGGTCCAGACAGAAAGTTCTGAAGAAGTTAACCCTATCCCTTGCTCCCTGCAAGCCTTCTGTTATGTCTGTTTGTTTGCAAAGAGGTTGTATTAATACTCCATGCTGACTGAGACTGAGCAAATTAATAGACTCTTTCAGCACCTTCATTGCACTGCCTGCTGTGCTAATCATTCAACAGCCTTGGTTCACTGCAGCAGCAGCATTAAACTTGCCTTTCAATTACTGGTTTATTATTCTAAGATGTCTTGAGAGGTGAGTGATGATAACCACATGCCAATACTGCTAGGGACTCTTTGTGAAGTTACTAATGGGACATTGCCAACACAAACAAAAGTCCAAGCAGGTCTCTTATGCTGGTGACTGATAACTTCTCAGATGACTTTAAAATAACCCCGAAAGGAAAACAGAATCAGCTCCAAGTACAGAATTCATCAGAACTTAGCAGTTCAGCCCTGTATTGGTATCGGATTTTCATTCTCCTGCCAGACTTTAAGATCAAGGGGAAGGTGTGATCACTTAAGAGGAAATTATTATACTAGAACATGAACACTACTTCACAGTATCTCTTGGAAGAATTTCATTTGGATATTTTTCAGAAACAGAAAACCAGCTGCTGAGATGGGAGGGTGGGTGGGGGGAAGCAAAGTAATTGTGCATGGATATGCATCCTGAAACAAATGGGGCAGTTTCTGAAGCAGAAGTGGGAATGTGAAAAAGAGGCATTAACAATGCAAAGAGAGAGAGAGAGAGAGAGAGAGAGAGAGAGAGAGAGAGAGAGAGAGAGAGAGGTGGGGGTTATATAGGCTCCTTCAAAAATATCCACCCCTCTTGAACAATTTGTGTAGGTCTAATGTGCAATGTACTACATCTGTATCTTTAGAGAGCTCTTAAACATATCAAGTCCAGAGATGGATTAGTATGGTGGCATCACTCCTAGGCTAGAACTTTTGTGAAAGACTTATCATAAGAAGTCAGTTATCAGCCAGTAACTTTTGATTTATTTCTCAAAAACAGAGACTTTGGCAAGGTGCATACCAGTTTAGTATCTTGCCAAGATATATTAAATTAATCAGATATCTGTATGAAAAAAAATATTTTTATATTCTACAATCAGAAATCTGTTTGAGAGAATAGTAAAATTCTCATCAGAAGACTCCTGAGAATACAGTAAAAAGTCAAGAATAGAATAGAATAGAATAGAATAGAATAGAATAGAATAGAATAAAATAGAATAGAATTCTTTACTGCCAAGTGTGATTGGACACACAAGGAATTTGTGTTGGTGCATACGCTCTCAGTGTACATCAAAGAAAAGATACATTTGTCAAGAATCATAAGTGACAACACTTAATGATAGTCATAGGGAAACAGTCAGTATAAATCTTAAGGATACCAGCAACATGGTCACAGTCATAGAGTCATAAGTGGGAGGAAATGGGTGATAGGAACGATGGGAAGATTAATAGTAATGCAGACTTAGTAACTAGTTTGACAGTGTTGAGGGAATTATTTGTTTAGCAGAGTGATGGCGTTCGGGAAAAAACTGTTCTTGTGTCTAGTTGTTCTGGTGTGCAGTGCTCTATAGCATCATTTTGAGGGTAGGAGTTGAAACAGTTTATGTCCAGGATGCAAGGGGTCTGTAAATATTTTCACAGCCCTCTTTTTGATTCATGCAGTATATAGGTCCTCAATGGAAGGCAGGTTGGTAGTAACTGTTTTTTCTGCAGTTCTAATCCTCTGAAGTCTGTGTCTGCCTTGCTGGGTTTCAGAACCAAACCAGACAGTTATAGAGGTGCAGATGACAGAATAATTCCTCTGTAGAACTGTATCAGCAGCTCCTTGGGCAGTTTGAGCTTTCTGAGTTGGTGCAGAAAGAACATTCTTTGTTGTGCTTTTTTGATGATATTTTTGATGTTAGGTGTCCATTTTAGGTCTTGAGATATGATAGAACCTAGAAATTTGAAGGGTGTTGTCTAATATTGTAAGAGATGGTAGTATGGGAGGGTTTCTCCTAAGGTCCACCACCATTTCTACAGTTTTGAGTGTGTTCTGTTCCAGATTGTTCTGGTCGCACCACAAGGCTAGTTGTTCAACCTCCCGTCTGTATGCGGATTCATCATTGTCTCGAATAAGACTGATCATTGTTGTGTCATCTGTGAACTTCAGTAGTTTAACAGATGGATTGTTTGAGATGCATTGGTATATAGAGAGAAGAGAAGTGGAGAGAGTGCACATCCTTGGAAGGGCCCTGTGCTAATTGTACTGGTATTTGATGTGATTCTGCTTAGCTTCACCTGCTGCTTCCTGTCTGTTAGGAAGCTTATGATCCATTTACAAGTGTGTTCAGGTACCGCTAGCTGGTTTAGCTTAGTTAGAAGAATGTCTGGAATGATGGTGTTGAATGCTGAACTAAAGTCTACAAAAAGGACCCTTGTGTAGGTCTTTGGAAATTCAAGATATTGTAGGATGTAGTGGAGTCATATTAACAGCATAATCTGTTGATCTATTTGCTCGGTAATAATAATAATAATAATAATAATAATAATAATAATAATAATAATATAATAATAATAATAATAATAATAATAATAATAATAATAATAATAATAATAATAATTTTATTTCTATACCGCCCTTCTCTCAGGGCGGTGTACAGCCAATTTAAAAACACAACAATGATTAAAAATTAAAATAATGAAATAGATTTGGCCGGTTTAAAACCCCAAAAATTTAAAATACCCCAATTTAAAATCATTATGTTGATAGCCCGGCCTGGCGGGTATGCAAATTGCAGGGGGTCTAACAGTGGATCTGTGATGGTTTTCAAGTGAGACAGCTCTAGCCTTTCAAAGGTTTTCATAACTACAGATATTAGAGCAACTGGTCTGTAGTCGTTCAGTTCCTTGAGTGACTTCTTCGCCATTGGGATAGAGCGTTTGAAGCAAGAAGGAACATAGCACATCTCTAGCAATTTATTGAAGACTAGCTGTACCTGGCCACATGTTGCTGTGGCCCAGTCTGGTGCTTCCGCTGGGCTAAAAGAGTGAGGCGGGGAAGAAAACAATTGTTCACTAAACATAGTGGATTAACTATGCAATTATTTTTTAACACAGTGAGAATTAGTTATATCCAACAAGCTGTAATTATTAAGAATCAATAAATCCTTCCAGATTCTATTTCTTAAAGTCAGTTATTAGAAATGAGTTAAGATGTTTGTAAAAGTTAACCCTCTTTCCTTTGTTATAGCTTTCCTCACTTTAATCATCAGACATAGGATTTGAGTATTACTCAAAATGAGTAATTTCCTTTCAAATAATTGCCATCTTTCAGCAGAGAGGTCTTTTACCTTGCTACCCCTGAGGCAACTTCATTCAGCAATAGATAAGGAATGTAATGAAAGTAATAAAATTAACTAATTTCCAATGCTGCCTTTGCTAAATGTTTTTTTTTAACTCCTTTATCTTGGGTATAGAGTACAGTGGCATCCAATACAAAGTTTACTGATCAGAATTCAGCAGTAATTTCCAAACTTTTTTGTCTTGACATAGCTCTTAGACCCCAACTTAACTGAAGACTTTCAAATACAAGATGCAGGACATCTAAATATGAATCTATTTTATGCATATTTGGTTGAAACCATCAAATACATGATTGCTCTCTCTGTCAGGGTGAAAATGCAATTCTTGTATCTACTGAAGTTTAATTCTGGTGCTTCTTTTTTCTACTCTTCCCATAGTTTAATGGATTCCTCCCTCCTTGCATTTTCCTGAAACGGGGTAACTATTAGTTATTTTTCTGAGAAATTCTGACTCTCAATTTAACTGCCACACCTAGGACTCTGCCTCAAAGTTTTGTTCTGGTGGCAGAATTGATCCTTCCAGATTGAAAGAATTCATGTAAATGTAAGAGGCTACTTCCTCTGTTACATTTGAAGAAAGAAATTGCAGCAAATTTAAACAAAGGAAATGAAAAATAATTGAGAATGATCTCAGTATTTATGCCAAAGACTTTATTTATTTATTTTATTTTATTATAGCAGAAGTAGCTACTATCTTATACCAAACTCTGGACAGTTCACAACCACAAAATAAAATATCTAGCTACAATAATACATATTTATATCAAAAAACCTGGTTCCCACAACTGAACTTTCCCATGCAGCCCACAACTAGGTCATTTCACAAATCTCACCATATCTCTATAGGGACTAGCATGAGGAAAGGTTGAAGGAACTGAATACTTTTATCCTAGAAAAGGTATAAATTTAAATCCAAATGTAAATTTTGCATCACTAGATCATGAATATCTTTGTTATTATTATTATTTTTATAGTAGATCAAAGGCTTAATGTCAGGGTTCTGAGAAAAAAAATCTTTTTCTTAAAAGAACCACACACACATATTTGTACTGTCTGAGGATCAGGAAATTAAATCATTGCATTTTAGGTAAAGAATGAACAACTTTCAATTATTTCCATTTATATTACATAGACGCTTTGCAGGTCAGTGTAATTAAATGCAGTCATTCATTTGATCTGAACTGTTGCCAGAATATATGGGGATCAGTAAGTGGAATGGGAGAATTCACTGTGATCAAGTTTCTGCAGCCATCTTGCCATGGCCAACCCAGCATGGCCATCTCACTGTGGTCATCTTCCTGCACCCAACTCACTGCAGAACACCTTGCTGAGGGACAATTCCATACAGAATAATTCATGCAATAAATGTTATCTGCCACTGTTTCTTTGACATTATTTCCATTAACAAAATAAATAAATAAATAAAAAAAAAAAAATCCAGTAGTGAGTTGTCCCACAGCAAGTTAGCTGTGGTGAGTTGTCCTAGACTCTCAG
This sequence comes from Arizona elegans, assembly GCA_022577455.1. Taxonomy (NCBI): domain Eukaryota; kingdom Metazoa; phylum Chordata; class Lepidosauria; order Squamata; family Colubridae; genus Arizona; species Arizona elegans. The sequence goes on along the minus strand of JAKOOJ010000004.1, from coordinate 77,353,846 downwards.
TAAATGACTTTTTCAAAGCCTAAGTTAAAGATACCTAAAGATACTTTAATGTGAGTCAGTCCAATTAGATCTTAGAATGTATTCAATGAGAACTGGGGGCACTTAACTCTATGCCTGAGAAATTTCTGTGTGAGGTACACCAGAGTGAGGTTCTTTGAGAGCTGCCTAAATTGAAAGTATTATTTTTTTTTGTAAATTCATTAATCACACCAAATTCTCTTGAGCAAGATTTAGTGAGATGGATATGATGACATTACAAAATTCCAATAACGAAACTATTTTCAGTTTAGAAGCAATATATCTTTATCTTTGTGTACATTAAGATGGAGACTTTCTGATATTTTTCTCAGTCTGGGAACTATCTTTGACAGTATCTGTTGTGGCTGTTCCCAAAGGACTGTGGGGCAGCTGGAAAATCATTGGGAATTTGGAAATTGGATGTTAAAAATTTGCTGATGACCTTTGTTTTATTTGTCATTAGTTGAACATAAAACAATTTTGATTTTGAACATAGAGATCAATTTTGCTAATAAACACTAGAGCCCAGAAATGGAAATCCATCTAATTTTTTGATACCTAGAGGACAGAATTTGCAAGGAGTTCCTTTTTACTTTTTGTTTCAAAGTAACTGTTGCAAAGGTTTGGAGTTTTTTTTATAGGAAAGAGAGATTTAGCTCTGCTGATCTTTATCCTAGTAACCACAGAGACAGAATACAGTACAGTAATATTTTGTATGGATTTCCCTTAAATAATTCAGAAACTAACAAATGTCCTCTTTAGCCATTTCAATATTTTCCTTGAGAACTCAGTTTTTCAAACTTGTCCCTGCATTCTTCTGTTTGTGAACCATTGATTCAGGCAAAAGCAGTCAAGATATTTTTCTACCTTCTTTGGTTCTCTGTAAGACTGCTTAAGACTACTCTGCAATCCCTATCTGAGGCTCTACCCTTGTATTGTTTCCAACTTCAAAATCAGAGATTATATCAATTGAATAAACAATCTTGTTCTTTTCTGGGAACTCTAACTTTCAACTGCTTGTCCTATGAAATAATGTTAAATTGAGACAATGGATAAGTGTTGGGTTGTCTAAGCAAAAACAACAACAACAACAACAACAACAACAACAACAAAAAACTCCTGGGTCATCTTAAGACAAATTGAAACCCAGATGTTTCCCACTGGCTTTGAAGTAGTTAGAAAATAAAATTAAAAATTAGCCAAGAACCATGAGAAAATAAAAGAATTTGAACATAGCAGATAAAAATATTCAGACAATATGGCTTTGGTGAGTTCAAGATTTTACTTATAATACTAATCATAACAGCAGGGATTGATAATATAATTGGCTGTCAGGTGGCTTGGAAGGTAAATAGGATCCCAGCTAAGGGGAAAACATAAGACATAAGCAATTCCATAAACAGAGTGGTTGCAGCCTACAACTGAACCATTCCATTTATCTGAAGAGATGTCAATAAGCTTATTAAGTGTTTCTTGGGCTGTTGCTACCAGCCCAAATTAATTGTGCCTTGCACTATAAGCGAATATTTTCAGGAGGAAGAGAAAGAGAAGCTTTACTGTTTACATGCATATTGGATGATCTCTGGCCCCATGTTCACAGCTTAATTGGCAAAACTCAACTTTGCTGTTGATTCCCTTTCCAACTGAGTCTTTTTGGTCCTGCTTGCTATGCTGCCTGCATTCGTTCAACATAATAGTTGCTACCTGCCCATGTGCTTTGAGGAATATTGTTAGCATTAAATTTGCCATTTACATTTTCATGTTTGACATAATTGAGGAATGAATGCTCTTATGAAAATTAAACTTGTGCTCCTCCCGGGCTGCTGTAACCCTGTTAAAATGTAATGAGATTCCTGATGTGGCTTCTTTAGGTTTTTATTAAATAGAATATCAGTATGACTAATTCCCCTGGTCTAAAAGTAAGCTGAGAAGCAGCATTATTGATAGGCCTGAGTACAAATGGTCCTCGATCCTCAGCCTCTAATGGCCTAATAATGCATTATACTGGAATCAGAAATACTCTGAGTTTTAGTGCTTATGGCCATTATTGAAAACACCTGGATGCGCCATTTGTCAAGGTTACATTGAGATGGTTCCATTTGTTTATTAGTCTGTCAGTAAACATCTTTATGTAGTTTCACATTCATCATTTGGAGTAATGCTTGATAAGAGGGTCTGGGTTGCACAGATTCTCTTTTTTGTGGTTTCTCAAGATTAGCTTTGCTTCAGAAAGTAAGATAATCAAGTGCTTAGCTGGAGCTCTGTAAAAAAAAATAGTGCTTCCTCTTCCCTTCTTTGAGCACTGATGCTGGCCAAGTAGCTTCACATAAATTTCATAGTAACTTGCAAGACAGCAGTATTATTAAAAGATTACTTTGGTGAACATAAAATTTGCTTTGTTGCTTTGAAAAAATAATTTGTTGGCATGAGAAATTAGAGCATGAGAGTTGGACAAGAATGGTAAATATGACTAGAAATCTTTGTTGGGATTATAAAATCACCTGCTTTAACCTCCCATGGCAGACATCATTTGGAGAAATTGATAGCTCCCATTGTAGAAGATCATAGAATAAAAATAAAAAGTACTGGCCAGAGCATCTGTGATCTTTCTCAAGTTAAATTTCCAGAAGTTTATTTAAGTTTTATAAATTTAATAAGCTTAGTATAATTGAAAACCCTACTTTGTCTTGGTATTTACAGAAGTTATGGGAATAGCAAATAATTAGGGCTCAAGATATTAGAAATAAAAAAAAGTATAATTAACAAATTATAAAGAATGGAAGAAAGCAATACTAGAAGAAAAGAAGAAACAAGCCTCTGAAGATATAATTCAGAGGATTTATCTTTGCAACCCATGAGGCTAGCTTAATTTTTTTGCTTAATAAAGTTTAAAATGCTGACATCATTAAATTCAATCTTGGGTATAAAATCTTAGCTATTCTAGTGTCCACACTGGTGGAATTTTACATGTTGTTTTGGACATGAATTTAGAAGAGGTGAACTATGCCTTGGAAGTTTGGATAATTGTTTTTTTCCCCAGTAAACTGAGGTATGTATGTTTCTGATAAGATGTATGGTAAATGTCCATCTAAAATTTTTCTCAATTTTAGAACACTCTCCTTTTGTTTTCCTAACCTAACACAAAAATGGAAAGAAAGAATCTATCTCCCAGTATGCTCTACTTTCAGATTGCTTTATTTTGACAAAGTCATTTGCCATTTGTAAAATGAGAGTATCTGATTCATATTTTATCTGCTGTGCTTATTATATTTTATTATGTCCTTTCATTATTGTAGTAAATTCTTGCCAAAATTTTGAAAAAAGTACATTTTTCTTCTCTATTATTCTATATGCAATCCTGAACAGACCTTTAGTATAGAAGAACCTGATATAAATGTCAAAACAAATTGATAAATAAGCCTATTTATTCATTGTTAGTTACGATATCAAGGTGAATGGAATGCAAATATCATGCTTTATGGGATGTCTGCCAATTGTTTTATATTTTTTCTATCAGCACATGCTTTTCAATTTCAACATAGTCCAAATATTTCTTGAATCTTCTTTTTTCAAACTAGTAGGAAAAAGCACCTATATGCAGGATTTGAAAAGAATACGGCAGATAATCAGATATAAGTACATCTCACTGTATTAGTACTATGCATAGCATTACCCTGGATTATTCATCGTATAGTTTTATAGAACCACAAGTTCTATGCCCACCTACTGCATAGAAAATTAGGCCACGCTAGCTTTCCAACGGTACAAAAAATGAATGAATGTTCAAATGGCTTACCATTAAAGAACTGTAAAAATTATTTGGAGTGCAAATGCTCAAAGATCAAAACCAAACCAAGGCCCAAGAAGGCCTCCCGCACCACCAATTCAATATTCCAATTAGTTCACATGGACGTGGTGGGACCCATGAGACCTTCTATTAAATACAAGAAGAGGTTCTTCCTAACTATAGTCGATGACTATAGCCGTTACGGGTTTGTGTACACCCTCAATCACAAAAGTGAGGTGTTCCAAAAATTCAAAGAGTTCTACAAGAGGGTAGAAACTCAACATAACATAAAAATAAAACAAATTATGACAGATAGAGGCTCAGAGTTCCTATCAAGGGACTTCTCCAATTGGACAAAGAAACACGGGATACTACACTTCTCCTCTTCGCCTTTTTCGCCATTCCAGAATGGAGTATCAGAACGCAGGAATGGCGTGTTACAAACAATGGTGAGGTGCGTGTTAGAAGATGCAGGGCTGGGGCAATACTTCTGGGCAGAGGCACTCACATATTCAAATTACACACTGAACAGAATATGGTCAAGCATAGTGAACAAAACTCCCTATGAGGTCATGTATAATAGGAAGCCCTAGATAGCTCACCTACACATATTTGGGGTAACTGCAGATGTACATATACCCAGACAGTTAAGGAGAAAAGGGGACAAAGTGTCGAGGAGACTAAGGTTCCTGGGGTACGAGTCCAGAACCAAAGGGTATAGATTCATCGACAAGGACAACAGATTTGTCGTGTCCAGATCAGCTGTGTTCCACGAGAACACAAACTGGTCAAGAATACACTTCAACGAGGTACTACCCTGACAAGGAGCTAATGGCAATGTTAGAACCAACAACAAACCAGACACAACCGAAAGTGAGATACATGAGAAACAAAAACCCAAACACAAAGGGGTAACCACCAAAGAATGGAAGGAGAGCCACCCCATCATAAAGGTAAAAGTAGATGCACTCACAGAGAAGGAAGCCCAACACATGCACGACTCAGAAACAATGCCCAGCAGACCCATAAAACACAACAGAAACAAAATGCCAAAAAGATTCAACGATTACATACTTTCAATACACATAGGCACCACAACACCCAACTCCTACGAGGACATTCTTAGGTTACCACGAGAGGAAAGGGCCAGATGGGAGGAGGCCATAGATAAGGAAATGAACAGCCTGAAAGAGTTAAACGTATATACCCCATCCAGAGTACCAGAGAACAAGGTAGCCATCGGGACTAAATGGGTTTTCAAAATCAAAGAACTAGAGGACAATAAGAAACTGTACAAAGCTAGGCTAGTAGCACAATGGTTCGCACAAAGGTACCCGGAGGACTACACATATACGTACTCACCCACAGTCAGGGCAGAGAGTGTAAAAAGTGCCCTGGTAGTAGTCACAATCCTAGGACTAGAAGTTTACCAGTTCGACGTGCAGACAGCCTACCTCCACGCGAAGCTAGATAAAGAGATCTTTGTCAGGGCACCCCCGGGGAGAAACATACATGGGGAGGACACGTGGTTATTGAACAAAAGTCTGTATGGTCTGAAACAGTCCGGTAAGAGGTGGTACGAGTGCCTAGCAAAGATCCTCAAGGACATGGGGTTCACAGCCACGTCCGCCGATCTATGCTTTTTCACCAAGAGGGAGGGCACATCCATAGAGTATGTACTCATCTACATGGATGACATTTTGTACTGTGGTCAGCATAAACAAAATTGTGACAAGTTTGCCAATCAGTTGGGGAAACATTTTGCCCTAAAGACTCTGGGAAAAGTGAATAAATACCTGGGTGTCCAGATTAATAGAACCCAGAAGGGATTCAAGATCTCCCAAAAGGAAAAAATATTGGACCTGTTAATTAAATGCAACATGAAGGAAGCCAAGCCATGTGATACGCCCATACACATTGACTTCTGAAACACATGAACGAGGAAAGTGAGACTTTCAAGGACAATACTCTCTATAGGTCTGTTGTTGGGTCACTACTGTATATAGCTAATTGGACAAGGCCAGACATCCTCCTGGCAGTCAACCTGCTATCCAGACATGTCAACGATTCAAGGATGTACCACTGGGAGGGTGTGAAATGTGTGCTCAGGTATCTAAAACAGCATGGACGCATACCTGAACCTAGAGCCAGAGATGTCCAAAGAACCCATCCTAACCTCCTATGCTGACGCTGACTGGGCAGGTGACATGAAAAGTAGGAAGAGCACATCTGGCTACGTGTTTCTCATCAACGGCTGCCCAGTACATTGGTACACCGGGAAAGAAAACCTGGTAGCCACCTCCAGAGCCGAGGTGGAATACATCTGTCTCTCCAAAGCAGCTAACAACCTGACATGGTTTGACGACCTGCTTATCACCATCTGGACTGAACCGGCCTACCCGATAGTAATACATGAGGATAATAAGGCAGCCATAGACATATCCATGGCAGAAGCAGTAGGCCAAAGGTCCAGACACATAGACATTAAGCACAAGCATGTCGGAGAACTAACGAACATTGGTTTCATTAAGGCTGTACATTGTGAGACCGCCGAGCAAGCCGCAGACATCCTGACCAAACCTCTACCAAGTAAACAGCATGCTTACCTTACGTCTAAATTAGGGGTACAGGTGCAAAACACACAAGCAGGCCCAACTGTTGGGCATTTAGAGGGGGATTTGTTGTGTATAAATGCCCACCGTTGTCCATCCCCAGGCATGATAAGGGTTAACACCACATCCACCTAGATCCTCCCCTGACCCCTCCTTACCTCAGCTCCGCCTCCCAGGTACTTAAGATGTGGTCCAGGCATCCAGAGGTCACTTCCAGCCACATACCTGTAATTGAAACATTGATTAATAAAGAGAATTGATTCACTGCATCCTGTGTTTGGAGTTATTGGGTAAGATCCTAGAAATAAGTCACATTTATCTGGGTTGAAGCAAGCAATTTAAAAATGACAGTATTGAAGTGTTCAGATGCCTGAACACCAATGTGCAGAATATGAAGAACAAACAGGGAGAACTTTAAGTCCAGGCATGGGGGCAAGAGTGACACTGTTCACATTTGTACGTTAATTGACCATAGCTATTTTCTTGATAAAATGGAAGATTTTGGAATGGATAGTCCCACTCTTAGGTGAATTTGCTGTTGGATAAATAACTTGACACAGTGTTTGGTTCTTAGTGAATAGTTGCCTACATGAACAAAAAGAGGTATGTAGTGAGGTACCCAGAGTTCTTCCTAGGGCTAGCACTTGTTAACATTTTTATAAATGATGTAGACAAATGGAGAAAAGGGAAGTCTATCAAACTTGCAGTTGATACAAGGTGAGTGAATTACTAAAACCTCAGAAGGCAGAGCTAATGTTCAGAACATTCTTCCAGTCTGGGTCTGTCACCAGGACCAGAGAGTTATTGTCTTCCATGCTGGAGAGAGCCCATCTTTAGGGAATTTCTCTCTAGCAGAATGTGTGCTGTTCTCTGTGTGGTATATTTATAGTGCCTGTTGTAACATTCTTCATTGTCTTGATCCTTGGGCTCTATCCAACAGTATGCAGTTCAGTTGTTAGAAATATAAGACTATACACTTAGATTGAGAGAAGATAGTTTGTTCCCTGGCTCAGCAATAATATTTGTAAGAAGTCTGGGTATCTGTGGATTACAGATTAAATATGAACTAGCAGTGCTGGAGTTGATGCCAAAAGTGCAAATGTAAACAGAGGAATAGAGTCAGGAGTATGAAACGTGATGGCTCATTTTTATGCTGGCTGCACTGGGTGAAATACACTTGGAGTATTGTATCTCGTTCCAGCATAAGGATACCGAGCAATTTGAAAGCCTGCAGAGAAAAAGGCCAAGGATGATGATGGTTATAATATAACCCAACTTTTTAAATCCATCTAGGAATATTTATTTGTTCTCTTGAGTGTGGTTTTATTTTCCCAGAGAATACAAGTGTCCCTTCAAATGCATAATTTCATATTTTAAAATTAAAAAATTAAAATATTTCCTGAAGTGATAAAGATGATTGATAAAGACTGGTACTTGGCAACCCAGGAGATTTTATTTTTGTTTAATGGCCACTAGGTGGTGGTAATATATCACACCAGTTTGTCTCTTGCCATATAGTGAACTAAATTTGGATCCTCTTGTAAGGATTTATGAAACACAGTCTATTCTAGACAGAGAACCAAGTTATTATTCCATTAGTGAGGACTTGCAGAATGGAGGAGAAGTGATCTCACTTCATATATATCAGCACATAAAATAAGGTATAAAACATAAATGTGTGCTTGCATAGTCAAGAACAATGGCGTAACACAATCAAAACAGAGCCAGTATCAATGTTTTTAAAGACTTACTAATTTATTCGATATTTTGAGTAAACACGTACAGTTATAAAATCAAAGAAAAGTATATTTGGAAGATTCAAAAATTTCTTAGGTCCTGGCATGTCCAAAACATAATCAAGCCTTTGAATATTCAGGTTCTCTTCTTTTATTGTTATCAAAGAGCACCTTTTGAGAACTGCTGATCTAGACTATAATATGGAAGCGAATCAAATATGAAAGGTTCAGACAATGCAAGCAATGTTCTTTTTTTCAGTAACATTTTCATCTGTCATATCTATTAGTGCTGGGCATACTGCAAACCTTTCTGCATTAAGCTGGCAGACTTCGTTGGGAGCTCTTCATGTATTATATTGTAATCTTTACATCATTCTCCTCTTCCTATGTCCTGACTTACGACCACAATTGAGACAACATTTCTGTTGCGAGATACTTGTTAAGTGAATTTTGTCCCCTTTTATAACCTTTCGTGCCACAGTTATTAAGTGAATCACTGCAGCTGTTAAGTTAGTAACAAGGTTATTAAGTGAATCTGGCTTCCCCATTGACTTTGTTTGTCAGAAAGTTGTAGAAGGTGATCACGTGACCCCTCTGATCATTATAAATATGAGTCAGTTGCCAAGCATCTGAATTTTGATCATGTGACCATGGGGATGCTGCAACAGTCATAAATGTGAAAAATGTTCATAAGTCATCTTTTTCAGTGCTGTTGTAACATTTTTTAAAAGTTTTTTTTAGACAAACAGACATTTAGTACATCATTCATTTCTTCCATGTGACATCTCGTTGTTATCTCCAAAAACTTCTTCTTTTCTATTATCTCTTCTATCTTCGTTCTCGCCAAGTCCATTACAAAAATTTCTCACTGATCTAATGTTCTTTTTTTAATTATTGAAAAAGTTTTACAAATACATTTTCTCCCCAGTTTCCCCGCCCCCCAACCCTCCCTGGTCCCCACTAACCCTCCCTGGTCCCCACTAACCCTCCCCTCCCCCCAGGACTTCCACAAAATATAATCCAAATCAAAATCACATTTTATAAAACTTGAACCCCTCCACCCCTTGTATATTATTCAAATCTTCACAAAATTCAATTATTCTATCCCTATATAATACATTCGGTTAAAAGCTATCTGATATTTCCTAGTTTGATATTTATTCTGCACATAATCTATCCACTTTTTCCACTCCCATACATAAGTCTCTTGTGTCCGATCTTTTAGATATGCTGAAATCTTCGCCATCTCTGCAAAACTGGCCATCTTCAAAGTCCATTCTTCAATAGTGGGCATAGCTTCATTTTTCCAATATTGACCTATCAGTAATCTCGCTGCTGTTACCATATACAATATCAGCTTTACTTCACCCAGTGTAAAACCCTTAACTATACCCAATAAAAACAATTGTGGAGAAAACTGAATTTTTTTCTTCAAAACATTTTGCATAACCCACCAAATTTTTATCCAAAAAGCCTTCACTCTCTTACAAGTCCACCACATATGGTAATATGTGGCATCTAAACAATCACATCTCCAACATTTTGGTTGAACATTAGGATACATACATGATAATTTCTTAGGATCTAAATGCCACTTATAAAACATTTTATAAAAAATTATCTACTATTGAGGAATGGACATTAAAAGTTGTGCATTTGGCGGAAATGGCAAAAATTTCATCATACCTTAAACACCATTCAAATGAGAGATATATATCGGAATGGAGAAAATGGATTGATTACATACAGAAGAAATATCCGAATAAGAAGATTCATATAGCTTATGAATGAAATAATATTAAGTAGTTTATGTTTGTTTTTTCTGAGTTATAAGGAGTTAAGGGCCTAGGGAGAACATGAAATGTAATAATTTGTTAGCACATTTTAGTTCTTGGTTTGTGAATGCTATACCCTGTGCTTGTTCTGGGAAGTCTAGGGAGGGGGGTGGGGGAAGGGAGGGGAAGGGAGGGTGGGAAGGGGAGGGGGAGTTGAGGGGGGAAGGGGGGTGAAAATGTTTGTATTTTTCATAAAACTTTTCAATAAAAAAAAAAAATCTCTCCCCAAAGTCCATTCTCTGCAATTGTTCTATCATAATCTAAAAACATCATCACCATTAGTTTTTCTGAATGTATCTCATAGTACTCCAGAGTATTCAAAATTACCCTCATATTATCTCTAATTTGCCTTTTAGGTAAAAATCCATTTTGATCCATGTGAATAAGTTCATTTAATGGTCTTTTTAAGGCATTATTGAAGCAAAAATTTTGTAATGCACATTTAACAGTGAGATAGGTCTATAGTTTTTTATTAATTGTAAATCTGTATCTTCTTTAGGTAGAAGTGTTACATAGGCCTCCCTCCATGAGTCTGGTATTCTTACCTTCATTAAAAGTTAATTGAATAGTTCCAGCATTATGTTACTCATCACTTCTTGTAATGTTTTGCATAATTCCACTGATAGACTATCCAATCCTGGTGCTTTCCCGTTTTTTTTTTTGTCTTTTTATCGCTTCTGTTAATTCCATCATTGTTATTCTTTCTTCTAGCATCCCCTTGTATTGCTCGGTTAATTTAGGTGGATCTGAGTTTTCCAAGTATTTTAATATCTCTTCCTCTGGAATTTTCTTTTGAGAATAAAGTTTTTTGTAGTAGTTTTGAATGATCATCTTCTTTTCCTCATTTCTATAATATAATTTCCCCTCTTCATCCTGTAAATATTTTATTATCTTCTTCTCCTTCTCTTTTTTCAATTTATATGCTAACCACCTTCCTGGTTTATTTGCATTTTCGAAGAAATTCTGTTTAGTTGTTCTTAATTTATTTGCTAATTGTTCCTGTTCATTTAAAGTTTATTTCATGTTTTTTCAATTCTATCAACTTCTTAGTTTTTTTTATTTTGAATATCTTTCTGAAATTTTTTCTCTGTTCTTATACTCTTCTTCCAATCTTATTTGTTTTTGTCTTTTCTTTTTATTCTTTTTCCCCAAATACATTATTACCAGACCTCTAATATAAGCTTTCATGGTATACCATACAGTCTGAAGTGATATGTTCTCTTTTTTATTTATTTTAAAGAAAAATTCTAATTCTTTTTCCATAAACTGTTGAAAATCCTTTTCATTTAGTACTTTTTTATTGAAAAAGTTTTTCAAATACAAATTTTTCCCCCTTCCCCCCCGCTCCCTAACCCCCCTCCCCTTCCCCTCCCCCCATGGCTTCTACAAGATGAAATCCAAATTAATATCACATTATATAATACTTTACCACCCTTTTACACCACCCCCTATGTGCTTAGCATTTCTTTCTAACATTATTATTATGTCCCCCATATACTATACATTTCAAAACAGCATTCGGGTATAACAAATCTTTTAAGTATATTAATATCTAAACATAACATCCCTTTTCCTAAACTAAGCAATCAGTAACGTTACCTATCACCTTGTACCATATCAATTTTATTTCACCCACTTTCCTACAGGTCTACCATATATAATATATTTAATATCTTTATTCTTCTTCCCATATCACTAAAAGATAGTTCCATATATAAGTAAAACCCTCAAATGACTTTAAATTTGTATTCCATATAGTATCTTCTGTAATGTCTTTCAACTAGATTGTTAATTCCATCGACCATGTTAGGGTAACATCAAGTCCTGCTTCCAACAGTATTTTCAATATCTTCAATTACCATCTGCCCTCATCATTAGTAAGTATTTCTGTATATATATATAAAAAAACCCGAGTGACTTTATATTTATATTCCATATGGTATCTTCTGTGATGTCTTTTGTCTAGATTATTAATTCTGACAACCACGTTAGGGTAACAGTCAGACCATCTGCATGCCCCAATTCCATAGTTCTTTTGCCTTATAGCTCAACATATACGTAATCCATTTTTCAGAGAGTCCAAAATAGAAAGTTCCAGTCCGCTCAATCACAGGCCATCTTCCACATCCCAAAAACACCAGCACTGCAGAAATCTGTTATTCTTCTCAAAATAGTATAAGTCTGTAATTTGCCTCAACTATATTTTCATGTATCAGCCTTTTATAAATCCCGCTTAATTTTATTTAATCATCTCTTAAATAACTGGCATTAATCTGTTGGCTAAAAAAAAAATTGTAGTTTAAAATTTTTTAGTTTTGTAGAACCTGCTTCTTCTTTTCTTAACTTATTGTGGTTTAGATCTCCATCCTGGTTGCCTTTCTTGGACTTGTATATCAGCTGATTGAATTACATGCTGGTCTTTAACTTGATAAGACATCAAATCGAGATCCGAAGCCGCCTCTCTTGTATTTATAGGTGATCCAGCTATAGCCTCTGAAGGAGAATCCAAAAGCGGCTCATCCAAAAAGCCCTCTATAACTTGTCATTTTTCCATTACCTCCATCTCCATCTGCTTGGCCTGGGTTTCAATCTCTTGTTCATTTTGCTTTTCTTTATCCCCCTCCTGTATTCCTAACACTGATGACATACGTGGAGATGTTGGGCCCATTTTAAAAACCTTGTAGTAAAATTCTTCCGCTTTTTCAACAGTGTTTAATTGATATCTTTCTCCTTGATATCTCAATATTATACCAACTGGAGCATCCCATCTAAATGGGATGTTTTGTTTCTTTAGCTCAGTCACCAAAAATCCAAAGTCCTTTCTATCTTTTAACATCTTAGAAGGCAGCTCTTTATATATCCAGATCTTCATTCCATTCGTTTCTAGAGTGGAGTTAAAAGACTTTTGCACAATATCATTTCTTATTCCTTTATCAATAAAATAAATCACCACATCTCTAGGCAATTGTCTTTGCTTTGCCACCCAAGAATTTACTCTGTAGGCCTTATCAAAATTACAGAGTACTTCTTCAACGCTGACCTTTAAGATCACAGCCAGAACTTCAGCAGACATCGTTCTCAAGTCCTCTCTGTTATTTTCCTGTATTCCTCTCATTCTGATCGCAAATTCCATGGTTCTAAATTGCATCATTGTAACTTCATTTTCAATCCTTTGCTTTATATTATCTGCTTTGTAAGTCTTGTGATCAGCTTCCTTCATTTTAGACTCTACTTCTGAGCTATTTTCTTGAATCATTGTCAAATCATTTTCAATTCTTTGTATTTTATTATCCAGATTATGAATCTTGTAATCAGCTTCCTTCATTTTAGACTCTATTTCTAAATTGATATCTTTATCCATCTTTAGAATTATTTCTGAAAAGCTTTTCAAAGCTGTTACAATATATTGCTTCAGATTATCATACTTTTGTTGAACCAACTCTTTAATTTCCTGTCTAAATTTTTCAAGATTCTGGTTCATAATCTCATCATGTCTTGCCATCTCCTCCACAACAAATTCCTTTAAATTTTTAAAGCCATTCTTCTGCATCTGCAAGCTCAAAAATTGCTCTTGTGATTTATAAACAGGGGAGCCCCCCCCCACACAGCTTGGTTGTCTGGCTTTGTCAGTTTTAACGCCATCCTGCCACACAAACAGACTCTTTTTAAAGAAAAAGTCTTCTCTCCATTCAATATCAATATCAAGTCTCTAAGAAAGGAAGAAGCATGAAACAGAAATTTTTCTCTTCCCTTGTAGCCAGCACTATTGCTTCAGATACTTTGTAGCAAGTTAAACCATTCAAACGGAAATACTTTCGCTTTCAGCTTTCTTCTCAAGCCTCAGCCAGCCGCCATTTTAAACTTTTTTTCCCCTTTTCACTCTTACTTCATTCTTAAAATCAATCATAGGGTTGTTACAAATACTTGCGATTTAGAGTCCCAAACCCGGATTTCATCCTGCTTATTCGATCAGTCTGTTAGTTTTCGCTGATTAGGTTGGTCACATCATCTAGCTCTGCAAAGCGCAGAGTTCTCCCGCAGCCCGGAGCAGTGGCGAGCTGGATAGGGAGCCTCATCCTGCTTCCTCCCCAAGAGTAGAAAAAAATCTCTGGGGACTTCGCAGAGGGCTCTACCTGCTCTCGCCGGCTCACCTCACATTTCCTTAAGGAAATGGAGTTTTTCGAGCCACCTCCCAGCTGTAAAGGCGGCTCTTTACGGGCAGCGGGGGGTGGCGGTCCCAAAAGACCGTCTAGCGACAACGGAAGCCAAACTGGAAGCCTCCTTTTCATTTAGTATTGTTGCATTTAAAGTCCATCTCATCCTTTTCTTTTGACCTTTCCATGTTATTATCATTGGGTTATGGTCCACCCAAATATTTGAGTCAATATTTACTTCTTGTATATTATCCATATGTTCTGTTGACATCCATATCACATCTATCCTCAATCATGATAAATGTCTATTTGAATAAAAGGTATATTGCTTTTCTTTCAAGTGTTTTTGTCTCCAAACATCTTGAATGCTCAATTCTTCTATCATTGTGAAAAAAGATTTCGGCAGTGTTCTTTTAGACTTTTTATTTAACTTTGTTGTTTTGTAGTCAAATCCACATCTATTATAGCATTAAAATCACCCATTATGAATACATAGTCATAATTCAGTTCTAAGATTTTTTGGTGTAATCTTCGGTAAAATTCTTCTTGCTTTTCATTTGAGGCATATACCGCTATTAAAAGTATTTGTTTTAAATTCATTTTTATTTCCACCATCAAAATCCGACCTTTTTCATCTTGAAAGCGTAATTTAGGTTCTAGTTTTTCTTTAATATACAATACCACTCCTCTTTTACTCTGTTGTAAAAGAGTAAATGCTTCCCTAAATGCTCTTTCTTCTTTTATTTGTTTGTCTTTATCTTTCTCTTCATCGCTCTGTTTTGTCTCTTCTATTGCTCCCAAATCTTCTTCTAATGGTCCACAAATTGTTGATAAAATAGTTTTGCTTTTTCAATATAATCAAGTCTATGTCTTTGTTCTTGCCATGTCACCATAATTCCTTCAGTGGACTAAAGCACTGTGATTAACAACTGCTGCTTGCAATTACTGCAAGTTCAAATCTCACCAGGCTCAAGGTTGACTCAGCCTTCCATCCTTTCAAAGGTAGGTGAAATGAGGACCCAGATTGTGGGGGCAATAAGCTGACTTTGTATAAAAATATACAAAAGTATGAAGGCTATTGCTTAATGCATTGTAAGCCGTCCTGAGTCTCCGGAGAAGGGCGGCATATAAATTAAAGCAAAAAAAATTTCACCACCCTGAGTCCAGCACACCGCCCTGAGTCCAGCAGGAGAAGAGTGGTATAAAAATTAAATTAAATAAATAAATAAATAAATTAACCATCTAAAACACACTCCTTTAAATATTAAGAATTTTGTTAAGAATTGATATTCCCTCCTCAGGTCCCTAACTCTTCTGGGTATTTGTCATAAAACCACAAGTTCTTTATCTTTATGTTTCAATGCTGTAATTCTTGCTGCTTGTAGTATCTCTGCTTTCACTGCCTTCTTTGTAAATCTTACATGTACTTCTCTTGGTAGTTTATTCCTCATTGCATATCTTGTATATACTCTAAATGCTTCATCAATCTCATTTAAAAACTTTTCCTTGGATTGTTCCAAAACTTCTGACAAAATCTCAGCAATCATCTCAGGTAAATTTTCTCCTTTTTCTTCCACTATATTTTGAAATTTTAAGTAGAATTCAGAATGCTCCATTTCCAGCATGATAATTGTTCTTTCTTGTAATTTATCAGTTGACACCAATTTTTCTCCTAGTTCCTCAACTTTCTTTTCTGTCATTTCTGCCTTTTCTTCTACTTCCTGGATTCTCTCTTCATTTTCCCCCATCATATCTTTCATTTCTTTTAATTCCTGTTTTATATCATCATGAAGCAATTGCATAAAATTTCTTAGTTCCATCATCTCTGCCACTGAGGGGCTTGAAGCTGGATGCAAATGGGCTGTAAATTTCATTTCTATAATTTGTAATCCACTTGTGGTTTAATTATGATCCAAATATCTAATCCACCCAATGGTTGAATTAGCAAAAATAAAAAAGAGAAAAAAAAATCTCAATCAACCACCTCCCTCCAAAAATTTAAGATTCCAAATCTCCCATATAAAAATTTAAAAAACAAGGGGAGAGAAAAGAGAATAAAAAGAAAAGAAAAGAAAAGCTAATCCAGCTGTCCAAAAGTAAAAAATTCAAAATCAAAAACCAAACAACTATAACCAAAAAAAGATTTTAAAAAAAGATTTTTTCTTCTGACTCTTCAGGCCATGATCCAAACTTTGATAGTCCAATTCTATTAAATTCAGTAAAAAAGGATCTAGGTAAGAATATAGGTTTTTCACTTTTCACTTTTCCACCAGCAAGTCCCAAAACAAAATACTTCAAAACGAACTAGTCATCCCAGAAGAAAAAGAAATATAAGATTAAATGCCAAAAAGAAAAAAAAAGTTCAAAAACAAATTCAAAGTCTAGTCTTCTCTCTTCCATAGCTGTTCTATTATCATTCAGCCAAAATTTCAAAGTCAATTTATTTGAATTTCTTCAAAGTACCATATTTTTTGGAGTATAAGACGCACCGGAGTATAAGACGCACCTACCTTTTTTGGTTGTTTTTTTTTTAAAAAAGGTTTTTTTTTATTTTTTAGACAAACACACATACAAACATACAATGTATTTTCTTTGAACAGAGTATTTGGCCGGTTCATAAATTTAAACAGCGTTTAGTCATTTCAATTAAATTTACAATTTCTATATTTCCTTTTTGCCATATTTATTCCTCATCTATTTTTTAAAAAAACCAATATTACCCTTCATTCTCATCTCTAATCTTAATCAAATTCAATTTTTCCCTTCTATTCTATATTATACCCCTTCCCATTATACCCCGTCATCTATTTTTATAGCCATCCTCACATTGGTTAATTATGTAATATTACATTTGTTTAATACAAATTCAACATTTTTATATAAACCAATTAGTTATATAACTATCTTTTTTGTATATTAATCAATAGGAACATGAATATTCCAATTATTTCCATGCAATTCAATTTCTTACAAATCAATTAATTATATTTACCAATAATAATAAACCAAATAATTTTCCCCATATATTCCTCCAAACCACAACTTAACTATTTCTGCTTTCAACACAATATACAATTAATAGTATCTCAATTATTACATTTCCCTAGTTAAATAGAGCTTTCCCTTTATGTTACTCATTTTCACATCTTAAACTCTACCAATAACCCAAAGTTTTGCCCATATAGATAAATATTCCAATTATTATTCATTTCATTTTTACAATCATGATTTCCCATTTATTTCTTACTGCTATTCATATTTCAATTCTAAATATGTATAACATCTTTCTCTTTCTCTTTCATTTCTTTTTCTTTTTCTCCTTTCCCATTTTTATTTTTGTCTTTTTTCTTTTGTGTTTTAAAATCTTGAACTCCCCTCTTTTGCCCTAAATTTCCCATTGTTTGCACCTACCTTTTTTGGTGAGGAAAAAGAAAAAGAAATCTCTGCCTCATTTTGCCACGTTGGAGCAAAGAGCCTGCTTTACTTTCAGTTTTGTTTTTCAGCATAGCTAGGGGAAAAAAATCTGCTCCAGCAAGCAGCAGAGCCCTGCAGCAGAACAGCTGAGAGTCGAGAGGCCGATCTAATCAACTTGCTGAAGCTGAAAGCTGTTTTTTCTTGCTATTTGCTTGCAAGGAGGTAACTGCTGGAGGCACAGGCCAAAAGGTGGGAGCCAGTGGATGGGCAGGGCTACATTCAGTGTATAAGACACACCTAAATTTTCACCCCCTTTTGGGGGGTAAAAAGGTGCGTCTTATACTCTGAAAAATACAGTAAGTATCTTTTTTTTCTTCTGCCACTAGATGGCACTGTAGGTTAACTTTTAGCTTAACACAGTACTTTCACTCCTTTAAGCTTTGTTGTTTCAAAATTTTCTTCTAGCAATCACCATCATTCTGTAACATTTCATTCAAATGGGATGCCATCTTCCATTAAATTCATTATCCAAATTCTTATTATCAAGTTTTATAAAAGTTAAAAGTTCCCCAAAGCCTTTTTTAAAAAAAGTTTTAAAGTAAAAACTTTAAATTGCATTTTCCTCGGCGCCAAATTACCGGATGTGAGAGCGAATACACACCTGCTCTCACTCCTCACTCTCAGCTAGTTTTTTCCACCCTATGGATCTTTCAGGTGGATTTGAAGAGAAACTCAAAAAAAAAACAAAATAAAAAAAAAAAACAACAACAACAACAAAAAACCAAAACCCACCAAGTCACTCTCACCTCAATGTCACATGTTGTCTCTCTTCTTCCTCTTTTGTTGTTGCCGCCCCAGCTTCCTAGTGACTTTTAAGTCACTATCCAGTTTGAGGAGCTTCTTCTGGTCCTGCCAGGGAGTTTGAGATTTCCCTGTGCTGACCAGTATGTGCTCCTCTTGTTTGTTGTCCCTACAGGATGACTTAGGTCACCGAGGACCCCCGGACAGTGGAGATATTGACAGGTATTTGAGAGCCCTCAAAGAGCCCGTCGTACCGCCGTGATGATGGCCACGCCTCCCCCATGCTGTTGTAACATTGAATGGTCACTAAATGAACTGTTATAAGTCGAGGACTACCTGTATTTTCCCAGATCTACTGCAAACTTTTCACTTCTACCTTTCATTTCAGTTATGTTAATCCAAGTCAGCAACATGTCCCCAAGTAAACAGAATTTGTCTGTTTTACAAGCAGGGCTGAAAATAAAAGGAATATCCTTTGCCAAGATTGTAAGTCTATCCAGGGAGATCCCCGCATTGGTTGTAAACAAATTATAATGGGCAGGTGTGGAGAGGTTAAATGCAGGCTAAAGATTGCCCTTTAAATAGTTTATGTAAAATGATATATAAATGATACATTATAAAGCAATTCAGATTTTATAAGATTATTCAGAGCCAATCAGAAGAAGAAGATGATGATCAATAACAAGGTAGATGGACTCAGTTACAGTATTAATGAGTGCATCACTGGGAGACCTTTTTTAATACAGTTAGCCCTTAATTCATAACAGTTTGTTCAATTCACAACAATATTCAAAGTTACAACAGCACTGAAAAAAGTGACTTATGACTGTTTTTCATACTTATAACTGTTGCAGCACCCCCATGGTCACATGATCAAGATTTAGATGCTTGGCAACTGACTCATATTTATGATGGTTGCATGTCCCAAGGTCATATGTTCAACTTTTGTGACCTTCTGACTAGCAAAATCAGTCAGGGAAGCCGGATTCACTTAGTGTGTTAATAACTTAACAACTGCAGTGATTCACTTAACAACCATGACAAGAGAGGTCTTAAAATGGAGCACTTCTCACTTAACAAGTTTCTCAGTGACAGAAATTTTGGGCTCAATTGTGTAATAAGTTGAGGACTACCTGAGGTAATTTTATTAAAGTTTTCAACTACAATAGGAAAAACTAATTTAAGAAGGAATAAAAAGAAAAAGATAGGTACAGAAAAGAAAAAAATAAAGAAAAATAAAGAAAAAATAGAATATATAAAGAAGGGACTTTCCCTTTCATTACAACAAATATAAACAATTTCAAAAACTTATTACTTTATTTTAAAATATGACAAATGATCTCTTCTTCACATCTTTCTTCACATCCTATCTATAAACAAATACTTTACTATTTCAGTCCTGATGTGGGTAAAAATTTATTAAGGGTTACCAGAGGCAATAACATATCTACTTTTATCTTGATCAAATAAATTAACTTTATATTTTATTTTATTTCTAACGATCTTGATCCTTAGTCCCTTCAAATGTTGTTGTAAAACTTGATTCTTTTCATTTTTTTCTTTATCCCTTCTCACAAAAATTTACATTAATATACCTTTTTTGTAAATCTAATATAGGAAAAATATCAGGTTTGGTTTGTTAATTATAGATTCTTTATAAATATTCACCCAGGGGTTTTTTGGTAGTCTGGTATAATATTGTTTTTCCATGTCATTCTTGAGGGCTTGAGATGACTTGAGCCAGTCATTTTTGAATCCACTTTCAAATCAGGATCTTATCAGTTAAAACTTCTTTTTTCCCCCATACTATCTTTTATACACAGTCTCTCTATAAAAACAGGTACATCTGACTCTATTGTTCAAGACCTGAGTATGCAGTGATGCAGTGAGCTGCCATTGCTTCAGTTCCAGCCCAACTAGCAGTTCAAAAGCATGTAAATGTCCTTTTAATATATAGTGCTACTCCTTTTTTACTTTGACAAGTGTATTGTATATAGTGTCCCAATTTAGTCTGCTCCAAAAACTTCTTATGTTGTTTTCTAATATGGACTTCTTGTAAGCTTATTATCTCTAATTTTAACTTCTATAATTTATTAAATATTCTTCTTTTTATTGCCAAATTTAGTCCATTTATGCTTATTGATATCATTTTTATTTCTTCTTTCATATTCTACTTATTTATTTGCTTAGTAGATCTAGTCATTCTTATCTCCCTTTGTTCTTTTACTTCTTTGGCTCTTGCTCCTTCTCTCATTGCTCTTTCTTCTTGTTCCTTGGTTGTCTCTTGGTTGTTCTTTTTTCTCTTCCTGACATCCAGCCCCTCCTTCTTCTCTCAATCTTTCTTCCTCTTGGAATCCTATATATTGTTCATAGAATAGTTCCTCCTTCTCTATTGTGTCCAATCTATGTCTTTGTTTTTGCCAGTTCAACAAAATTCCTTCTGGTACCAACCATCTAAAACTCACTCCTCTTTTAAACAAACATTTTGTCAAAAACTGATATTCTTTTCTTAAATCTCTAATCCTTCTTGGAATTTGTTTCAATGCCACTATCTCTCTATCTTTGTGTTTTATCATTGTATTTCTCATAAGCTGCAAAATCTCTGTTCTCAATGTTTTCTTGGTAAATCTGACAAATTATTTCTCATTGCATATCTTGTATGTACTCTAAAAATCTCATCAATCTCATTTCTCATCTCATCTTTTCTGTACTCTCTTCTATTAGATTACAAAAATGAATAAGAAGTTAAGAAAGACTCTTCCTAGAGCATTTTTTACAATGACAGATGAATTGAGCTTGCAGGATGCTTAGAGAAGAAGATACCAAAGGAAAAGCAGTACACATTTTATTCAAACAGACATATGTTGTGGTCAAGAATAGATATGATGTGGATGTCAACAGAATTAATATCTAAAATACACAAAATTGATATAGAAACAAGTACATGGACAGACCACAACCCAATATCAATGACATGGAAAGGACAGAGGAAAAGAACAAGATGGACATTGAACCAAAAATTACTAAATGAAAAGAATTTTCAAAGTATATGGAAAAAGAATTGACTTTTTTCTTTAGAGAAAATAGAAAAGAGGATACGTCATTACAAAATGTGTGGGATACTAGCAAAGCATATATTAGAGGACTGACAATGACATATTTAGGAAAATGGAATAAACAGAATAGACAATCACAAAGGAAATTGGAAGAGAAATATAAGAAATTAGAGATGGAGTTATAGAAAAATCCACACAATAAAAAGATTAAGAATTTAACTTAATGGAAAACAAAGAGTTGGTGAAAAAAAATAAAATCTACAAAGCAATTTTTTTTTGAAAATGCAAATAAACCAGGACAATGGTTAGCATATAAAATGAAAAAGGAGAAAGAAAAGAAGTTAATAAACCAACTATTAGATCAAGATGGGAATATATGTTATCAAAATGAGGAAAAGAAAATAATAATTGAGAAATATTACAATAGACTATACCAGCAAGATATAGTTGCAGAGGGAAAGATAGAACAATATTTAGAAAAAGCGAAAATGCCTAAGATTTCAGAAAAAAATAAAAAAGCATTAGAAGAAAGAATATCAATGATGGAATTAATGGAGGGAATTAAAAGACAAAAGAATGGTAAAACACTAGGTCTGGATGGATTGCTAGCAGAGTTATATAAAATGCTACAAGACGTACTAAGTAATGTGCTGTTGCAGATATTCAATGACTTATTATTAGAAGCTAAGATTCTGGACTCATGGATGGAGACATATATAACTTTGATACCAAAAGAAGAGTCAGGCCCACAACAAATAAAGAACCATAGACCAATTTCTCTATTAAATGTGGATTATAACATTTTTGCATCAATTATGACTGAAAGATTGAAAAAACCTTTAAATGAATTCATACATTCAGATCAAAATGGCTTTTTACCCAAAAGGCAAATTAGAGATAATATGCGAATCATATTGAATACATTAGAATATTATGAAGCGCATTCAGAGAAGCAAATGGCCCTGTTATTTTTAGATGCACAGAAAGCATTTGATAACATGAATTGGCAATTTATGATAACACAATTAAAAATGATAGACTTTAGGATAGGTTTATAAATATGATCAATACTATTTATAAAGGTCAATCGGCAAAGGTGATTGTAAATGGTGAAATGACAGAAAAAATGGATATTAGAAAAGGAACAAAACAAGGATGCCCATTATCTCCATTATTATTTATATTGACACCAGAGATTTTAAATAGAAAGGTAAGACAGGATAAGGAAATAAAAGAAATGAAAATTAAAAAAGAAGAATATAAATTGCAAGCATTTGCGGACGATTTAGTGTTCATTATGGAAGATTAAATCGAAACAGGCCCAAAGTTGCTTGAACAAATAGAAGAATATGGAGAAGTAGCGGGACTGAAAATCAATAAGAATAAAACAAAAATCCTAGTTAAAAATATGAGAGAAAAACAAAAAAAGGAAATAATGACATCCAAATAATGAAGAAAGTGAAATATTTGGATATTCAATTAACTTCAAGATGCATAACTATCAAGGAAGATAACTATCATAAACTGAAAAAGCAAATTGAAATAGATTTGGAGAAATGGAGAAATCTGAAATTATCATTAATGGGAAGAATAGTGTTAATTAAGATGAACATACTACCAAAAATTCTATTTCTCTTTCAGATGATACCAATAAAACTGGAGAAAAAGTACTTGGAGAACAATAGAACAATGTGGAAATATGTATGGCAAGGGAAAAAAAGCAAGAATTAATATAAAAATGCTACAAGATGCAAGAACTAGAGGCGGGTTTGGATTACCAAATTGGGAACTATATTACCAAGCGGCAGTCCTAACGTGGATTAAAGAATGGATTTTATTGAGGAATACAAGACCATTGACATTGGAAGGACATGATTTGCAACTAGTTGGCATGCTTTCCTATGGTATGGGAAAAATAGGATACATGGATATTTCTGGGGACATTATGTAAGAAATGGTTTGTTAACAGTGTGGGAGAGAGCAAAAGAAAAAAATTATTTGAGAATACAAATGTGGTTTTCAACAATGGAAGCTTTGACACATCCAAATATTATTAATATGGAAAATATTGTTAGATATAAGGATATTTTAACAGAAAGGGGAGAACTAAAATAAAAGCAAGAGTTAGAAAAACAAGAGATTGAGACAGATTGGTATACACGATTGCAAAAGTAATCAAGGTACAAAACAGATCTGAGACAATATGGTTTTAATTTGGGAAAATCAGAATTGGATGAGATACTGATGGGAACAGATGAAAAAATGATTAAGAAATTGTATAATTACTTATTGCAAATCAGATGAAGAAGTAAAAGAAACAATGATAGCATGGGCAAAAAAAATTTGGTTATACAATTGAATTGGAGAAATGGCAACAACTATGGGAAAGGAATTATAAATTAACAATGGCAGCAGCCTTTAAATAAAACTTATATAAAATGTTTTATAGATGGCATATGTCACCAGAAAGATTAGCAAAAATGTTTTTGCTAAAGACATAAGAGATCTTCATTTACAGCGCCATCTACTGACTAAAACAGAGCTACCATTACAATTAGCCTTAGACCAGTGGTTCTCAACCTTCCTAATGCTACGACCCTTTAATACAGTTCCTCATGTTGTGGTGACCCCCAACCAGGGGTGGGTTCTACATTTTTTTACTACCGGTTCTGTGGGCGTGGCTTATTTTGTGGGTGTGGCTTGGAGGTCATGTGACTGGGTGGGCGTGGCTAGCTGGTCATGTGACCGGGTGGCCATGGCTATGTGTATAGGGACTTCTCAGAGGGCTGAAAAAAGTCATTTCTGACAGGTCCTCACACTTATGACCATCCTCACATTTATGCCTGTGCAGCATTCTTAACAATCATGTCACTCATTTCACAACTGCTTCTCTTCAACATGGTATAAGATAGGGCAAAAAATGTAAAATGTGAGGACAGTCGTAAATTCGAGGACTGGTCAAAAGTGCGAGGACCAGTCAAAAATAACATTTTCAGCCCTCTGAGTAGTCCCTGTGCACAAAAGGACTACCCAGAGGGCTGAAAAATGTGATTTCTGACAAGTCCTCGCACTTTTGACCGGTCTTCGCAGTTATGACTGGTCATCATTTATGCCCATTGTACCATTCTTAACAACCATGTCACTCATTTCACAACTGCTTCTCTTCACCATGGTGACAAGATAGGGCAAAAATGTAAATTGTGAGGACAGTCGTAAGTTCGAGGACTGGACAAAAGTGCGAGGACCAGTCAAAAATAACCTTTTCAGCCCTCTGAGTAGTCCATATGCATAAAAGGATACAGCAATAGAGAGGGATGAAGGAAGGGAAGGGAAATTAGATTAGGAGTGAAGGTAAGAGAGGGAGGAAGAGAGGAGGAGAAGGAGAAAGAAAGAGGAAGTAGGGAGAAGAAGAAGAGGAGGGGAAGAGAAAGTAAGTAAGAAAGAAAAGACAGAGGTGGTAGGTTTGAGGAGAAAGATTGCTGTACAATAAAAAAGATGAAAGGGAAGAAAATTAAACCCCAAACAAATATTAAGATATTAAGATAAATAATGAATTGTTAAACTTTAAAGAATAAAAGAGAACAAATAGGAATAAATAGCAATAATTAGAAACAAACATACAAACATACAACGTATTTTCTTTGAACAGAGTATTTGGCCGGTTCACAAATTTAAACAGTTGTAGGAGGTTAGCACCCACCCCTTTCCTAGAAGAATGAAATATTTTGGGAAATATTAAAAAGGCAGAATATTATATTTCCCTGGATGAGAAATGGAGAAGCATATTTTACAAACAAAGCAGCTCCCACCTTCCTGCCCCGCACCTGTTGTTAATGGGCCAGAGGCAGAAAGTCAATCCTTTGTCAAAGGACATTTGCAACACAATAGCAACAGAAACTAATACAATGGGCCCCATCAAGCCATGTGATCCTGTCCACGATTAAACCATCTTTCCAAGCAGTCTCCATGTTTCCAGTGTCTTTTTCCCCACTTGGAGCAGAACCCAGAAGGATATTTCTTCCAAGACAGTATTTAGTCATTTCAATTAAATTTACAATTTCTATATTTCCTTTTTACCATATTTATTCCTCATCTATTTTTTAAAAAAACCAATATTACCCTTCATTCTCATCTCTAATCTTAATCAAATTCAATTTTTCCCTTCTATTCTATATTATACCCCTTTACATTGTCATCTATTTTTATATCCATCCTCACATTGGTTAATTATGTAATACAGTTGTTTAATACAAATTCAACATTTTAATATAAATCAATTAGTTATATAACTATCTTTTTTGTATATTAATCAATATGAACATGAATATTCCAATTATTTCCATGCAATCCAATTTCTTACAAATCCATTAATTATATTTACCAATAATAATAAACCAAATAATTTCCCCCATTTATTCCTCCAAACCACAACTTAACCATTTCTGCTTTCAACACAATATACAATTAATAGTATCTCAATTATTACAACTCCCTAGTTAAATAGAGCTTTTTTTTCTTTTGTGTTTTAAAATCTTGAACTCTCCTCTTTTGCCCTAAATTTCCCATTGTTTGCACCTACCTTTTTTGGTGAACAAAAAGAAAAAGAAATCTCTCTCCCTGCCTCATTTTGTCACGCTGCAGCAAAGACCCTTTCAGTTTCGTTTTAGCTAGGGGGAAAAAAATTGCTCCTGCACTCTTTTGCAGCTTGGAAAACAAGAGCTTGCAAAGGAGCCTGCACAAAACAGCTGAGAGCAAATCAGCTGAGAGTGGGGGGGGCGAGCTAATCAATTTATGCTAATTAACCTCTGCTGAAGCTGAAAGAGGCTGTTTTTTCTATTTTTCCAGACACCAATCTTCTCATTTGTTTTCTTTTAACACTGATCTGTTGTAGGGCGGCCCTTTGAAGCCTGGCAGCAAGAATTTAAACAGTTTTTTTCCCCTCTAGCCATCAGCTGGGACTCCGGAGGCAGCAATAGTTTGGGAGAGGGCAGGGTAAGCAAACGGCGACCGGGCGATCCAACAGAGGCAGAGGGTGAGGGTGAGTGAAGGCGTGGTGGTGGGGAGCGAGAGAGGGCTTTGGCGACCCCTGTGAAATGGCCGTTCGACCCCCAAAGGGGTCGTGACCCCCAGGTTGAGAACCGCTGCCTTAGACGAAGCTAGGGCTGTCCAACAAATCAGCTACTGAAATTCGACAAAACACCTCAGTTTTACCACCAAAACAGAGTCTATCCATTCCAAAGCAGTAGAAATAGAGGGAGACTTGCAAGAAGATGAAGATGTTCATCGCCTCAAGCTGCCTACCAATAGCAGTAACACTAAAGTAAAGCCAACGTTTCAGAATACATGCCTCAGCTGCGGAGGGAATCACCCATGCTCAGCATGTAAATTCAGAAACACCGACTGCCTGCGTTGTGGACAAAAAGGACACTTGGCAAGAGTTTGCAGAGCTCCTCAACCCACAATGAGGCCCTCAGCAAGAATACCCTTTGTTAGAAAAACTCCTTTTAAAACAACAACTGTAATGGAGAAGACTGCTTCACCATTACAAAAGATAGATACCCTGCAGAATTAATAATTGGGCAAGCCAATAGTAATCATAAGGAAAAAAAAATCTGACTGTTAGAGTAGAAGGAGCCCACTGCAAAATGGAGGTTGACACAGGGTCATCTATGTCCCTGATGTCCTGGAGTACCATCAAATGATTGGTTCCTAGACTTTCCAAAAAATTGATTAAGTCATGCCACATTAGATTTAGAGATTACCAAGGAAAGATCATTCCCATCCTTGATGCAGGCAAAATTCAAATACATTTTAAACAATTAACAAGGCGACTTCCCCTCATCATAGTAGAAGAGTCCCTCCAAGGCTTTCAGGGCTTGACTGGTTTGACTCACTAGGCCTAGCAGTCTCTGGCATCCAAAACATCAGCGAACCTGACATGTCCAGCCTAATCAAGGCGTTTGTGATAATGTTTGAAGACGGCCTGGGTAAGTACACAGGCAAACCCCTTTCATTTAATCTGGACCCCCAGGTAGCATCTATTCACCTAAAACCAAAGCGAGTGCCTTTCGCCCTCAAGGCCAAGGTGGATGCGACCTTAGATAAATTGTTAGCACAAGGAATCCTAGAGGCAGTTGACTACGCTAAGTGGGAGACGCCTATTGTAACACCAGTAAAACCAGATGGCTCTGTAATAATATGTGTTAACTATAAGTACTCGCTTAACCGAGCACTTCAGCAAAGTGCCTACCTTTGACTGTAGTACAGCACTTATTACACTCCCTAGGAGCAGGTAGGATTTTTGCAAAATTGGATTTAACAAAGGCATACCAAAAATTCCTGTGGACGCACCAACTGCAGAAGCACAAACAAAGCAAAAAGCACAAACATAGGGGAGCCTTTAAGTGCCATAGGTTGCAATTTGGCATCAGTGTGGCCCTTGGAATATTCCAAAGTTTGATGGAAAGGTTACTCCAGGGCATCCCAGGTGTGGTCCCTTATTTCGATGACATACTGGTGTCTGCAAACAACCTAACAGAGTTGACAGAATGCCTATGGGCAGTTTTGCAGAAATTTAAAAAAGCAGGGCTTAAATTGAAACGTGAAAAATGCCAACTGGCTGTACCCGAAGTTGAATTCTTAGGATACAGGGTAGATGCATCAGGCCTCCATCCTACTACTATGAAGATAAAGGCTATTCAGGAGGCCCCCGCACCCACAAATAAGACAGAATTACAGGTATTTTGGGGTCTCATAAATTTTTATAGCCTATTTCTGCCCCACAAGGCATCAGTCGCTGAACCTTTGCATAGACTGCTGGACACCAAACAGTCATGGCACTGGGGCAAGAGGAAAAGGCCTCATTCTGGGCAGTAAAAAGCCTCCTAACTTCACAGAGTTTATTGATCCAATATAATGAATGTTTATCTTTAGTGCTGGCTTGTGATGCCTCTCCCTATGGCGTTGGCACTGTACTGAGCCACAAATTACCAACGGTAGCAGAAGCACCTATTTCATTTTTTCCCAAGAACCTTGTCTAAGACTGAAAGGAACTATAGTTAAATCAACAAGGAGGCACTAGCACTTGTTACTGGTATCAAAAGGTTTCATGAGTATTTGTATGGTCAAAGTTTTGTACTGATTACAGACGATAAACCATTATTGGGTTTGCTCGCAGGAGATCGCCAAGGACCCCAAGTCCTTTCACCACACATGACCAGATGGACTGTCTTCCTGGCTGCATACTCTTATTCATTAATACATTGACCAGGGAGACATCTTAGCTACGTAGCCGACGTAGCAAAACACTCTGCTAAGGACTAGGTAATCTCTCTGATAATGGACTGGGTCAAAAGAGGCTGGCCCTCCAAGACAGTGGGGGAAGAATTTAAACCATTCAGGGCAAGACAAAATGAACTGTCCATTATGTAGGGATACTTACTGTAGGGATACTTCCTCCCATTGAGGAATCAAGTCCTGACAGCCTTACATGATGGACATCCAGGGACAGCGCGCATGAAGATGCTGGGATGAAGTTATGTATGGTGACCCAAAATGGACCAAGCTATCACAGGTTGGGTATCTGGCTGGCCAAATTGCCAAGAGTCCATGGCAAATCCACCCAGGGCCCACCCCACAGAATGGGAAAGACCTTGGGCACCCTGGTCTTATATTCTCCTTGATTTCGCAGGGCCAGTCCAGGGTCAAATGTTTCTAGTGGTGGTAGATGCTTATTCCAAATGGGTGGAAGTGATGCTGATGGCTTCTACCACTACTGAAGTACTAATCAGAACCCTTAGATCATTATTTCCTACCCATGGACTGCCTGACGCATTAGTTTCAGACAATGGACCACAGTTGATGGCGGGTCCATTTGAATTATACCTGGCACGACAAGGCATCAGACATGATTTAATTGCTCCATTTCACCCCTGTAGTAATGGATTGGCAGAAAGAACCATGCAGACCATCAAAGGGGCGTTCGCCAGGTTAGGCCCAGGGAACTGTCCCACAAAGATAGCTAAATACCTGCTTCTACAGCATGCCACTCCCTGCTCTGAAACCAATCAAAGCCCGGCCAAGATATTAATGGGACAGAGAATAAAGTCTAACCTGGATAGGTTACATCCCAACTACACCTCAGAGAAACCTATGGATTCCACAACTAAGGTCAGAGAGTTTCAGAAAGGGGATTCAGTTTACACAAGAAATTATTCTGGCCACCCCTTATGGTTAACAGGGGAAATAATAGGAGTGACAGGCCCACGATCTTACAGAGTAATGCTGGAAGATGGGCGAATGTGGTGCCACCACATCGACCAATTAAGAGGCTGATGAGGCTCCAAGGCAAACTTACAAGCATTCAAAGCCCCACTGAGTTTTCCAGACAAAAGTTTATTCATAGATAAAAACTACGGTGCTGAATCTGGAGATGACACAGAATGAGAGACAAGAAACAAATTGACTTATCAAAAGACTTAAACTGTGTTCCAGCATTGCCAATGACCAGACGAGTCGGGGAGCAATCTCCAGCCGCTCCAGAGACATCCCTGGTGAAAACACCCAATCTGGCTCCAAGCGGAGGGCTTCGCAGATCCGAGAGGACCAGACGCCACCCGGCCTACCTCCAGGACTACCAGTGCAAATTTATATAGAACTTTAATCCATGTGTAACTTACTAAAATCAAAGTTTTAATAATTCCTTTGCTGTTTATTAATTTAAAAAAAAATAAATTTTAAAACTTGTAGTTAACTCTTCTTTTGCTAAGGATTGAAAGACACTCACCAAAAAACTTTTTGATGCAAATGTTCCTAATAGATGCAAAACAGTTAAGTAATTTCTGAAAATAATTAGAAAAGGAAGTATGTAAACTTAGTGTCCATTCAAAGGTGTGTCAACTGCAATTTGAGCAAGATGGCTATTTCTTCATCTCCAGATTGTTTTGATACTCAATGGAACTGATTTTTTAATAGACTTAATAAATGTTAAGAATGTTTTCAATCAATTTACTCAGAATCATAGGGAAGAAAAAGGAAGTGGGGGAGAAGGAGAATTGTCTAAATAACTGAAAGGTCTTTCATATCCAGAATGTGGCAATGTTACATAATGCCCATTGGATAGACAGGCAATTCAAATTCCAGAATTTCTGGTCCAATCAAATATATTTGGATGGTGTATAACTAATGAGGGCAGGAATAGAAGAATTATTCCTTTTCAGGGACAACGAATATCAAATAACTGGCATTTGTTGCCCATCTAATTAATCTGGCCTACCGTTTTAGGTGATATTTTAGAATTAGATCCTCCCATGCTATGTAGCATATCAGGCAGCAAGGGATCCCCTGCATTTTCAGTCTTGGGTGAATATGTTAGCATCCTCCCATGTGATGTTTAGAGTCTTTAAGTCTTCCATAAAAGTTCTTCATCATGTATTTCAAGGGCATCCTCTTGGTCATTTGGCATCAGGAGGTGGGTCCATCTCATAGCCATCTTGGGGAAAGAATAGAATAGAATAGAATAGAATAGAATAGAATAGAATAGAATAGAATAGAATAGAATAGAATAGAATAGATTAACAGAGTTGGAAGGGATCTTAGAGGTCTTCTAGGCCAAACCCGTATTCAGGCAGGAAACCCTGTACCCGTGTTGCCAAACCTATGGCACATGTGCCGGAAGTGACACGCAGAGCCATTTCACCTGGCATGTGAGGTGTCACCCATTCCTCTTCTAGGTTTCTGGAACACGCATGCGCATTGGCCAGTTAGTCTTCTGGTTACTGGTGCGCATGCGCGCACGACGATCAGCTGGCCTTCACGTGTGCGACAGTGCCAGAAACCGAAAGATCAGCCGGCCAGCTGATTATCGCACATGCATGTGTGCCAGTAAACAGAAGACTAGCTGGCAGGTGCACATTCATGCCCCAGGACATCCACCCTCTTACCAGCCAGGAATACTCCCCCAGGCTCTCCCCTGCACCCGCTCGCCTGCTGCTTACCTTGTCATTGAAACTGCATGGAAAGGCCCCGAAGCTGCACTGCCTGGGATCCACATGGGCTGCCGCAGGGAGGAAGGGAAGGCCCAGCCTGCCTGTCCTTGCCGCTACCATCCCCTCACCCTTGGCAGTGGGGGTTCCCTCACTGCCCCTTCCCCGGCGTCAGCAGGAATAGCGGCCTCGGGCTTCCCTCACTCCCCACTGGAGGGAGGGAACCAACCAACCTTTGCTGGCATGAATGGCCATGCTGGATGTTGCCCAGAACTCAAAGCTTCCAGGAGGAGGAGGAGTAGCAGTGGCAGACTGTTCGTGCTGGCAAAGTTTGGTGCAGGAGCCTTTCCAGGCCAAAACGGGCATGGGGCGGCATATGTGTGGGTGGTGGCGGCAGCATCTTCACTGGGCCACTTTGGCCTCTGAATGCGAGGCCTCCGCTGCCCTGCCTGGGCTCCGCCTGCTGGGAGCTACTGGACAAGCAGGTGCGGCTGGCAGGGCTTTAGTGGAATAGCAGCCAGTTAGGGTGGGGGGGATGGGCTGCCTGCACAGGTGACCACATGGCCGCCATCAAAGCAGGGCTGAGAAACCCTCTTGGCTCGCTCTGCCAGTTGCACGTGTCCCCTGGACTGTGGGCATCGCCACCTCCCCTGTGGCAGCCGGAGACCCTGGCATTGGTTTAGTTGGTGGCACAGCAGCAGGTGTGACAGGGGTCGGGTGACGGGCCCAACCACAGGCAGCGCAGTGGTGGGTGTTGGGTGGGAGTGCCATGCCGAGCCAGGGAATGGTGCATCCCAAGGGGAAGAAGCCCAGGCAAGCCATGCGTTCAGAGCTCACTGGCTGCTGGTCCACCAAAGCCCCGCCAGCCGCACCTGCTCAGCCTGCAGCTCCCAATAGAGAGGACCCCAGGCAAGCCGCACATTCAGAGCTTCCTTGGGGGGGGCCGAGAGAGTGGCCATCAGCCAGGGAATGGCAGCTCCCAGTGGAAAGGAGCCCAGGCAAGCCGAACATTCAGAGCTTCCCCGGCAGCACTCTTGGCTCCGCCATGTGCTGGCCGGAGAACAGCTGGCCATGGAACGGGCCGGTACCTAGTTGTCCTCTGGTAAGAGGAACACCAGCCCTCTTGGAAAAAGTGAGGGGGGTAATGTTCGGGGACATTAATGCGCAGTGCAGAGTGCATGCGCAGGGGAGCATGGGGGGTGTCCTGCACACATGCGCAAATGGGGGTATGCATTGCATTATGGGTGCCGGCATGCAGAGGTCAACAGCACTCCTGTGCTCAGACTTTTGGCACACAATGCCAAAAAGGTTTGTCATCACTACTCTAAGGATGGGTCACAACTTGCACTCGGGATCCTTGGGTTTGGAAATCACACCCGTACTCTTGCATGTAGGTGAGCATGTGTGCCATAAAGAATCTTATTTGCTATGGATCCCATCAAACTTCACCCCAAGGGAGGGAGTTTCTCTTTCCAGTTGCGGGAGTCTGAGCTTTTTGGGAATGGGCGCCAGTGTGCATGCTGCCTGGAGAGGAGGGTTTGTTAGGTCTTCTCCCGTTGCTGCTGCATCATCTGCACAATAGGCGTGTTCCAGAAGCGGGGTCCCTCCCCTGGCATCATCCATAACTGCTGCCCTTTCAGCACTCTGTGGTTGTCATCCTGGCTCCTCTCGGATGTTGAGATTTTCCAAGTTTCTATCACCAATTGGGTTATATGCCTCTTCAGATAATCCTCTCTGTGCTTTGTGGTGCTTTGGTTAGTTCCCTCTGGTCAGCAAGGGCTTCTAGTTCCAGTTTCCACCCTGGTTGCTGTGGCTGAGGGTGACTCCTCTGGTTCTCTCATCCCAGCTATCTTTCAGCCTGATGACAATTGACCAGCAGAGCTTTTCAGGATTCTCCAGGGTTACTTCATCCTCTCCAATGGGGTGTACGAAACAGACATCTGACAGGGTGGTGGTTGATGTCTCCCCACAGCATTCAGCTTCTCCCAGTTTTCTGCTTCGTTCAGACATGGTTTGCAAGGTCCCCTCAGTAGAGCAAAGATTGCTTCTCTGGGTTGACTGTTTTGGAAGATGTTGCTTTCTGTAAGGATTGCCCCTCCTCCCAATTTAAGAAAGTAAAAACTCTTGAAACAGAGTATTTCAAAAGGACCCTTTTATTAAGCAAAAATGACAGCAATGGATTCAAAGCAACGTCTGAATACCCTTAGGCAAGACAAGTAGGATTAAAGCAGTAGAGACCCCTCCCTTAAGCCAGAATGCAAATTTTAGCCAATACACAAGTTTGAAGATGTTTTCTTTACCAACTGCTCTGAGAACTAGATAAGTATGTATTCACATTGTTTCTCCTTTATTCTTTAAAGTGAAACAGCACACATGGCTGTCATAAACATTCCTCAACGTTAAGGGAATCTCAGGGCTCTTTGGTGCCAGGATATAGGTTGTAAAATATCTGTTGACACAGGCAAAATTGAATCCAAGTCTCCCCCTTCTCCCATTGAATGGCAGTATCACTTTTAGGGATCTGACATGCACCTCTGCTTCCACCTGGCTCTGCTGCTCACTTTTTACCCAGAGGGAGACGAAGCTTCCTCTGCTTGCAAAGGGGACGCTTTCAAACAGAGTTAATCTTTGGGACAAATTATTCCATTCCCAAGCATCCCATAGGTAACCAAACACTTTTCACCCAGATGGAGAAATGATGGAGATTCAAAGCTTGTGTGCTTGCAAAGGGGATGATTTGAAATGAAGCAATTAGCTTTGCAAGCACATGAAGCTTTATCTCCCTCTGGGAAAAAAGTGTTTGGGTAACTTCCACGGGCCCCACCCTCTCTGTCCCACTGTCTGCTTACCCATAGCCTCAATCAGGGCCAAGCTCTCAGCATGTTCCGGTGTACATCCGCCCAAACAGGAGGGCAAAGAGCACCTGCAAGACCACCAGCAGCATAGGCAGCCAGTTGGTGGCCAGCACAGCACCCGCCATGGTCGAGAAGTATTCCAGCAGCAGCTTGGCCAGCAGGCAGGGCAAGTGGAGGCTGGGGCATGCTGAGAGCTTGGCCCATTGCAGCCATGTGCAAGCAGACAGTGGGACAGAGAGGGCAGAGCCAGTGGTAGCTGCACTCCCATTCCCATCAGCCCCCATGTTGACCACCTCCTGCACTTAAAAAAAAATAAGACCTCCCCAAAAATAAGCCCAAGTGCTTATTTTCAAGCCCAAAAGAAAATAAGACTGGGTCTTATTTTCAGGGAAACACAATAATGAAGAAGTGCTCTAAAACAGTTTTTCTTTCAAACTTCATAACATTGTTGCAGGCAGAAGATTGCAACCTGCAGATCATATTCTCTGAACAATCAAATCAATTTAATCAAGTAGAGGAGTAACATAGGACTAAGAAAAAATTTCCTGACAGTTAGAACAATTAATCAGTGGAATATCTTGCTTCCAACAATTGTGAATGCTCCAACGCTGGAAGATTTAAAGAAGACATTGGACAACTATTTGCCTGAAATGGTATAGGGCAGTGATGGCAAACCTTTTGGCATTCTGTGCCAAAAGTGTGAGCGTGGGAGCGCTGTTGCACTCCACATGCTGGCACCGATAATGCAATGTGCGCCCCCATTTGTGCATGCGTGCAGAACACTGCCCCATGTTCCCCTATGCATGCGCCCCACACATGCGTGTCCCCGAACATTGCCCCCCCCACTTTTTCCAAGAGGGCCAGTGTTCCTCTTACTGGAGGACAACTAGGTACTGGCCCATTCCATGGTGAGACAGCCATTCCCTGGCCAGCACGTGGTGGGGCCAAGAGTGCTGCCGGGGAAGCTCTGAATGTGTGGCTCCCACTGGGAGCCGCCATTCCCTGGCTGATGGCCACTCTCTCGGCCCCACCGGGGAAGCTCTGAATGCACGGTTTGCCTGGGGTCCTCCCTATTGGGAGCCACCATTTCCTGGCTTGGCGTGGCACCCCCACCCAACACCCACCATTGCACTGCCTGTGGTTGGGCCTATTACCCAACCCTCGTCACATCTGCTGCTGTGCTGCCAGCTGAGGCAATGCTGAAGAAGGAGTAGTGGATGGGGCAGCCAGCCACCTGCCAGCAAATGCTGTACCATGCACCTGAGCCGGCCGGTTGCTCTTGCCCTTCCCCCTGCAGCCTGTGGCTCCCAGCAGGGAGGAGTTCAAGCAAGGAGTTCAAGCAAGCTCGCTGTGGTGCTTCGCATGCCGGCACCCATAATGCAATGCACGGCTCCATTTGCGCATGCATGCAGGACACACGCCCCATGCTCCCCTGGCATGCGCCCCGCACTGTGCATGCATGTCCCCAAACATTGCCCCCCTCACTTTTTACAAAAGGGCCAGTGTTCCTCTTACCAGAGGACAACTAGGTTCCGGCTGTTCCGTGGCAAGACAGCCATTCCCCGGCCAGCGCATGGCGGGGCCAAGAGTGCTGCCAGGGAAACTCTGAATGTGCGGCTTGCCTGGGCTCCTTTCCACTGGGAGCTGCCATTCCCTGGCTGATGGCCACTCTCTCGGCCCTACTGGCGAAGCTCTGAATGCACGGCTTGCCTGGGGTCCTCCCTACTGGGAGCTGCAGGCTGAGCAGGTGCGGCTGGCAGGGCTTTGGCGAACCAGCAGCCAGTGAGCTCTGAATGCACGGCTTGCCTGGGCTTCTTCCCCCTGGGACGCACCGTTCCCTGGCTCGGCGTGGCACCCCCACCCAACACCCACCACTGCGCTGCCTGTGGTTGGGCCTGTCACCCGACCCCTGTCACACCTGCTGCTGCACCGCCAGCTGAACCAATGCCAGGGTCTCCGGCTGCCATGGGGGAGGTGGCGATGCCCACAGTCCAGGGGACACGTGCAACTGGCAGAGCGAGCCAAGAGGGTTTCTCAGCCCTGCTTTGATGGCGGCCATGTGGTCACCTGTGCAGGCACCCCATCCCTCCACCCTCACTGACTGCTGTTCCATTAAAGCCCCGCCAACTGCATCTGTTTGTCCAGCGGCTCCCAGCGGGAGGAGCCCAGGCAGGGCAGTGGAGGCCGCACATTCAGAGGCCGAAGTGGCCCAGTCAAGACGCTGCTGCCACCACCCACACATACGCCCCCCCATGCCCTGTTTTGGGCCTGGAAAGGCTCCTGCACCAAACTTTGCCAGCACGAACAGTCTGCCACCGCTCCTCCTCCTCCTCCTGGCAGCTTTGAGTTCTGGGCAACATCCAGCATGGCCATTCATGCCAGCAAAGGTTGGTTGGTTCCCTCCCTCCAGCAGGGAGGGAGGAAAGTCCCAGGCCGCTATTCCTGCTGACGCCGGGGAAGGGGCAGTGAGGGAACCCCCACTGCCAAGGGTGAGGGGATGGTGGCGGCAAGGACGGGCAGGCTGGGCCTTCCCTTCCTCCCTGTGGCAGCCCACGTGGATCCCAGGCAGTGCAGCTTCGGGGCCTTTCCATGCAGTTTCAATGACAAGGTAAGCAGGCAGGCGAGCGGGTGCAGGAGAGTGACTGGGGGAGTA
Organism: Arizona elegans; assembly: GCA_022577455.1. NCBI lineage: Eukaryota > Metazoa > Chordata > Lepidosauria > Squamata > Colubridae > Arizona > Arizona elegans. The sequence continues at coordinate 77,316,942 of JAKOOJ010000004.1, read as the reverse complement.
TTCCTGGCTGGTAAAGGGGTGGATGTCCTGGGGTACGAATGTGCACCGGCCAGCTAGTCTTCTATTTACTGGCATGCATGCATGCGTGACAATCAGCTGGCTGGCTAATCTTTCGGTTTCTGGCACTCCCGCACACGTGAAGGCCAGCTGATCGTTGTGCATGCATGCGCACCAGTAACCAGAAGACTAGCTGGCCAATGTGCATGAATGTGCCAGAAACGCAGAAGAGGAGTGGGCGATTCCTCGCGTGCCAGGTGAAATGGCTATGCGTGTCACTTCTGGCACGTGTACCATAGGTTCGCCAACAAGGGTATAGGGTTTCCTGCCTGAATACGGGTTTGGCCTAGAAGACCTCCAAGAATTTGAATTGCCTGTCTATCCAATGGGCACTATGTAACATTGCCACATTCTGGATATGAGAGACCTTTCAGTTATTTAGACAATTCTCCTTCTCCCCCACTTCCTTTTTCTTCCCTATGATTCTGAGTAAATTGATTGAAAACATTCTTAACATTTATTAAGTCTATTAAAAAATCAGTTCCATTGAGTATCAAAACAATCTGGAGACGAAGAAATAGCCATCTTGCTCAAATTGCAGTTGACACACATTTGAATGGACACTAAGTTTACATACTTCCCTTTCTAATCATTTTCAGAAATTACTTAACTGTTTTGCATCTATTAGGAACATTTGCATCAAAAAGTTTTTTGGTGAGTGTCTTTCAATCCTTAGCAAAAGAAGAGTTAACTACAAGTTTTAAAATTTATTTTTTTAAAAAAAATTAATAAACAGGAAAGGAATTATTAAAACTTTGATTTTAGTAAGTTACACATGGATTAAAGTTCTATATAAATTTGCACTGGTAGTCCTGGAGATAGGCCTGGTGGCGTCTGGTCCTCTCGGATCTGCAAAGCCCTCCGCTTGGAGCCAGATTGGGTGTTTTCACCAGGGATGTGTCTGGAGCGACTGGTGATTGCTCCCCGACTCGTCTGGTCATTGGCAATGCTGGAACACAGTTTAAGTCTTGTGGTAAGTCAATTTGTTTTCTTGTCTCTCATTCTGCGTCATCTCCAGATTCAGCACCGTAGTTTTTATCTATGAATAAACTTTTGTCTGGAAAACTCAGTGGGGCTTTGAATGCTTGTAAGTTTGCCTTGGAGCCTCATCAGCCTCTTAATTGGTCGATGTGGTGGCACCACATTCGCCCATCTTCCAGCATTACTCTGTAAGATCGTGGGCCTGTCACTCCTATTATTTCCCCTGTTAACCATAAGGGGTGGCCAGAATAATTTCTTGTGTAAACTGAATCCCCTTTCTGAAACTCTCTGACCTTAGTTGTGGAATCCATAGGTTTCTCTGAGGTGTAGTTGGGATGTAACCTATCCAGGTTAGACTTTATTCTCTGTCCCATTAATATCTTGGCCGGGCTTTGATTGGTTTCAGAGCAGGGAGTGGCATGCTGTAGAAGCAGGTATTTAGCTATCTTTGTGGGACAGTTCCCTGGGCCTAACCTGGCGAACGCCCCTTTGACGGTCTGCATGGTTCTTTCTGCCAATCCATTACTACAGGGGTGAAATGGAGCAATTAAATCATGTCTGATGCCTTGTCGTGCCAGGTATAATTCAAATGGACCCGCCATCAACTGTGGTCCATTGTCTGAAACTAATGCGTCAGGCAGTCCATGGGTAGCAAATAATGATCTAAGGGTTCTGATTAGTACTTCAGTAGTGGTAGAAGCCATCAGCATCACTTCCACCCATTTGGAATAAGCATCTACTACCACTAGAAACATTTGACCCTGGACTGGCCCTGCGAAATCAAGGGGAATATGAGACCAGGGTGTCCAAGGTCTTTCCCATTCTGTGGGGTGGGCCCTGGGTGGATTTGCCATGGATTCTTGGCAATTTGGCCAGCCGGATACCCAACCTGTGATAGCTTGGTCCATTTTGGGCCACCATACATAACTTCATCCCAGCATCTTCATGCACGCTGTCCCTGGGTGTCCATCATGTAAGACTGTCAGGACTTGATTCCTCAATGGGGATGGGATACTTCCCCACAGTAAGTATCCCTACATAATGGACAGTTCATTTTGTCTTGCCCTGAATGGTTTAAATTCTTCCCCCACTGTCTTGGAGGGCCAGCCTCTTTTGACCCAGTCCATTATCAGAGAGATTACCTGGTCCTTAGCAGAGTGTTTTGCTACGTCGGACTACGTCAGAAGTTCTGTAGGTCTTTGATGAGTAGAATTGTGTATGCAGGTGCTGGGTCCTCGACCTCAATGGGCAAGGGGCAACGGCTTAATGCATCAGCATAGCTAAGATGTTTCCCTGGTCGATGTATTAATGAATAAGAGTATGCAGCCAGGAAGACAGTCCATCTGGTCATGTGTGGTGAAAGGATTTGGGGACTTTGGCGATCTCCTGCGAGCAAACCCAATAATGGTTTATGGTCTATAATCAGTACAAAACTTTGACCATACAAATACTCATGAAACCTTTTTGTGGCATACGTAGCCACGCCTCTGTCCAGCAACACGGAAGTGTTGCCTATTGGCTGTGAAGTGATAGCTCGGCCGGCGGGAGAAATGAGTGCATGTGATTTGCCACCTGTTTGATAGCTGCTGTATAAATAGCAGCCTTGACAGAAATTGTTGCCTGGTTCATTCGTTCCTACTGTAATGGGTGTTTGCTGTTGTTGTGGCCTGAGGCCTTGCCAAATAAAGGACATTGTTATTTAATACTATCTCGCCTCTTCTCACCTCGCTTCAAACAAAGCACTGGCGACGGAGGATGGGATTTTGAGGAGACAGTAGATCACTGGCGCAGCAGTAGTGTTATCACACTCCATGCCTTTGTTATCTTCATCAAGAATGTCTACCCAGGCACACTTCGCTCCATATGAACCAGCCTCCGAGATGTGGGTCACGTATGTAGAACGTTTTGACTGTTTCCTCCAGGCCAATGATTTTATCAAACTGTCCAGCGACAGGAAACGTGCCCATTTCCTGAATACATGTGGTCCACAAATTTTCGTGACAGCCAGGGCTCTGATGGCTCCTCAATCTGTCTCTACAGTGCCCTGGGCCACTCTGATGGGCAGACTAAAGGCACACTATGTGCCTGCTCCCTCTCGCATGTCACGGTGATTTACATTCCGCCAGAGGGTCCAGAAGGAAGGGGAGTCCATTAACTCTTACATGGCTTCCCTCAGGGCAGCTGCAATAGATTGTGAGTTCCCAAACCTAGATGACTCCCTTCTTGAGCAGTTGGTGTGTGGTGTGAGGGACACGAGACTACAATGTCGCCTTTTAGCAAAAAATCACATCTGCCTCCAATCCGCTTTGGATGAGGCATGCACATATGAGATGTCAGAAAAATCTGCGGCTGAGATGCACATGGCTCTGTCCGCGCTTGCAACTGTCCAGTCAGTTCACCATGATGATGTCTTTTCCGATCACCTCACAGACGAGGAAGATGATGTGAGTCACCTCAACATCAACAAGCACACGGCAAACAGAACGAAAACCACAACAAGCATCTTGCCTCGGCTGTGGCAAAAACCATCCTCACTCATTGTGCCGTTTTAAGACCACAGTCTGCCGACGATGTGGCAAAAGGAGTCACCTGGCTAAAGCCTGTCGCTCCAGCCCATAGGACAACACCCCTCGCTCAGCCAGATGCTTCCAAAAAGACCACCAAGCTACCAGAGAGGATTGTTTCATCATCACCAGAAAGGACACCAACCCTGCAGTGTCGATCAGCCATTCATCTACAAGCCCCAACAAAAAACTTTTTCTAACTGTCAGAATAGAAGGGGTGCCCTACAAGATGGAGGTGGACATGGGCTCCTCCAAGACCATTGTTGCTTGGAACACACTACAAAAAATAGTCCCTAGCGTCTCCAGGGGTCACCTAACTACCTGCAACACCAGGCTTTGTGACTATCAAGGGAACAATATTCCCATTGGGGATGTGCCAAATTTTTAGTGGAGAAAGGCATGTTCTCAGGGCGCCTCCCATTACTAGTTGTAAGGGGAAACCTCCCCAGTTTGCTAGGGCTTGATTGGTTCAAGGCCTTGGGCCTCAACATCACGGGCATTCATGCTAGCACCACTAACGATTTTGAGGCCTTGACTACTGAGTCTTCAATGACTCCCTGGGTAAATATGTGGGAAACCCTATATCCCTCAACATTGATCCCCAAGTGTCTCCTATCCGGCTTAAGACTCGACGTGTGCCTTTTGCACCACGTCCTAAAGTGGACAAGGAACTGGATAAGCTGATTGCACAGGGGGTGCTTGAGCCCACAGATCATTCTAAGTGGGAGACACCCATTTTCATTCCCACCAAACCAGATGGTTCCATGCACATCTGTGGTGATTTCAAATGCACACTGAAACATGCACTGCAAGCACACTCTTATCCAGTCCCCATGGTCCAGCACCTCCTCCACTCTTTGGGTCAGGGGTCTATTTTTGCCAAGCTGGATATGGCACAGGCATATCAGCAGCTCCCTGTGGATGATGCCACAGCTGCTGCCCAAACTATTGTCACACATAGGGGTGACTTTAAGTGCCGTCACTTACAATTTGGAATCAGTGTGGCTCCTGGGTTGTTTCAGGGTCTTATGGAATGGCTATTACATGGAATACTGGGAGTCATCCCTTACTTCGATGACATTTTAATCTCGGCCACCAGCCAAGTTGCCCTTATTAGCTGCTTACGACAAGTTCTCACCCGGTTTCAGCAAATGGGCCTTAAGCTCAAAAAATCTAAGTGTACAATTGGGGTTCCTAGGGTTGAGTTCTTAGGATTTCTGATGCTAAAGGTCTGCACCCTACCCCATCAAAGGTGGAGGCCATTAAAAAAGCCTGACATGGTGGTATCAGATAATGGGCTGCAGTTCATCTCGGCTAGTTTTCAGATGTTCCTGGCAGAGTTGGGTATTAGGCATGCCCAGGTGGCGCCTTATCATCCTGCCAGCAATGGCCAGGTTGAGCAAGCCGTCTGGTCTGTTAAGGAAGCTCTGGCCAGGTTTGGGCAGGGAGATTGGCAGGATAAACTAACAAAATATCTTTTGGCGCAGCACGCCACCCCATGCCCAACTACAAATCGCAGCCCGGCTGAGCTCCTAATGGGCCGGCGCCTTCAGACCACCCTGGATAGGTTGCACCCTAGCTATGCCACTGATAAACCACTGGACTCATCCAGCCAAATCAGAAATTTCAGAATAGGGGACAGGGTGTATGCCCAGAACTATGGGGGGGGGATCCCCTATGGTTACCAGGACAAATTGTTCAAGTAACAGGACCCCGTTCTTACAGGGTAGAGCTCGATGATGGGCGTACCTGGTGGCCCCACGTAGACCAACTTCATGGACGTCCATACACTACCCCTGTAACACCTTGCAGTTTGCCTCCCAGGATCCCTGTGGGGCCGACCCAAGCACCAACTCCGCAGCCAGCCGATATTCCCAACACACCATCCCAATCAATGCTTCTGATGCCTGGCTTACCTGCAGATCCTGTTATTTGTCCATTGGCTGACTCGCCTAGCTTGACTAGATCGCCAGCCCAGTAGTTCCTGAGGATCTGGAACAAGCACCTCCTCCATCATGCGAGGCCCCAGAATTACGCCGATCTGGAAGGGCGCACAGGCACCCAGCGTATTTGCAGGAATACGCATGCGCCATCCAAGGGGGGAGGAGTGTGGCATACGTAGCCACGCCTCTGCCCAGCAACATGGAAGTGTTGCCTATTGGCTGTGAAGTGACAGCTCGGCCGATGGGAAAAATGAGTGCATGTGAATGGCCACCTGTTTGACAGCTGCTGTATAAATAGCAGCCTTGACAGAAATTGTTGTCTGGTTCATTCGTTCCTACTGTAATGGGTATTTGCTGTTGTTATGGCCTGAGGCCTTGCCTAATAAAGGACATTGTTATTTAATACATTCTCGAATCTCCTCACCTTGCTTCAAACAAAGCACTTTTGACACCAGTAACAAATGCTAGTGCTTCCTTGTTGATTTGACTATAGTTCCTTTCAGTCTTAGACAAGGTTCTTGGGAAAAAATGAAATATGTGCTTCTGCTACCATTGGTAATTTGTGGCTCAGTACAGTGCCAACGCCATAGGGAGAGGCATCACAAGCCAGCACTAAAGATAAACATTCATTATATTGGATCAATAAACTCTGTGAAGTTAGGAGGCTTTTTACTGCCCAGAATGAGGCCTTTTCCTCTTGCCCCAGTGCCATGACTGTTTGGTGTCCAGCAGTCTATGCAAAGGTTCGGCGACTGATGCCTTGTGGGGCAGAAATAGGCTATAAAAATTTATGAGACCCCAAAATACCTGTAATTCTGTCTTATTTGTGGGTGCGGGGGCCTCCTGAATAGCCTTTATCTTCGTAGTAGTAGGATGGAGGCCTGATGCATCTACCCTGTATCCTAAGAATTCAACTTCGGGTACAGCCAGTTGGCATTTTTCACATTTCAATTTAAGCTCTGCTTTTTTAAATTTCTGCAAAATTGCCCGTAGGCGTTCTGTCAACTCTGTTAGGTTGTTTGCAGACACCAGTATGTCATTGAAATAAGGGACCACACCTGGGATGCCCTGGAGTAACCTTTCCATCAAACTTTGGAATATTCCAAGGACCACACTGATGCCAAATTGCAACCTATGGCACTTAAAGGCTCCCCTATGTTTGTGCTTTTTGCTTTGTTTGTGCTTCTGCAATTGGTGCGTCCACAGGAATTTGTTGGTATGCCTTTATTAAATCCAATTTTGCAAAAATCCTACCCGCTCCTAGGGAGTGTAATAAGTGCTGTACTACAGTCACAGGATAGGCACTTTGCTGAAGTGCTCAGTTAAGCGAGTACTTATAGTTAACACATATTATTACAGAGCCATCTGGTTTTACTGGTTGTTACAATAGGCGTCTCCCACTTAGCGTAGTCAACTGCCTCTAGGATTCCTTGTGCTAACAATTTATCTAAGGTCGCATCTACCTTGGCCTTGAGGGCGAAAGGCATTCGCTTTGGTTTTAGGTGAATAGATGCTACCTGGGGGTCCAGATTAAATGAAAGGGGTTTGCCTGTGTACTTACCCAGGCCGTCTTCAAATATTGTCACAAACGCCTTGATTAGGCTGGGCATGTCAGGTTCGCTGATGTTTTGGATGCCAGAGACTGCTAGGCCTAGTGAGTCAAACCAGTCAAGCCCTGAAAGGCTTGGGAGGGACTCTTCTACTATAATGAGGGGAAGTTTAGTGCCCCCTGTCATTAACACAGCTGCCTGCAATTTCTGCTGGTTCGAATCTCTCCAAGGCTCAAGGTTGACTCAGCCTTCCATCCTTTCTAAGGTAGGTGAAATGAGGACCCAGTTTGTGGGGGCAATAAGCTGACTATGTATATAATATACAAAAGTATGAAGGCTATTGCTTAACGCATTGTAAGCCGCCCTGTGTCTCCGGAGAAGGGCAGCATATAAATCAAATTTTTTTTTAAAAAAAGTCACCCTGTTAATTGTTTAAAATGTATTTGAATTTTGCCTGTACCAAGATGGGAATGATCTTTCCTTGGTAATCTCTAATGTGGCATGACTTAATCAATTTTTTGGAAAGTCTAGGAACCAATCATTTGATGGTACTCCAGGACATCAGGGACATAGATGACCCTGTGTCAACCTCCATTTTGCAGTGGGCTCCTTCTACTCTAACAGTCAGATTTTTTTTTCCTTATGATTACTATTGGCTTGCCCAATTATTAATTCTGCAGGGTATCTATCTTTTGTAATGGTGAAGCAGTCTTCTCCATTACAGTTGTTGTTTTAAAAGTTTTTAAAGTTTTTCTAACAAAGGGTATTCTTGCTGAGGGCCTCATTGTGGGTTGAGGAGCTCTGCAAACTCTTGCCAAGTGTCCTTTTTGTCCACAACGCAGGCCGTCGGTGTTTCTGAATTTACATGCTGAGCATGGGTGATTCCCTCCGCAGCTGAGGCATGTATTCTGAAACGTTGGCTTTACTTTAGTGTTACTGCTATTGGTAGGCAGCTTGAGGCGATGAACATCTTCATCTTCTTGCAAGTCTCCCTCTATTTCTACTGTTTTGGAATGGATAGACTCTGTTTTGGTGGTAAAACTGAGGTGTTTTGTCGAATTTCAGTAGCTGATTTGTTGGACAGCCCTATCTTCGTCTAAGGCTAATTGTAATGGTAGCTCTGTTTTAGTCAGTAGGTGGCGCTGTAAATGAAGATCTCTTATGTCTTTAAACATTTTTGTTAATCTTCTGGTGACATATGCCATCTATAAAACATTTTATACAAGTTTTCTTTAAAGGCTGTTGCCATTGTTAATTTATAATTCCTTTCCCATAGTTGTTGCCATTTCTCCAATTCAATTGTATAACAATTTTTTTTTTTGCCCATGCTATCATTGTTTCTTTTACTTTTTCATCTGATTTGCAATAAGTGGGCCTGGTGGCTCAGCAGACTAATAGCATTGTGATTAACACCAGCTGTCTGCAATTACTCTAAGTTCGAATCTCATCAGGCTCACGGTTGACTCAGCCTTCCATCCTTTCTTTTTTTTTCAATTAAAACAAAACTTTATTGATTGTTAAAATCATTTAAAACATACAAGTTTCTCTCAATCAAGAAACAAATTTACATATACAGTACATAAACTTCACCTATTGACTGATTTCCATTATTCTATATACATATATTGTGTATATTATATGTACATATATACAAACATACAGTAACATATTTCATATTCTATCCCTTTGACAGTGCTATTTTTAGTTATATTAATTTCTTCTAAATTTCATCTCTATCCATTTCCTTTCCTCTGGTTTATCCATTGGTACCATCTATTCCATATTGCATAATATTTTGTGTCCTCCTTATCCTGTAATTCTAAAGTTAGTTTGTCCATTTCTGCGCATGTATATATTTTTTGTATTAGTTCCTGGTCAGTTGGTAGTCGGTCGCTTTTCCAAAGTTGTGCTAGCGCTAATCTAGCCGCTGTGATTATATGAAGCGTTAGGTATTTTATGTCATTTCGGATGTTCTTTTTAATCATGCCTAATAGAAAAATCTCAGGTTCTAATTCAATTTCATAATCTGTTATTTCTCTTATCCATGTTCTTATCTTGTTCCAATATTTCTTAATTACCGGACAGAGCCACCAAGCATGGTAAAAAGTTTCCTGTGTTTTCCTGCACTTCCAACAGGTCGGATTTACATTTGGGTACATTTTCACTAATTTTGCGGGGGCCAGATGCCATCGATACCACATCTTATAATGATTTTCTTTGTAGGCTATCAATTTTGTCATGCTGTAGTTAATTTCCCACACTCTTTCCCATTCTTCTAGCTGTATACTGTGCCCAATGTTTCTCGCCCACGCTATCATCTGCCCTTTAACTAATTCTTCTGCCAAATCATATTCAAGTACGTATTTATAAATTTTCGAAATTAATTTCCCTTCTTTAGATTCTAATATTTTATCCAATCTGTTTTGTTTCAAATCTATTCCCCCCTCCTCCTGATCTTTCCTGTATCTTATTTTTATTTGTGAATAGGGCCACCAGTCTAATGCTATTCCTTGTTCTTTTAATTCTTCCCTAGTTTTTAATTTACCCTAACCTATCTCCACCCACTTTCCTACAGGTCTACCATACATAATATTTTTAATATCTTTGTTCTTCTGCCCACACCACTAAAAGATATTTCCATATATAAATAAAATCCTCAAATGACTTTAAGTTTGTAATCCATATAGTATCTTCTGTAATGTCTTTCAACTAGATTATTAATTCCATCGCCCGTGTTAGGGTAACATTAAGTTCTGCTTCCAACAGTATATTCAGTATCTTCAATTACCATCTGCCCCCATCAATAATACATGTTTCTGTATATAAAAAACCACCCGAGTGACTTTATATTTATATTCCATATAGTATCTTCTGTAATGTCTTTTGTTTTTTGTCTAGATTATTAATTCCAACCACCACGTTAGGGTAACAACCAGATCTTCTGCATGCCCCAATTCCATAGTTCTCTTGCCTTATAACTCAACATATACGTAATCCATTTTCCAAAGAATCCAAAATAGAAAGTTCCAATCCGCTCAATCAGAGGCCATCTTCCACATCCCAAAAACACCAGCACTGCAGAGATCTGTTATTCTTCTCAAAATAGTATAAGTCAGTAATTTGCCTCAGTTATATTTTCATGTATCAGCCTTCTATAAATCCCGCTTATTATATTTAATCGTCTCTTAAGTAACTGGCATTAGTCTGTTGGCTAAAGAAAAAGAAAAAAAGTTTTTTTGTTTAGTTTAAAATTTTTTAGTTTTGTAGAACCTGCTTCTTCTTTTCTTAACGTGTTGTGATTTAGATCTCCATCCTGGTTGCCTTTCTTGGACTTGTATATCAGCTGATTGAGTTACATGCTGGTCTGTAACTTGATAAGACATCAAATTGAAATCCAAAGCCGCCTCTCTTATATTTATAGGTGATCCAGCTATAGCCTCTGGAGGAGAATCCAGAAGCGGCTCATCCAAAAAGGCCTCTATAACTTGTTGTTTTTCCATTACCTCCATCTCCGTCTGCTTAGCAGAGTTTCAATCTCTTGTTCATTTTGCTTTTCTTTGTCCCCCTCCTGTGTTGCTAACACTGATGACATACGTGGAGATGTTAGGTCCATTTTAAAAACCTTGTAGTAAAATTCTTCCGCTTTTTCAACAGTATTTAGTTGATATCTTTCTCCTTGATATCTCAATATTATACCAACTGGAGCATCCCACCTAAATGGGATGTTTTGTTTCTTTAGCTCAGTCACCAAAAATCCAAAGTCCTTTCTATCTTTTAACATCTTGGACGGCAGCTCTTTATATATCCAAATCTTCCTTCCATTCATTTCTAGAGTGGAGTTAAAAGACTTTTGCACAATATCATTTCTTATTCCTTCATCAGTAAAGTAAATCACCACATCTCTAGGCAACTGCCTTTGCTTTGCCACCCAAGAATTTGCTCTGTAGGCCTTATCAATCTTACAGGATACCTCTTCAGGACTAACCTTTAAAATCACAGCCAGAACTTCAGCAGACATTTTTCTCAAGTCTTCTCTGTTATTTTCCTGTATTCCCCTGATTCTGACCGCAAATTCCATGGATCCAAATTGCATCATTGTGACTTCATTTTCAATCCTTTGTTTTATATTATCTGCATTGTAAGTCTTGTGATCAGCTTCCTTTATTTTAGACTCTACTTCTGAACTATTTTCTTGAATCATTGTCAAGTCATTTTCAATTCTTTGTATTTTATTATCCAAATTATGAATCTTATAATCAGCTTCCTTCATTTTAGACTCTATTTCTAAATTGATATCTTTATCCATCTTTAGAATTATTTCTGAAAAACTTTTCAAAGCTGTTACAATATATCGTTTCAGGTTATCATACCTTTGTTGTACCAACTCTTTAATTTCCTGTCTAAATTTTTCAAGGTTCTGGTTCACAATCTCATCATGTCTTGCCATCTCCTCCAAAACAAATTCCTTTGGGTCTTTAAAGCCATTCTTCTGCATCTGCAAGCTCAAAACTTGTTCATGTGATTTGTAAATGAGGGAGCCCCTCCCCCACAGCTTGGTTGTCTGGCTTTGTAGGTTTTAACGCCATCCTGCCACACAAACAGATTTTTTTCCTTTTAAAGAAAAAGACTTCTCTCCAGACAATATCAATATCAAGTCTCTAAGAAGGAAGAAACATGAAATAAGAATTTTTCTCTTCACTTCTAGCCAGCGCTATTGTTTCAGATACTTTGTAACGTATTAAGCTATTCAAACAGAAGGACTTTCGCTTTCAGCTTTCTTCTCAAGCCTCAGCCAGTCGCCATTTTAAACTCCCCCCCCTTTAACTCTTTCTTCACTTTTAAAATCAGTCTTAGGGTTGTTAGAAATACTTGCAATTTAAAGTCCCAAATCCGGATTTCATCCTGCTTGTTCAGACAATCTGTTAGTTTTCGTTAGTTGGATTGGTCCCATCGCCTGGCTCTGCAAAGCGCAGAGCTCTCCCGAAGCCCGGAGCAGCGGCGAGCTGAATAGGGAGCCTCATCCTGCTTCCTCCCCAAGAGTAAAAAAAAAACTCTGGGGACTTCGCAGAGGGCTCTACCTGCCCTCGCTGGCTCTATCTCACATTTCCTTAAGGAAACGGAGTTTTTTGAGCCGCCTTTCAGCTGTAAAGGCAGCTCTTTACGGGCGACGGGGCTGGCGGTCTCAAAAGACCATCTAATGGCAACGGAAGCCAAACCGGAAGCCCTGTATCATAATATTTTTTGTTTTGATAATATATTGGGGTGGATGATTGCTTCTATCGTTGACAACCAACCGCGGACTTTCATGTAATGTTTGCATTGAATTTGTTGCCATGTATTAATTAAAGATTTCCTAATGGTGTGATTGTTAAAATGTTTATATGTCTTATTTCCGGAGTTCCAAATAAAGGCATGCCATCCCTTCATTAGGTCATGTCCTTCCAGATTTAACAGTCTTTCATTATCCAGAATTATCCATTCCTTAATCCATAGTAAACTGGCTGCCTTATAATATTTTTGCCATGCCGGAAAACTGAAACTGCCTCTAATTTTATCATCTTGTAATATATTTAATTTTATTCTCACCTTTTTCCCCACCCACACAAATTTTGTAGTTATTTTATCCAAATTGTCAAAAAGTTTCTTATCCAATTTTATTGGAATCATTTGGAATAAATAAAGGAGCCTTGGATGTATATTTGATTTTATCGCTGCTATCCTCCCCAGCAAAGACAACCTTAGTTTCCCCCATTTATCTAAGTCTTCTTTGATTTTCTGGACTAAGGGTTCATAATTATCCTGTTTTATTGTTGCTGTTCTAGCCGTCAAATGTATCCCTAGATATTTCACTTTTTTAACTGCCTGTAATTGTGAGTCATTTACTAATTGCTCTACTTGTTTTGTTGTCATATTTTTTATTATCATATTTGTTTTTTCTTTATTAATTTTTAGGCCTGCTACTTTTCCAAATTTTTCAATTTCTTTTATTAATTTGGGGGTTGTTTCTATTGGATCTTCTATGAAGAAGACAAGGTCGTCCGCAAAAGCTTGGACCTTGTACGCCTTCCATCCTTTCTAAGGTAGGTAAATTGAGGACCCTGTTTGTGGGGGCAATAAACTGACTTTGTATAAATATACAAAAGTATGAAGGCTATTGCTTAACGCATTGTAAGCCGCCCTGAGTCTCTGGAGAAGGGCGGCATATAAATTAAATTTTTTTAAAAAAGTAATTATACAATTTCTTAATCATTTTTTCATCTGTTCCCATCAGTATCTTATCCAATTCTGATTTTCCCAAATAAAAACCATATTGTCTCAGATCTGTTTTGTACCTTGATTACTTTTGCAATCATGTATACCAATCTGTCTCAATCCCTTGTTTTTCTAACTCTTTTTTTCACAAAGATTTTATTTTAAAACAAAAATAAAACATAAAAACAACATCATTCCCAAATAATTACAGACAGTGTATTGATCAGTTAGTATCTTTTTGTGCTCCCTCTTCTCTTCAAAATATCACTATACATCCAAAGTTTATTTTCATAAGAAATATTCCACTTAATTTATCTCAACATCCACATATTATATATTTATCTCCATGTCTTATTGTCCATCCATTGATAAAATAAATCCCATATCAAATAATATTGTTTATCTTCCTGCTCTCTTATTTCAAATGTCAATTTACTCATTTCAGCACAGTCCATCATTTTCTTAATAATTTCTTCATCAATAGGTGTCCTTTTTCCTTTCCAATTTTTTGGAAATACAATTCTAGCTGCTGTTAAAAGGTTCACAATTAAATATTGCAATTCTTTATTATATGTCTCTGGTAAGATCCCTAATAAAAATATCTCTGGTTTAAAATCAATATGTCTCTTAGTCATTTTTTCCAACCACGTGTGTATCTTAGTCCAATATCTCTTTGCATCTCCGCATGTCCACCACATGTGGTAATAGGATCCTGGAGTCTGATGGCACTTCCAACACTTCTCCGATTTATTCTGGAACATTCTGGCTATCCTCGTCGGGGGTAAGCCTGTAAAACATCATATACAAATTTTCCTTATAAGCTATAGACATTGTCATTTTATAATTATGTGACCACAATTTTTGCCATTTCTCTAAATCAATACCGTAACAAAAAGTTTTTCCCCATGCTATCATTGTTTCTTTAATTTGTTCTTCTTCCAGTTTTACTTCTAACAAATATCCATACAACTTTTTAATTATATGATCATCAGAGCCCATTAAAATCTTATCTAAATTAGTCAAAACATTATAAAAACCTTCTTGTTTGAGATCTTCTCTATATCTAGAAAATATTTGCATATATGAAAACCAATCCATCTTATATACCTTGTCTTCTAATTCCTGCTTTAATTTAAGTTCACCCTTTTCATCAACAATTCACTATATCTAATAATTTGTTCCCTTTTAAGTATTACTGTATATTCAACCATAAAGCTTCATGTATCTGATGTCTTCTAAAATACCCTTGTATTTTTGTGCCTTTGTACCATAAAAACACATGCCACCCCATCAACAAATCGTGTCCCTCCAAATTCAATAATCTAGAATTTCTCAAAGTTATCCATTCTTTAGTCCAAATTAAACTTGCTGCTTGATAATACAATTCAAAATTAGGCAAACCAAAACCACCCCTGGCTTTTCCATCGTGTAACAGTTTTAATTTTATTCTCGCCTTTTTTCCTTGCCAAATATATTTCAGTATCATTTTGTTTAAATCTACAAAAAATTCCTTCCCCAACTTGATTGGAATTGTCTGAAAAGGGTACAAAATTCTGGACAAAATATTCATCTTAATAGTTGAGATCCTACCAATCAAAGATAACTGCAAATTACCCCATTTTGCCAAGTCTTGCCCTATCTGTTGTTTAAGCTTATTATAGTTATTTTCTTTGAGTGCACTGGACCTTGGTATTAAATATATCCCCAAATATTTTACTTTGTTTGTAACCTGCATTTTTGAAACCTCCATCAATTCTTCTTTTTGCTTTTTCAACATATTTCTAGTCATTATCTTCGTTTTATCTTTATTAATTTTCAAGCCAGCTACTTTGCCAAATTCTCCAACAGTTTCTGTCAATTTATTTATTGTTGTTAATGGTTCTTCAATGATAAAGACCAAATCATCTGCAAAGGCTTGGAGTTTATATTCTTATTTTTGAATTTTCATGCCTTTTATCTCTTTTTCTTCTCTAATGCATCTATTTAAAACTTCTAAAGTCAATATAAACAACAATGGGGACAGCAGGCATCCTTGTCTAGTGCCTTTTTCTATTTCAATGGGATCAGTCAGTTCTCCATTTATCATTACTTTTGCCGTCTGTTTAAAATAAATACTTTCAATTGCCTGTATAAATTTCCTACCAAAGCCCATCTTTTCCATTTGGAGTATCATAAATCGCCAATTAACGTTGTCAAAAGCTTTTTGTGCATCTAAAAATACCAAAGCGTCTGTTTTTCAGGATGTGCTTCATAATACTCTAAAGTATCCAAAATTATTCTTATATTACCTCTAATTTGTCTTTTTGGTAGGAATCCATTTTGATCCGCATGTATAAAATTATTCAAATATCTCTTAAGTCTCTCCGCCAATATTGAAGCAAAAATTTTATAGTCCAAATTTAGCAAGGATATAGGCCTGTAGTTTTTGATTTGTTGTGGGTCTGTGTCTTCTTTGTGAATCAATGTAATATACACCTCAGTCCATGATTTAGGTATTTGCTTCTTTGTCATCACTTCATTCATCACCTCCAATAGTGGAAGGGTCAAAGATTCTTATAGTGTCCTGTAATATTCAACTGGTAGACTGTCTGGCCCTGGCGCCTTCCCATTCTTTTGCTTCTTGATTGCTTCTGTTAACTCCATCATCATTATGTTTCTTTCCAACATCTCCTCCACATCTTTACAAATCTAAGGTAGTTTTGCTTCTTGTAGATACTTTAGCACTTTTTCCTCCTCTATTGTCTCTCTTTTATATAATTGTCTATAAAACTCTTGTATTATCTTCCCCATCTCTTTATTTCCAAATTTACTTTGCCCTTGTGCATCAACTAAGTGTGTTATTTTCCTCGATTCTCTTTCCTTTTTCAATTTATAAGCTAACCATCTGCCTGGTTTATTCACATTTTCAAAGTAGTTTTGTTTGGCATTTCTTATTTTTTGGGCTAATTCTTCTTTCTCCAGTAGATCCAATTTATGCTTTATTGTATCCATTTTGATTTTAATATCCTTCTTGTATGGATCTTTCTGGAGTTCCTTTTCAAACCTTTTGTAATCATGGTTAATAATTTCAACGTTAGCCTTTTTTTTTGCATTCCTTTTCTTTGTGTAGTCTATAATTATTCCTCTGGCATATGCCTTCATTGTATCCCAGCAGTTTTGTATCGATGTCTCTTCTTTCTTATTTTCTTTAAAAAAGAAAGCCAGGTCTCTTTCCATTTTCTGCACAAAATCTTGCTCTTTTAATATTGTATTATTTAAAATGCATCTAGATCCTCTTGTTCGTCCTTTGCCATTTCTCCAATTCAATTGTATAACCAAATTTTTTTTGCCCATGCTATCATTGTTTCTTTTACTTCTTCATCTGATTTGCAATAAGTAATTATACAATTTCTTAATCATTTTTTCATCTGTTCCCATCAGTATCTCATCCAATTCTGATTTTCCCAAATTAAAACCATACTGTCTCAGATCTGTTTTGTACCTTGATTGTATTTGCAATTGTGCATACCAATCTGTCTCAATCCCTTGTTTTTCTAACTCTAACACTCTCCTCTGGCCATCCTGGGGGCAGCTCGCTTCTCCTTCTCCTGGCTACAAGGGGTGAGGGGCCATGCCGGAACCCAGAAGAGGAAAAGGAGCAGAGCTGCTGGCTAGGCCAGGGCTTCCCTGTCTCCCCATCCAAATGGCCCCAAGCCTCTGGCAGGGAGGGATAGAAGTCTTCCCTCACTGCCGGGGAAGCAGCAGTGAGGGAACCCCTGTTGCCAGGGGTGAGGGGGGGTGGCAGCAAGGCTGGGCAGGCTGGGTCTTCCCTTCCTCTCTGTGGCAACCCATGTGGATCCCAGGCAGTGCAGCTTTGGGGCCTTTCATCGCGGTTTCAATGACAAGATAGGCAGGCAGGTGAGTGGGTGCAGGGGAGCGACTGAGGGAGTACTCCTGGCTGGCAAGGGGGTGGATGTCCTGGGGCAAGAATGTGCACCGGCCAGCTAGTCTTCTGTTTACTGGCATGCATGTGTGTGCGACAATCAGCTGGCCAACTGATCTTTCGGTTTCTGGCACTGCTGCACACGTGAAGGTTAGCTGATCATCATGCATGCATGCGCACCAGTAACCAGAAGACTAGCTGGCCGATGCGCATGTGTGTGCCAGAAACATTTCCAGCATAACTTATCCATTAACCCACAACCAAGCATCAGCACTTCCACCCAATCAAAATACAGCTACGTCATCAGCCAATCAGTATACAACAACACTGTTGACCAATCAGAATACACCTTTGCCTCTTTTCATAGAAAAACGTCAGTTATGTTCACACTGTTTGCCCATAAGCACCAAAACAAGAACTTCAGCCAGAAGGTGATGAATGTGATTTCGTCGAAATGTCGCTACTACCCTTTTAGGGATATGTTTATAATTACATGGGAAGAAACCCGAGATATTAACTGTACACACATATATACCCATGAAAACTTACACACACACACACACACACACACACACACACACACACACATATATAGATAGATAGATAGATAGATAGAGAGGGAGGGAGGGATGCTAATTAGTGGGGATTTGGAAAAAGCTTTTGTTAAAGAGAAATTAGTAAGTGTACCTACTTATGACAGGATTAAGGGCTCATTCTGGAAAAATGTATTGTATGTTTGTGTGTTCTAAAAAAAATAAAAATTTGTTTTTTAAAAAATGGTATCTGTATGCAGAGCTGATAAATAATCTTGGGTTTCCTATGTTAGGGTAGTTTCTAAAATTGTTTCAGAACCATACCTCACACCTTCGTGAGAATACATTTGCTAGGTCTTTACTACTTTGTTATCCTTATACACAGTTCAGAACAGAATATTGAGTGTGCCATGAAAACTGTTTAGGAAATATTTACTTTTAAGGAGATTGTATATGCCAATTAACAGCCATAAATAATATTCATTAAAATGTAGAATCTTTGTTTTTTGGGGTATTAAGATGTGAAAATGAAGTGAAGTCTAGAATTTAAAGCCCCTTCTGTTTTAGATATATAAATGTATAATCCCTAGTAGGGAATAGGAGAAAATAGTAATAATCAGTTATAAGATACTATTTCTCAAAAAACCAGCTCTTTTTATTACTAAAGAAAAAAGGAGTTATAGCAAACAGGTCAAACAAACAAACAGAAACTAGCATTTTCTGGATCAAATCAGTTAAGATTGTATATGGTCAGCACAACATTAGCTTGCCCTTTTGGTATGTTGCACAGATGCACAAACTGCAAGGGCTTCAACTGTACCATTGTACTTTTATTTATTTATTTGTTTATTTCTCTATGGGGATTCTCAGTCATCCAGGTCAGGGTTGTCCCAAAGGTGCTTTTTCAAAAGACAACTGGACTTTCTTTTTTTCCTTGAAAATATTTCACTTCTTATCCAAGTAGCTTCTTTAGTTCTGACTGAATGGTGGAGAATGAAAGGATTTATATTCCTTGCAATCATCTGATCTCTTGTAGCACTGTCTCTGAGGATTATTGAGGCCACTTAGAGGTTTATCTGTACCCTCAGGTTCACCTGAATAGTACAAATAGATGTGGAACCTT
This sequence comes from Arizona elegans, assembly GCA_022577455.1. Lineage (NCBI taxonomy): Eukaryota > Metazoa > Chordata > Lepidosauria > Squamata > Colubridae > Arizona > Arizona elegans. The sequence continues at coordinate 77,298,017 of JAKOOJ010000004.1, read as the reverse complement.
CTTGGAATTGCTGAAAGGGACTATGTGGTAAACAGGAGATAGATGGTGTCATATCCCCTGCCTGTGTTGAGAGAGGGCTATTCAATTTTTGTCATGGTAAATGTCTAACTGTACCACCACTCTGGGCATCTGGCTCTGCAGGGGTTAACTGACCACACATCCCATAACCCCCATAGCCACTCCTTACCTTCTAGCCCCTCCTCCTGTGTATAATAGCTCCAACCACGAGGTACTCCAGTTGTTCCAGATGCATACCTGAAAGAGAGAGGTTCAAGGTCAGTGACCTCTGGTACCACAGGGCCTAGGATCCACCTAGGCCTGCAATAAAGGAATTAGATTGAAGCCTAGAATTTGCCTTTGAGTTATTGGGCTAGATCCAGCATTAAACAATATGGTAGCAGAAGATGGTTGCCCATAACTCCAAATGATGACTGAACCCAGCATCTGCCCTGAAGAAACAAACAGAGTACAGACTAGAGCACTCACCAAGAAGATGGCTGAACTACTTGCATCCAAGGGCACCACCATGGAGGAAACAGCAGCTGGGAGTGAGCAGGACTCCAGCCTGGACTCACAATCAGACGAGGAGGGGTCACCTGAAAAGACCACCACCCAGGAAGAAGAAACAACACAAAAAATGAACAACTTTAAACTCTCCATCCTGAAACTGATGGAGGCAAGCAACAACAAGGAAAACCTCATCGTAGATCTTCAAAGCCTCTTCGAGCAGCAAGAAGCAGCGATCGAGGCCCCAAATACAACCGAAGAAGAAAATCAACCAGAAAAGGGTAGGCCATCCCAGCCCGATGACCTCGAGCTGGCCGAACCCATTTTTGCGCTTTCTTCCCGGCAGCCATCTTGGGATGAGCACCAGCCAATGGGAAGCCAGGATTTGAATCCCTTGGCGTGAAAATGCCCGAATCCTGAAGCAGATGAGGGGGACTCAGAAAGTGACCATGAAGAAAATGCAACTACCAAGAAAAGACCACCTACCGATCTCGAAGTGCAAAAAGCAATCGAGACCATCACCGCTGCTCTCGGCTCCACTTTCGAGCCTCCCGCAGCACTCAAAAAATGAAGAAAAAATCCTGGAGGCCACAGGAACACCAGGACAACCAACAACGACCAGGCGACCGAGTCACAGCCACCCAGAGAGACTGTGCACACCAACAACCAGTGCCAAAACCCGACCACCTGCAGGAAGGCTCAACCACAGGATTCGAACCTGCCACCCACAGCACCAACTACACGAGACCTGAGGGTAAGGAGAAGAACCGGCTACTCACCCGTCCCACGACCTCCACCAGACCAATCCACACGACCAGGGACCGACGAACACGAGGCAGGACCCGCTACTGCCGCCATTGCCGCCGAGCCGCTGAGCACAGGAAATCCTCGACCTACAACCTCCACTGCCACCGCGCCGTCAATCCATAGAAGTCCTCAACTCATGACTGCTTCACCTCCTCAGCTTCTTCCCTTCTTTGCCAGGGATCCAGCTGTTCCACAATGGCGTCCGCCTTCTAGAGAAGACTACGGACCCACCGGGGGTGAGTCCAGCCTTCCACTGACAGGCCTAGGCCTAGGCCTGTGAGTCCCAGCAGCAGGAACCTCACTCGATGGACTCCGGCGCGAAATGAGCTTCGCGCATGCCCAGTGTCTGCCTGCAACAAGAGAAGCAAATTACATAGATACAAGTAAATACAGACTAGCAACAGACATCCCAAAGCCTTATTGTGAGTTCAATCACACAATGGACCATGGACAGCTCCCCCCAGTAAGTAACTTTCTTAACAATTCTGGGGCAAATTATGCCAATTTGCCAAAATTACAATTAGATGGGGGTAATATTATAGAATGGAGTCAGCAATTGAAAATTGCTCTCATGAGAGAAAATGCACTGTTTCTGGTCAACAGACCACCACAAAAGCCCTGGTCACTGGAAATTGATTGTATTCACCATAGGGCATTTTGTATTATGTTAACCTCTATTCCTTCTGCCATGTATCCTACTATTGAAAATAACCTGACTGTCTATGATGTTGTGTAAAAATTATGTAGCCTGTTTTACAGCCAGAGCAGGGCCACAACCAATAGAATATCTAGAGAGTTCCACTCTTCTAGGCACAAGACAGGGGTCCCCATGAGTGAGCACATACTAAAATTAAACACAACAAGGGCAGAGCTCATGCAGAGGGGGGAAATAATCACTGAAGAGAGCATGATAAGTGTCATCATAAACTCTCTAGATAGCAGTTGGGACAGCTTCATAACCCAACTAGATAGCCTCAGCTTGCAATACCTATCGCTAGGCACATTAACCAATAAACTTATTGCAGAGGACAATCTGAGGAGGGACCACCAACTGTCCAGGAGGGATCCCAGGCCAACTAGAAAAGTTGAGTTTCAGGATAGAGCAAGAGACACCCCAGAATGTTACTTTTGCTGGTCTAGAAATCATTTAAAGAGAGACTGCCCTAGAAACCACAGGGACAGGAGACACAACGACAGCAGAGAGGGGCGGTCACCTGAGCGCAGGTACCCCAAAGAAAGGGGGTGAGGGTGGTCCCCCAACCCCAGAAGGCATGACGAACGCAGGGACAACTCTAGAGACAGCTCTATGTATGGGCTCAGACACGATGACCCAGAAACTAAACACAAGATAGAGAGGAACACGTGGCTTCTGGATTCAGGAGCCACAAATCACACAACTTGCAACCCAAAACTACTAGATTCACTCACAGAAGCAGACTCTGAAATAAAGGTAGCAAACCAAAGCAGAGTTCAAGTAGTAGGGAAGGGAAACACATACATTATACAAATAGGAAAATTAGAGGGGGTACTGTACATGCCAGGGATACCCCACAACATACTGGCTATTACCAAACTGACACAGGACACAAACATCGAAATAATGTTTAAGAATGGAAAGGCCTACATGATCAAGCAGGGGGAGGAGATAGGAAAGGTGACCATGCATGAGGGCCTACCCTACTTCACACCTAACGCAAGGGAGGAAGAAAGCGTTAATACCAGCACAGACCACGAGGCAGATGAATGCACAGAAATAGAGGGGGTACAGCAGGAGGCAGCCAAATGTAAACAAAATGTCAATAAGTGTCAGCCTCAGCTTTGACTGCTTCAGCTGCCATAAGAAACGGGTGGGAGGGACTAGTTAAGGGGCGAAGGGAGGGAAGGTGCAGGAGGTGTTTTTTTTCCATTGTAGGACGTGTCTTCCCAAGAAACAAAAGTGAATCTCCAAAGGGGCCGGCTGACCAACTGCCCTACATTCCTGATGAATGACGTTGCCAGACATGATGCCACCTGACCTTTGGGAGACCTTTGGATTGGATGATGGTCAATGGACATGGGTGGGGGGAAGCTTAGTAGATGCTATTTCGTGCGTTTTGCTCACTTCCAGCTTTACCTTCAAAATGAATGAGTTTGGGTTTTCCTTTCCTGGATATTGAAGGAAGCATACCTAACAATAAGTCTGTATCCATTGGGAAGTCAATACATGATAACTGCGCCCACCTTCTTCACAGGAGGCTGGGGCACATAAGTTTCCCCATTGTAAAAAGAATGACAGAATGTACCCAAGGTCTCAAAGTAAAGAACTGCGAAAATTACCTGGAGTGTTCAATCTGTAAGCGTTCAAAGATCAGGGTCAAAGTCATTCCCAAAAGGTCAAAATGAACCACAGAGTCCCCCTTCCAATTAGTACATATGGACTTGGTAGGGCCATTGAAACCATCTGTAAGGCATAGGAAGTGATTCTTCCTCACAATTGTGGATGACTACACCAGATATGGGTATGTTTACTCCCTCAGACACAAAAATGAGGTGTTCCAAAGGTTTAAAGAATTCCACAAAAGAATAGATATGCAACACAATATGAAAATAAGGCAAATAATGACAGATAGGGGATCAGAATTCATCGCCAAGGAATTCACAAGGTGGCTGAGGGAGCGGGGCATAACGCACTACACTTCTTTGCCTTTCTCACCCTTTCAGAACAGGGTCGTAGAGAGAAAAACTGGATTGTTACAAATGATGATGAGGTGCACCCCGGAGGATGCTGGGATGGGGCAGCATTTCTGGTCAGAGGCATTGCACTACTCCAATTACACTCTGAATAGACTGTGGTCAAACTCCATCAATAAGACTCCATATGAGATACTATATAACAGAAAACCCAACATCGCACACCTACACATATTCGGCGCCCCAGCCGATGTCCACATCCCCAGGCAACTGAGAAAGAAAGGAGAGAAATTATCAAAGAGACTGAGATTCATGGGTTATGAACCAGGCACAAAGGGCTACAGATTCATCAACAACAACAACCGTTTTGTCATATCCAGGTCTGCCAATTTCCACGAAAACGCAAGCTGGTCAAGGGTTCACTCCAACGACATCCTCACCAATAGAGACACAATCGAACATGGCCAGGGGGGAGAAAAGGTGGAAGCACATAAAACCAGCCATCATAAAGTAAACATCAAAGAGTGGAAAGAAAAGCATCCCTCCCTGAAGCTGGATAACCTGACAAGCAAAGAGGCAGATAATATGCAAGAAACCAAGCCAACCCCCAGCAGACCAGTCAGAGGGAACAGGAACAAGCTACCAAAGAAGCTAGAAGATTACGTCATGACCATCCATGACAACCACATCACACCCAACTCATATGAGGACATACTCGACCTTCCTCAGGAAGAGAGAGAGAAATGGATATCAACCATGGAGAGGGAGATGGAGACCCTCAGGAACCTACAAGTGTATTCGCCCGCCCAAGTTCCAGAGAACAAAAAGCCGATAGGAACCAAATGGGTGTTCAGAGTTAAGACACTAGAAGACAACAAGGCCCTGTACAAGGCGAGACCAGTTGCACAGGGTTTCGCCCAAAGATACCCTGAAGATTACACAGACACTTACTCGCCTACCATCAGGGCCGAGAGTGTCAAAAGTGCCCTGGTAGTGGCCACCATCCTAGGGCTGGAAGTTTTCTAATTCGATGTACAAACTGCGTACCTCCACACCGAATTGGACAAAGAGATATACGTCAAAGCACCACCTGGATATAACGAAGGCGAGAACAAGACCTGGCTGCTGAATAAAAGCCTGTACGGACTCAAGCAGTTGGGCAAAAGATGGTATGATTGCCTAGCCGAGGCTCTAAGATCCATGGGTTTTGAAGCCACCTCAGTTGACCAGTGCTTTTTTACAAAGAAAGAAAACAACTCATTCGAAAGCGTGCTCGTTTATGTGGACAATATTTTGTACATAAGCAAGCATAAAGACAGATGTGACAAATTCGCCACTGAACTGGGTAGCCACTTTTCCTTAAAATCATTAGGCAAAATCAATAAGTACCTAGGAGTCCACATGATGAAAACTGACAAAGAGTTTCGCCTCTCCCAGAAAGAAAAGATCATCGAGTTACTATCAAAATGCAACATGTCTGAGGCAAAACCCAGCAAAACTCCCATGCAGCCAGAGTTCCTGAAGAGAACTAAAATGGGGATGGGAATGGCCAGCGTATGATGCATCCAGCCCGTGGACCAGGAGTTTGACAGACCTGCCTTACAGCCTCCAAGCCAGCACTGTCACAGCCTCACCTGTCCAGCTAGAGATGAAGATATATAATTGGGTATCATCACATATAGATGATAGCTGACCTCCCCTAGAGGCTTTATGTAGATGTTAAAAAGGAGTGGTGAAAGACTCAAGTGTGAGAATCTCACATTGCAGAGATCTAGGGTTCAGCCTCTCTCTGACTACTACCACCAACTGGAACAAGCTACAAAGAAAAGATTAAAACAATTTCCATTAATGAAATGTCATGTGACCACACTGGATTTACAATATCAGTTCTGCTGCAGATAGTAAGTGAATCACTGTGGGTCATTAAGGGTAGTATCATATGACTGTGACTTACAACTTACTGCTGGCTTCTCAATTGATTTTCTTGTCAAAAGATGACTGGGAAGGTTGCAAATGTTGATTACAGCAGAGTGAGAACTCTTCAATGGCTGCAAATTTGAGATTTAAACCTACTTTTTCAGTGCTTTCATAAATGAATAATTGCTAAATAAAACAATGGGTGAGGACTACTTATATACTGTAGTCCTTCTGTTTAACTCTAAGCAATGCTCTATGAAAAATTAAGGGACTCTTATGATTACAGAGGCTTTCATCACCCACTACATAATTAAATATCAGAGCATCCAGGACAGAAAGTTTATTCTTAACTACATTACTATTTCCAAGAAAATAGAATAAATGCAATTCAGACAATTTTACAATCAGGCACCATATTTTACATCCAGTATAGTTTTCCAGAATCCTAGCATTAGTGCTCTATCTTCATTTCTGTGGACTAGTGGAAATGTTTGAAACTATATATTTTTAAAAATGAGTAAATAAAAAACTAAAGAAAAAATATATAAAAAAATATACAAGAAAAAACTGAAATAAAAAGAAAAAAACTTACAAAACATGTATGTACAGACATATAGAGAGCAATAAATTTAAGACATTGTTCATTACTGTTATCCATGCTTGAACTACATTAATCAATTCTGCATATTGCTGAAGAATAGGAGCCATTTGTTTATATTTCTGATGCTGAGCAATAAGTCTTTGAATTGTTGAGGATATTTTATTTGTCTAGATGTCTATTTCATGTGACTCAAATAAAATATAAACATCTGAAAATATTAAATCTCAAGGATGAGTTAATATACGTAATTTCCTCTTACCGAGATTGGACAATATATTTAAATAAAGCACTAGTTTTACTGCATCTCCAACCATATAAATGCAATAAAGTCATTTTTTTTCTTGCTGAAAAGGATGTGATCTAAAAATCTATTGAAATTTGAGAGAGGGTGATTTTCAATTTCTTCTTTTTTATTGGTTAAATAAAACATAAAAGCCAAAAAGAAGAAGAATTGTGCACAATGTGCACGCGTGCGCGCGCGCGCACGCACACACACAGACACACACACACAAAATAATTTGAGGAAAAATCTTTAAAAAGAAAAAAAATATTAAAAGGGTGTCTGGACAGCTCCACTTTTGTTTCCCCTACCCCATCTCTCCCCCTGCTAATAACATTGGTCTACAAGGAGAAAGCCTCAGAAATGAAAGTAGCTTAATTTTACCAGAATTGGGTGACAAATAAAGGAAAATTAAGTCCTGAGTATTAATTGGCTCCAGTTTCCAAGATACAGCTTCAAGTCAAAATTACTTCAAAACAATTCAAAATTATGAAGGGGATGTGCGATTATGCTCCATAACTTTTCTGCAAAATGTGATACAGCAATGCGAATGGTACCACACTAATCATTATAAATTTATTTTTTTATTGATACCAATAACATAACTTTCCATTCATTTATTAGTTTTTCATGTAATATTTTCATGTTTTTTGCATGAAAAACTGACAAGCTCTAACATCAGATTAAATGACAAGGTTCCATCTTTATTCAATATCTAAACTGCGCTTTTTAGCTTTTCTCTTGTGAACTGCAGTAGTATCATCCCTGGGAGATTCCAACAGTAATCGACAATCATGGATGGACTCCATTTCCTTGATATCTTTTCTCCATTACACATTTTATCTCACAGGTCAATAATTTCCCAAAATTTGTAGACCAGTGTAATTGGCTATTTTTCATACCTTTCTTTGAACAGTATTACCCATTTCTCTTCGGATCATTTAAATTGTTGTTATTATTGCTACTATTAAGAACAGTTTTTTAAATAAAAACCATATTTTAAGTATTTCAGCTTCCTTTATTATGTGATATATTGTATATGAGGGAACTATTCTTGCTTGAATTGATTAGACTTCTGTGAAAGCATATGGTCAGTTTTTCCACCGTGGCATATTCCTCCACTTTAGTCTACCAATCCTGCTGTCAGCACTCCAAACTACATTCGTTCCAGTGCTGACATAAGGAGAAGAAGAGGGGGCAGCTGGCAAGAGAACGCTTGACTTTTCACCTACTTATTTTCCCTGAAGATAATATCCCCTAGGAGATGAGGTAGGAGGGGGGACATTTCTGGGAGCTGAAGTAGTAGATATGGGGAGAGTGATTTGGAAGATGGCCAATGAGACGCAGAGAATTGGGGAACGGAAAGGGAAGGTTTGGGGTCAGGAAGTCAGTGTTGGCTACGACATAATCGGGGACAGATTGTCGTGCTTAATAAATGAAAGATTTCATCAAAGACTATCTGTTTGGAAATGCAATTTATTTGAGATGACATCGAAACCTGACACCTGCACTGATAGCAATGTTTCTTTTCCAATGCTTGCAGATTGACTCTTGCTGTTGTTAATAAATATATCTTAATAAATTATTGAATTTTTCATTGATGTTCTCTGGGATTGTGCCTGATAAAAATATTTGTGCTTTAATTGAAATTTTATTTTCAGAGTTTTGAGGATGTTTTGGTGAATTTCTTTACAATAGTTTTGGGATTCTTTTCATCTTAACTACCACATAGGATAAAATGTTCCTGCTTTGTTGTAGCACTTCCAATATTTATTGCTCTGTAATTTATCAATCTTCACAATTGTTGATGGAGTTGTATATAATCTGTAGAATATTTATCCCAATTTTCCCTCAGTTTGTAGATTACTATTAATTTTATTGATCCCTCCATAGGTCTTTCCATTGATCCATTTTTATTGCTTCTTTGAAATTTTATATTTATTTTGTAATACATTTTTTAATTTATTCTGTCTTCACATACTAGATAAGTAACAATTTATCCTAATAAATTCTCTTGATTCTGAATAAATGTTTCAATATTTTGTCATCTTCAAAGTATAAATACAAACTTCTAACACTATCAATACTTCCTTATTCATTTGGTCATTGATTGCTGTTCTTTAACTCTTTTTAGCAAACCTTGTTTAACCACTTTAAATTTATGGATGATAGACTGATGTATTTAATTCTAGTATAATATCACCTAATCATTATTATCAATTATTATCATCTTATTTCTATCTTATTTCTACAATCAAGCTGCAGTGCTATGACTGAAAATGGCCATGCAGACTTCTTTGAAATTACTACCAGTCGGACAATTCCCTCAACTATGTTATATGATGAATGTCACACATCAGGAAAGGCACTCATTTTACAAAGGATATTACCCTACTTGAGGAAAACAAGATGACTACAAGAAGTGATGACTGCCTTAGGTGAAGAAGCAACCAAAATTGGCCTTAGGATAAGTGCCAAGAAATCAAAGACCATATATATGAGCTCTACCACAGAGATATAGTGAATCACATTCAGATCACAGCAACTTGAGAAAGTAGAAAGGCTTACCTGTTTGAGTAAAGTAATTGAAATGGAGATGCAGATGTCAAGTGCCACATTGGAAAAGCAAGGCTGCTTTCCAGAGGATGAATAAAATCTGGTCCTCATTGTCTGTATTAATGAAATCCAAACTCCATGTGTTCACCTCTACAGTGATCCCAACAGCCATTTACACCAGCAAGTCTTAGAAGGTGTCAGCAAATATTAACAAGAGACTTACTGTCTTCCAACAAAGATACTTTCACTGAATACTAAGGTTCGCTATTTTGACCATATTACTACTGTGTTCCCCCAAAATAAGCCCTAGCCTGATTTTTTTGAGGGGAGCATAATATAAGCCCTACCCCAAAAATAAGCCTTGGGGATGGCACAAGGGGCAGTAAGTGCACAGGCGCTGATGTGTCTGGCAACAGCCACAGCCTGCTGGCTCCTTGGCGCGCTGCAAATACCATTAAGTCCAAGCATGAATGAAGAGGTGGGGGGAGAAGACAGATGATCTGGATGTGCTGCATGGCTGCCTGACTCGCGGAAGGCATACAGAAAGCTTGTACAGTGGCACCGGCAGCAGGCCAAGGCTGAGGGATGGGGGATGGGGGAGGCAGGTAATCCTGATGTCTCACGCAGGTGTCTGGCATGGTTGCAGGCAAGCTGAGAGGTGGAGGGACGGAGTTGGTATACATTGGGATCACCTGTAGGGATTGCCTCTCCTCCCAACTTAAGAAAGTAAAAACTCTTGAAACGGAGTATTTCAAAAGGACCCTTTTATTAAGCAGAAGTAACAGCAATGGATTCAAAGTGAAGTCTGAATACCCTTAGGCAAGACAAGTAGGATTAAAGCAGTAGAGACCCCTCCCTTAAACCAGAATGCAGATTTTAGCCAATACACAAGTGTGAAGGTGTTTTCTTTACCAGATGCCCTGAGAACTGGATAAGTATGTATTCACATTGTTTCTCCTTTATTCTTTAAAGTGAAACAGCCCACATGGCTGTCATAAATATTCCTCAACGTTAAAGGGATCTCAGGGCTCTTTGGCACCAGGTTGTAAAATATCTATTCACATAGGCAATGCTAGTAAATCAAATCCAAGTTTCACCCTTCTCCCCATTGAATGGAAATATTACTTTTAGGGATCTGACATGCTACCTTCCTTAGAAAACAAAAGGGTCCACCTGTGAAAAAATATAAACAAAAAATTCATGATAGTATATTAACAAGGTTTCTTAAGATATTGGGAGTGAAATTTTCTCAGTAAGGTTGGAGCCCTAACATGGTGTTTAGTGACCCATTCGTTGTGGGCTGAGGGTAAATGTTTCCAAGCAACTAATTATTGGATTTTCCCTCTGTGGATCCTAGAGTCAAGAATTTCCTTGATTTCAAAGTGTTGTTCACCTTCAATCATGATGGGAACAGGTGGTGTAAATGCAGGTGGTCTGAGGGATGAATTACTTCTCGCTTGAGTAAACTAATGTGGAATACTGGATGGACTTGCCTGAGTGTCTTGGAAGGAGTAGTTCAACTGCTACTGGATTGATGACCCTAGTGATGGGGAAAGGTCCAATGAAATTCGGGCCTAGTTTCTTTGATGGCTGTAATGATTTCAGGAATTTTGTAGATAAGTATACTCTATCTCCAACATGAAAAGGTTTGGGTTCCATCCTTTTCTTGTCACCTTGAATTTTAAAAGCCTCTCTAGCATCCTTTAAGGCTAATCTAACCACTGGCCATGTGTTTTGAAAATTATCCATCCACTCCTTAAATGAGGGGATGGTGGGTTCTTTTGTGGGTAGTTCAGGCATGGGGCTGAAATCCTGGTCTGTTGCTACTCTAAAAGGGGCAAAACCAGTGCTTGCGTGTACAGAATTATTAAATGCAACTTTAGCAAAAGGTAAAAGTTCGGTCCAGTTATCCTATTGAAAATTAATAAAACATCTTAAATATTGTTCTAGCATCGAGTTCAATCTCTCAGAATTGCCATTAGTACATGTGTGATGTGATGAGCTTAACCCCTGACCAGTACCAAGTAAGTCCAAAATGCCCTCCAAAATTTGAAGGTAAATTGAACCCCTCTGTCGGAGATGATCCTTTGTGGAGCTCCATGAAGCCGATAAATGTGTATTAGGAATAATTTGGCTAAGTTGTTAGCAGTTGGGATCTTTTGGCAAGGTATAAAATGTGCCTGTTTTGAAAACAGGTCTGTCACGACCTAAATAACAGTATTTCTCAAACTGTCTGGCAATTCTACAATGAAATCCATAGCAATATCTCTCCATGGTGCTGAAGGCTCGGCTACTTTCTGCAAGACACCTGGGGTTTTCCCCTAATGTCTTTTTGCTGCTGCATAAATGGGGCAGCTAGCTACATAGCTTTCTATGTCCTTTTTTAGTGATGGCCACCAAAATTGTCTTTTAATTAGGTGTACAGTTTTCACAAAACCAAAATGTCCAGCTAATTTGGAATCATGGCACCTTGCCATTAAGCATAGTCTTTGGCTGGCTGGAACATACAACTTCTCTCCCACCCAAGCTAAGTCCTCTTTCATCAGACAGCTGGATTTGTGGTTTAAAAACAATTCATCAGTGGCCAATGCTTGTTTAAAAGTTTGGGTAGTGTCATTGTCCATCAATGTTTCTTGTTTTGCCTGGGACCTGATGATTACTTTAGTGGCTAGTTGATTGTTTTGTACTATGGGTTTGATTGCATCTGAGTTCACACTAAATACCCCCGGGGAGATATTTTAGAGTAAAATCAAACCGTTTAAAGTACTGAGCCCATTGTATTTGTTTTGGGAAGAGTTTCCTTGGGGTCTTTAGGGCTTCTAAATTTTTATGATCAGTCCAGACTTCAAAAGGGTCTTACTTCCTTGTAGGAAATGTCTCCAGGTTAACAGTGCCCAACGAACTGCATAAGCCTCTTTTTCCCAAATGGCCCACGTTTACTCAGTCTCATTCAACTTTTGGATGTGTAAGCGCATGATTGTAGCTGGTCTTGCTCATTTTTCTGAAGCAGGACCGTTCCTATTTCCACATCGCTGGCATCTGCTTGTATGACAAATGGTTTCTCTGTGTCCGGGTGTTTTAGAATTGATTCTGCTGAGAACTGCCGCTTAAGTTTTTCAAATGCCGCTTGGCATTCCATAGTCCAAAGTCCATAGTTCAAAGACTGCTTCGGTTTAGGGTTGCCCTACCCCTTCGTTGTTAAGAGCTTGGTAATGGGAGGGCAATCTGAGCAAAAGCAGGGATAAACTAGTGGTAGTCTTAAGGGGAGGGTAAGCAGTTTAATTGGTTTGCTTACCAGTGGTTCACCTTCTGGATTGCTTCTGAATGAGTGTGATTACACCTGCTTAGATGCCACGGTTTCCTCCCCAAAGGGGGGGGGATGGAAATTCTATGATCTCCCTGCTCCTCAGGGCAGTCTCCTTGCCGTGATGGCCAGGTTTTGCAAGTTTCCCCCCTGGTGGGTGGTTCTGGGCAAATGTTTGCGAACGACACTCTGCAGCTCAGTGCCCCTCTTTTCCATACTTGAAACAGGCTGAGGATTTCAGAGAAAATGCAGTTGTGGTTTCAGGGGTTCTTGCTTCCATTGGGATGGGGATTCTTCCATGCTCGCCCCTCTCGGTACTGGTTTCTGGCCATATCAATCTCGGCTTCTTCAGCGGTGATGTACCACACATGTAGGTGATTTGGTGCACCTTGGGCCATGAAGGTATTGTATAGATCATCACTCAGCCCATCCTTTAAACATCTCACCAAAATATCCTCTGGCCAGGCACACAACACACGAGGTCCCGGAATTCTTCAGTATACTGGCTGTCACCCCTGCCTCACCACCTTAATGCAATCGCGTGCTTTGTGATCTGCTAGTGGGTGCTCAAATCGTCACTGCAGGGCCATCATGAAATGGTCAAAATCCTGCAGTTCTGGTACATTGGCATTATGCAGGGTCACCATCCATCTGGCAGCAGCACCCTCTAGGGCTAGGGTCACAACTTGCACTTGGGATCCTTGGGTTTGGAAATCATACCTGTACTGTTGCATGTAGGTGTTCATGTGTGCCACAAAGAATCCTAATTGCTGTGGATCCCCATCAAACTTCACCCCAAGGGAGGGAGTTTCTCTTTCCAGTTGCGGGACTTGGGGCTGGTTGGGAATGGGCGCCAGTGTGCATGCTGCCTGGGTGGAAGGGTTTGCTGGGTCTTCTCCCACTGCTGCTGCATCATCTGCTCAATAGGCAGGCTCCAGAACGGGGGTGCCTCCCCTGGCATCATCTGTGACTGCTGCCCTTTCAGCGCTCTTTGGTTGTCGTCCTGGCTTCCCTCGGATGTTGAGATTTTCCAAAGTTTCTATCACCAATTGGGTTACATGCCTTTTCAGACAATCCTCCCTCAGTGGTGCTTCGGTCAGTCCCCCCTGGTCAGCAAGGGCTTCTAGTTCCAGTTTCCATCCCAGTTTTCGGTTGCCACGGCTGAGGGTGACTCCTCTGGTTCTCTCATTCCAGCTGTTTTTCTTCCCAAGGACAATTGACCAGTGGGGCTTTTCAGGATTCTCCAGGGTTACCTCATCCTCTCCAATGGGGTGTACGAAACAGACATCTGACAGACATCTGGTGGTTGATGTCTCCTCCCAGGATTCGGCTTCTCCCAGTTCTCTACTTTGTTCAGACATGGTTCGAACATGTCTTCCCCTCAGTGAAGCGAAGATTGCTTCTCTGGGTTGACCATTTTGCAGACGTTACTTTCTGTAAGGATTGCCTCTCTTCCCAACTTAAGAAAGTAAAAACTCTTGAAATGGAGTCTTTCAAAACGACCCTTTTATTAAGCAGAAATGACAGCAGTGGATTCAAAGCAATGTCTGAATACCCTTAGGCAAGACAAGTAGGATTAAAGCAGTAGAGACCCCTCCCTTAAGCCAAAATGCAGATTTTAGCCAATACACAAGTCTGAAGATGTTTTCTTTACCATCTGCCCTGCGAACCAGAAAAGTATGTATTCACATCGTTTCTCCTTTATTCTTTAAAGTGAAATAGCCCACATGGCTGTCATAAACATTCTTCGATGTTAAGAGGATCTCAGGGTTCTTTGGCGCTGGGATATAGGTTGTAAAATATCTGTTGACACAGGCAATGCTAGTAAATCGAATCCAAGTCTCCCCCTTCTCTCAATTGAATAGCAGTATCACTTTTAGGGATCTGATATCTGTACTTGTACATTGGGGTTTTCTTGTCTAAATGTAAAACCTAGCTATTCTAAATTCTGCCTAAAGTAAACATTATGATGCAATGCTTGGGATGTACTATTCAGTGCAACTTGATGTCACTCACAGCAAGGTGGGGCAGCGCAGGTGGGCCGAAGTGGCAATGGCAATGGACGGAGCCTTAGACTTACCTTTGTGCAGCAACAGCAATGGTGATTCTCTCATGCCTCATCTCTTGCTGCCCGATAGTCATGGTTTTTAAAAAAGATTTTTGCAGCAAGAAATGGCGGGTGGCCATTTGTTGGTGTAACTGGGCACAACTCCACCCTGAGACACTGGTCTGTCGCCCCTTTGCTGGTATGAACGGCCTGCCGCTACCTCTTTGCTGGCATGAACAGCCTGCTGCTGCCACCACCTTTTTGCCAGTTCGAACAGCCTGTAGCTGCTGCCTCTTTGCCAGCATGAACTGCCTGCTGCTGCCTCTTTGCTGGCATGAATGGCTTGCCGCTGCCACTGCTGCCACCTCTGTTCATGCCAGCAAGGAGATGGTGGAGGCAGGCTGTTCGTACTGGCAAAGAGATGGCTTGGCAGCTTGGGTGGCAAAGAGGCGGCAGTGGCGACGGTTTGGGCCAGCAAACATGTAGCAGCAGTGGTTTGAGCTTGCAAAGAGGTGGCAGTGGCAGCATACCATTTGCGCCAGCAAAGAGGCGAAGGAAGGCTCACAAGGCAGGCAAACTGGCTGGGCCATGTGGGAGGCAGCAGGGCCGGGACTCGGGAGTTGCTCGCAGGCTCACCCAGGCAGTTCATGGCTGCTCAGCTGGGCTGTGGGGTGAGCCGCAAATGCCATGTGGGATGCAGCCATGGCGACGAAGTCAGGCAAGCTGGCTGTGCCACATGGGAGGCAGCTGGGCCAGGACTTGGGAGTTGCTCACAGGCTCACCCAGGCACTAGAACGTGATTGCAAGAGACTAAGGATTTAAACCAGGGATGAAATGCTCCCAGTTTGGACCGGATCCCCTGATCCGGTAGCAATGGAGGTGGGTGGTTCGGAGAACCAGTAGAAAAAATCCCCCCCCATGCCCATCTGAGCCACACAATCATCAGAGGTTTTTTTTTTTACTTTTAAAAGCATTTTTTCTATAACTTTGGCCAAAAAAATGCTTTTAAAAGTAAAAAAAAAAGCCTCTGATTATTGCATGGCTCGTTAAAGGCATTTAAAAGAAAAAAAGGGGTTTTTTTCTTTTAAATGATCTGACGATCCAAGCTGAGTTCCCTGATTGGCAGAGGTTTTTTAAAAAAGCCTCTGCCAATCAGGGAACTCAGCTTGGATGAGCTGAGCCTTTTGAAAGCATTTTTTACAACCCCTTCTACAGCCGAAGAGGTTGTAGAAAAAATGGTTTTAAACATTAAAAAAAAAAAAAAAGCCATGCCAACATTACACCCCCACACACACACACACACCAAGCCATGCCCACAGAACTGGTAGTAACAAATTTTAGATTTCATCCCTGATTTAAACAATAGTAAAATGATTATTATTTTGTGCATCGTATCTTCCTATTTGTTTGGAGTGAAATTACCAGCAAGATTACCTTTACTACCAAAGTGATTAAAGTTGCATGTTACAATTGCAAATTGTGATTCTTGACAATGAGAACTCCTTTTGGAAAATGTATCTATTAGAAGATTTTCTTTCATTGGTAATTTCAGCAGCCATATACCAGTCCTTGGCAAGGCTAAAGCCAAAGTAATTGGGGGGATCCTTTTTTTCTCTCTCTTTTTATTTTCCTTCCCCATTTCCTTCTTGCCTAGCAAATACTGAAAGAGGAACCATTTGCTTTCTAGAATACTTATGGTAATTGGGACAAAGTTTGTAGATTATTATTCTGATTAATAGAAACAGATATGTGGACAATATGCAATTCTTCTTCAAGAGTTCATTTGTCTCCAGATCTTAATAAAGAAAGAAAAATACTAGAAACATTGATTAAGTTATTTAATTAAATTTAAATTTAATTAAACATTAAATTAATCAGTGGAACAACTTGCCTCCAGAAGTTGTGAATGCTCCAACACTGGAAGTTTTTAAGAAGACGTTGGATAACCATTTGTCTGAAGTAGTGTAGGGTTTCCTGCCTAAGCAGAGGGTTGGATTAGAAGATCTCCAATGTCCCTTCCTTAAACCACTAAACTCATATGTAAAAGAACTGGTTTAGGTAATATCAAAAATTTAAATAAGCTTTTATATTCAAAATCAGTGTGTGCCTCCAGACCCAAGAAGTCAGTAGTGGGAGGAGGGAATTGAACGGATTTCTCCTGAGTCTGAAGACTGGTGGGAAAAGCCGATGGAAGGAGGTGCTCATACTCTCTGTGGGGAACAGCAGAGTCCTCCCAGACTCCTTTTTGGTCTGCAAATTGCAGTGGGAGTTTCCCTAGAAAGGAGGTGCCCGTACTCAGATAAGGAACCAGAGTCCTCCCTGATCCTTTTTTTTTATTTGAAAGCTGCCAGGCTTTCTCGTTAGGCTTTTTTGTTAGGAGGCTCCATTCACTGGGACCCAGAAGAACTGATTTGAATCCCTACATTGGGAATACAGAAATATAGGAACAAGGGATGCTCTAGCTTGAGGGTCAGGATAGGTTCCCCTCTAGGAGACTTGCTTGAGGCCTGAGACGAGAAGTGATTGCCTGTCCAGGCTGGCATGACAAAAAGACAAGCCAGGAAATTGTGTAGAAAATGGACTTTGCTTAGAAACAAGTGCAGGAAACAGATCTGGCCAGAAAGTGGTACATTTTAATATCAAGTGCTGAAAGAACTTAGACCAAAAGTGAAGCTGGTTCAAATTCCCTATTGGTATTGTTGGACTGAGCTTTCCAGGTCCAAGGACCCAAATCTGAATAAAACCCAAGATGACCTCAAACCTCAGCCACCCCCAGACAGCTCTGAACCAAAGTTTATGGCCCCTTTATTAAGCAAGCCCATAACCGTGCGGCAAAGTATGCCTTGAGTATGCCTTAACCCACATTCCCTTCTCCCTGTATGATCAAGTTATCTGGAAGAAAGATATCCCTTCCTTCCAATCAGATCTACAGGTGGTTATAATCAGAGGTGGGCTTCAGTCAGTTCTAACCAGTTCGGGTGAACCGCTTGTTAAGATTCTGCACAGTTCAGTGAACCAGAAAATCCCACTACTGGCTGGCCCCACCCACCCACCCCACCCCACCCTATCTCTCCTCACCCACGTTGGCCAGTGGCTAAAGTCACGCCTGTGCCCAGCTACTCTCTGGCTAGAGTCATGCTTCCTCACCCAGACCACGTAGTCCAGCTGATCTCTGCTCCTCACCCGCTCTGCTCACTGCGGCTGCCTGCGAAGGTAAGGCACTCAGCTGAAGGGTTGCCTCAGGGTGGACATGGAGAGGCTCAGCCACCTTTTGGGTCTGGCTGTTGCCATCCTTCCACCCGCATGATTCCTGCTTGCCCCCTCCCCTTGGATTGGGGGATGCACCAATCTCTGGCTCTGGCCTTCCCCATGGCCTCTGCCTGCATGCTGTCTGCTTGCCCTTCACCTCAGGTCAGGGGACACACCAGTTCCTGGTTCTGGCCTTCCCCAGAGCCTCTGCCTGAATGCTGGGCCACCATTATAAGAACAGTGCAAGCCTCTTGGGCTAGAAGGTAAGGCTGATGGTGGGGAAGGAAGATCCGCTCCAGGCTTCCTGTGCTCATCTGAAGGACTGCCTCGGGGGGGGGGGGGCACATGGTGAGGTTCGGCTGTCTTTTGGGGCCAGCTTCAGTTTCCATGGGGCCTTCTGGATGGGAGGCCTGAGATAAATGCTTCCTCCGAGGGCCGCCCATTCACCCATCCACCTTCCAGGAAGCCTGGAAGTGGCATGTCCCCTTGTCACAGGCTGGATGTGGGACCTGAGGCGAAGTGGAGGTCAAGCAGGTAGCAGCCTGGAGCAGGGCCTGAAAGGTGACTGAGCCTTGCCATGTCCCACCGAGAAGCCTGCAGCCACCACCTCTTTGTTGGCACGAGAAATCTCTAGGCGCCAGTCTTTGCCAGTGTGAGAAGCCTGCAGTTGCCGGTCTTTGCTGGTGCAAGAAGCCTGCAGCCGCTGGTCTTTGCCAGGGTGAGAAGCCACCAGTCAGCATTGCCGGCTCAGTTCTGCGCTGAGCTCCAAACTTAAAAAGACTGGCGGGTGCAGGCTTCTCATGATGAAAAAGAGCGGTGAATACAGGCTTCTCACACTGAAAAACAAGCGGTGACTGTAGGCTTCTTGCCCTGAAAAAGAGCGGCAGCTGCAGGCTTCTTGTGCTGCCAGCTTCTCACCCTGAAAAAGAATGGTGGCTGCAGGCTTCTTGCACTGAAAAAGACCGGCAGGTGCAGGCATCTCACACTGAAAATGAGTGGTGGCTGCAGGCTTCTTGCACAGAAAAAGAGGAAAAACCCCCATCACTTTTTGCTAACTAGATGGGTCAATAGCAGGGGTGGAGGGAGCCAGCTTCTTTTGCCACTGAGCCTATACAAATAGGCATCAGGAGCCACGAGGAAATACTTACATTACTAGTGGCACCTGGCATGGAATGGCCATTAGTCTTGGGCCTTGCATGGCTGAAAAAATGGAACCCCAAAATTAATTGGAAGCAAGGCATCATAAAATTTCAGATGCATGTGACTTTTGCCAAGAATCCACATAAAGAAACTGAGGGGGCAGAGCACTGAGAAACAGCCATGCCTGGCCACACCATGCCAACCGAGGGCATACCCATAGAATACAAGGATTTGGCTGAAGCTTTTAGCAAAAAAGCCTCGGACAAGCTCCCCCCCCACCATGCCACTGACTCTACAATAGAAATCTTACCTGGCACTAAACTCCCTAAACCCAATATGTACAGCATGTCCCCGAGGGAGCTGGAAGAACTGAGAGCATTTATTGAGAAAAATCTAGCAAGGGGTTTAATTGAACCAGCCCGACCAAAAATTGCACCCCAGTATTATTTAGAGGGGGAAAAAGATGGCTCAAAACATCTCTGTGTTGATTTTAGAAATCTGAATATGATCAGTGTGGAGAACATGTACCCCCTCCCCCTTATGAAAGATATGCTAGCACACCTCTCTAAAGGGAAATTTTTTTCAAAGCTGGACTCAAGGGAGGCTTACTAGCATGTCAGAATTAAGGATGGGGATGAGTGGAAAATGGCATTTAACAATCCCCTCGGGTGCTACCAATTCAAGGTGCTCCCCTTGAATAAATTAAGCGCTACATCAGCATTTGTATAAGGGGGTCCTGGATTAATAGGGCAGTATATCAAACGCCTGAAATAACTTACACAGAATATTAGATATAAGAAATCTTCTTGGGACCTATCATGGCTTTTTTAATGGTTATCAGACTTATATTGACTAAAAATTCTCATTTTGAGTAGAGTCACAATTATAATAATGGAGTTCATCTTCTGCTGCCTTTGTCAGTGCCAGTAAACCCAGAAAAAAGGCAAACCAAATCTCTCTGATGATGAGTCAAATTGACAGTCACTACCAGGTCTATACAGAACCTGCCTAGGTTGTGCAAATTACTGAGCTATCAATAATAGCACAAATGGGCAGGGGTGGATGGAACACCCCCGCCCTGAACAAATAGGAAGACATGGTGCAGCAAAATAATAACCATTTTACTATTGTTTAAATCCTTAGAATAAAAAACCTCAGAATAAAAGTTCACTAGAAAAGAAAGAAATGCTGCTTGATTCCTGCCAAGTCAACTAGCCCCAGGCAAGATGGAGCATCTTAGCTAAACTGCAACAATGTATCCATTTAAGAGGAAGTGTGAAACTTTAAGAATGTAGCCAGAAAATAGCCCTTTCACTTCCAGTTAAAGCAATCATTACACAATGGCACACAGAAACTCACCAGATTTCCATCCCCACCCTTCCCCAGAGGCAAGAATTAACCTTTTCCTCCCTGAAAACATTGAAATAGGGAAAAATTATCCCATTAATAGACATGCCATTAAGCACCATTAAAGACATCTGAAACCCAAATATTAGAAAATGTATAAAACACTTACACCTTGTGGTTCTTCAGTCTAGCTAGCAGTATCCTTTTGTCAACCCTGAAGCTGACCTGACTGAAGCCATTTTTTACCGCTTCAGTGTTGCCACACTGGAGCTGAAGGATAGGGAGCGGGGAATTGAGATGGAGGGGAACATATGGCCAAAACAACATATTTTCTCTTGGGAACCAAGGACATTTTCACACCTGGTTGGAAGAAGGCGGAATGATGCCACCCAGCTGCCAGCCCATTCTGTGACTGGACCATGTGACTGATCATTTTGAGAAAGTGGGAGGACTTTTACTTTTAATTAGGTGAAAATTGCAGGACACCTTAGAGTTCGTTTTCACAAGATATGTGCCAATATGATAATTCCAAATAAAAGAATTCTTTGAGGAATCTTGCATGCCTTGTAGTCTTGTTTCCTATAGATTTATTACTTGGAACCCTGACATTAAACCAATTCTCCTAAATTGAAATGAAACTTTCCACTCCATCCAGAGCTGCTATCTGGGGTCTTGAGCCCCGGCTGCTTACCTAGTCTATCAGGCAGCTGGAAGACTCAGGAAAGTTGGAAAAAAAAGCCGAGGAAATGGCAGCCACTGGTAGAGCCTGTGGAGGAATAGATGAGAATCTACAGCCCCCCTTGCCCCAATGGGCAGCGTCAGCAGTGGCAGATGTCAAGCACCAGTTGTGCATCTGGCCCAAAGCTCACGCCAAATGGCCCAGGAGTTCTGCTGGGTGGAAGAAGACCTCGGCTACCAATCTGCATCCCAGGAATTGGTGAAGAAGCATCCAATCACATTGAAGAGGGAGGAGGGGACCACAAGCCTCAAGTGGAGGTCAACAGGACCCCTGTATCTCAGCAAGTCTGAGGAAAGGAAGTACTGGATCGCAACCCACTACCAGACCCTGGAGGGATTTCCAGAAAAGCTTGACCTTGGCAAAAAAGGGTGGCACCAACGATCTGGGCAAACTATTATGGTTCTCAGCCAGTCAACTTTT
Organism: Arizona elegans; assembly: GCA_022577455.1. Classification (NCBI taxonomy): domain Eukaryota; kingdom Metazoa; phylum Chordata; class Lepidosauria; order Squamata; family Colubridae; genus Arizona; species Arizona elegans. Next base: position 77,276,433 of record JAKOOJ010000004.1, on the reverse strand, counting down.
ACATTTTCTGCCCAGAGGGACCAATCTACCCAGGGAGTAACTCCTGTACTGCTCCCATCAGCGCAGTCCAGTGCATGGCAGTCTCTCTACATGGGCCTAGTTTACTTATCTGGCAGCCTGGCCTATCAGCCCATCACCATCTCCATCGGTGGTGGAATCCTCTGAGTGGAGCCCTCTGAGATGCCAGAGACCCACTAGTCCACTGGGGAGGCCCCAGATGCCACCAGCAGGACAGGTGCCATACAGGCAGGCTTACTATCTGGGTCAGGGCTGGGTCCAGCTTCAATTGGCACCTGCTCCCTTCCAGTGCCCCATCTGCCTCTGCCACCAGCATGACCAGCCCCTCCACCCTGCTTCAGGGATGTCTTTGATGGGAATCTGGAAAAGCTGGTGTTTTTCCTAAACTGAGTCTGCCTAACTGACCAAGAGATAATCTCTATCATCACAGACAACCTAGAAGATGAAGCAGTGGAGTGGGAGACCCAATTCCATGATGAGGGCACCCCAGAACTCTACAACACTGATGACTTCCTACAGGAGCTACGAATGAGATTCAAGGAGAATGAGAGGAGGAGCAGATTAAAATGGTCAAGCAAAAAGGCCACCCAGCTAAAGAATACATCAGAGAGTTTCAAGCGCCTCCTCATGCACTATTTCAAAGGTGGTCTGGACCAGGAGATATGTAATGCTTGTGTCATCTAAGGGTTCCACAACTGTATCCATGACTGGTACTGGATGGCCATAGGCATGGACATTGAACTCCACCTGCACTCAAAAGAGATGCCAGAGAAGAAACCTAAGAAGAAGAAAGCTCCCATTGGAAGCTCATCTGCTTCATGGTGGCACCAAAGATGACCAACACAATCATCCTGGGACTGGACTGGCTGGAGAAATGGGGTCTGACCATCTCTTGGGAAGACGGCTACAGAAAAATGAAGCTGGGACTTCTGCACTCCCCTTTGTTTTTAAGAGTTCGGTGATTCCCTCCCCCCCGGACCTTGGAGGGGGGAAATAGCCAAGTCGGAAAAAGACAAAAAGGCAGACACCACAACAGAGGTGCGGCTGGGAAGCCCCCAAGTCCCCAGAGAATATTGGGACCTTAGCCCCAGAACTATTTAGTGAGGAAGAATGCAATGCCCTCCCACCTCACCACCTCACAGACTGTGCCATAGAGTTTATGCCTGGGGCTAAACTGCCCAAACCAAAGATGTATTCCATGACCCCAAGGGAAATGACTATATTGAGAGAATACATCCACACTTACCTAGGCAGAGGAGTCATACAACTAGCCAAATCAAGAGTAGCCACCCCAGTTCTCTTCAAAGAGAAGAGAGATTGGTTGATGAGATTATGCATGGATTTTAGAGATATTAATGTTGTGTGCATGGAAAACACCTATCCACTGCCCCTCATGAAGAACATGCTGGCTCACCTAGCAAAGGGGAAGGTATTCACCAAAGTAGACTTATGGGAGCCCTACTATAGGGTGCAGATAAAGGAAGATGATGAGTGGAAAACTGCCTTTAACTGCCTGTTAGGAAGCTTCCAATTCAAAGTGATACCTTTTGGCTTACAAGGTGCCCCTGCAGCCTTCATGCAGCTAATCAACAATGTGAACACATGTATAAAGGAGTTCTTGTGTATTTGAATGACATTCTCATCTTCACTGAAACCCTAGAAGAGCATGTTAAACTGGTGCATTATGTCCTGAAAAATTTCATCGCAGCTAAATTATATGCGAAGCTGTCAAAATGTGAATTCCACAAGTTGAGTCTAGATTACCTGGCTACTGAGTGTCAAATGAGGGAGTGGAGATGGACCTGGCTAAAGTTAAATCAGTTTTAGATTGGCAGCCCCCACACACCCAAAAACAACTTCAAAGCTTCTTGGGTTTTGCCAACTTCTACTGGCAATTCATCCCCTCCTTCACGGAAATCACCATACCCATCACCGAACTCTTAAAAACAAAGGGGAATGCAGAAACCATGCCCAAGCCAACCCCTTAACTGGACTTTAGTGTGCCAGTGGGCTTTTCAGATGCTGAAGGCCCTGTTTGCCAAATAACCTACCCTCAGGCACTCCAACCCAGAAAAGCCCTTCATCATCAAAGCTGATGCCAGCGATTGTTGTGGCCCATCAGTGGCCTGTGTGGATTGTAGCTGATTCTGACAATGAGGAGGCTGGTGTGGTGCTGCACCAGCAGCCTGTGCAGCTGGCACTCGAGTCAGACAATGAGGAGGCTGGAGAAGATGTGGTGCCAGAGGCAGGGATTCAGCCAGGGCCTTCAGAACCTCCAGAAGCTCTTTTAAGTGAAGAGGATGAAGAGGAGGAGCCTCTTCTCGATGCACGGGCGCGCAGAGCTGCCAAAAAGCAGGAGTGGCTCCTCAGGAGGAGGTCTCCTCGAGAATAAGGCTGGGGGCTAATTGGCCACTCCCTTAGCCTATTTAAGGAGGAACACCGACTGAGTGAACAACTTTAGTTCACTCTCCTTCGCATCTGGATTCTCTGCAAATTGCTTCTGGACTTTCTGCCAACCTTAATAAGATTGTGATTACTTTATCTTTGGTTTCTTGTAGGCTGTTAAGAAAATTTATTAACAACCTTTGTTTTGAAAAAGACTGAGTTATTTTAGTAAATTAAGTTTTGTACAAACTTTGTGTGTGCTGTGTTTTTTGGGGTCCGTAGCTGGGGCAGAACAGCGATGTAGCCATTGCAGCTGTCCTGCTGCAAAGGAATGCTAATGGAAACATGCAGGCCTGAGCTTACACTGCCAAAGAATTAACATAGACCAAGAGGAGATGGCCGGGGTGGGAGAAGGAAGCCTATGCTGTCCATTGGGTCCTGCTAACCTGGAGACACTTCCTTGAGGGTAGTCGTGTCCTGTTTGAAGTGTGGACAGATCACAAAAACCTAGAGGCATTGAAAACCCCATGAAGGCTTTCTCCAAAGCAAGTTCACTGGGCACAATACTTCAAATGGTTCAACTTCGAGCTTAAGTATATCCCTGGAAGGAAAAACCTCCTGGCAGATGCCCTGTCAAGTAAACCACAATACAATAGCAAGCTTGAGGAGGTGATCCATGCCATGATTCTCCCATCACAGCCTGCCTCACAAGTCATGACCTGCAGGTAAGCCAGGTAACAGGGAGCCAAAGAGGAGTCCAGGGTGACTCAAAGACTTAGAGATGAACTGCCAGCTGACCCATGGTACAATAACAAGGAAGCGCAGACCATTAGGGGTGGAAAAGCCAGGAAGGGGTTGAAGTTGTATGTCCCCACAAGCCTGTGGCTCCAAGTCCTTCAGCAAAGTCACAATTCCAAGCAAGTAGGGCACTTTGGCTACTTGAAGACCCTGCACTTGTCCCAGAGGCAGATTTGGTGACCGAAAATGAAAAGAGATGTTGAGGACTACATCAAGAGCTGTGCCACATGTGCAGCCATGAAGAAAAGGCCATGAAACCCCCCAGGGCTACTACAGCAAATGGCAGACTCCTCCAGACCATGGGAGGAGATTGCTATGGATTTTATCATGGAACTCCCTGACAATGGGGGGAATACAGTCATTTGGACCATGATAGACTTGTTCTTGAAGCAAGTCCACTTCATCGCATGCACAGGGCTCCCTTCAGAGAAAAAATAACCAAGATCTACAGACTGCATGTGGTTCCCCATAATATTATTTCTGAGGGGTCCAATTCAAGGCTACCTTTTGGAGGGAGTTAGCCAAGTCCATTGGGTCCTCACAGGGGCTTAACTCTGCTTTTCATCTAAGAACAAATGTAGTGGCAGAACGGATGAACCAGTGGTGAAATGCAATTTTTTTTGTGGGTGTGGTTTGGTTAGTGTGGCAAGGGAAGGATACTGAAAAATCTCCATTCCCACCACACTCTAGGGCCAGCCAGAGGTGGTATTTGCCGGTTCTCCAAACTGCTCAAAATTTCCACTACCGATTCTCCAGAACCTGTCAGAACCTGCTGGATTTCACCCCTGGGATGAACACAATGGTAGAACAGTTCTTGAGGTGCTATGTCAACAATCAGCAGTCTAATTGGGCAGAGCTGCTGCCATTTGCTGATGTAGCATACAATAATGCTGTTCATAGTAGCATTGTCCTGACCTCTTTTCAGGTCACCAGCAGCATGGAATTTGTTCCCATGCCCAAACTTCCCAGGAAGCCTCCCTCATCTCTGTCATTAAATGAGAGGATGGACTCTCTGAAGCAGGGGTGGGAAAACACAAAGCGGGCATTTCAGGAAGTTGCAAAAACCTATAAAGCCCAAGCTGACAAATGCCGCAGTCCCCAACAATCATTTTGGGTTGGGAGCAAGATTTATTTTTCCAGAAAGTATTCTCTGTTTAAAGCTCCAGGGAAAAAGCTAGGGCCGAAGTTTATCAGGCCTTTCTCCATAGTGAAATTGATTAACCCGGTTATGGTGCAGTTTAGCCTCCCTCGCCTATTAGGGGAAGTGCATCCAGTCTTCCACAGCAGCTTGCTGAAGCTGGCATTAGGTTCCCTGATTAGGCTGGTAGATCAGGTAGCCCTAAAGCCAATAGTGGTGCAAGGGGATATGCACTATGAGGTAAAAAAGATTTTAGATTCAAAATTGCACAGGGGCAGGTTGCAGTACTTGGTACAGTGAAAAGGGTACCCCCACTCTGAAGCCACATGGATCAAGTGTTGGGATGTTAAAGCAGATAGGTTGGTCAAGCAGTTCCATGAATAGTACCCTCAAAAACCAAAGGGGCCTTCAGGGGGAGGAAGGGGAGGTTAATTTGTGATTAATCTCTTTCTGCTTTCTTCTCATTATATGAAGTCTTTTTTGTTTGAGGGGGGCTATCTGTCAACCCTGAAGCTTACCTGACTGAAGCCATTTTTTTACCACTTCAGTGTTGCCACACTGGAGCTGAGAGATAGGGAGGGGGGAATTGAGAGAGAGGGGAATATATAGCCATATATTTCTCTTGGGAATCAAGAACATTCTCACACCTGAGAAGAAGGCAGAGTGATGCCACCAGGCTGCCAGCCCATTCTGTGATTGGATGTGACTGATTGTTTTGAGAAAGTGGGAGAATTTTTACTTTTAAATAGGTGAAAACCATGGTAGACCTTAGAGTCAGTTTTCACCAGATATGTGCCAATATGATAATTCCAAATAAAAGTATTCTTTGAGGAATCTACATGCCTTGGAGTCTTGCTTGCTATGGATTTATTACTTGGAACCCTGACAACTTTGTTGAATTGTCACTCAACTTTGGCTTCCAAGATTAAAGTCTTCTTTCTGGCAGCTTGCTTCCTTGTCTAATTTGTTCTCCGAATGCTGATCTCAGCATCCTGACTGGAAGAATCCACCTGAGAGAGTGTTCCTTCCCACATTACCAACCACAATTGGGACCAGAAATTTATCCCTAAATGATGCGGTCATTAAGTGAGATAACACATGATAACAATCTACAATTATATTGTTGGCTTGACTTCCGGTTGGCACCGCAGGCTCTGTGGATGGTAATTTATGACCGCCAGCCCTACGTCTCCGTAAAAGCCGCTTTGACAGTGCAAATCAGCTGTCAAATGGCTGAAAAAACTCTCCTTCAGGAAAAGAAGGAGAGGAGAGCCGGTGGGCAAGAGTAGAGCCCCCCGAAAGTCCTCTGGATCATTTCCAGAGGCTTGGAGGGTGAGAGCTCCTCAGGCAGCCCGCCAAGAAGCTCCGGAGCCAGGATGACCCTGCAAAAGCAGGGCAAGAAGCCGCAATCCGATCCTGCTTTTAAAAAGTGAGCTTGATTGATCCCAAGCTCAGGCAGAGCGGAAAACAAGAGAACAAGCCTTAAAAATACAGAGCTTAACTCCAAAGTTACTTTGTTTCAATCTGAATCTTGAGCGGGAGGTGGAAGATGGTGTCTTTGTTAGGGCTTTGAAAGTGAAAGCCTGAAATGAAAGTGTTTGAGAACTTTGCGCTGGGAGAGTGGATTAGCTGCCTATTAACTGCTGGGAACTGAGAGTGTGGAGGGAAGAGAATAAAGGAAAAAAAACTACCTTATTTGGCAATTTAGAGACTATAATTTAACATCTTTAAAGACTTTGTTGCTTTTAAAGAAAAGAGAGGGGGGGGAAGGAAAAAAATATGGCTTCTAGACAAGTGAAACCAGGAGTTGCTAAAGGAGGGGGAGGCTCCCCAGTTGTGTCAGTGGTGACACAGAAAGCACAACTTCCGGCTGATTCACAGAGCCAGACCCAGAGTCAAGACGCAGCACTTAATGATTTTAAGGAAGCTATGAAAGAAGCCATGAATAATCAAGCAACAGCAATGAGAGAAGCAATGAACAATTTAACATTACTTGTTGAAGGGAAATTTAAGAAAATAGAGGAAGACATAGGTTCGATCAAGGGAGCAGGTGCAAAGGAGCATGATAAAATAAGAGATGATATTGTTTTTGCTGTATCAGGACTCTCAAATCTTGTTATCCAGCTTGATGGGAAAGTTGAAGAAATTAATGAAGCCAATTTAAATCTGGAGAGCAAAATGGGTGATGTCATGACCAGAACAGAGAAAGTGGATGATGAATTGGTAATGTTACAATACAGATTTATGGAGTTTGTTCTGAGACTGAGAGGCCTGAAGGAAAATAGCAAAGAAAATTTAAAAGACATTTGTGCTGATGCTATGGCTGAGATAATTAAAGCAAGATCAGAAGATGTGGCATTTCAAATTGATAAAATTTACAGGGTTAATTCCTGGTTGGCAAAACAAAGAAAGCAGCCACGAGATGTGGTGATTTACTTTACAACTAGGAGGATCAGAAATGAAATTCTACAAGCTTCTTACAATAATAAAGTTCAGGTGGCTGGGCAAGAGGTGGTGGTTTTGAAAGAGATTCCTCCAAAGATGTTGAGAAGCAGGAAAGACTTTGGCTTTCTGGTAAATGAGTTGAGAAATCAACAGGTGGCATATAGATGGGACGTTCCAATTGGTTTAATAGTGACTTATAAAGGAGAAAGATAGCGGTTAAACACAGTTTGGAAGGCAAAAGATTTTTATGTAAATGTGTTACAAGCTGGATACCCATCCTCACCAGGAGGGGGGAAGGAAGAAAATGGAGATGATACAACAAGAAAAAGATGGAAAACAGATACAAACCTATGCTGAAATTGCAGCTGGAGGAATTATTATGGAAGAAGATTTGGATCTTGGGGGTTTACCTCCAACTTTGGAACCGCCTAAGAAGGGAGAGACGAAAGCACAACGACAGACCTGATCAATTTATAAACTGCAACAACAACAACCAAAAGGGCAACAGTCTCAAGATTCATCTCAAGAGGTACAAAAAACAGAAGCAGTGGGGGGAGCTAGGCCGAAGAGTAAGGTGGAGGAGGAGCTTCAGCTGATGCTTACAAGGCTTCGAAAGGCTAAAGATGGCAATTAAATTCCTATCTTGGAATGTTAATGGCCTAAACTCACCACAAAAAAGAAAGAAAGTATTTCACTACCTGAAACAATTTAACAACGATGTTATTTGCTTACAAGAAACACATATTAGATTATCAGACCAAAAATATTTGATAAATTCAAGATTAGGTACAAATTTTGTGGCATCAGCGCCAGAGAAGAAAAATGGACTAGTTATATATGTAAGGAAAGGACTATCAGCTAATCTAATTGAGGCAGATGATCAAGGAAGATATATTGCAATTGAATTACTGACACAGTCTGGAAAAATGCTTCTTATTGGAATATATGTCCCTAACCAGCAACAAGACAAGTTTTATAAATTTTTACATACTAAAATAATACAGTGGGACTATAAATCTTTTATACTAATGGGTGATTGGAATGGAGTAATTGATATGCAGAAAGATAAAAAAAGCTTATCAAAGACTTCAGCACATGCAAAATTACCTAAATCTTTTTTTGATATGATGGAAGATATAGAATTGAGAGATATCTGGAGAGAACGTAACCTGGAGGAAAAAGATTTTACTTTTTTTTCTGATAGACATCAATCCTTCTCCAGGACTGATTTTATACTAACCACAAATGATTTTATTTCCAGGGTGAAGAAGACAAAGATATGTCCAAGAATTTTAACTGATCATAGTCCGGTCTGGATTAAATTTGAACAGGAGAGGGGAGAAAGGAAGTCTTGGAAGTTGAATGAAAATTTATTTAGATATGAAGAAAATGTAAAGGAGCTTTAAAAACAAATGAGAGAATTTTTTGTTGTTAACATGAATAAGGGTACTCCTATGGAAATGGTTTGGGATGCTAGTAAGGCTTATATGAGGGGTATCTTAATACATATGAATAATAAATACAGACTAAAACAACAGAAGAAGCGTAAAGAGATAGAGGAAGAAATAAAAAAGAAAGAACAATTACTGATATCTAATCCAGGTGATAAGAAAGTAAAAGAAACTATAAACATACTACGAGGGCAATTCAATATGTTAATGGCTGATCAGGTGGCAACTAGTTTACAATATGCTAAACATAATACATTTTGTAATTCCAATAAACCAGGTAGGTGGTTGGCCTACATGTTGAGGGAAAAACAGAAAGCACGAGTCATTAGTAAAATAGAATATAGAGGTAAGGAAGTTTACCAACAGAATTTGATTAAAAAGGCTTTTTTGGAATTTTATATAAAGTTATATGCTAGTGACTCAATACAAGGTATAGATATAGATAGATATCTAAAGGAAGGGAATATTTTGGAACTAACGTTGGAACAGAGGGAAGGACTGAATCAACCAATAACTTCTGAGGAGATTGTTGCAGCAATTAAGCAGTTAAAAATAGGGAAAGCTCCAGGAACAGATGGACTAACAGCTGTTTATTATAAGAACTTACAGCTTGAAATGGTAGAGCCGCTTAGAACTTTATTTTGTAAAATTCAATCAGGGGGAGGAATTCCACCCTCTTGGAGAACAGCTTTTGTTTCATTGATTTCAAAGGAAGATCAAAACTGTATTAAACCTGAAAATTTTAGGCCAATTTCACTTTTAAACACAGATTACAAAATTTTTGCTAAGATACTATCTAATAGACTAATGTCAGTTATGCAACAAGTTATTCACAATGATCAATCAGGTTTTATAAAAGGGAGACAAATGAAATATAATGTTAGGCAAATTATAAACTTATTGGAATATTTGGAGAAAAATAATCAGGTCCCTGCAGCGTTTATATTCATGGATGCAGAGAAAGCATTTGATCAACTGAACTGGCAATTTTTGTTTAAAATAGTAGAAAAAATGCACTTTGGGGAGTATTTCATACACTTAATTAGAGCAATATATCAGGAACAAACAGCACAAATAATAATTAATGGAGGTTTAACAGATGTGTTTAAAATTGAGAAAGATACGAGGCAGGGTTGTCCATTGTCGCCATTGTTGTTTATTTTAACTTTAGAAGTCTTGTTGAATAAGCTACGTGATTCTGACAAAATAAAAGGAATTGTAATTAGACAGCAGGATTATAGATTAAGAGCGTTTGCAGACGACCTGGTTCTTACTTTATCTCAACCTATAGAAGTGGCTCCCTATATGTTGGATATAGTAGCTGAATATGGTAAAGTATCTGGATTCAAAGTAAATCTACACAAGACAAAGATGATAACTAAAAATTTATCTATAACTCAAAGAGGAGAGTTAGGGAGGATAACGGGGTTTGAAGTAGTTAAAAAGGTTAAGTATCTAGGAGTATATATTGCAGCCTCAATTACGAAATTGTATAAAAATAACTACAAAATTCTTTGGCAAAAAGTACAGAAAGAAATGGAAAAATGGAAAAAGTTACAACTATCACTACTGGGAAGGATAGCAGCAATAAAAATGAATGTATTACCTAGGTTTTTATTTTTGTTTCAAATGATACCAGTGCTTAAAAAAGATGGAAATCTGTTGGAATGGCAGAAAGGGGTTAATACTTTTATTTGGGCTGGGAAGAAGCCAAGAGTGAAACTGAAAATTATACAGGATATATGTGAGAGAGGAGGTCTTAAAATGCCTAATTTAAGATTGTATTATGAAGCAGCAGCCTTATCACAAATTAGTGACTGGTTTAACTTAACTGAAGAAAGAATGTTAAACACAGAAGGTTATGATTGTTATATGGATGGCATGCTTATTTGTTGTATGAAAAAAAAGTGGATAAAGTGTTTAAGGGTCATATACTTAGAAATGCATTGTTGAGGGTTTGGAAAAAGTACCAATATAAACTAAACTATAAGATACCTATATGGGCAAACCCCAGACATGTAATAGAAAATATAAGTACAGAGCAAAAAATAGAGGTGATTACTTATAAAGAGCTTCTTCTTTTGGAAAGGGACAAGTTGCAATTGAAATCTCTAGATGAATTAAAAGAAGAAGGGATAATTTATACTTGGTTTCAGTATGGTCAGCTTCAAGCTAGATGGAGGGAGGATAAAAAAATTGGGGTTATGCAAAATGAGGAAAATTTGGTGAAACAGATTAGAGATCAAAGTCAGATGCATATTAAAAGGTTGTATAATGCATTACTGGAAATAGATTCAGAAACGGAATTGGTTAAGGATTGTATGATTAAATGGACACAAAACTTTCAGGAACCAGTGATGATGGAAACGTGGGAAAAGATTTGGGTCAGAAATGTTAAATTTATGCAAGCACAAAATTTGAGAGAGAATTTTTATAAAATGTTTTATAGATGGCACTTAGACCCTAAGAAATTATCATGTATGTACTCGAATTTGTAAGCTAAATGTTGGAGATGTGAATGTAATGACGCAACCTATTATCATATATGGTGGACTTGTAAGAAAATCAAGGCATTTTGGATAAAAATTTGGTGGGTGATGCAGAACATTTTGAAAAGAAGGTTGAAATTTACTCCTCAATTGTTTCTATTGGGTATAACTATGGACTGTACAGTTTCAGAGACTAAATTGATTTTGAACTTAATATCAGCAGTTAGGCTGCTGGTAGCTCAATATTGGAAGAAGGACTCTTCGGCTACTATTGAAGAGTGGATATTGAAAGTAACAAACCTAGCAGAAATGGCAAAAATCTCGGCGTATTGAAGGACCACACGCAAGAAAGATACGTATCGGAAAGGAGAAGATACTCAAAATAAGTATCAGACAAGAAAATATCAAATAGCTTATGAATGAATGTTAGTATTAGAAGTATTTGGTTATCTGTAGTGGAGTTAAGGTTTCAGTGGGGGAAGCAGTACTTTGAGGATAAGTAGATTAATCTAGTTTATGTTTGATTAAATGAAATACCTTGTATTTTGCTCTGGGAAGTCGGGGGTGGGAGGGATGAAGGGGGGAAAAGGTGGGGGGAACGGGGAAAAAATTTGTATTTCTTTTTTGTAAAACTTTTCAATAAAAAAATTATATTGTTGGCTTTATTCTGCTTGTCAGAAGTTAGTTGTGAAGCACACAAATGATGATCACATGACTGAGATTCTGCAATCATTGTAAACATCTGCCCATTCTGAAATTCCTTATTGTGAAGGACCTGTTTTTGCAGGGAAGGTCAGATCTACCAGTGTCAGCTTTCTCAGGTAGACAGAAAGGGAACATGACTAGATGAACTAATTCTACTTTACTATAAGGCTACATTAACAAAATCTTGCAAGTCTGAAAGTACAAATCTCTCATCATCACTTATTACAGTCTGATAAATTGGGGAAGATCCTTTCTGGGTTTCTTCACTGCTCTTATGCACCTGCAGGCTCCTCCCACCTCTTATTTGATCATTTCCTATGTAGCATTCCCCTTTCTCCTCCTATCTCCCATTTCCCATTGAAGATGGCCAATGGTATCTATAATACCTGGTTTTTCTTTTAGGAATTGTTTCCTTCTCCATAGTTCTTGTGTGAACTTCGAAATGAATCAGGGCTGTTGCAGCCATCTTTCTGTTTCTCAGCTTGCCACACATTGGGGGGAGGGTCTGAAATGTCAACAGATCATCCAGTGGGAACTAAGGTAATCACAATTGGTGCTGGCCAGAGACTAAGGGTAGTTGTCAATGAGATGCCAGAACACCAAATTGGACAATGTAATCTGTAACCATGAGGGAAGGAATTATCTATTCTTTAATTATACTGAAACCATGGAAAATATTTAGAGCTGTTTTTGTTTTATTCATGCCGAAATGATATACTCAATAAAACAATTCTTTGAGAAAACTGAAAGTCTTGGAGTTGCTGAAATGGTTGGGTTCATTAGTTGTAACTTTGTCATTAAACCAGCTCTAACTTCTTAAGCTTTAATTAATGAAAAATCCCTTTGGGGCCCTGAGCCCTGGCTGCCTACTTGATCGCCTTTGGGAGGACAGAGAAAACTCAGGGAAGAATGAAGGGATGGCGCGAAAGGGAGAGCCTGTGACCAAGTCCAGCCCAGGCCTGGTGAAGAAGGTGCAGGGGACGGGCAAAGCAGATTCCGAAGCCCAACATCCACTTCATAATAGTGCCAATAATGATGGAGGTGGTGATTCTCAGATCATCCTAGCTAGACAAGTGGGGCCCTACTATACAGTGGCAGAAGGGCAAGAGAAAGATGAAGCTGAGGAAGAGGCTCCATGTCAGGTTCCTGTCGGAATGCTGCCATTCTGGATGGGAGCAGGGAGGCATCAGCCATAGTTTACATGCTTTCACTTTTGCTGTAACTGCTTGGCAGCATGAGGGGGGAGAGGTTCACATCATTTCCATCAACTCCTCCCAACTGGTTCGTGCCTGGTGTTCAAGGCCACAGTACCCCATAGATGGCATCTTTCTACTGTGCTGCCTCAGAGAAGTCAAAACACCTATGTAGCAGATGATTAGCTACCAATGAACATGGGGTTTTGGGGTGGGGGTTGAAGGAAAAGAATTAGCTTTACGCTTCGTGCCTGATTTTCAGACTCCACCTGACTTTTCTGCAATCACTATCTCTCAGTAAAAGTTCCTTTTGAATTTTTGAGTTGTCTCAAGAGTTTTGCTTTCTTTGAAGAGGAGTTGAGGCAGATTGTTACACTCCCTCCTCCAGTGAGAGACCTTGGAGGAGAAGTTGGACAGCAGAGAGCAGCCAGGGGGGAGGGGGGAGGGAGCTGAGCATCTGAAGGCTGCCTCAGAGCAGCTGCTGGGAATTCCACTCATTCCTAAAGAGTACAGAGACCTGGGTGAAGTGTTCAGAGAGAAGGAATTTGATGTCCTACTCCCCCACCCCTTCCTACCAACTGTGTTGTTGAGATCCTGCTGGGAGTGAAACTCCCTAAACCGAAAATGTACTCCATGACCCCAAAGGAGATGGAGGAACTGAGGAACTATATTGACAAGAACTAGCCTAGGGTTTCATTCAGCTGGCCAAATCCCATGTGGCAGCCCCCGTACTATTCAAGGAGAAAAAGGACAGGTTGATGAGGCTGTGCATGGATTTTAGGGAAATAAATGAGGTGTGCATAGAGATCATGTACCCCCTCCCCCTGATGAAGGACATGATAGGTCACCTAGCCAAAGGGAAGCTCTTTACTAAACTAGACTTGAGGGAGGTGTACTATAGGGTGAGGATCAAAGAGGGCAATGAATGGAAAACTGTCTTTGATTGCCCGTAAGGAAGCTTCAAGTTCAAGGTGATGCCGTTTGGATTCCAAAGGCTCCCACAGTATTCATACAACTGATTAATGAAGTGCTGCATGATCACCTGTACAAGGGGGTCATAGTGTACCTGAATGACATCCTCATCTTCACTCAAACGATGGAGGAACATATAAAATTAATATGTCAGTTGCTCAATAAACTTTTGGCGGCAAATCTGTTTGACAAACTGTCCAAGTGTGAGTTCCAGAAGACCCGCTTAGACTACCTGCCATCAAGTGACGGGATAGAGATGGACCCGGGGAAAGTAAAAGCCATACTAGAATGAAAACCCCCTGGACCTGAAAGCAATTGCAGAGTTTCCTGGGGTTTACAAACTTTTACAGGCAGCTTATTTCCTCCTTTGCCAAGATCTCCCTGCTGATCACTGTGCTATTGAAGACAGGGAAAGGGGGAGGAAAACCTTGACCAGGCCAGCCATTAAACTGGACAATGGAGTCCAAAAGGATTTCAAGGAGCTGAAGAGGTTGTTTGCAGAGGAACCAGTCCTAAAACACCCCAACCCTGAAGAGCCCTTTGTCATTGGGGCCTGAAATATGGCAGTGGGGGCAGTACTCCTCCAGAAAAACTGAGAGGGGAAGATGCAATATTGTGCTTACACCTCCCAAAAACTCACTGAAACAGATAGGTGTGGGACTGTGTGGGAGAAGGAAGCATTTGTCATGAGATAGGCCCTATTTCTTGAGGGGAGTAAAGTGCCATTTAAAATGTGGACTGACCATAAGAACCTGGAGGCATTGAGGATCCCCTGGAAACTTTCATCAAAGTAGGTCTGTACTTTAGGTAGGTAAAAAGTAGGTAAAATATTTGTGGGCACAGTACTTTAACTGGTTTGACTTCAAGTTAAAATACATCCCAGGGGAGAAGAACATTTTAGCTGATGCCTGTCCTGCATGCCACAATATAATAGTAGTTGGGAGGAAGTGGTGAATGCCATCATCCCTCCAGCCCAGAAAGTGGTGCAAGTGACCATGAGGCAGCAGGCTAGGAGGAGGCCATTGAACCCCAGCGGCGAGCCAGCCTAATAGTTAAAAAAGGAGCTGCAATCCAATCCATGTTTCAAGGACCACGGGGGGAAGCTGACATTGAGAGAGGGACTGGCATGGAAAGGAGACAAATTATATGTCCCTAGTACCATATGAGTTCAAATGCTACAACACAGCCACAACATCAAGCAAGCTGGCCATTTCAGGTTTTTAAAGACTCTACACTTAGTGACCATTTTGATGGTCAGAAATGAAAAAGGATATAGAAAGTTATGTGAAAAGTTGTGCCATGTGCATGGTGATGAAGAAGAGGTCAGGGACTATTGCAACAAGTGGCAGAGTCGACCTGATCCTGGGAGGAAATAGTGATGGATTTCATAGTTGAGCTCCCAGAGAGCTCACAGTAATAGATGTCTTTTCCAAACAGCCCCACTTCATAGCCTACCTGAGCCTCCCATTTGCCCAGAGACTGGCCAAGCTGCAGCACATCTATTGACTGTATGGGGTGCCAAAGAGAGTAATCTTGGACCAGTAGGTCCAATTCACTGCCAAATTTTGGAGGGAGTTTATAAAATTTAAAGAACCCTCCCAAAGGCTTAATTCTGTGTTTTACCCATGTACGAATGGAACTGTGGAACAAGGTAATGCAATGATAGAGCAGTACTTGAGATGCTATGTCAACTACCAGCAGTCTATCTGGACAGATCTCTTGCTGAGATTGCATACAATAATGCTGTACATAGCAGCAAAGTAGCCATGGGGGTGGAATATGTCCCCATGCCAGAATACCCTCGGGAACCTCCCTCCTCAGTGAGTTTAATGGAATGGGTAGATTCTTTGCAAAACACATGGGGAAATGTAAACTGAGTGCTGGTCAAAGCAACAGAAATAGTGTATCTCTCTTTAAAATACCTGAAGCTGAAGCTGAAGCTGCCCTACCGAAAGCTGGGTCTGCAATTTATAGGCCCTTTCCCCATAGTGAAAATAATAAATACAGTGACAGTGGAGTTAAAACTGCCACATCTACTGGGAAAAGTTCACCTGGTGTTCCATTGCAGTTTGCTTAAGCCAGTGGTAGGGTCAGAACTAAGGCCAGTAGCCAGGATAGCTAAGAGTCCAATCGTAGTAGAAGGGGAGACACATTATTATTATTATTATTATTATTATTATTATTATTATTATTATTATTATTTTATTATTTATTAAATTTCTATACCGCCCCCTCTCCCGAAGGACTCGGGGCGGTGAACAGCCAGAATTAAAAACACACAATACAAATATTAAAATACATTAAAACAAAATTAAATTATCTTAGGCTTCTACAATTTAAAACCCCATTACCCATAAAATTCACCCAATTAAAAAAAATTTTAACCCAGCCCGGCTTGCTGAAATAAAAAAGTCTTCAGGGCCCGGCGGAAGGTCCGGAGGTCCGGGATTAGTCGTATCCCTGGGGGTAGCTCATTCCAGAGGGCGGGTGCCCCCACAGAGAAGGCTCTTCCCCGGGGGGTCACCAGCCGACATTGCCTGACAGACGGCACCCTGAGGAGACCCTCTCTGTGGGAGCGTGTTGGCCGGTGGGAGGTTATTGGAGGCAGAAGGTGGTCTCGTAGATAACTGGGTCCTAAGCCATGGAGCGCTTTGAAGATGAGAACCAGCACCTTGAAGTGCACTCGGAAGACCACTGGAAGCCAATGCAGCTCGCGCAGGAGAGATGTCACATGGGAGCGCCATGTTGCCCCCATAAGTACCCGCGCGGCTGCATTCTGTACCAGTTGGAGCCTCCGAGTGCTCCTCAAGGGGAGCCCCATGTAGAGAGCGTTGCAGTAGTCGAGGCGGGAAGTAACGAGGGCATGAGTGACCGTGCATAAAGAGTCCCAATCCAGAAAGGGGCGCAACTGGCATATCAGGCGAACCTGATAGAAAGCCCCCCTTGCCACGGCCATCATATGCTCTTCTAAAGACAGCCGTGCATCTAGGAGGACACCCAAGTTACGCGCCCTCTCCGTGGGGGCCAATGTCTCACCCCCGATAGTCAGCGATGGCACCAGCTGACTATATCGGGACGCCGGCAGCCACAGCCACTCAGTCTTGGAGGGATTGAGCTGGAGCCTGTTCCTCCCCATCCAGACCCGCACCGCCTCCAGGCACCGGGACATCACTTCAAGGGCATCGTTGGGGTGGTCTGGGGTGGAGATGTACAGCTGGGTGTCATCAGCGTACAGATGGCACTGCACCCCAAAACCACGGATGATCTCACCCAGCGGCTTCACATAAATATTGAACAGGAGAGGCGAGAGGACCGACCCTTGTGGCACCCCACAAACCAAGTGCCTTGAGGTCGACCTCTGCCCTCCAGCCAACACAGACTGCGACCGGTCGGAGAGATAGGAGGAGAACCACCATAAAACAGTGCCTCCCACTCCCAACCCCTCCAACCGGCGCAGCATGATACCATGGTCGATGGTATCAAAAGCCGCTGAGAGGTCTAATAGGACCAGAACAGAGGAGCAACCTCTGTCCCGAGCCCTCCAGAGATCATCAACCAAGGCGACCAATGCCGTTTCCGTGCTGTACCTGGGCCTAAAGCCGGACTGGAATGGATCTAGATAGACGGTTTCATCCAGGTACTGCGGGAGCTGTCGCGCAACCACACTCTCAACAACCTTCACCAAGAAGCGAAGGTTGGAAACTGGACGATAGTTTGCTAAAACAGCTGGCTCCAGAGAAGGCTTCTTGAGGAGGGGCCTCACCACTGCCTCTTTCAAGACGGGAGGCAAGAACCCCTCACTCAAGGAAGCATTTATAATCCTCTGGAGCCAGCCTCGCGTAACCTCCCGGGTAGCCAGCACCAACCAGGAGGGACACGGGTCCAATAAACATGTGGTTGCGTTCAACCTCCCCAGCATCCTGTCCACATCCTCGGGAGTCACAGGGTCAAACTCATCCCAGATAACCGTCTCAAGACAGACCTCGGACAACCCGCCTGTACCTACCCAGTCAGAGTCCAAGCCTTTCCAAATTTGAGTGACTTTATCGTGCAGATAATGCGCAAAATCCTCAGCACAACCTTGCAAGGGGTCTTCCCGCACTCCCAGATGGAGAAGGGAGCGAGTCACCCTAAACAAGGCAGCTGGGCGATTTTCTGCTGACGCGATAAGAGCGGAAAAGTAATTACACTTTGCCGCCTTTATCGCCACTAAGTAGGTCTTGATATAAGACCTCACTAGTGTACGGTCAGATTCGGAGCGACTGGCCCTCCAACTACTCTCTAGGCGTCTTTTCCGGCGTTTCATCCCCCTCAGCTCCTCGGAGAACCAAGGAGCTGGGCAAATTCAGCGCCGGGTCAGAGGCCGCAAAGGCACGACCCGATCTAAAGCACCAGCGGCCGCCCTATCCCAGGCGGCCACCAGGTCTTCCGTCGAGTCGCGCGCCAGAGTCTCAGGAAATGGCCCAAGCTCCATTCGGAACCTATCAGGATCCATCAGGCGCCTGGGGCGGAACCACCTGATCGGTTCCGCCTCCCTGCGGTGGGGCATAGCGGTCAGGAAGTCAAGTCTAAGGAGAGAAAGGTCTGACCATGACAAGGGTTCAATAACTATATCCCCTGTATCTAAGCCATTCAACCACTGACCAGAGACGAAAACCAAGTCCAGCGTGTTTCCTCCTATGTGAGTGGGGCCCTGAATTAACTGGGTCAGGTCCATGGCCGTCATGGAAGCCATGAACTCCCGAGCCACCTCAGATGCTTCACCGATGGACGGCAGGTTGAAATCCTCCATGACTAAAAGCCTGGGGGTATCAACCACCACCCCGGCTATAACATTGAGGAGCTCGGGCATTAACATTACAAGGTTAAAATGATCCTGGATTTCAGGTTATATACAGTAGTGGCCAAAATTGTGGAAACCTTTTGAGAAAAGTGTATATTTGAGGTTTGATGGCTAATAACATTTTTTTTTTTTAGTTTCAAGATAATCATATTCCACTGCTGGACTGGTCTAGGAATAGCCCAGACCTTAACCAATTGAAAATCTATGGAGCCGATTAAAGAAACTTGTTAGTCAGAAGCGACCCAGCAATAAAACCCAGTTAATAGACGCAATCATTCAATTGTGGTTTCACATTATAACAGCTGCAGAACTAAAAGACTTGGTTCACTCCATGGGAAGAAGTTGTAAGGCCATATTCCTTAGAATAGTTGGTTACCCAACTATTAACTGACATGGTAATAATTTTTGTATATCTCATTTTTTCTACATGTTTCACTTTTCTTCTTTATACTGTAACTGCTATTCTAATAGCAAATCCTTCATAAAAGTTACTGCATTACATTCTTGATTAAATTATCTTTCCATTAATATATAATTTTATGGTACTACTCCAAAAAAAAGTGGTGTTGGTAGATTTCTGGTTGACGCCACGGCAATCAGACGGGGAAATAGTGGGGCTCCTTGGAGCCCCATGAAAACCCCATCTATTAAGCCACCATCAGCAGATCTGCAGACCTACCCTGTCCTTGAGGGACAGGGGATTAGAAAGGGACCCCTCAGATGGTCGAGAAGAATGGGAAGGTTCCTCGGGGCTGGAGGAGTGCCCTCTGTGTCGGCGTCAGTGAGAGCAGCAGCCATGGCGGCTGCCCCAAGGCTGTGGCAACTGGGATAAGCAAAGTGCAGGAGGAGATGCAGGAGCAAGGTGTTTGAATGCCGGGTAAGTAGGACTAGCCCAGGTGGGAACAGCCTTCAAATAATTGATTACTAACAATGCCCTGGCCCTAATAGTGGCTAAGAACTACTTGGGCAAAGAATTCAAAGCAACTAACAAAGAGAAGATCCATTAAAGGACAATAGTACTTATTGACTGCTTTTGGAATGGACTCCTTTGGATGGATTTAAAACTTGATATTTTCCTGGTCTTTAATGAGAATGGATTATCTTTGAAGAGGGAAAAGGAGAAGAGGAAATAAGTAGAATGTCTTTTTAAAGCTATCAGAAATAACAAGCGGAGGAATTTAAAATTTAATTTTAATTTGGCTTTTAAACTGGCTTTTAAATTGGGTTTTAAACCTCTTTAGATAAATTTGGATGTTCTTAATCTTTGAGCCTAAATTACTTAATCTGTTTCTTAATAGTTTTTAACTTCTATATGTATTTGTATTTATTATGGCTGTTCACCGCCCTGAGTCCTTCGGGAGTAGGGCGGTATACAAATATGAAAAATAAAATAAAATAAATAAATAATAAAATGGTTGCCTGCTGAGAAGTGTAAACTGCAAACTGTGGATTGCTTGCTATTTAAAGAAGAAACTTTGTATCTTGTTTACCAAATTGGATTACTTTGAGGAAAAACTAAGGAGGTTTGATTTTAGATGTACTTAATCTGTTTTTGGACTACTTATGGACAGTTGGAAAGAAGGAATTAATTGGAACAATTAAAACTGTTGATTAATGGCGCTGTAACAAAAGGGAAGGGCGGAGCGACAGAAAAAGTCATGAATGCTACCATATGTGGAATACAAAAAAACTAAATCCTTTAGTCTTTATAACCTTATTGATATTGGAACTGAAAAAAAAAGTATGGACAGATTGGAGAAAGGGAAAAACTGGAATATACTGGATAGCAAGATGAGAAAAGTACTACAGTTTGATTAAAATGGATGTAAATGCTTTCTATGTAATTGAGGTCTAAACAATGTAAGGAGGAGACTTCCTCTTTCTTTTTTCCTCTCTCTCTTATTTTCTCTTTCCTTTTTTTATTACTCTCTTAATATATTCATCTCTTTTTTCTCTTTCTTTTTTTGAATCTTTTTTATTTCTTTTGTTATACTTTTATTCCTTTTTTCTTCTCCCTTTCTCTTTCCTTTTTTGACTTTTCATTATTATTATTGAGAGAAGTGATTTTTAAAGTGGGGAAAATGTGATAATAGAAAAACTATAAGAAATGTGAAGATTATGAATGAATGTTTGATTACTAATAAGAATTGCTGATGGACTTAATGAATATAGAAAATTGTTTCTTTAAAATGGTTTAAAATATTGTCCTTTATAGAAAATAAGAAAATGTGAATGAAGCTTTGAAATTAACAGGAATTGCTTATAGATTTTATGATTATTTTTAAAGCGGGAAATGTCATTATAGAAAAACTATAAAAATGTGAAGACTTTGAAAGAATTTTTTAAAATATTAATAAGAGTTCTAATGGTTACAGAAAATTGATTTGAAAGTGGTTTAAAATTTTGTTTTTTCATAGTAAATAAGAGAATGGAAATGAATTTTTGAATATTAAGACTTGTTTTTAGATTTTATAACTATGGTAAATTGGTGTTTCAAAATGGTTTAAAATTTTGTTTTACATAGAAAAACAAGAAACAAATAGGAAATGGGAGAAATTTAAATAAAATTAATAGTTTAAAAGAGAGTAGGAGAGAAGATATATATTAAAATGCATTATTATTTTAAATTGGTAAGGAAGTATGATTTTGGTGATCAGATTATTAAAGCTAAATTGTGAATTAATCAAATATAAGGTTAGTAGTGGAGGAAAGCATCCCTGGAAAACAGCTAACTATGCTGTGAACCAGCCAAAAATAAACTTAGGAGGAAAGGAGGAGACAATGCTGGGGAGCAGTTAAAGCCAAACTGTGAACCAGCTAAATGTAGGTTAGGAGTGGAAGGAAGCATTCCTGGAAAACAGCCGATTAAGCCATTATCCAGCTAAAAATAAACCTAGGAGGAGTGGCGGACAAAATGTTGGAGAGCAGTTAAAACCAAATTGTGATCTAGCTAATAAATAAGGCTAGGAGTGGAGGAAAGCATCCCTGGAAACCAGCTAACCAAGCTGCAATCCAGCCAAAAATAAACCTAGGAAGAGTGAAGGAGATATTTCTGAAAACAGTTACAGCCAAGTTGATAGAAGTGGGGAATAGCTGTATAAGTTATGAACCATTTAAACATCAGAATTAGCTGTAATGGAGAAGAAGCTTGTAATTAGCAAAAACAAAATATTTTGGGTATAATAAATTATAGGTGGAAATGTGGAATAAATTTTAAAGTGAATTGCTTTTGAAATGTTTTTAAGAGAGGAGTAAAATATTCTATGTTGGTTATCAGATGTGATTTAAAAGAAACATTGATTTGATTTGGGTCTTTGAAGTAAGGAAAATATATGAAATACTGATTTTTAAAATGATAAATTAATATTATAAAGAGCTGTATAGATTTGGAGTTTAAGATTTGGGGTGATTACATAGTAGAATGTTAAATGCTAGAATAAGATGTCAGATGGAATGATAAAAATTGGGTTTAGATTTGTTCCTTTTTTTCTTTTTCTTTTTTCTTTTTTTTAAAGATGTTAATGTATGAAATTGGGAACTTATACTTATTTTATACCAGATCCAATCCTTGCTCTAAAAAGATGTGTTTTATGTTTTATGTTTAAAAATAAATTAAAAAAAATTTCAAAAAAAAATGGTGTTATTAGCTAGTTTTAGAAAATACACTTTCCCCAAAAGGTTTCCACAATTTTGGCCACTACTGTAAAGGCAAACTCCAATATCTAGTCCAATGGAAGGGAAATCCAAAGTCAGAAGCTAGATGGGTGAAGGCACAGAATATGAAAGCAGATTGATTGATAAGGAAGTTTCACGAGAAATACCCCCAGAAACCCAAAGGATCTTCCTAGGGATAGAGGGAACCCTGGATTTCATTAATGTCTGTGTCAGGCCTGGAAGCCATCTTTTGCATTGGGCCTTCAGACTGCCACATTTCCTACTGTGGGAAACCTTGGAGGGGGGATTGAATGGAGCATGGGTGATATATAGTCATAATAACATTCTTTTCTCAGAGAGTCAAGGACAGCTTGCCTTGCACCTGGAGAGGTGGAACTGGGAGGTCTTTCCAATTGGGACGGTGCTTTGATTGGGCCATGTGATGGACTTGTGGGTGCTGGGCAGGGACTTGGACTTTCTGTTGGGTGGGGAAAACCTGGAAGCTTTCAGATTTGGGTTTTCCCAGATGTGCCAATATGACATCTCTAATAAAATGGAACTTCAAGGAACTTCAAGCCTCAGGGTTTTCTTTCATTGGGAGTGTTACTTGGAACCCTGAAAGTTTGTGTATGCTTGATGTTCTCCAGGTGCTTCTCCCTTTCTAGGAGGATCGATGGTCAACTTTGAAACAGATCAGGCCTGTTGCAACCATCTTTCCATTTCTCAGCTTGTCACACTGTGTGTGTGTGTGTGTGAAGTCTGGAATGTCAGACTAGACAACAGCAACAGATCATCCAGCGGGAACCAAGATCATTTCAACAGGTGCTGGCCAGAGACTTAGGATAGCTGCCAAGGAAATGCCAGAACACCGAATTGGACAATGTGATCTGTGACCATGATGGAGGGAATTATCTGTTCTTTAATTATACTGAAACTGCGGGAAATATTTAGAGCTGGTTTTGTTTTCATTCATGCCGAAATGATGTACTCAATAAAACAGTTCTTTGAGAAAGCTGAAAGTCTTGGAATTGCTGAATTGGTTGGGTTCAGAACCTTGTCACCTTGTGCATTCCTATTCAAGGTGTTCATGCATATAGTATCCCTTCACCCTCTTTTCCCACATTGTATCTTTTGATACTAATGCAACTCTTTTCCCTTATTTTTTTCCTTTATAGTACTATTATAGCTCCAATGTCAAAGCAAAGCAGTGGGGAACAGATGGGTCTTTCATTTCTACTTCCTTTGTAGTCCACAGTCATCTTATAATAAGAAAGAACTGAGAATTCATAGAAACAAAGTGGCAAGGTACCTGCATTGCAACGTAAATATGTTTAAAAAAATAAAAGGAGAAAGAAAGGAGGAAGGAGTAGAAAGGCAGCCTGGATAAAAACTGAAGAGTATGTGTTGGGAGTTGTACAGATTGGATGGAGCCTGACTGTCTATGGTTGAACACAGTTCATTAACTTAATTTTGGACCAACTACAAGATTGTTAAAACAACATGAACTGCCAAACAGCAGGGAGCGTAGGAACCCAGCATCCCAGAACAAAATGGCTGGAGGGAAGAGGGCATGCGAGCACTGCAGCCAATCAGAACTGGATCTGTTACAAGAATGGAATGAAGTGCTGGAGATCATCTGCTCTGAAGAATCTAAGACAGCTCAAGTTGTAAAATAGTTGTTTTGAATTAAAGCTGGAAAACCTGGGAGTGGGGCATATTTCAGATGGACCAGTACTGGGAATAGAACAATGTCATCTTTTCTGCTCTTAAGAAGGAACAAGGGAACCACAACAAGGATGAGGACTAACAAAAATAAGCCATTTTGAAAAATAAAATAATGGTTTTGTCTTTAAAATAGATTGTTGTGAATTTGAAATGATCACCGTTTTTAACATTTTGCATATCGCTACAGAATCCTACCTCACAAAATACCTTCAGGGATATTGAGATGTTCCAAAGTGGAAAAAATTCTGATCCAGTCCTTCAGTTTTAAGTGCTGAGATAATCATGTCCATAAAAGATAGCATCTTACTGAATGTAAAAGTGCAGTCTGGAAGAATAGAATTCTGTTATAAAAAGTGCTGGTTTTTTTCATGTAGACTAAATTAGGTACAGTTGCAGTCAAAATATGATTTAAAAAGCAAGTCCAAACTCTATTATTAATTAACTTCTTTGTCAAAATAGATTGAAAGTGTTCCTTTATCAGAACAAGAGGGAGGAAAATATCTTTATCCCAGGAGGATAACAAGAAATTGATTTTTCTGCTTGAGATTATGCGGCTTTGCTATATAGGCTTAAGGCTTTTAATTTGCTTACAACATAAATAGACTGGTTGAGCTCTATACTTCATGCGATCAATGAAAAATAGTTTACTTTGAACTTTGTCTGATTTTAAAAGAATTCCATTAACCAGTAATAAAGGCTTTCTATTAATATGATTACTACAGGGGTTTGAGCTAAGAGGGAAATACATTTTATCCTTAGTGTGGATATTGTGGAATTGTTTTTAAGAAATGGAATGGAAAACAAAGAAGTCCTTGTGTCTTTTTTTTTTAAACACAATTGTCTATGTACCAAACAAGAGGAGGGCATATTTCCCTTTACTGAAAAATTTGGACTCTTGGAAGTCCAACAGCTTTAACTATAAAAGTATTAACTTATATAATTGCAATAGTACTATCTTACTAAGTTTAGCTTCTAAAGCCAATTCAAGTTCATTGTACATCCAATAAATGGACTGGAATAATTAGGTTGCTTTTTTCTCCAGTTAGACAAGATGTGATTTCATTCTTGGACCAAAGAGATCTAGATGATCCTGGTGGTAATGATTATAATGATGAGCATCATCTAGTAGCATTTATATTTTAGAGTATTAAAAATAATTCAGATACATTATTGTGTAATCATTTTTATAAAATTGATATATAAGTGAGTATTAGTATCCCATAACTCAAATGGAGCTTGAAGTTGAGTGGAAGTGAATGGTTGAAAGGCATTTAATGAATTTCTGCAGGGGCCTCAGAAAATGCTGTTTCTTTGCTGACATTAAGTGGTAATCTAGAGTTTTGCAGCTCATATCTGGAGAAAATCTTGGTTTATAGCTCAGGTTTTTTTTTTTTTTAGAATAGATTTAGAATAACAGAGACCTTGTAGTCATTGTCCAACCCCCTGCTCAAGCAGGAGACCTTATACCATGTCTGACAGATGGCTGTCCAGTCTCTTCTTGAAAGCTTCCAGTGATGAAACACCCACAACTTCTGAAGGCAAGCTGTTCCATTGGTTGATTGTTTTCAGTCAAAACATTTCTTCTTATTTCTAGGTTGAATCTCTCCTTGATCAGTTTCCATCCATTATTCCTTGTCTGGTCTTCAGTTGCTTTGGAAAATAGGTCGGCCCACTCCTCTCTGTGACAGCCCCTCAAATATTGGAACATTTCTATCATGTCACCCCTGGTCCTTCTCTTCACTAGACTAGCCATGCTCAGTTCCTGCAACCATTCTTCACATGTTTTAGCCTCCTAGGGGATGATTAGTCCCCTAATCATCTTGGTTGCTCTTCTCTGCACTCTTTATAGAGTCTCAACATCTTTTTTATAGTGTGTGACCAAAACTGGATGTAGGTGTGGTCTTACTATGGCTTTATAGAGTAGTATTAGTACCTCAGATGATCTTGATTGAATCCCTCTGTTAATGCAATTTAGGATTGCATTGGCTTTTTTGGCTGCCCCTGCACACTGCTGGTTGTTTAACCATATCATAATCATATTTAACTGGTTGTCCACTAAGACTCCAAGATCCCTCTCACAGTTACTGCTATTAAGTCTGGTTTCACTCAGTCTATATGTATACTTTTGGTTTTTGTTGCCTAAGTGTAAGATGTTATTTTTCTCTACATTGAATTTCATTTTGTTAGATAGGGCCTACTGTTCAAGATCCATCTGGATTTTGAGTCTGTCATGTAGAGTGTTGGCTATTCCTGCCAGCTTAGTATCATCTGCAAATTTGATGAGTTCCCTTTCTATTCCCTCATCTAAGTCGTTTAACAAGATATTGAAGAGTACTGGGCCTAAGACGGAACTTGTAGAACCCCACTGCTTCCTTCCTTCCATGTAGATGAAGTACCATTAAGGGCTACTCATTGAGTATGGTTTATTAGCCAGTTAGAAATCCATCTGGTGGTGATGCTATCTATCCCACTTTTTTCTATCTTACCAAGAAGTAGGTTATGGTCTACTTTGTTGAATGCTTTGCTATAGTCTAAGTGTACTATGTTCACAGCACTTCACTGATCTACTAATTTAGTCACTTTGTCAAAGAATGAAATAAGATTGGTTTGGCATAATCTGTTTTTAACAAATATGTGCTGACTTCTAGTTATTACTTTATATGTTTCTAGATGTTTGGAGATCTGTTTTTTGATTATCTTTTCCAATATCTTCCCGGGTAGTGATGTTAGGCTCATTGGTCTGTAGTTTCCTGGGTCTGTTTTTTTTTTTCTTTTTTGAAGATGGGAACACATCATCTCTTTTACAGTCCTCTGTTAGTTCCCCAGTGTTCCAGGGGGTTTGAAAGATATGGTTCAGTACATCTGCCAGTTCCTTTAGAATTCTGGGATGTAATCTGTCAGATTCCAGTGATTTATATTCATCAAGATTAGACAGGTGTTTACTTGGAAGAATAGCAGCAGTTAAGATGAATATTTTGCCAAGATTTCTTTTTTTGTTTCAAATGATTCCGGTGCTTAAAAGTGATAAACAATTAAAAGTCTGGCAAACTGGAGTGAATAAGTTTGTCTGGAATGAGAAAAAACCGAGAGTGAAATTGAAAATCATGCAAGATGCCCCGGAAAGGGGAGGTCTTAAACTTCCAAACCTACAACTATACTATGATGCAGCAGCTTTGACTTTAACAAGTGATTGGTTTGGAGGGAAAAAGACTGGAATTCTGAACGCAGAAAGTTTCAATTTGGAATTTGGATGACATGCTTACTTATTTTACGATAATAAAGTGGATAAAGTATTTAGAAGCCATATATTCAGAGATTCTTTGATGAGAGTATGGAAGAAGCACCAACTCAAATGGGATTACAAAATACCGTTATGGCTGGATCTTGGTCATATCCTGTGGAATACAAATATAATGTCACTCGGGGGGTTTTTATACAAAGAGGTTCTTTTTATAGATGTGGGCAGATGGCAGCTGAAGACATTACAGACACTGTTGGCTGAAGGGATTAATTTAACTTGGTTACAAATATAATTGCAATTGAGATGGAAAGAGGACCAAAGAACTGGTATTATGTTGCATGAGGAAGAATTGGTTAGACATATAAAAGAGAAAGGTCCAATGCATATTAAAAGGCTTTATAATGTTTTGTTAGAAAGGGATTCAGAAACTGAATTAGTTAAAGATTGTATGATTAAGTGGGCACAAAATTTTGAAGAACCAGTGATGTTGGAAAAATGGGAAAAAATCTGGGTTCAGAATGTTAAATTTACACAATCGCAGAATTTGAGGGAAAATTTTTACAAAATGTTTTATAGATGGCACTTAGATCCTAAGAAATTGTCGTGTATGTACCCTAATGTTCAGCCAAAATGTTGGAGGTGTGATTGTTTAGATGCTACATATTATCATATTTGGTGGACTTGTAAGAAAGTTAAGGCATTTGGATAAAAATTTGGTGGGTCATGCAGAATGTTTTAAAGAAAAAAATCCAATTTTCTCCACAATTGCTTTTATTGGGTATAGTTGAGGGTTTTACAGTGGATGAAACAAAGTTGATTTTGTATATGATTACAGCAGCGAGATTGTTGATAGGTAAATATTGGAAAAATGAAGCTCTGCCCACCGTAGAAGAATGGATTTTGAAGATGGCCAGCTTCGCGGAGATGGCGAAGATTTCAGCATACTTAAAAGATCGCTCACAAGAGACTTATGAATGTGGATGGAAAAAGTGGATAGATTATGTGCAGAACAAATACCAAACTAGGAAGTATCAAATAGCTTTTTATTGATAGTATTATATTATATTAAGATAGAAATAGTTGAACTATGTGAAGATGAAAAATGATATGGGGGTTGGGGGGGTTCAAGGTTTTTGTATAGGGGATAATGATATTCTATGGAAGTCTGGGGGGGAGGGGAGGGTTAGGGGGGGTTGGGAGGGTGGGTTGGGGAGTTTGGGGAGGGTTAGGGGGGTGAAAATGGGGTGAAAATGTAATTGTAAAACTTTTACAATAAAAAAAAAGATTAGACAGGTGTTCTCTTACCATTTTCCCCTTATTTTCCTTTTTATTTCTAGTCTGCCTTTTACAGATAAGTTTTTGATAGGTTTGGCTATAGTTTCTTTTTGCGAGAAGACTGATGCAAAGAATGAGTTAAGCAGCTCTGCTTTCTTTCTGCTGCCTGTTACTTCCTTGGCATCTTCTCTGTTTAGCGGACCAACTGTTTACTTGATTTCCCCCCCACTTTATTACATTGGAAGGGCAGAATATTCTATGCTATTATTTTTTATTTATTGTTTTAAACATATTTTAATGTTTATATTGTATGTTTTTTTTTTTTTTTACTTTTGGCTGTTCACTGCCCCAAGTCCTTCGAGAGAGGGGGCGGTATAAAAATCTAATAAATAAAATAAATAAATAAATTGCTCATTTTTAAGATGATACACAATTTTTATTGTTGCAGTAAAAAAGATCAAATTTACATTGTACATGCTTGCTCAAAAGGAATATCTGTTAAGTGCTTAATCCCAGCTAAATGTATATAGATTGCAACATTAGCCAAGGTGGTGCATTGGTTAGAATACAGTACTGCAGATGTAAGGAATTGCTTCTCCTCTCCTTTCAAGAAAGCAGAACTCTTGAAACAGGAATTATTTCAAAATAAACTTTTATTGAGGGAAAGTGATAGCAAGGAAAGCAAGGCAGGATCTGAAATTCCCTCTCAAAATCACATTAGATTAAATGTTGCAAAAGACTCCTCCTTTCTATCCAGTTCAAGTCGAGCCAATCCACAGGTGCAAAATTGTTTTGAGAACTTGAGCTGAGAAAAGTGATAAGAAGTTGTTCTTAAACTGTGGCCATTTCTTTGGAGCTGAAATGAAACAGATGGCCCCAAGCAATTACCTCCCCCTTCCTTTTCCAAGCAGGTACCTCAAAGGAAAACCAGAAACAGGAAAGAAGTTGTAAAAGAAGATCCAGAGCCCCCTCCTCACCAGAATGGTAGTATCCCAATAAGGATCTATGGAACCTGACATGCTGTCCACCCCAGGAAAAGGAGATGTTTACCTGGAAATAGATACAAATGGAGATAATTAGTGCAGTTTATCTGGCAGGTACATGTTGTGAAAGTGTTTCAACACTCTCACAACACAAGCTAGGAACACTCTCCAGAACTCTGAAGTGAATTGGACCCCCTGTCACAAATGATTGTTTGAGGGGTCCCATGTGGGCAATATATATGGTGTAAAAACTTCTTTGCAAGGGCTTTTGCTGTGGGGATTTTATTGGCATGGGATGAAATGGACCTGTTTGGAAAACAGGTCTATAACTACCCAGATGACAGTGTTCCCTGTACTCTTGGGTAATTCAATGATGAAATCCATGGAGATCTCTCTCCAGGGTGCTGAAGATCCGGCAACCGTCTGCAAAAGGCCAGGTGTTTTTCCCTGTCACCTTTGTTGCCGCACAAACAGGACAGCTCACCACATAGCTCTCAATGTCTCTCTTGAGGGATGGGCACCAAAACTGTCTCTTTATTAGGTGTCGTGTTTTCATGAATCTGAATTGGCTGACCATTTTTGAGTTGTGGTACATTTGCTGAGTCTTTGGCTTTTGGGAACATATAGTTTCCCTCCCATCCATGGTAAACCCTCTTTCATTAGACAAAGATTTTTATGGTTCTGGAACCACTCATCAGACTTGAGGGCTTGTTTAAATGCTTGGGTAGTGGCCTTGTCAGTTTGGAGGTCTCCCTTTATGTTCTGGTCCTCACTTTAGCAGCTAGCTGTGATGCTGGGAGCAGCGGTCTATTATTTCTGGCTTATTACTATTGTAGTGTGGCAATCTAGATAGAGCATCAGCCAGGAAGATTCCCCCTCCCTGGGAGAAATTGAAGGGTGAAATTGAAATGTTGCAAGTACTGGGCCCAGCATATTGGCTTAGGGGATAATTTCAGGGGTGGGTTCTACTTACCTTTACTACTGGTTCTGCAGCTGCCGTCTCATGTATGGCAGTGCCCAATCCAGCACCGTTCACATCTTCTCTGGGTCCACACATTCATGGGAGATGCGGTAGCCAAGGTAGTCTTGATGAAATTCACACTTTGATAGGTTAG
Source organism: Arizona elegans (assembly GCA_022577455.1). Classification (NCBI taxonomy): domain Eukaryota; kingdom Metazoa; phylum Chordata; class Lepidosauria; order Squamata; family Colubridae; genus Arizona; species Arizona elegans. Next base: position 77,246,003 of record JAKOOJ010000004.1, on the reverse strand, counting down.
CCTGGAGCTTTGCTATGCTGGTTAGGGTCTGTTTGGACCAATTTTACGTGTTCCACTGTGGTTTCCATCTAGATTAATGTCAAGGTAAGCTAAAAACCCCTTATAGAGGTGCTGATGTAGCACCTCATTGAGTAGTTGCATGAACACAGCATGGGCCCCTGGTAACCCAAATGACAGTACCTTAAATTGGAAACATCCCAGTGGGCAATTGAATGTGGTTTTCCACTTGTCCTCTTCCTTAATTCTAATCTGATAGTAGGCTTCACATAGATCTAGTTTGGAAAAAAAATCTTTCCTTTGAAAGGTGAGCTAACATGTCCTTCATGAGGGGAAGGGGGTACACATTTTCCACGCACACTGTGTTCAGACCTCTATAATCAATGATAAGTGCAAAGACCATCTTTCTTTTCTTGGAAAAGCACAGGGGCTGCCACTTTGGGTCTGATTAGTTGAATAAACCCTTGGGCTAGGTTTTTATTTATGAAGGAGTGTAACTCTTCTAGCTCCCTAAGGGTCATGGAATCTTGAGTTGGCTGGTGCAGGATCAAGGTGTCAGCTCTTATGCCATTGGCTGCTGCTGCTGCTTCATTTCCTCTATTCAGGTGATTCAGCTCACCTTGGGCTCTCAGGTTCTCAAATGCTTTCATCACAAAATGCTTCAGCCAGGTCCTCATGGTCTGATAGGGCTTCCAGCTTCACTTCCAGACCTTACACCATTTCTGACAGATGGCTGTCCAGTCTCTTCTTGAAAACTTCCAGTGATGAAGCTCCCACAACTTCTGAAGGCAAACTGTTCCATTGTTGATTGCTCTCACTGGCAGAAAATTTCTCTTTATTTCCAGGTTGAATCTCTCCTTGTTCAGTTTCCATCCATTATTCCTTGTATGGCCTTTAGGTGTCTTAAAAAATAGCTTGACCCCTTCCGCTCTGTGGCAGCCCCTCAAATATTGGAACATTGCTATCATGTCTCCTCTGATCCTTCTCTTCATTAGACTAGCTATGCCCAGTTCCTGAAACCATTCATCATATGTTTCAGCCTCCAGTCCCCTAATCATCTTGCATATAGTTGCCATAGTTGCCTGACCTAGATATATTTATTTCAGATCTCCAGAGATTTATTCTAGCAGCATAAAGAGTTGGTTTATTGCTCTTATGAGATTTTATTTCTTTAAATGGGGATTGGTATATTTGAAGTGTGAAGGACAGTTTTCCAGCATTGACTCTGAATGCGGTCAACAATTCTGTGATTCCCATATGAACTTTCCCACTTTGAAGTTTTTAACTATTCATCCCTTTTTCATCTTTTCAAGTTCTACCCTCTACTGTGCCCACTTTAGGGTGCTAAAATATTGATTCTTGTTTGCTGTAGCACAGGATCCACAGAACTTTATTTCCTATGGGTTAGACTTGCAACCAGAAACTGTAAAGTTGTTATTCCAGATATAGAGGCGGTAGAATATTGCATGCAGTATACTTTGGGAGCAATTTAAAACTCTAGGTTTACAATTTTGGGGTGTTTAGGGATATGGAAACATTTGGCTAAGACACATTTACTAGAAGATTGGGATGTTATTATATACTGTAGTGCTCCTATTTCTCCAGGGTTCTGCAAACCTCCATACATCCAATCTTTTACATCTGCCCCTCCCTTTTTACAAAGACAAATCATTACAAAGGTTTGGTAAAACAAATTAAGTAAGATTGGAATAACTCGCAATTAAAATACAATTAGAATAAAATACGATCTAAAATAAAATCGGGATAAAATACAATAATTTAAAATACCATTTAAATATAATTAAATTTATATTATAATGTCGCCCCTGCATCTACCCAATCAGTGTTAACTGCTATTAAAATTACATTGTTAGATCAAGTGATCATTCTTACAATCTACCGCATTTTGCTGCACCAACTTTGTCCTCCTTCCCATCAACTTTACCACAAATTTAGCAATCCATTCTACCAACTGCAAGTTGGAACCTAACAAACAATATCGCAAAAAGTGCTCTTTAGGCTTAGGGGTGCTGGTATAAAAGTTCCTGCCCAGTTGATGTTCCCTCAGGTCTGAATATAGGGGGCAATCAAAAATTACGTGGGACGTTGTTTCGACTTCCCCCGTCCCACATAGACAGACCCTTTCCCTTACAGGAATACCCTTATATCTACCCCAGAGCATATTTGTTCCAAGTTGGTCCAACCTCAGTTTTGTAAAGAATCTTCTCAGGACGGGAAACAAAGGCACAGCTAAATATTTTTCTATTTTGAAAATTTGTTTATTGGCTGATAACCAGGGGCAAACTTTTACTGCTGTCACCAGTGCAATATCCGATTGGGCACTTATGTCCTTAAATCTCTGTGCAATCCAATTTCGGATCTGCCTATAGTCGTACTGCTGCCAATTTAAAGGGATACCAGAGCTAGATACCTGCTTCAGAACTCTTGATAACCAGTTATTTTTATTACTTGAGATAATCTGTTCCATTAGCGCTAATTTTGGTAACCTTCCTTCCTCCATCTCGATTATTCTCAACCAATAATAAACAGTCTTCAACAAGGCCCTAGTGCCAGTCGCATGGACTCCTGTTTCTGCCCTTACTACACATGCTGGGGTTCCGGGGGACACTGCCAAAATTCTCCTCAGGAACTTATTTTGAGGGGTTTCCGGCCCAGGCAGCTTAACTGACCCCCATATTTCTGCCCCATAGGTAAGTACTGGTTCGATTTTCGCCTGGAAGACCTTTAGCACTGGGATTAATGAAGATGGAGTTTTCTCTAAAATAAGTTTGTTTAATTGAGCCATCCGAGCCATGGCCTTCCGAGCTCCAGCTTTTACCTGCTTATTCCATTTGCCATTTGTCTGAAATACTAGCCCTAAATAGGTAAATGACTGAACTTGTTCTATTCTTCTGTCATTTAAAACCCATCTCCTTATATTTTGTTGACTGCTAAATATCATTACCTTTGATTTCTCTATATTAATTGTCAGGCGATTTTTTATACAATATGCTGCCAACCTCCCAAGTGACCTTCGTAGCCCCACCTGTGAGGCCGACAACAAAATTATATCATTGGCATATAACAAGCAATTGACCTGTCTTGTTCCTATACTAGGCCCATGGAGTGATGTATCTTCCAGACATTTTGGGAGGTCATTTAAATATAAGTTAAAAAGTGTTGGGGCTAAAATGCAACCTTGTCTGATGCCCTTTTTTAATGGGATTGCATTTGTTACTGATCCTGACCTATTCACTCGAACTCTTACTTGGGTTTCCGTGTATAACAGTTGAATTAAATATAACAATTTCTTTTCTATTCCCATAGCCTCTAATTTATCCCATAAAATTTTTCTATCAATTGTATCAAAGGCTGCCTTCAAATCTATGAATGCCACATACAGAGGTTTTTTCCAAGACTTAAACTTTGTTATTAGATGGTCCAGCACAAAACAATTATCCATAGTAGATCTTCCGCTCCTGAAACCTGACTGCTCTTCAGCTAAGATGTTATTTCTCATTATCCAGTCCTCTAATTTATGAAGCAAGTGCTTAGCATAAATTTTTGCTGAAATATTGATTAGACTAATTAATCGAAAATTATCAGGATTATCTCTAGAACCTTTTTTATGTAAGGGGATAATTATTGATGAACGCCAACTAGCAGGAATTTGCCCTGTTCTATTGATAAAAGTAAGTTTTTAGATTTGGTCTGAAGTGTAAGTTGTTTTGTTACTATTCCTGTGAACAAACTTATTTCAGCTCAGAATTAGGTAACTGTAAACTTCAGTTATTGCTGGATTTCAACTTGCAACCCAGAAAAGATGTAAGTTTTAGTCCATTAATATTTGGAATATATATTCCCCAACTTGGTTTAAATGCAGAAAACTAAGAAACAATTGCCTTGTGGATTGGATTCATACTACAAGAAAATCAAAGTGCTCCTAAACTGAATTGTCCTGAAATAATTAAACTAGTCTTTGCATCTAGATTATGTCTGCACCAGCCCACTTCCATTGGAAATATTCATTGGCAACCTTCAGTCTCAAAAGACTATGATATCGTGCTCTGGAAAGAGGTCCTAAAACAGCATTTGGTGTGACTAAAAAGGCCAATTTGAGAGTGGCAATCCCTTCCACACTGAGGGCAGATACATTCTGTCCCCTGCCCAGCCCACTTCTATTGGAAATAGTCATTGGCAACCTTCAGTCTCAAAAGACTATTATTATTATTATTATTATTATTATTATTATTATTATTATTATTAATAATAATAATAATAATTGTTTATTGTTTATTGTATTGTTTATTGTATAATCACTGCAATTTGACTGACTACCAAGTTAAGCTTAATTGATAGCTTTCAATAGTTTTGCAGTATCAAGTTCTTAGAATTACCATGTGACTCCTTGTTACCATCAGGCTTTCTTACATTATCTGGCAATCCATAAGAGAAATATAGGAAATGACACATATACATACATGTAAGTATTGTAGCATATCCTGAATCATTCATTTCTATATATTGCAGCATCTTAATGGATTAAGGTTTGCCCTAGTACCGTTCTCAGTACTATTTTAATTCACACAATTCACCCAAATATGCGAAATAAAATCTGTCTGAGATTCTAGTAAATTTTATATGGAGACTGTGAGCCAAGCATGGGTGGGATTCAGCCAGTTCTGTCTGGTTTGGCTGAACCCCTTGTTAACCTTTTGCCTAGTTCGGCGAACTGGTTGATTGCACCACTGTTTGGCCCCGCTCCACCCTGCCTGGCCCCTCCCAGCCACTCCTTATCTTGCCTTGGCCGCTGGCCTAAAGTCATGCCTGTGGCCCAGCTGCTCTCTGGTTCCTTACTGAGCCCAACCTGAGATCTGCAGCACCGCCCCCTGGGCGTGCACACAGGAGGTGGTGAACGTGCAGGATTGGGGTCCCTGGGGACTGCTTGCTGAGTGCTGCCCTTCAACCAGGATGCCAGCCCAACCCTCTTGCGCTTGGAGCCTCTTGTGCTCATGCCCAGGGGATGGGGCTGAGGCAGCAGCATGGATCATCTAAGGCTGGCCACGGGTGGCACCGGTGCCTCCATGCCCTGCTCGCTGACCTTTCCCTGGGACTGCCCTACCCTTGCATGGGAAAGTCATGTTCCTACCTGTACATGGAGGAAGAAAGCAATAGGAAGGAGAGGGCATGGGACCCGGGGGCTGCCAGTATGGCATGGGCAGTAGCCATAGGAGATTGCAAGCTGCAAGGGCTCGTGGGGTGGGGAATTGGAAAGTGAACGGCAGTGGCTTCAGCTTCTGGCATTGTGAGGGGACAGAAGCAGAACTGTCCTTTTGGCATCAGGCATGGAGGCAACAGAGGGGAGGATGGATAAAAAGGGAAGCTCCATGAGGGTTTTTTTTAAAAAAATGGGCAGAGGCTTCCCATTTTGATCCCCTTCCCCTGTCATTGCCTCTGTGCCTGACAGACCTCTGTGTGACTCTCAGAAAACCTCTCCAACCTGTGCATGTGTGTGTGTTGCACATGCATGCAGACGCACGCCTAAGGTCTCCCTCCCTTGCAGCCTGGCGCTGTGACAATGGAGAGGAAAACAAGCATTGCAAAAAAAGAGTTACCAGTAGTTTGCACTTTGCAGCCTAGCAGTATCACAGGAGTTTGTTTGAGTGTGTATATGTGTGTGTGTGTTGGGTTGCAATGGCAATTGCCAGTTTCATCTAAAGGAGTTTTTGTTTCGGTTGGGTCTCCTAGCCTTAGAAGGAGAGAGGGAAGGAGGAAGGGAAGGGAGAGAAAGAGAGACAGAGACAGAGACAGAGAGAGAGAGAGAGAGAGAGAGAAAGAAAGAAAGAAAGAAAGAAAAAGGAAGAAAAGGGAAAGACAAGAAAGAAGAGAAAGAAAGAAGAGAAAGAGAGAAAGAAAGAAAGAAAGAAAGAAAGAAAGAAAGAAAGAAAAAAAAGAAAAGGAAGAGAGAGAGAGAGAAGGGAGAGACAGAGAAAAGAAAGAAAAGAGAAAGAAAGAAAAAGAAAGAAAGAAAGAGAAAGGAAGAAAAGGGATAGACAAGAAAGAAAGAGGGAAGGAAGGAAGGAAGAAGGAAGGAAAAGAAAGAGGGAGGGAGAGGGTGGGAGGGAGGGTGGGAAGGAAGGGAAAGTGAAAGAGATATAGTTGGATGGATGGATGGATGGATGGATGGATGGTTGGTTGGATGGATGGATACATGGAGGGAGGGAGGGGGGAAGGAAGGGGAAGAGAGAGAAAAAAAGGAGAAGGAAGGATCACAAACTCTGGCACTAGATATGGCTTCAGAAGATACTTTGAAACAGCACAGCAATCTAGGTCTGGAAGGGATCTCGGAGGTCATCTAGTCCAACCCCTGCTCCAACAGGAAATCTTATATTGTCTGGATTATTTTGGTGCCTCTAACAGAGAGGAAAATTGCCAGAAAAGAGAAGGAGTTTACTAGGACAAGGCTGCCATGCAGAGGAAGGCAGAGATAGCCCTTGACTTATGACCACAATTGAGCCCAAAATTTTGGTTGCTAAACAGAAGTGTTGTTAAGTGAGTTTCACCACATTTTCATCCATGACATCTCCTTGCTCTAACAGTTATGTGGAGGCTAGGGAAGAAAATCTGAAGGCGTCAGTGGTGGGATTCTACCAGTTCTACCTGATTTGGGCGAACCGGTAGCAGCGGCGGCAGGAGACTCCTCACACTTGCCCGGACGTCATCATGGACGCTCTGCGCATGCGCAAAGGTGGCGCACGCAAATGAAGAGCATGCATGCGCACTCACATTTCCAAACCGGTAGCAAAGGGAAATGAATACAACAACTGATGTGTATAATGTTCTAATGTACAGAAGTTATATTTAAATGTGTGGCAGAAGGTGGACTCTGGGTGTGTTTTTCCAAATGCAGTAAGTGAGATTGAATGTGAATAGTTTTAGAAGAGCTCTGTGTATGTGGGTGTACATAGACATACAGTATATATATAGTAAATAATATATCTTTTTGTGTGCCTATACACACTATATACTATATAATATGTATGTACACATATGGCATATATACATAGGATTAAGTAGTGTATTTTGGATGTTCAGTAGTAGTAAATAAATAGACTGGGAAATTGTATCTCATTGAGGCGTTTGAGGCGAGGAGAGGCCAGGCAAGGCACCCCTTGACGTGAGTGATGTCAAGTTGGCCATGCCCACCCAGTCACATGCCTACTCAACCATGCCCACCCAGTCATATGACTACCAAGCCACGCCCAAGCCTCGCCCACAGAACCAGTTGTTAAAAAATTTTTGACTTCCGGTTTCCTTGTCTTCGGCGACGACGGTGCCTTTTTAAGCACCGCCAGCCCAGCCACTTGTAGAGCCGCTTCCCGACCGTGAAGCGGCTTGAAAGCTTCAAAATCCCCAGGATTTTTGAAGAAGAGGCAGCAGGGCACAGGTCAAGCCCCTGCAACCCCCCCAGGGAATTGTTTCTGGGGAGGAAACAGGCGCGGCTCCCTCCCAACCTGCTGAGACTCCGGGCGGCGTGGGACGTCTCTGCTTTTGCAGAACAAGCCGGCTGCAGGAAACTTCAAAGAGAAAGGAAACAACCCAAACAAACAGCTGAAATCTACTTGAACCCTGAAACTCTGAACTGCAAGTATTAGCACTTTGCTGATCTTTTATTTTGAAGGGAAAACTTCTGAAAGAGTGAAAGTGACTGGAAAAAATATGGCGTTCAGCATTAGAGTAAATGAATCAGCGAGTGTGGATTGGTGAAGTCATCTTGCTTTGTTACAAAATTAATAAGTTGCTACAAAGTTGCTTCGGCTGTAATAACAGGAACAAGAGGAAAATCTCTCCCTTTTATTTGACTTTGCTTCACCACAGTTTTGTCCTGATTAAATCTGGGGGACTTTTTTAGAAGGCTTTGTGGAGGTGGTAGAAGAAGAGGAACCTCCCTCTTCAGAAAAGCTAGCCTACGTGCCAGGATGGCTTCAAAGAAGCAGGAAGGCAAAACAGTGGGGGGATCCCCCACACGCAAACAGGACACGCAGTCACAAGCTCAGAAAAAAGATTTTGATATGGGAGATTTAAAAGAATTTATTTCAAAAATTCTGGATGACAAATTTCAAAAAGCTCAACAAGAAATAGATGATAAAATCCAAAAGTCTCAACAGGAAATTATGCAGGAAATGCAGCAGAACCAAAAGAAGGTGACCAAAAAAATAACAGATGTGGCGTCTAGCCTGGCAGGATTTATTATGAAAGTTGAGTCAAAAGTGGATGAATTTAAATCAGAAGTTAATGCTAAGATGAAAAATAATGATCATAAATTTTTTGATGTTGATGATAAGATGCAGAGAGTTGAGAACGAGATTGTCATGATGCAATTCCGGGCAATGGAATTCGCTATACGGCTTCGAGGAATTAGAGAAGAGGAGAGACAAGATTTGAGACAGGTCTGTGCTGAAGCCCTAGCTGTGATCTTAAAAGTTAACCCTGATATGGTTTTCTGTAAAATAGACAAAATTTACAGAGTCAATTCCTGGGTGGCCAGACAAAGACAATTGCCTAGAGATGTGGTCATATATTTTACAGACAGAGTAATAAGAAATGATATCCTGCAAAAATCTTTTCTTACTTCTGTGCAAGTCGGAGGATCGAAGATTACAGTTTATAAAGAGCTTCCACCTAAGATGTTAAAATCTAGAAAAGACTTTGGCTTTCTTGTTAAAGAACTGCAGAATAACCAGATTCCATTTCGTTGGGATGCTCCAACTAGCATAATTTTGAAATATAAGGGAGAGAGACACCGTTTGAATACTGTGGAGAAGGCGGAGCAATTTTTTTTTTATTGAAAAAGTTTTAAAACAAACACAATTTCCCCACAACCCTCCCTCCCAACCCCCTCCCCCTCCCCGACTTCCCAGAGCAGAACACAAGGTATTTCTATTAACCTTTAACAATGAACTAAATTGCATAACCATTCATCAAACTAACACCCCCTAAAAAAAAAATTCTTAACCCCCCATATATAAAATCTTATTTCTTAAACATAATACTTCTAATATCACTTATATAGCGCTTATACAAATAAAAGAAATCATTCATAAGCTATTTGATATTTTTTGGTCTGATACTTATTTTGTATATAATCAATCCATCTTCTCCAGTCCTGTATATACCTTTCTTGTGTGTGATCCTTCAGATATGCTGAAATTTTAGCCATTTCAGCTAAATTAGTTACTTTCAATATCCAATCATCAATAGTAGGCAAATAGTCCTTCTTCCAGTGTTGTGCTACCAACAATCTTGCTGCTGTTATCAAGTTCAAAATCAATTTAGTCTCTGCAACTGTACAGTCCGTAGTTATACCCATTAAGAACAACTGTGGAGTAAATTTCAGTCTCTTTTTAAAAATATTCTGCATCACCCACCAAATCTTTATCCAAAATGCTTTGATTTTTCTACAAGTCCACCATATATGATAATAAGTTGCATCATCACAATCACATCTCCAACATTTAGCTTGCACATTAGGATACATACATGATAATTTTTTGGGATCTAAGTGCCATCTATAGAACATTTTATAAAAATTTTCTCTTAAATTTTGTGCTTGTGTAAATTTCACATTTCTAATCCAAATCTTTTCCCAAGTCTCCATCATTACTGGCTCTTGAAAATTTTGTGCCCATTTAATCATACAATCTTTAACCAATTCCGTCTCAGAATCTATTTCCAATAAAGCATTATACAACCTTTTAATATGCATTTGTTTTTGATCTCTAATTTGTTTTACCAAATTCTCCTCATTTTGCACAAAGCCAGTTTTTTGATCTTCCTTCCATCTAGCTTGAAGTTGACCGTACTGAAACCATGTGTAAATTATACCTTCTTCTCTCAGTGTATCTAAAGATTTCAAATACATTACCCCCCTTTCAATAATAAGAAGCTCTTTATAGTTAATCACCTCCTGTTTTTGTTCTATACTTATATTTTCTATTGCATGTCTAGGATTTGCCCATACAGGTATCTTATAATTTAACTTATATTGATATTTTTTCCAAACCCTCAACAAAGCATTTCTTAATATATGAGCCTTAAATACTTTATCCACTTTTTTGTCATATAACAAATAGGCATGCCATCCATATAACAAATCATGACCTTCTAAATTCAAAATTCTCCCCTCAGTTAAATTAAACCAATCACTAATTTGTGATAAAACGCTGCTTCATAATATAATCTTAAATTAGGCATTTTGAGACCCCCTCTTTCACGTGTATCTTGCATAATTTTCATTTTTATTCTGGGTTTTTTCCCAGCCCAAATAAAAGTATTAACACCTTTCTGCCATTCTCTCAAATTCTCATCTTTCTTAAGCACAGGTAACATTTGGAACAAAAATAAAAATCTAGGTAAGACATTCATTTTAATTGCTGCAATTCTTCCCAATAAAGACAACTGTAATTTTTTCCAATTTTCCATATCCTTCTGTACCTTCTGCCAAAGGACCTCATAATTGTTTTTGTATAATTTTGTATTTGAAGCTGCTATGTATACCCCTAGATATTTAACCTTTTTAACTATTTCAAAATCTGTTAATCTCGCCAGTTTATCTCTTTCCAGTATAGTCATATTTTTAACTATCATCTTTGTCTTATGTGGGTTAACTTTAAATCCTGATACTTTCCCGTATTGATCGATTATATCCAATATATATGGAACCGACTCTATAGGTTGGGATAAGGTAATAACCAAATCATCTGCAAATGCTCTTAATCTATAATCTTGTTGTCTAATTACTATACCCTTCAGTTTTTCTGAGTCCCGTATCTTGTTCAATAATACCTCCAAAGTCAAAATAAATAATAGTGGGGACAGAGGACACCCCTGCCTTGTTCCTCTCTCAATTTTAAAAGCCTCTGTTAAACCTCCATTAACTATAATTTGTGCTGTTTGCTGCTGATATATCGCTCTAATTGATTGTGTAAAATATTCCCCAAAATGCATTTTCTCTATTATTTTAAACAAAAATTGCCAGTTCAAACGATCAAATGCCTTCTCTGCATCCAAAAATATAAACGCTGCAGGGACTTGATTATTTTTTTCCAAGTATTCCAGTAAGTTTACGATTTGTCTAACATTATATCTCATTTGTCTCCCTTTTATAAACCCTGATTGATCATTATGAATTATTTGTTGCATAACTGGCATTAATCTATTAGCCAATATCTTAGCAAAAATCTTATAATCAGTATTCAGAAGTGAAATTGGCCTGAAGTTCTCAGGTTTAATGGAGTTTTGGTCCTCTTTTGGAATTAGTGAGACAAAAGCTGTTTTCCAGGAAGGTGGTACTCCTCCTCCTACTTGTATTTTATTAAATAAGATTTTGAGTGGTTCTAACATTTCAGATTGTAAATGTTTATAATAGACAGCTGTTAATCCATCTGTTCCTGGAGCCTTACCTATTTTTAATTGTTTAATTGCCCCAACAATTTCCTCGGACGTTATTGGCTGATTCAATCTCTCTCTCTGTTCCAATGTTAATTCAGGAATCTCCATCTTTAAATATCTATCAATATCAACATCTTGAATCACATCTTTAGCATATAACTTTGTATAAAACTCCAAAAAAGCCTTTTTTATTAAATTCTGTTGATAAATTTCTTTACCTCTAAATTCTATCTTATCTATAACACGTGATTTTTGTTTTTTCCTCATCGTATAAGCCAACCATCTCCCAGGTTTATTAGCATTACAAAATGTATTATGTCTGGCATATTGTATGCTAGTTGCTACTTGCCCAGCCAATAACATATTAAATTGCTCTCTTAAAATATTAATCATATCTTTTGCCTTTTTATCTCCCGGGTTAGTTATAAGCGATTGTTCTTTCTTTTTAATTTCCTCCTCTATCTCTTTCCGTCTGTTTTGTTGTTTTAGTCTATATTTATTGTTCAAAAAAATTAATGTTCCTCTCATATATGCCTTACTCGCATCCCATACCATCTCCATCGAGGTTCCTTTATTCATATTGTTAACAAAAAATTCTTTCATTTGTTTTTTAAGCTCAGACAAGTTATCTTCATATCTAAATAAATTCTCATTTAACCTCCAAGACCTCCTTTCCCCTCTTTCCTGCTCTAATTCCACCCAAACCGGGCTATGATCAGTTAAAGATCTTGGACATATCTTCGTGTTCTTCACCCTAGAAAAAAGATCATTTGTAGTTAATATAAAATCAATCCTAGAGAAAGATTGATGCCTATCTGAAAAAAAAGTAAAATCACTTTCTGATACATTCCTTTCTCTCCAAATATCTCTGAGCTCCATATCCTCCAGAATATCAAAAAAAGATTTAGGCAACTTAGCACGCATGGATATCTTAGATAGACTTTTTTTATCTTTCTGGGTATTTATTACCCCATTCCAATCACCCATTAGAAGTAAAGATCTATAATCCCATTGTAATATTTTAGTATGTAAAAATTTATAAAATTTATCTTGTTGTTGATTAGGTGCGTATACTCCAATTACAAGCAGCTTCCCATTCTGTGTTGTTAATTCAATTGCAATATATCTACCTTGAGTATCAGCCTCAATTAAATTAGCCACTAAACCTCTTTTAATGTATATAACTAGGCCATTTTTCTTCTCTGGTGCTGATGCCACAAAATGTGTACCTAATTTCGAATTTATCAAATACTTTTGATCTGAAGATTTAATATGCGTTTCTTGCAAACAAATAACATCATTCTGAAATTGCTTCAAGTAGTGAAATATTCTCTTTCTTTTTTGTGGAGAATTTAAACCATTGACATTCCAAGATAAGAATTTATTTGCCATCTCTTGGCGCCCCAAGCTTTGAGAGCATCAGCTGAACCTCCTCCGCCATATTATACTTCGGCCTAGCTCCTCCCACTGCTTGTGTTTTTTGAACTTGTTGGGTTGAATCTTGAGGCTGTCGTGCCAGATGTTGTTTGTAAGTAGCTCTTGTCAGTCGTTGATCTTTTGGCAGCTGTATCATCGTTAATGACTCAAGGGTTGGTGGTGGACCCCCACTCAGCAGTAAATCTTCTTCCAAATTGGCTCCTCCAGCTAGAGCTTGAGCGTAAGTTTGTGGTTGCCCTCCATCTTTCTCTTGTTGTGTCGTTTCCAATTGCTTTCTAGCGCCCCCTGGTGAGGGTGGCCTTCCAGCCTTTAAAACATTGACATAAAAATCTTTTGCCTTGCCAACTGTGTTTAAACGATGTCTTTGCCCAGCATATGTCACTATTATCCCAAAGGGGACATCCCATCTGTACTGGAGCTGCTGATTTCTTAGTTCATTCACCAAAAAACCAAACTGCTTTCTATCTCTTAACATTTTAGGAGGAAGCTCTTTCAGGACCACCAGCTCTTGTCCATCCACTTTAATCTTGTTTCTATAAGAAGCTTGCAGAATGTCATTTCTAATTCTCCTTGTTGTGAAATAAATCACCACATCTCTTGGTAGCTGCTTTTGTTTTGCCAGCCAGGAATTAACCCTATAAATTTTATCCATTTGAAATGCCACGTCTTCTGGCCTTTCTGAAATCAACTCTGCTAAAGCATTGGAACAAACATCTTTTAAATTTTCACCAGTCTTTTCTTTCAAACCTCTCATCCTGAGGGCAAATTCCATTGATCTGTATTGTAACAAAACCATTTCATCATCCACTTTCTCTGTTTGTATCATAACCTCTCCTACTTTAGTTGCAAGCTCCAAGTTAGCATCATCAATTTCCCGTACTCTCTCCTCAATCTTTAACATATGAGTGGCCAGTCCTGAAACTGCATAAACAATGTCATCTCTTATTTCATCATGTTTTTCCTCCACCACACTTTTAATTTTCTTTAACTCCTCTGAAAATTGTTTCATCATTTCTGTCTGATTGTTCAGGGCACCCATTATAAATTCTTTAAGGTCTTGTGACTGTGTATCAGCAGGAAGTTGTTGTTTTTGAGTCACTACAGGGGAACCTCCTCCCCCTTTTGAAGTTGGTGGCTTTAATTGTTTAGCAGCCATTTTATTTTAAAAAGAGTTTTTTCCTTTTGCAGCCACAAAATCTTGTAAACAGTCTTACAAAGTACGTTTCAAAGTTTTTTCAAAATAAACAATCCTCTCTTCAAGCTATACTCAGTCCCCAACAGTTTTCTCTTCAGGCAGAGGGCTCTTAACAAGCAGTTTCCTTTTAACTTTCACTTTCCCTTCCGCCCATAACAAAGGCTTCCTCTGAAGCCTCCAGCTCAAGAGAGCTCCGTTTGCAACAATGTATTCACGGAGTTAAGTTCTGTTTCTTTTAAAAAGCTTGCACTCTTGCTTCAGCTCTGTCTGCCTTGTTAAAAAATCATTAGAACTCACTGTTTGCCGGCAGAGTTGGACGCAGACGTCTTGCTCTGTTAAACAGAGGCACCAGCGATCCGGAGCAATGGGAGGGGTGAACTGGGGAGCTCTCACCCTCCTAGTCCCTGGAATTAATCCAGTGACTTTCGGGGAGCTCTACCCACCCCCTCCGACTCTCCTCTCCTTCTTTGCCCGAAGGAGAGTTTTTTCAAACCGCCGGACAGCAGTTTAACGCTGTCAGGGCGGTTTTAACAGATCGGGTGGCTGGCGGTCTATGGAGACCGTCCTCGTCGTCAGCGGAGCCAGCGGAAGTCCCGAGAAGGCGGAGCAATTTTATACTGATATCTTTAAAGAAAGAACACCATCCTCACGTACATCCACAGTTTTGGAGATTAAGGAGAGTGATAAGAAGCAACTTCAAGATCCGCAACAACAATCTAAGCAGGAATTAGAGGAGTTGAAGGGCGCTGAAGGAGGTTTCCTGGATGAGCCTTTGCTGGAACCTTCGCCAATTTTGGAGCCGGTCTGGATGGCTGAAGTCAAGGACCAGCGTATAACCCGAGCAAAACTCAAGCAACTTAAAGAAAAGTTACAGCAGGAAAGACAAGATGAAAAGGAGGCAAAAGCGATACAAGAGACTGGGGCCGTGGGGAATGCAGGACAGAAGATTTCGGATGAAATCCGATTATTCTGTTCTTGGCTCCAGAAAGAGAATAATGATGATTAAATGTTTATCTTGGAATGTGAATGGGTTGAATGCAACACAGAAAAGGAAGAAAGTATTTGCATATTTAAAACAACATAATAATGACATAATTTGTTTACAAGAAACGCATATTACAGTTCAAGATCAAAATTATTTGAAAAATTCCAAATTAGGAACACATTTTATATCTTCAACTAACCAAAAAAAGAATGGTGTGGTTATTTATGTAAATAAAAAATTAACAGCCAAACTTATAGAAGCTGATCAAGATGGCAGGTTTGTAGCAATTGAATTACTTTCTGCTAATAGTCAAGTTCTTCTGATAGGAATTTATGCTCCCAATCAACAACAGGATTATTTTTATAAAATGCTACATACTAAAATACTACAATGGGATTATAGATCTATTTTAATTATGGGAGATTGGAATGGAGTAATTGATTCTAAATTAGATAAAAAGACTTTGGCGAAGTCAAGGATTAGACTACCACAGACTTTCTTTGATATGAAAGAAGATCTGGAGTTAAAAGATATTTGGAGAATACATAACCCAAAAGAACTGGATTATACTTTCTTCTCTGATAGACATAGATCCTTCTCTAGGATTGATTTCATTTTGTTGTCAGATGACTTACTTGTTAGGACAAAAAGAACAAAGATTCTGCCAAGAACTTTGACTGATCATAGTCCAGTGTGGATAGAAATTGAGACATGCAAGACTGAGAGACGCTCTTGGAGATTAAATGAAAACTTGTTCAGATATGAGAAAAATATAATAGAACTTAAAAAGTACTTGAAAGAGTTTTTTGAAATGAATTTGAATAAAGGCACTCCAATGGAGATTGTGTGGGACGCAAGCAAAGCTTACATGAGAGGGGTGCTTATTTATATGAACTCTAAACATAGATTGATCCGACAAAAGAAAAGACTTGAATTGGAAGCAGAAATAAAGAATATAGAACAGTTACTCATTAAAAATCCAACAGATGAAAGAACACGTAGTGTCATAAAACTTTTGAAAGATCAATTTCAAATGCTTATAGCGGAACAAGTTGCAACAAATTTACAATATGCGAAGCATAATACATTCTGCAACGCCAATAAACCGGGTAGGTGGTTGGCCTACACATTGAGGAAGAAACAGAGCATACGGACTATTGATAGTATCGATATTGGAGGGAAAGAAGTTGTTCAACAGAAATTAATTAAAGAAGCCTTTCTTGAATATTACACTAAACTATATGCTAGAGAGGAGGTGCAGAATGGACTTATAGAAAAATATTTAGACAACAAAAGAGTTACAAAAATTACTGAGCAACAAAAGGAAAGAATGAATTATCCTATAACAGAGGAGGAGTTAATAGCAGTAATAAAACAATTAAAAACAGCCAAAGCTCCTGGAACGGATGGTCTGACTGCAGTGTACTATAAAACTTTGCAGGCAGAAATGGTGGAACAACTCAGAGACTTATTTTGTAATATACAACAAGGGGGAAAAGTACCCCCATCATGGACTACAGCTTACATTTCTTTGATACCAAAAGAACAAGCAGGTCCCAAAAAAACCAGAGAATTACAGACCAATATCTCTTTTGAATACGGACTATAAAATTTATGCAAAAGTACTAGCCAACAGACTGATGCCAGTAATTCAAAAAGTGATCCATGATGACCAAGCAGGATTTATTGAGGGTAGGCATATGAATGACAATGTAAGGCAAGTAATAGACTTATTGGAATATCTTGAGAAGAATAAACAGATCCCTGCAGTGCTGGTTTTCTTGGATGCAGAGAAGGCCTTTGATAAAGTGGACTGGAATTTTCTACTAAAGACTTTAAAAAAGATGGACTTTGGGGACCAATTTATACAGGCGGTCTCAGCAATTTATCAAGAGCAAAAGGCTCAGATTATTATTAATGGAAGTTTGACAACAGAGTTCAAAATCGAAAAAGGAACAAGACAGGGATGTCCGTTGTCCCCATTGTTGTTTATTTTAACACTAGAAGTCTTGTTAAATACAATAAGGGACTCTAATATCTTGAAAGGTATAATGATAAGGCAAGAGGATTACAGAATAAAGGCATTTGCAGATGATCTGGTTGTTACCCTAACACAGCCAATGGAATCAATAATCCAGATGAAGGACATTATACAAGACTATGGTAAAGTTTCAGGTTTTAGATTGAACCAGAAAAAAACCAAGATGATAGTCAAAAATATGACACAAGATCGTAAACACGAGCTCGAAAGGAGGGCAGGTTTTGAGATTGTACCAAAGGTAAAATATCTAGGAGTTCAGGTTGCAGAATCAAATATGAAACTGTTTCAAAATAATTATGAGGTGTTATGGCGAGAGGTGCAAAAAGACATGGAGACTTGGAAAAAACTGCAGCTGTCTTTACTTGGAAGAATTGCAGCAGTTAAGATGAATATTTTGCCAAGATTTCTCTTTTTGTTTCAAATGATTCCGGTGCTTAAAAATGATAAACAACTAAAAGTATGGCAAACTGGAGTGAACAAGTTTATCTGGAACGAGAAAGAACCAAGAGTAAAATTGAAAATTATGCAAGATGTTCCAGAAAGGGGAGGTCTTAAGCTTCCAAACCTACAGTTATATTGTGATGCAGCAGCTTTGACTTTAACAAGTGATTGGTTTGGAGGAAAAAAGACTGGAATATTAAATGCAGAAAGTTTTGATTTGGAATTTGGATGGCACGCTTACTTATTTTATGACAACAAAGTGGATAAAGCATTTAAAAGCCACATACTTAGAGATTCTTTGTTGAGAGTTTGGAAGAAGCACCAAGTCAAATGGGATTACAAAATACCGCTATGGCTGGATCTTGGTCATACTTTGTGGAATGCAAATATAATGTCACTCGGGGGGTTTTTATACAAAGAGGTTCTTTTTACAGATGCGGGCAGATGGCAGCTGAAGACATTACAGACATTGTTGGCTGAAGGGATTAATCTAACTTGGTTACAATATAATCAATTGCAATTGAGATGGAAAGAGGACCAAAAAACTGGTATTATGATGTATGAGGAAGAATTGGTCAGACACATAAAAGAGAAAGGTCCAATGCATATTAAAAGACTTTATAATGTTTTGCTAGAAAGGGATTCAGAAACTGAATTAGTTAAAGATTGTATGATTAAGTGGGCACAAAATTTTGAGGAACCAGTGATGTTGGAAACATGGGAAAAAATTTGAAAAATTTGAAAAAACAAAGAATGTTAAATTTACACAGTCGCAGAATTTGAGGGAAAATTTTTATAAAATGTTTTACAGATGGCATTTAGACCCCAAAAAATTGTCGTGTATGTACCCTAATGTGCAGCCTAAATGTTGGAGATGTGATTGTCTAGATGCTATATATTATCATGTTTGGTGGACCTGTAAGAAAGTTAAGGCTTTTTGGATAAAAATTTGGTGGGTCATGCAGAATGTTCTGAAGAAAAAAATTCAATTTTCTCCACAATTGTTTTTACTGGGTATAGTTAAGGGTTTTACATTGGATGAAACAAAACTGATATTGCATATGATAACAGCAGCAAGATTGTTGATAGGTAAATACTGGAAAAATGAAGCACTGCCCACGATTGAGGAATGGACTTTGAAGATGGCCAGGTTTGCAGAGATGGCGAAGATTTCAGCATATCTAAAAGATTGTTCACAAGAGACTTATGAATGGGAATGGAAGAGGTGGATAGATTATGTTCAGAACAAATATCAAACCAGGAAGTATCAAATAGCTTTTATTTGAAAATGTTATATTAAGATAGAAATATTTTAAGGTAATGAGGATGAAAATTTATTCGAAAATGTTATATTAAGATAGAAATAGGTTAATGTAAGGAAGATGAAAATTTATAAGGGGGAGGGAGGGGTTCAAGTATTATATACAAAGGAGGGTTTTTCCTTTTACTTGATATGAGTATAATGTGTGGAAGTCTGGGGGGGAGGGGAGGGTTAGGGTGGGTTAGGGAGGTTGGGAAGTTTGGGGTGGGATGAGGGGGGAAAAAGGGGTGAAAATGTAATTGTAAAACTTTTGCAATAAAAAAAAAATTGAATCCCACCACTGGAGTCAAGTTATAGCATGTGGCATGGTCAGGTCACATGGGTCATCCAGTTGCAGATAATGAGCTGGGATCACAGAAGAGATTGTCACAATTCTTCTGTTACAGTCTTGTTTAATGAGGTTTCATTTTAAACCTTATTGTTCAGGTAAATTAAGATTGGGAAAAAATTATAATGAATAAAGACTAATGCAAAGGTAACATAAATTATGAAGAAACATAATCAAGACACATTCATATATAATCACACAAAAGCATGCAACAATGCCTGGAAGTAACATATCAAAATGTGATAAAAATAGCAAGTGATAGGAGCTAGAAGCCACTGGAAAATATCCTAATCCCATTTTAATTCTTGATTATGAACCTCACTCTCTCAGAAAATGACCCTTAGCATTTGAGTGACAATACTGGAGATCCGATTTGTTCCCATGCTCTAGTTTAGGATGGTTGGCAGACATATAATAGCTATACATCATTTCATTGTTCCTAATTCATTTAATGTAATAGTGTTCATTGAGTTTTAAAACCTAAATAAATCTGTTGTTTCATTGAGCACTCCAAGTTACACTGCACAACTTCCCTTTCTTTCTGCATTTCAGACACTCAGATAAGCAAAGAGCAGCATTAGCAATTCTGTCTGCTTTCCTTTTTTGCCCTCACATTCTCCTCCCTCAGCTCCACATCTCTCCGTCAATGGTTGCTTCTAAAAGGATTAATTAGAAAGATGTGAGCAGGGGTTGGAACATCAAGAAACAATTGTCACTTTCCTATCTGACCCCTATCACCAGCTGCAGAATTAACAAATTGAATGTCGTCAGCAAACAGGAGTTGCAGATGATATGAAGTTCATTACCAGCAGTGCAGGACTTGTTGTTCAAAGCCCATTTAAACAACTCTGGCTGATTAAATTCCTTGCAGGGACCCCTGCCAGACACTGTTAGAAAAGACGCACATCTAACAACTCTCTTTCTGTCTCTCTTTTTAACATGTGCCAATTATTTGTCTCCTATCTGCAGGTGCTGGCAAGGATCAGCATTTTGGCCCTGCTGTCTACAGTCTTATCCATTTGGCACCTGATATAGCACTCTCACATTGCCAGTAGTTGGTTCTGGTTTGATTGTGAAAAGTTGTAAGAATAACCTCCGTCTTTCCCCACCCGGTCCCCAACTTCCCTTCCACCTTCTCAGTCTTATAGCTCTTTAAAAGTGTCTCAGTGATACTCATCCTGTCAAGGAGGCTTCTGAGATGACATATACTGGGGATGGAGGAAGACAAAACTTTCATTGAACAAATTGCTCAGGTGTACTTTCACAGGGGTTCCCCATTTTCTGCTTGCCATGAGGGCTGGGTTTTTTTTTCTCCCTATTTTTTAAAAAAGAAAAATAGCTGTTCCAAACAGAATACTGTGGAATACTTATGCTTTCAGATTTGGCAATCTTGTCTTATTGTTATTGTAGTTTCATGTTGGGGATGGGATAACCAACCAAAGTTATACTGGAGCCATATTAGGAGTGATGTTAAATATAAAAATAAGTAAATAAATAATAATAAGTAAATATATAAATAAGTAAATATAAAAATAAGTAATCTGGGGCTCTAATTCCTGTTTTTCTGAAGCTTCTGTAGCCTCAGCAACTGGAAAATCATCAACACAATTCCCTCGCCATTTTTTGAGAAATAACCAATACATTCTT
Source organism: Arizona elegans (assembly GCA_022577455.1). NCBI lineage: Eukaryota > Metazoa > Chordata > Lepidosauria > Squamata > Colubridae > Arizona > Arizona elegans. Next base: position 77,225,160 of record JAKOOJ010000004.1, on the reverse strand, counting down.
TCCTTTAATTTCTCCAAATTAAAAAAAAGGGTTAACATCTCAAAATACAAATAAAGTAAACAAAGAAAACCATTTGTTTAATCTTAGAGAAGATTAAAAGCTTGCCCTCTCTGCCATTCATATTAGGGTTAGAGAATAATATGGTCCCATGAAGATGCTAAATGCTCATATTATGTTGCTGCAAATCCAGATAAATATATGCCCTCCTCTCCTGCAGATATGCATTTGTAAAAATATCCAGATAAATGCATATTTTATTTAACTTTAATTTTGAGCTAGAGGAAAAATACATAATTGCTTCTACAAACTGTCCCCCTTTTTCTGCCTCTAAAATGGAATGTGATTGCTCTATGCATTTCGCTTCCTTTCTTCTATAAATATCAAATATTTCTTCTACAAATATCAATATCAAAGATGTGGAGTGAAATTTAGGAATTTTAGGAAATATAGAAATTTACATCAATTCCCATCCTAGTTTTGGCTATACAGGTATTAGAACATGGAACATAGTATAATAGGTTGAAAGGAGCCTTAAAGATTTTTTAGTCCAATCTCCTGCTTGAGCAGGACATCCTATCCCATTTCACACAGATGGTTGTCCAGTTTCTTCCAGAAAACCTCAAATGATAGAGCACCCACAATTTCCGGTAACAAGCCATTCCACTGACTGTTTTCACTATCAGGAATGTTATCCTTAATTATAGGTTGTATCTCTCTTTAATGATCTTCCATTCATTAATTCTTGTCCTATCCTCTGGTGCTTTGGAGAAAAGATCATCCTTCCTCTTCTCTCTGACAGCCACTTAAATATTGGAAGACTGTTATCATGTAATCCCTAGTCCTTCTCTTCATTAGATTAGATATACCTAGTTCCTACAACCATTCCTCATATAGTTTAGCCTTCAGATCCTTTATCATCTTTGTTGCTCTTCTCTGCACTCTTTCTAGAGACTTAAAATTAGACTTCAGAATCTCAGGAGATATTAGCAATATATTTGCTTGCAAAATTCAGGCAAAACCATTTGGTCTATGTTTACTCATATACCATCATCACAATCATCTTCATTTTAGCCATTGTCTATCCATTGCAGGATGAAGGCCTCTTCTGCATATTTCCAACCAATATTTATTTATTTATTTTTGGAATTTGTCAAACAATGAAAACAAGAATAAGAGAATAAAAATAAAATGATAGGGATAATAGGCACGTTAGCCCCCTCTAATATGATCCTGAGCTTTCTTTTGCTAAAAGGCCTACAATAATTGCTGATATTGTCTATTCATCTTGTTTTAGGCCTCTTTCATGGATGATTTTTATTAAATGAGATTCATTCTATGTCTGCCTTGGTCCATCTGTCGTCAGTTCTTCTTGTTATGTGACCAGCCCATTTCCATTTCAATTACTCAGATGCATTTGGAAGTATATCCAGCTGGTCTTAATGCCATATATTTCCAAATAAATAAGATTGCAAGATTACTCTTGGACCAACAAAAACAAAAATTAGAGAAATGTCTGGATAAATTGTAGAAATAATAAGTATAAAAATTAGAGTATTTTTCTCATGGGTCTTTAATTTCAGTGCAAATTGATTTTTTTGTCATTCCTTGGCTCAGTTTTCTCTTTTTTCTTTTAATTAAACCATTCCGTTTTATTTTATAGTAATTAAGATCATTTATCACTTAACTATGCTTTCTCCCCAAAAGAAACTATTCTACAATTCAGATGATTTCATACTCTCATAATGAGATAGTTTGCACAAACACAAGCATAATTTGGTATTGTGTGATCTGATTACCCCACATCTGGTGAATTTGTGAAAAATTAATTGATGTAAGATATTGGGCTTGAGTTGGCCTCAACAGGGATGATATTCTTTTGTGGTCGTGTACCAATTGTACCTCACAACATAAAAGTCATTACTTGATTTGCCATTTGGCGGGGGGGCTGAGGTTCACCCCGAGGCCCCTAACCTGTGGGTTGCCTCAGGGGTTGGTTCTCTCCCCCCTACTCTTTAACATCTATATGAAGCTGCTGGGTGAGATCATTTGTGGTTTCGGGGTGAGGTATCATCAATACGCTGATGATACTCAGTTATATATCTCCACCCCGGGCCACCCCGCGGATGCCCTTTCCATGATGTCCCGCTGCCTGGATGGGTAGGAACAGGCTCAGACTCAACCCCTCCAAGACTGAGTGGCTGTGGATGCCGGCGTCTCGTGCTCTAGAAGTCCTATCACTTTTGATGGGGAGGGGGAGGTGCTTGCTCCCATTGAAAGGGCCTGCAACTTAGGTGTCCTCCTGGATTCCCAGCTGTCTCTGGAACACCATCTTACAGCTGTGATCAGGGGGGATTTCGCCAGGTTTGCCTGGTGTGCCAGTTGCGCCCTTTCCTAGACCAAGATGCCCTTCGCACGGTCACTCATGCCCTGGTTACTTCTCGCTTGGATTACTGCAACTCCCTCTACATGGGACTGCCCTTGAGATGCACCCGGAGGCTCCAGCTGGTCCAGAATGCGGCCGCATGGGTGGTTATGGGAGCTCACCATTACTCCCATGTAACACTTCTCCTACATGAGCTGCACTGGCTATCAGTGGTCCTCCGGATCTGGTGCTGGTACTTACCTTTAAAGCCCTATATGGCTTAAGTCCAGGGTATTTGCAGGACCATCTCCTACCCGCCTCCCACCATTCTGTCTGCTCACACGGGGCTGCCCTCTTCAGGGTACCGTCAACCAGACAATGTTGGCTGGCGATGTCCAGGGGTAGAGCGTTCTCTGTGGGCGCTCCTGCTTTCTGGAATGAGTTACCCACAGAGCTTCGGACGGTGCCTGACCTCCGCTCCTTCTGTCAAGAACTAAAGACTTGGCTGTTTCAACAAATGGGTTGATTCTGATTCCTGCATTTTATTATTTATTGTTGCTATTTTAAATTGGTTTTAATTACGTTTCCTTTTATTATTGTATGTTTTTAACCTGTGTTTGCCACCCTGAGTCCTTAGGGAGAAGGGCGGCATATAAATTTGTGTAAATTAATTAATTAATTAATTAATTAATTAATTAATTAATTAATGTGTGATGACTATACTCACTGTGAAGTAGCCCACTAAAGCACACTATACTGAAATTCCTGCAATTTTATTTATTCTGGAAGCTTAAATTAAATGCTGTATCCCCAAATATGTTTAAAAATATATGAAATACAGATCTCTTTTTTCTACACTTCTAATTTACCTTAATTGTAAGACAAATAGTTTATAATATGGTATCACTAAACTGTACATCTTCACATTCAGCCTTGTCATATAGAACAGAATGCAGTGATGTTAAGCTACTGTCTACATTACAAAATAGGGAGTAACAAAGGAGAAGTAATATCAGCACTTTGCATGGTTCTTGCTTCCATTTTTGGTCTTAAATGGCTCAGCAATGTAAGAGTGTAACATAGTTTGTACATTTATTTATTGATTGCAAAATGCTTTGCTCTAATGACATAAACAAGCCATAGCCAAATACATGCATTGTGGAATCGTAAAGCAGAATACTTTTCTAAATGGGTCGTAATTAATTTGCTGAGTAATTTAGATCTAAGGCAGGGGTTGGCAACATGGCACCCATAACTATCCTTATTATCCCAAATAAAAATAATTTGTCAGATAACACTTGTAAGATATTACCAAACTTCTCATGACAGTTTGGTAATATCAGATGTGTAGTAGCAGTCCATTTCTTTGGTGCCTCATCCAATGCACAAAAGCATACAGGGAAATGAGAGGACAGTAAAAGTTGCCATCACAATCAAGACGTTGCAAACAGATCATCCGATATATTTGCTTTTTTCAATTTCCAATTAGTGTGCATGGCTTAAGAAAACATCTTAACTGTAAAGTCTGAAACTACAAAGCATCTTAGAACATGTATTCGAAGTTTTTTTCCCATCTCCTTATTTATTTATTTTTTATTTATTTTTTATTTTATTTTGAATTTATATATATATATATATATATATAAAAATAAATTTGGCCCCATTAATTAAAAACAATAAACAAAACACTTAAAAACACTTAAAAAATTAGGCCAGCCCGGCTTGCTGGAAAAGGAAGGTTTTAAGGGCACGGCAGAAGGCACTGAGGTCTTGGATTCTCCTTATCTCTGGGGGCAATTGATTCCAGAGGGTAGGTGCCCCCACAGAGAAGGCCCTCCCCCTGGGGGTCACCAGCCTGCACTCTTTGGCTGATGGCACCCCGAGGAGGCCCTCTCTGTGGGAGCGCACGGGTCGATGGGAGGTCGTCGGTGGCAGCAGGTGGTCTCGAAGATAGCTAGGCCTTATGCCATGGAGTGCTTTAAAGATGATAACCAACACCTTGAAGCGCACCCGAAAGACCACTGGGAGCCAGTGCAGCTCGCGCAGGAGCAGTGTTACATGGGAGCGCCATGCTGCTCCTGTCACTACCCGCGCTGCTGTGTTCTGGACCAGTTGGAGCCTCCGGGTGCTCTTCAAGGGGAGCCTCATGTAGAGAACGTTGCAGTAGTCAAGGCGAGAGGTGACGAGGGCATGAGTGACTGTGCACAGGGAATCCCGATCAAGAAAGGGCCGCAAGTGGCAAATCAGGTGAACCTGACAAAAGGTCCCCCTGGCGACAGCCGTCAGATGTTCCTCCAAGGACAGCTGCATATCCAGGAGGACTCCCAGATTGCGAGCCCTCTCAGTGGGGGCCAACGACTCGCCCCCAATAGTCAGTGATGGAGTCAACTAACTGTATCGGGATGCCGGGAGCCACAGCCACTCAGTCTTGGAAGGGTTGAGCCTGAGCCTATTCCTCCCCATCCAGATCCGCACAGCCTCCAAGCACTGGGACATCACTTCAAGGGCATCGTTGGGGTAGCCTGGGGTGGAGATGTACAGCTGGGTGTCATCAGCGTACTGGTGGTATCTCACCCCAAAGCCACGGATGATCTCGCCCAGCGGCTTCACATAAATGTTGAACAGGAGGGGCAAGAGGACCGACCCCTGAGGCACTCCACATATAAGAGGCCTTGAGGTCGACCTCTGCCCCCCTGCCAACACGAACTGCGACCGGTTGGAGAGAAAGGAGGAGAACCACCATAATACGGTGCCCCCCATCCCCAACTCTTCCAACCGTGCAGCATGATACCATGGTCGATGGTATCAAAAGCCGCTGAGAGGTCTAACAGGACCAGAACAGAGGAGCAACCCCTGTCCCGAGCCCTCCAGAGATCATCAACCAATGCGACCAATGCCGTTTCCGTGCTGTATCCAGGCCTGAAACCCGACTGGAATGGATCTAGATAGGATGTTTCCTCCAAGAATTGCGGAAACTGTTGCGCGACCACACTCTCAACAACCTTCGCCAGGAAGCGAAGGTTGGAGACAGGATGATAGTTGGCCAATATTGCCGGATCCAGGGACGGCTTCTTGAGGAGAGGCCTCACCACCGCCTCTTTCAAGGCAGCGGGGAAGTGACCCTCACTCAATGAAGCGTTGATAACACCCTGGAGCCAGCCAGGTGTAACCTCCCGGGAGGCCAATACCAACCAGGAGGGACACGGGTCCAGTAAACATGTGGCTGCACTAAGTCTCCCCAAAATCCTGTCCACATCATTGGGAGTCACAGCATCAAACTCCTCCCAGGTAACATACTCAAGACTATTCCTTGTCACCATGCCCTGATCTACCCAGTCAGAGTTCAAATCCCCCCGGATCTGAGCGATTTTGTCATACAGATATTGTCCGAAATCCTCCGCCCTGCCTTCCAAGGGATCCTCCCGCGCTCCCGGATGGAACAGGGAGCGGGTTACCCTGAACAGGGCGGCTGGACGATTCCCTGATGATGCAATAGAGGCGGAAAAGTAATTAAACTTTGCCGTCTTTATCGCCACTAGGTAGGTCTTAATATGTGACCTTACCAGTGTTCGGTCAGATTCAGCGAGACTGGCCCTCCAACCGCTCTCTAGGTGTCTTCTCTGGCGTTTCATCTCCCTCAGCTCCTCGGTGAACCAAGGAGCCGCGAGGGATCGACACTGGGTCAGAGGCCACAAAGGCACGACTCGATCCAAGGCCCCACCAGCCGCCCGATCCCAGGCAGCTACCAGGTCCTCGGCCGAGTCGTGTGCCAGATCTTCAGGAATTGGCCCAAGCTCCGTCTGGAACCTATCAGGATCCATCAGGCGCCTGCGGCGGATCCATCTAATTGGGTCCGCCTCCCTGCGGCGGGGTGTAGCGGTTCGAAGGTCCAGACGAAGGAGTGAGTGATCTGACCATGACAAGGGTTTCATGTCTATATCCCCTATAATAAGACCACTCAACCACTGGCCAGAGACAAAAATCAGGTCCAGCGTGTGTCCCCCACTGTGAGTGGGGCCATGAACTAACTGGGTCAGGTCCATGGCCGTCATGGAAGCCATGAACTCCCAAGTCATCTCCGATGTTTCACCAATGGACGGCAGATTGAAATCACCCATGACCATAAGCCTGGGTGTATCAACTGCCACCGTGGCTATCACATCGAGTAGCTCGGGCAGGGCCGTTGCCACGCGGCAGGGAGCCAGGTACGTAAGCAGCAAGCCCATCTGAACCCTATGACCCCATCTCACAAAGAGGGACTCACATCCGGCAATCTGTGGCACAGTGGTCTCCCTCGGACCAAGACCTTCGTTAATAATAACCGCCACCCCCCCGCCCCTCCCCTGAGCCCTCGGCTGATGGAATGCTCTGAAGCCTGGTGGGCACATCTCAACCAGAGGGACCCCTCCCTCCAGGCCCAACCAGGTCTCCGTAATACCCGCCAGGTCCGTTCCCCCCTCTTGAATAAGATCGTAAATGAGGGGGGCCTTATTTACCACGGACCTGTTGTTGCACAGCATCAGCCGGAGGCCCAGGTCCTGAGTATCTGAGCCACCTAGTATCTGAGGGGAGCCTTGAGGACCGGGGCGCGCAATCGCTCTCAAGTAGCGAGTGCGCACCCCTGGCACAAGATAAGGTCCTCTGCTCCTGCCATATCTGCCCCTCCCATCCACCGTGCTGATGATATCCCCAATCCCTTGTCCTGCACCCTCCAAACCATTACCCTGTGCCAGGATGGGCCCTGACCTAGGTGGATTACCCCCCCACCCATCCCCTTTGGTCGCCCTCCCAGTTCCCCTTAAAAGATTATTAAAAACCCTAATTAAAAAAACCCCAATCCTCATTTTAAAACATGCCACCTCTCGGGGCTCCAAAGCCCGTCCTTAAGATAGGCCTTCGATAGAGTGGAAGGTCATCGCCGCGAGAGGGGGGCATCTCACAGCGCGAGCAAATCTGCAGAGGTATAAGCCATACAAGTATGATGAGATGGAAAAGGGGAACCTTGGATGTCAGCGATATTTAAAGATAGTCATTGAGGTGAGAGATGGCAAAAGAGGCTGGCCAGGATGAAGCTGGGGCCCCTTCACTCTCTCACAGTGATGGGGCGACCAGATCAGATGGTTGCAGTGCAAGCGGATGGCCACAGCCATTCTCTCACCGCGGCTGAATGTCAAAGGCCAACAATAGTCACTCTCTCCCTGCAGATGGAGCAGCAGTCCCTGACCTGGACTCTCAGCTTCTCCCTCCAGCCTGCAATCTCTCCTCCCCTGAGCCAAGGCCTAAAGGTGGTAATCGGGCGGCAGGAATAAACTAGCCAGCAGCAGAGGAGATAGAGATCAAACATAGAAATCCAGGAGGGTGATAATAAAGTCCCAGAGTCAGTAATGATGGAAAAATGGGCCGTCCTAATAGAGAGTCCAGGCAGCAATGGGGGGAGGCCATTTTCATAGGGGGGGAGGGGGAGCGAATACAAGGGGGAAACCAGATGGTAATTTGAAATCCCCCTCTATCACTCCCCAACTCCCTTCGTTGTTCCGGGCCAAATCACTCCCAATAGTCCTGCCCGTTTTCTCCGAGCAAATTCTGCCACGATCTTCCCAGGTCTCGGTCCATATGGGGGGTTTTCAGGTGCAGCTAACCACTGGACCATACACCCCAAGCCTCAAATCTGGGCTAAATAACTGTTTGAAGTGGCCTACGGGCCTCCGAGCCTCCGGGTGCCGGGTCCATCGCCCTCCGCTTCCCGCACCCCCCCCGGCAGCCCAGCTTTTTTCCAGCCACCGTCAAATCGAAGGGAGGCTTGGGTCGCTATAGATGATTCCCTCGGCTCCCTCAGTTTCTTAAGTTTCATATTTCTCCTTAAGTTTCATATTTTGAATTTTTCACTTTTTAGTATCACAATACATGACTGAAACTTGAGATGCATTACTGTGCAGTTGGTATTGTACTGTTCTTTTTAATTTGTTGTTCTTGCACAGCTAATGCACAATGAAGTAAGTATGCTACATGCATATTCTTCTCTCCTTCGACATATTTGTGGTTCCACACAGATGAGAGTTATCAACACTAATAAATCTTTTTTCATGCAGATATAGTGAGGATGCCTAAAAAGTATTCAGCATATCTAATGCTGAAAATAAAAATCCATTTCAAAAACATGTAGTTCAATGTGTAGTTTGCTTTTATTTAGCTTTTATTCAGGTATCACTGATATAGTCCAGAACAGCACTGGTATTAAGTATTATTTATGAATTGTGACAGAAAGTGCAATAAAACTAATGCTGAATGTTGTTGCTTCAGCAGGATGTTTCTTGATTGAAGAGGGCACCAAGTAAGTACTACATTCTTGTAAGTACTACAAAGCAGAACAAAAGCCCTAACAGAGTTAACAAGCACTAAATGTGTAATTAATGTCAAGGAATATAAAGATTTACCATTTTCCATAAGACTTGATCGATCTCATGCTTTAAGGAAGTTTATTTATGCTTCTCAGTGATAGAATGGAAGCACAACATCCTAGGTTCCCCATCATCCACTCTGTCTCAGGTACACTGGTTTCATCCAGAACAAATATTGACCCTAAATCACAAGTTTTGGTAACAGTAGAAAATATCATACTCCTCACTTTTGCTGCAAAAAACCTGGGTTTGCTGAGTATGATATTTTTTACTGTCACCAAAATGAACATTGGCTTACCTGAATGTTCCTTTTTAGACCGCTGTGACAACAATCCATGCATGGGTATTCTCTCACTTCTATTTGCTAGAGACTGAATGTAATATTTTTTGCCGTTGCTCTGACCACGCCTTTTGCTCCTGCTCTTCAGTCTTTTCATGAAGGCTTAGTCATTAGAGGGTCTGCAGAAATGACAAAACAGAAGAAACCCACCCCGACCAAGAACGGTAACCCAGGATCAGGAAAGCCAAAGGGTGGGCTGGATTGTCATCGCAGCTGTCTGAAAATGAATGTTCAGGTAAGCCAACATTCGTTTTCCAGATCCGCTGCTCCGACAATCCATGCATAGGATATACCCAAGCTTAAGGACACTGGGCAGGGGCCTGACCGATCCCCTAACCATGAGTGGAGATTACATTTTGCAAAACCTGCCTCCCAAATGATGCCTCAGCAGAGGCATAAGTGTCCAACTTGTAATGTCTGACAAAGGAGGATAATGACGACCATGAGGCCGCCATACAAATGTCCTCCACAGACACTTGGGTAGCCCAAGCAGCAGTAGTGGCTGTGCTGCAAGTAGAATGAGCTAAGACTTGGCCCAGTCAATACAGGCCTTTAACCACCTGGCCACTGTCGAAGGAAACTTTCTTCTCCATAGATGGGGGATGAAAAGACACAAATAAAGCCTCTGTTCGGTGAAATGAGGCAGTCCGCTTAATATATTGTCTGAGTATATATATATCGTCACATCTGCGAACATCTAAAGTGTGCCACTGGTCCTCCAGTGGATGGCGAGGATCAGGGCAGAAGTCAGGTAGAATGAGTTCTTGAGAATGATGAAAGTAAGAATTAACTTTAGGTAAAAAGGCAGGATCCATATGAAGGAATACACGGTTAGAATGGGAAATGCAGAGGTCTTTCTGAATGGAGAGGGCCGCCAGTTCAGAAATCCTCCTTGCAAGGACATCCGGTTGGTGCAGCGGGGATACAGAAGGGGAAATGGTGAGCTCCACAGAGCTCTGCCAAAACCCCATCTGCCAAGCTGCTGCCAACAGATCTTCGGACCTCCCCTGTCTTAAAGGGACAGGAGGACAAGAAGGGACCCCTTGGGCGGCCAAGAGGAACAGGCAGGTTCCTTGGGGCTGGAGGCTTTCCCTTCACGCTGGCGGCAGTGGAACGACAGCCATGGTGGCTGTCCCAAAACCGCGGCAACCGGGAACAAAGATCATGCTGGAGGAGAGGAGGAGAAGCAAGAAGCAGAGAGCAGAGCAGGGAATTTGAAAGCTGGGTGAGTTGACTTCTGCCCAGGCGAGAACTGCCTGTAAATGCTGGATTACAAAAAGTGTGCCCTAGTCTTAACAGCGGCTGAGAAACATTGGGGCAAAAAGACTCAAATGAATGGTGGAGAAAAGACCTGTTGATAGATAGCATTAATTATAGACTTTTGGGAAATGATTTTATTACATATTTGGTTTTCTTTTTTTATTTTTCTGGGTATTTTTTTGTGGCTAAACGAGATTGGATTATGTTTGAGAGAGAGGAAGGAGAAGAGGAAATAAATATGCTTTTAAAAGTGAAGATAAAAGACAAACGGAGATGGAAAAGATGGCTGCCAGCTGAAAAATGAATGTGTAAATTCCAGACTGCTTGTTACTTGAAAGAGAAACTTTGTTGCTTGTTACTTAAAGTGGATTATTTTGAGAAAAATTTCAAGAGGCTTGAGTTTGGACATATAATCTATGTATTGGAGGATATTGAAGACCAGAAAGAAGAAACTAAATGGAATAATGAAAACTGATTTATTAAGCGTGACAACAAGAGAAAAAGGGCGTGCAACAAAAGAAGAACATGATGATACCATATATGGAATAGTCAATTCAGAATTAACTTTATAGAACTTATAACTTTGAGGACATTGAAATGGAAAATAAATATACTCAGATAGATTGGAGAAGGGAAAAAAATGGAATATAAAGTAACAAGATAACAAAATACCATAGTTTGAATTAAATGGATGTAATGGTGTCTGGGAGTTTGATCTTTGAATACTTTTAGGAGATACCTTCCTTCTTCTTCTCTGGGCTCTCTCTCAATTGCAGGGTCGAGCTGAGGATTTTGTGCAATATCTGCATGACAAGATCGCTCTGATTCGGGAAGGCTTGGCCTCTGACTGGGTAAGTCCAGACGGGATGACTGAGGCAGGTCTTGAGAGTGTTATCTGGGAGGAGTTCGATCCTGTGGCTCCTGAGGACGTGGACAGGATTCTGGGATGGCTGAACGCAACCACATGTTTATTGGACCCATGTCCCTCCTGGTTGGTGCTGGCTTCCCAGGAGGTTACACGAGGCTGGCTCCAGAAGATTATTAACGCTTCCTTGAGTGAGGGTGTCCTGCTGGCCGCCTTGAAAGAGGCGGTGGTGAGGCCCCTCCTGAAGAAGCCCTCTCTGGATCCGGCTGTTTTGGCTAACTATCTCCAGTCTCCAACCTTCGTTTTATTGCAAAGGTTGTTGAGAGTGTGGTGGCATGGCAGCTTCCACAGTACCTGGATGAAGCTGTCTATCTAGATCCGCTCCAGTCCAGTTTCAGGCCTGGGCACAGCACGGAAACGGCATTGGTCGCGTTGGTGGATGATCTCTGGAGGGCTCGGGCTAGGGGTTGCTCCTCTATCCTGGTCCTGTTAGATCTCTCAGCGGCTTTTGATACCATCAACCATGGTATCATGTTGCGCCGGCTGGAAGGGTTGGGAGTGGGAGGCACTGTTTTGCGGTGGTTCTCCTCCTACCTCTCTGACCAGTCGCAATCTGTGTTGGCAGGGGGGCAGCGATCGACCCCAAGGCGCCTTGTCTGTGGGGTGCCGCAAGGGTCAGTCCTCTCGCCCCTTCTGTTCAACATTTATGTGAAGCCCCTGGGTGAGATCATCCGTGGCTTGGGGTGGAGTTCCATCAGTACGCTGATGATACTCAGCTGTACATCTCCACCCCAGGCCACCCCAATGATGCCCTTGAAGTGATGTCCCAGTGCCTGGAGGCCATGCGGGCCTGGATGGGGAGAAACAGGCTCCGACTCAACCCTCCCAAGACCGAGTGGCTGTGGCTTCTGGCGTCCCGATATAGCCAGCTGGTGCCATCACTGGTTATTGGGGGCGAATCATTGGCCCCCACAGAAAGGGCTCGCAACTTGGGCATCATCCTGGATACACGGCTGTCTTTAGAAGAGCATATGACGGCCGTGGCCAGGGGGGCTTTTTATCAGGTCCGCCTGATATGCCAGTTGCGTCCATTTCTAGATCGGGACTCCCTACGCACGGTCACTCAAGCACTCGTCACTTCCCATCTGGACTACTGCAATGCGGTCTACATGGGGCTCCCCTTGGGGTGCACCCGGAGGCTCCAGTTGGTCCAGAATGCAGCCACGCGGGGGATTATGGGAGCGATGGGGCGCTCCCATGTGACACCTCTCCTGCGTGAGCTGCACTGGCTTCCTATGGTCTTCAGGATGCGCTTCAAGGTGTTGGTGACCCCCTTTAAAGCGCTCCATGGCTTAGGGCCAGGATATTTACGAGACCGCCTTCTGCCACCAATAGCCTCCCACCAGCCAGTACGCTCCCACAGAGAGGGACTTCTCAGGGTGCCGTCGGCCAGACAATGTTGGCTGGTGACCCCCAGGGGGAGCGCCTTCTCTGTGGCGGCACCTGCCCTCTGGAATGACCTTCCCCCAGAGATACGCACGATACCAGACCTCCGGACTTTTCGTCGTGCCCTGAAAACACATCTTTTTTACCTAGCTGGGCTGGCTTGATCCCATCCCTTCAATTTTAATTTGTAATTGGTTTTAACCCGGGTTGTTTTAATTGGATAGCCAAATTATTTAATGTTTTTAAATTGCTTTTAAATTTTATATGTTATGTTTTACCATGGCTGTTCACCGCCCTGAGTTCTGTTGGAGAAGGGCGGTATACAAATAAAATAAAATAAATAAATTGTATTTTATTTTTTTTCTTTCCTTTTTCTTTTTTTCTTTTGACCCTTTCCCCCTCTCTATTTTTTCTAATTCTCTTTTCAATTTCTTTTGTTATATTTCTATTCTCTTTTCTATTTTTTTCTTGTTTTTTTGTTTTTATTTTAACTGTTATTAATATTGTTATTATTCTCTCTCTTTTTTCACTATTATTTTTATCTAAGTTGATTCTATGAATATACAACAATTTGACTTGGAAAAAATGAATATAAATGATTTAAAATTATGATTTTTGGATGTTTTAATACTTTTTTAAACTTGGAATTTTTAAGCTCTATTTACAGACCTAATAATTTAGAAGAAAATGTTCTCTAAGGTGCTGGATATTAAAAAGAATTAATTACAGATTTAATAATTATAGAAAATTGATTTTAAAGTGATTTAAAATGTTGATATTCACTGGGAATAAATATGGCATGGGAGAAAGCCTAGGAGAGAATAGGAGCTAAGATATTTGTCAATATACTTTTTTATTTTTAATCAGTTAAAGACATGGAGGAGAATGGATTTGAAAATGAATATGAGTAATATATTGTGAATTAATTTAAAGTTAAATAATTGAATAAGAGATGTAGAAATGGAGGAAAACATAAAACTGGACAATAATTAAAATAAAATGTTATGAATTAGTTAAACAAATGAAGTTAGGAGTGGAGGGAAGCATGATTCTGGAGAACAGTGAAAGTAAAGCTGTGATCTAGTCTTACAAATAAGGTAGGAGTGGAGGAAAGCATCATACTGGAGAACAGTTAATGCAAAACTGGGAACCAGTTAAAAATAAAAATAAGAGTTAGGAGTGGAGGAAAGCATGGGCTGGAAAACAGCCAAAGTAAAGCTGTGAACCAGCCATTAGAGTTAGGAGTGGAGGGAAGCATACACTAGGTAACAGTTAAAGCAAAACTGTGAACTAGCCAAAAAATAAAAAGTTAGGAGTGGAGGAAAATATACCTGGAGAGCAACTGAAATACAGTTGTGAACCAGTTAAAAATAGAGGTTGGAGCAGAGGAAAGCATTGCTGGGAAGCAACTATTTGAGTTGCAAACCAGTTTCATAATAGATTTAGGAGGATTGAAGGAGATAACGTTGGTATGCAGTTAAAAGTATACTGTGAACCAGCTCAAATAAGTAAGGTTAGGAGTGGAGGAAAGCATTGCTGGAAAGCAACTGATTAAGTTGCGAACCAGACAAAAAATAAACTCAGGAGGAAATGGAGGAGACAATACTGGAGAATAGTTAAACCAAACTGTGAATCAGTTAAATAAATAGAGATAGAAGTGGCGGAAAATACTGTTGGGAAATAGCTATTTAAATTATGAATCAGTTAAATATTAGACTTTAAAATAAAGTATTTTGGGAGTGACAAATTTTAGATGGAAATGTTGATTGATTTAGAAAAAATTAAGAGAGGAGAAAAATATTCTTTGTCAAGATTATGGATACTAGTTGCCATTTAAAAGAGGTACAATATAGACTCGATGTAATGGGTCTTAGAAATGAGGAATATATATGAAATATTGATTGTTAAAATGACAAAGATTTGGAATGATGTCTATTTGGAAATAATTGTTTAGAATTTAGGGTGACATAGTAGAATGTTTAAAATCTAAATGTTTAGAATAAGATTTCTTTTTCTTTTTTTTTTTAAAGAGGTAAATGGATAAAATTTGGAACAAAATTGGTTGAGGGAATGTGAGTAATTATATTTACTTTATACCAGATCAAATCCTTGCTCTAAAAAGATGTATTTTATGTTTCATGTTTTTTTTTTTTTAAAAAAAAACTTTTCAAAAAAAGAAAGAAAGAAAGAAATCCTCCTTGCAGATGTAATCGCCAGTAGAAAAGCGACTTTTAAAGACAAGAATCGGAGACTGATGGAGCCAAGTGACTCAAATGGCAAAGTCATCAGTGCCGGGAGAACCAAAGAGAGATCCCACATTGGATAGCAATGCACTACTGGGGGCCAAAGGTTGGTAGCCCCCTGAAGGAAAGAGCGAATCCTCGGATGTTGAGAAAGAGTTCAGTAAGTGTCACAGCTAAGGATAGTAGACAAGGTTGCAACCTGGCGACATAGAGTAGTGGGGGCTAATCCTTTGTCCAGACCCACTTGCAGGAATTCAGGAATCTCAGGATCGACATGCTACATAGAGCATCACAGACAGAAGGCTCACCAGGAAGCGTTGTAAAGCCGGTTCATTGATGCACACCTGGACACCTGAATGGTGCTGATCACTTTCCCTGAAAGATTGTCCTTCCTCAGGAGGATCCTCTCAAATGCCAGACTGTCAATTGGAGTCACTTGGGCTCCGGATGGAGAACAACCCCCTGGCTGAGAGAAATCCTGTCCTGAAGAATCCGCCAGGGACATGATGCAGAAAGGCTTACTAGGTCGGCAAACCAGAACTGGCGCAGCCAATGAGGCACTACCAGAAGGACTTCCACTCTTTCAGCTAGCAGTTTCCGAAGAACCCGCAGAATGAGTGGTATTGGCGGGAATGCATAGAGTAGCCCCTGTGGCCAATTGCAGTGAAGGGCATTGCAACCTTCCACCCCTGGACTTGGGAACTGCAAGCAAAACTTCGGAAGCTGTGTATTCTCAGGTCAGGTAAATAGGTCTAGTAACGAGCTGCCGAATAAGAGAGACAAGTCCAGAAAAAGCTGAGGATGAAGCTTCCACTCAGATGGATTGAGGTGGGTCCTGCTCAGCCAGTCTGCTTGGAGATTGGAGGAACCAGAGATGTGTTCCGCCTTCACTGAAAGGATGTGTCTCTCCACTGAGCTCATCAGGTGCTCCGCCTCTTCCATAAGCAACCTGGATCAGGTGCCCCCTTGGGCCTTCGTGGCCATATTTTCTGTTAAAATCAAGACATGCTGACTGGACACCTCAGCGATGTAGAGCAAGTCTTACTGCCCGCAACTCCAACCAATTGATGCTGTTGATTCTTTTTGCCATTGGCCCTGAGCCACCTGAGATAACAGATGTGCCCCCCAGCTGTACAGGACATTATTAATGTCCTGGTGGAGATGCACCTTATCAGGTGGTAGCCTGTCTTGCAATTGGTGAAGCCAAATCAGAGACGCCCTCTTAAAGAATGAGGCGGAGGACATCGCCCTGATAGCCCAAGCTGCTTGGTGAGTTTTCCAGAGGGACATCTCGGCCTTCCTGTCTTCCATTGTAAGCCCCTTCATGATGTCATTGGAGAGGAACGCTGATGAAATAAGGCTAGCCACGGGTGCATCTACTGAAGGCAGTTGCAACAGCTCATCCAGAGCAGAGGCAGAGCAATAAAGTTTTTTATCATGGCCACTAGGCCCTGCCAGAGAGCCAGGCTGATTCCATGGTCTTTGAATCACCTCTGAGAACAGAGTAGGGCAAGGTAACTTGCCTAACTTTCTCCTAACTTTCTCCCTCTTTCTAAACAATTTTAATATTTTAATATTTTTAATATTTTTAATCCTCAAAGTTTAAATTTGTTTTAAATTGATTGGGGTTTTAATCTGTCTGGGCCAAACTATTTAATTCAATTTTATTTCTGATTTTTAAATTTTGTATGTATGTATTTTATTGTTGGCTGTTCACTGCCCTGAGTCCTTTGGGAGTAGGGTGATATACAAATCAAATAAAAGTAAAGTAAAGTAAAGGTATGAAGTCCTGTTTGGGTTTTGGCACCCTAAACAGACTGACATGTGGATGGGATGCATCCTGATCCTGGGTTAAGGAATCACCCACAACTCCAATATTTGTGGTCACTTTAGCTTTGTGCAACAATGATTTGAAAACTGAAGGATGAAAAAGGCCAGTAAAAGCTGGCATATCTGATGCCATTCCTTCATCTTCAGAAAATTCAAAATCCCCATGATAAGCATACTCTAGGAGTGAACCTTCACTGTGAGAGGATTCATGCTCAGAAGGGGAGACAGCATCACTAGACACATGTAGTGGGGCTTGAGGCCGAGGAGTGACCTCAGTTGGGTAAACGTGTGCCCTGTTGAATGGTAGGAGTAAAATTTTTGAAATTGCATCCAATATCATGGATTGAAAATTCAAATTTTGACTAGCCTGCTGCCCCTCTCCTGCATGGAGCCCTGCTGCAGTCAGAGTAAAGGTCGCCTCTGGGGCCCGGCGTCCAGCTACAGATGGTATGGGAACCCCCGTCAATTGTACATGAGGGACATCTTGTGTCATAATAACTAATTGTCATTGCTGGGCGTTAGACTCACCAGGTTCTAAAGGAGCCACATTATCCTGCACCAGTAATCTATCAGTAGTGGCAAAGTCCCCCAAATACCCAGAAGCCTGTGCTTGTCTTTTAGCCTTGTCAAATTGACGCTCCAAGGCTTTGTGATGCCTTTCTGCATCTTTATCTCCCACTGAGACCCTTTTGGAAGGCTCAGATGAAGAAGCCTTATCCTTGGCTGACTTTCGTGTGGGAACAGCCCTGGTCCGTTTGGAACCAGAATGCTTAGATTTATGCACCTTGGGAGGGCTAGGATCCTGTTCCATATCTGAAGACAGGGCTGAGTCAGCCATGACTCTCCTGGAAATGAAGATCTGATTAGCAGAAATGGGGCACTGGCTAGACCTGGTCCAAGCAGCCCAAGGTCACTAAATACAGCAGAGACTAACACAAAACACCCCTTTCAGGATCGCCTGCAGCAGCGAACCCATCTGAGTAAGCTGGAGAAGTAAGGCCAACTATGACATGCGTGGGGCAAACCTGTCCTTCCTCGCTGTCATGGATTCAAAATGGCAGCATGGAATCCCTGCTGCCATTTTCCATAGGGCTGTCAGAGGCTGCAGAGTACCAGGAATCTGGCATGGGAGGAACCTGAGCCCTCAAACCCAACACTGCTTCGCAAGAAGGCTCGGCTTCAGAATCAAAGTCCCAGAGCCTGAGGCAGTTACAGCAAGGTGCGAGATGTCAATGGCCTCAGAAAGTGCCACCACGGCCGAAGAAGAAGACAAAATGGCAGGCGCGAGCGGGAAACCACTCCTCAGCGCCGCCGTGGCCTGACGATATGTTAAAGGTGGCAAGAAGGCTAAACCAGCCTTCCCAGCACTGCAAAGCAAGGTCCTGGACTCGGAGTTTGCCATGGCTCACTGGGCAATGACTCCGGAGCCACCGTTGAGAAGGGAACTGTAGTGGTGGTGGCGGTCATGCCAGCAAGCCAGGAAACCAATTCACCACTGGCAGCAATAGAAACATGGAGGTGCCCCGAAGGGAACAGAGCTCTGGCAAGCTGCCTGTGTCAAGTCCTGGACAGTGGAAAGTGCCCTGGAGCCCAGGCACGCTAATCACACCGCCGGCAACTGAGGGGGGTGCTGTAAATCCCCTTTAAATCCTCGTTAAGCAGCTCCTCCTACAATGTCCAAAGGCAACAATCTAAAAGAAAACCAATCCAAAGTAAGGCAGTAAATCCACAAACCAACAAAAATAAAAATTAATTGAGGAAACTGACAAATGTCAGAGAAATCCAACTCAAGTCTCTTCAGCTAGACTGAGTGAAAAGACTGAGGAGCAGGAGCAAGGACGCATGGTCAGAGCAACGTAAAAAAATAATACACTCAGTCTCTAGCAAATAGAAGTGGGAGAATACCCATGCATGGATTGTTGGAGCAGTGGATCTTGAAAACTTATGATTTTGGTGGTTTCTGTTCTGGATGAAACCAATGTACCTGGGATAGAGAGGATGATTTCTATCTGTCCTGACTCAAAAGTCAGCCTTCCCTGAGGCTCCTATTCTGATCTGTTGCCTTGAAGTGACTATCCTTATTAGCCATTCAAAAAAAAAAAAAAAAAAAAAAGCAAAAACAACCCTAGACATGACACTAGTCCACATAGCATAGATTTATGGTCTGGTTTTAAATTTGATAAAAACAGATGTAATAGTTTTGGAAGGTTCTGGAAATTAGCTATGTTACTGCTTTAATCTTGTTTAGAGACTGCTTTAACTTAGTGACCATAATAAGTTACAACAGTGATGAAAAAATAACTTTACAATCAATAGACACTTTTATGATCTTTGTAAATTATAGGAAAGTAAATGAAAGATGATTCTAAGTATAGTCACAATTTTACTTAGCAACCATTTCACTTAATAACCAAATTGCAGGACTCGATTGTGGCCATTAAACAATGCCTTATTATCTTTATAATATGTGAAAATGAATATTATTGGTTTATTTTTTATTCTAACTCTGAGTTCTAGATCATGTTTTAGATTCAAACTTAAATAGCCTATATTTGGGCTCAGGTACTTAACAAATACTGCTGTAATACAATTGGCAGCTTTAATTGGATATGTGTGCTTCTGTGGTTATCATGTAGTGTTATATTTATTGGCAGCAGATCACAATGCATATGACACAGCAAGAAATATTATCCAACAAAGCTGCTGGGCTATCAGTGACTATCAAATTATTATATAGTTTGATTTTCCATCTGTCAGTGCATTGCTTCAACAAACTTCCTCAGGGGTGGCAGCTGCAAGTGGCTATTTGCATCAAACAGTTCTCAAGTCACTTTCTATTAGGATGGATGCTTCCTTTTCCTATTAATGAATTGCTTGCATCTGTGAAATTACTGCTGCTCACTGGGTTTGGTTAAAATCACAGAGTTTAGCTTATTGCTTCTAAGATGTGTTACATTATCCAGGTGAGATCTGCAACTAGTTATACATTATAAACTTATACAGCGGAGTTAAATGAACTTAATTCCCTGGTACCTTGTATCTGTAGTAAGAATAATGTAGTGCAGAGTTAGAATGTGATACCTAATGCTGTTCTATCCAGATTCACATTTTCACCCAGTCCTAAATTACTAGGTAGTCCTGAGCCAGTTATTATTTCTCAGTCCAATTTGCTAAGGCTCACTCAAAATGTGGATGGAAAGCTAAGTTAACTATTTTGCACTCCTGTGAGAAAAATCTGGGTGTAGCTTAAAATATAATTAGGAATAAAAGAAGTTCAATGAATTTCAGTATATGACTCTATTCACAAATAATATTAAAAGGCCAAGAGCCATTTCTGCTCTTGCTACATGCTATGGCAATATATGTGAATGTTAAAAGTGTAGCTCTGACTACATGGCTTTTCTTTTTATTGCCAGCAGTCATCCCATTACCACTTCAACACAGAGCATGATCATTTTCCTTGCCTCTCTGAACCGTAAGCAAGTTTATCAAATATGTGAATAGAAAGTTTATTGGTATTATACTCCTGATGGCTGGAAAATATTGTCACAGTGAGGGATCCAGATTTTTAATAGTTATTGGGCAAGACGAAGGGATTATAGATCCCTTTCAGCATAACTTCTAAGTCCAGTCTACATAGTGTTCCAAGTCAGAAGATGACTCTTTCTCCCTCCTGTCATTGCTTACTCACTTATGTAGGATAGGTTAGATTGGCAGTTCTGAACTTGAGAAAGGGTAAAAATGCTAAGGAATTCCACCATTATTACTGTTGAGCTGTGGGTCCTTTAACACTGACTTCTAATCTGCTAACAAGGTGATGTTTTCCATAATTGAGGACCAGTCACTACCTATGAATGTGAGGAACAGCATACGTTTGTGCCCCCTGCATCCCACAAATAAAGCACTGGAAGATCAATTTATTTAAAATAAATTGCGGTAAGAACAACCCTATTAAAGATATGATAGAAAACACATGCAGAAATACTTTTATCATATCACCTTAAGCTCTTCTGGGGGGAAAAAAGTTATCTTGTCTTCTAGATACTTTGCAGGGACAAAATTTAAATGAGGCTCACACTCATATGTGAAATTTTACTTTGGCAAACCTAATTATGAAAATAGGTTTAAGCCTTAAGTCTGACAGAAATGATTGCAGATTAAGTCCATATAATGTTTTCCAAACAATATGACCTATTGATTTCATATGGGAAGAATAAATGTAGAATTCAGTTACTTATACTTTTCTATTGCACCTACCGGTACTACTAGCATAGTGATTATCTCTAGAGATCAATATAGGCAAGTCTTTCAACCACATTGCAAAGTATTGCACATCATCTTTGACTGGATGCTAATTCATACTTAAGTCTTATAAGAATACAAATAAAAAATATGGATTATTCATTGTATTTTGGAACTGTATGAGCATAGCAATGAATACAAGTAAAATAGCAAAACAAAATATTGCAACTTGCATTGAGTCCAAGAATTAATATACAATAGATCTGCTATTGTAAGATTAGTGACTACAGCAAAAATACAGCACATTAGGTTTGTAGCTGGATATTGGACAAAATTCTTAATATCATTGCATGTGATGACACAACACCTTTGCAGTTGGGTTCACATATATTAACACTGTCCACCTGTGCAATCAATTTAACTGTAAAATTTAAACTGTAAAATTTAACTGTAAAAAGTTATCTGTGAGTTAATTATATATAGTCCATATAGTTAATTACATATAGTCCATTTATCACTGGCTTTTAAACATCTGCATTACAGATTCTGTCTAAAGAGAAAAGATGGCAATGAAGTAACAGGCAGTAGGAAGAAAGCAAAGCTGCTTAGCTCATTCTTTGCATCAGTCTTCATGATTTATATATATATATATATATATATTCAAAAAACTACTGTAAAAGTCAAACTAGAAATAAAAATTAAAATAAGCAAGAAAATAATAGGAGAACACCTATCTTATCTTGATGAATATAAATCACTGGGACCTCACAGATTACATCCCAGAGTTCTGAAGGAACTGGCAGATATTATCTCAGAATCATTGTACCATATATTTCAAAAATCCTGGGGCACCAGGGAAGTACCTGATAACTGGAAAAGGGCTGATGTGGTTACTATCTTCAAGAAAGGGGTAAAAACAGACTCAGGAAACTATAAACCAACCAGTCTAATATCAATACCTGGGAAGATTCTGGAAAAGATAATAAAAAAAACAGATTTGCAAACAACTAGAAGGAAATAAAGTTATAACTAGTAATCAACATATGTTGCTAGTTGGTTATCCTGGTTAGGCCCAATATAAGAGACTGTAGACTTTCTTGTAATAATAATATTTATTTTCTTCCTCAGGAACACATTTAGACAGCCATCAATCTGAGAAGAGTGAAAGCTTATATACAGAGGAGGCGGGGCTAATGGTAAGTAGTAACCAATGGTAAGGAACACAATGACATCACACAATGACATATGCACAAGCACACATATTTACAGATAGTAGGTTAGGTATTTTCAACTGTAACAAATCCCCCTCTAAAATACCTAACTAATGGTGGGTTATTAAGTTTATATATGTACATTAAGTTTGGAAGTCAAATATACATGTTGTTTGGTTGCTAATGGCTTAGTGAGGATATCAGCAATTTGTTCATTAGTATCGCAATGAACAGCCTTAATGAATCCTATACATGACAGTTGCCTCACATGTTTATATTTGATATCGATATGTCGAGATCGTTGACCTATCGCTTCGGAAGCTGATATATCTATCACTGCCTTATTATCCTCATTGATGATAATTGGATAAATAGGTTCATCCCACACATTACATAATAAATCATCGAACCAAATTAGATTATTGACTGCTTTGGATAAGCAAACATATTCGGCTTCCGCCGTAGAGGTGGCAATTAAGTTCTGTTTGCCAGTGTACCAGTGCACCGCACAACCATTTATAAGAAAAACATATCCAGAAGTGCTTTTTCTGCTTTTTGAATCAGTAGCCCAATCTGCATCGGCGTAGCAGGTCAAAGTTGGTTTTTCAGAAATGAATGATTCTAGGTATAGACATACATTAATGCTAGATTTCAGATATCTCAAAATTCTCTTGATTCCTTCCCAATGGTATAAATTAGGATTGCTTACATGTCTCGACAACAAATTTACGGCAAGGGTGATATCAGGTCTAGTCCAATTAGATATGTATAATAAGGACCCAATAATTGATCGATATAAAGTGTTATCCTTAAATGGTTCGTATTCATTGTACACATTCCTATAAAAATCAGTTGACATGGGAGTTTCACAAATTTTTGAGTTAACCATATTACATTTCTCTATGAGTTCTATAATTTTGTCTTTCTGGGATAATTTGAAACCCTTATCTGTTTTGTCAATTTGGACTCCTAAATACTTATTTACCTTTCCTAATATTTTTAAGTTGAAATTTTTGCCTAATTGTTCAGCGAAATTATCACATTTAACCTTGTCACGTCCAAAATATAATATATCATCAACATAAATCAAAACATATTCAATAGAATCATTATTTCTTTTTGTGAAAAAACAAAAATCAGATGAAGTAGCCACAAAGCTTATATCGTTAAGTATCTTTGATAAACACTCATACCACCGTTTGCCGGACTGTTTTAGTCCATAAAGGCTCTTATTCAATAGCCAAATTTCTCCCTTTTTTGTATCTTTTCCTGGGGGTGCTTTTACATAAATTTCTTTATCGAGATCAGCATGCAGATAGGCTGTCTGTACATCAAATTGATATACTTCCAGATTTAAAACGGAAGCTAATACTAATGCTGTTTTCACACTTTCTGATCTAACGGTTGGGGAGTATGTGTCTTCATAGTCATCCGGAAACCTTTGAGCAAAACCTTGAGCCACTAACCTGGCTTTGTATAAGAATTTACCATCCTCTAGCTCTTTGATTTTATAGATCCATCTAGTGCCAATGGGGGACTTCTCAGTGGGTAGATCTGTTGGTGTATATACATTTAGTTCTTTTAAACTGTCCATCTCTTTTTTCATTGCTTCCTCCCACTTACTTTTTTCTTCTGGAGGTAACTTAAGTATGTCATCATACGTGTTGGGAGTCAGGTGTTTAGCTTGAATAGACAGTACATAATCATCTAATCTTTTAGGAATTGTGCCCCTATTGGATCTAATGGGCCTATTCTGGGGATGTTCATCGCTATGCATATATTTAGCTTCTTTTTCAGTTAATTGGTCTACCTTCAAAGTGGGGTGTCCTTTCTTCCATTCATCATTAATTGTTTTTGGGCATTTAATTCTGTTCGTGGTTGTGGTTTTGGGATTGGTATCTGATGTATGATGATCTGTGTGCGTGTGTGTAATATTTTTTGATTCTGGATATATTTCGTTGAGATGTAATTTTGACCAGTTCGTGTGTTCATGAAACACAGCAGATCTGGATACAATGAAATGGTTATTTTTATCAATGAAGCGATATCCCTTGGTTCCTGATTCGTACCCCATAAATATCAGTCTTTTGGATACTTTCTCTCCTTTGCACCTTAATTGTGAGGGGACATATACATCAGCAGATACACCAAATACGTGTAAATGCCCAATTTTTGGTTTCCTTCCATACATGAGTTCGTATGGGGTCTTGTTGATTGTACTGGACCATAAGCGATTTATAGTGTAATTGGAATAAGTAAGGGCTTCAGCCCAGAATGATTGGTTTAAGCCAGCATCATCTAACACACATTTAACCATGGTTTGTAGCAAACCATTTTTTCTTTCAGAGACTCCATTTTGAAATGGGGAAAACGGACAAGATTTAAAGTGCAATATTCCTTGTGATTTTAGCCAATTTGAAAATTCGTTGGATAGGAATTCCGACCCCCTGTCAGTCATTATTTGTTTAATTTTAGTATTGTGTTGCGTCTCTACCATTTTAAAGAACTCCTTAAATTTTTTGAAAACCTCATTTTTGTGATTAAGGGTGTATACAAAACCGAATCTACTGTAGTCATCGACTATGGTTAGAAAGTATCTTTTTTTATATTTAATTGAGGGTTTTAATGGGCCTACTACATCCATGTGAATTAGTTGAAAAATTGATTGTGTGGTGCGAGTGGCTTTTTTGGGTTTTGGTTTGTTTTTAATTTTGGATGAATTGCACACAGAGCATTCTAAGTAATTTTTACAGTTCTTTATTTTTAAATCTTCGGAACATTCTAACATTTTTCGTATGACGGGAAAGCTTGCGTGTCCTAGCTTTCTGTGGAGTAAGTGACTACAATTATCGTGAATAGGTCTTCCATTGTTTAAATTTTCAGACATATTAGTATCAGTGTTTGATGCATTATCATTATTACTTTCATCATGGCTATCTGAATTTGGCTTTTTGTTTCTTAATTGATAGTTTGCATAGACTAGTTCGTTATCTTGTGGCAGTAGGTATGTTAGTCCATCATTTGTAAATAGTTTACCTATGTTTCTGTTGTTCTTAGTCATAAATACCTTTCCACCTCTGAAAGTGGTTTCTATTTCATTCTCTATACTTAATTTTAGGGTTGCCAATATGTTATTTGGAATTTCGGGCACAAATAGTACCCCCTCTAATTTCCCTATACCCTTTATATGCGTGTCTCCTATTCCTCTCACTAGGACCTTATTTTGATTTGCTACTTTAATGTAATATTTCTTTTCAGTGAAGTTGCTTAATATTTCTCTATTATGAGTTGTATGACATGTGGCTCCAGAATCTATGAGCCAAGTGTTGAGTGAATCAGACATCAAAATGTTATTGTTTCTTATTCCATATAGTGATCCTTTCTTATTTTCTCTAGGGTTATTTCTGTACATTTGTCTTTCTCTAGGGTGTGGTGATTCTCTTTGCTTATACCTGTAATCTGGGGAAGTTCTGTCTAAGACGAGTATTCTCCTATCCTTGTGTTGATATGAGTCACTGTATCCTGCATTCTTGGGGCAATCTCTACTCTGATGTCTTTCAGATCCACATATGAGACATTCATGTGGGTACCTATCTCTGACCCTAAAATCAGTTCTTCTTTGATTTCTACCTTCCCTTTGTTGTGTATATCGCTCTCTTCTAAGTCTATCTTCAGTAATAAGCTTATTGGTGAGGTTTTCTAAAGTAATTTGTTCTATACTTAGGTTATCTATTAAGGTAATATAGTTATCCCAGCTGTGATCTAATGAGTTAATTATAATGCTTTTCATGGTGTTGTCAGAAATGGTTTCCCCCCTTTGAATAAGGTCTGCTCTTACAGCGTTTAGATTCAAGATATGTTCACTCATGGAGGTATCATATTTTAGTTTGGCAGAATAGAATTCCCTAGAAATTTTTGTGGTGGTGGCTACACTTTTACTATAGAACAAATTGAATAATTTTTGGTATGTTTCAAATACAGTTAAATTATGCTCTATACTGGGAAGTATACTTGGGGAAATAGAGGCAATTAATATATAATATGCTTTGTGATGGAGGCAGTCTATTTCATAGGTCCAAGGCTTATTTGGTGGGTTATCAATAAAAAATAAAACATTCTCTTTCAAATATGTAATCTGTAAACACTGGTCCCATTCCATTAAGTTGCTTCCATCTAATCTTAACTTTATAAAGTCTGAAGGTATTGTCCCTGAGTGTTGTGAAGTGTTATTCATGTTTAGTAGCTGTCCATGATTTAAGACCTTAGCATACTCACAATAAGGCCTGGGTATGGTAGATGCATGTCTGTATTTACTTATCTCTATGTTGCGCTGACTTGTATTTATGTTTTCTTCTTCTTTCTTTGCAGGCTCGTTCTGGGCATGCTCAGTCCTCATTTTTCTCCAGCAGCCGGCGAGGGAGGTTCCTGTGTCTGCAGCTCCTGGGGTGAAGTCCCAGACGGCCTTCTGTTGCTCTGCTTTGTTTCCGGAGGGCCTCTGGTGACTGAAGAATGCCTGGGGTGCTGCTCTGCTCGTCGGGGAGTCTTCTCTGAGGTCCTCAGTAATTGGAGCTTGAGGCAGGCCGCCATTGCCAATGGAGCCAGGTTGTTCATGGAGTTGCTCTTCGGTAGGTAAGTATGATTGCCAGCTTGTCTTTCTTCGGGTGGCTAGGTCTTTCTTTAGACAGTCTATTTCTTTTTGGCTTTTGGTAGATGGTAGTTTAGAATTTTCTATTTCATTTTCTGGTTGTTTGTTTGGTATTGTTAGTTTAGTCCCGAGTGCTGCAGTCAGCACCTGTATAGCATTGTCTATTTCTACTTCAGTAGGTTGAGCTTTGTTTTGTTTAAATAATTGTTTTTTATTTGTTTTTGGACTCGGGTAGTCATCTTCTTGGTAGGTTTTGTTTTTTATTTCGTAGTTTCAGGTTTGGAATTCTTTTAGTAATTGGTCAGGCATTTTAGAGGTATTAGGTGGGTAAGATGGCTGCCATGAAAAAGGCGGGAAGCTGTCGCCATCTTCGGTGTCATTTTTGAAGTCAGGGGTTGAGTTTCTTACCTTGCAGTTTTCTTGTTTGTTATTTTCGTTTATCATGCTGCGGATTTTCACAAGCAGATTTGATTCAACTGTAGTTGTTTCTATTAATTCTAGTATTTTTCTTTTTACCTCATCTTCTTTGTTTGGTGTTGAGAAAGTTTGTTCTGCTCCAGCTAGTGGTTGTTTGTTTTGTGTTAGCAGTTCATTTTCTTGTAATTGCGTTTGTTTCTTAATATCTTCAAGTGGTGTATATTTGTCAGGAGTTAGTTGAGCTGCCATTCTTTTCGTTATGTATCTGGTGGCAGGTCTTCTTTTGTCGTTATGTGAGTCTTGCATCTTTATGTTCGGTTGGGCCTACCAAACCATCCTCTGCTACCAATTTGTTGCTAGTTGGTTATCCTGGTTAGGCCCAATATAAGAGACTGTAGACTTTCTTGTAATAATAATATTTATTTTCTTCCTCAGGAACACATTTAGACAGCCATCAATCTGAGAAGAGCGAAAGCTTATATACAGAGGAGGCGGGGCTAATGGTAAGTAGTAACCAATGGTAAGGAACACAATGACATCACACAATGACATATGCACAAGCACACATATTTACAGATAGTAGGTTAGGTATTTTCAACTGTAACAACATAGGTTTGTTAAAAAAGGATCATGCCAAACCAATCTTATTTCATTCTTTGATAAAGTCACTAAATTAGTAGACAAGTGAAATGCTGTGGACATAGTATATTTAAATCTCAGTAAAACATTTGACAAAGTAGACCACAACCTACTTCTTGGTAAGCTAGAAAAATGTAATATAGACAACATCACCACCAGATCAGGGGTGGATTCTACTTACCTTACTACTGGTTCGCATCATGCCCCTGTGCGCTCTCTTCTGCGCATGCACAGATCACTTCTGATGACATCTGGATGGAGCCTCCCACCGGTTTTACTACCGGTTCTTGTGAACCGGTCTGAACCAGGGGCAACCCACTACTGCACCAGATGGATTTGTAACTGGCTGACAAGCCATACTCAAAGAGTAGTCTTTAATGGTACTACATCCACATGGAAAGAAGTAAGTAGGGGGGGTACCACAACGCTCTATCTTAGGACCAGTACTCTTCAATATCTTCATAAATGACATAGATGAGGGAATAGAAGGTAAACTCATCAAATTTGCAGATGATACTGAACTGGCAGGAATAGCCAACCCCAGAAGACAAACTCCGGATCCAAAAAGTTTCAGTATAGAAAAAAGCAAAGTTTTACATTTAGGCAGGAAAATATTAAAGGTATAAGTACATATTAGGTGAGATCTGGCTCAAAAACAATAACTGTGAGAGGGACCTTGGAGTCTTAGTGGATGATCATTTGAATATGAGCCAGCAGTGTGCAGCAGCCACCAAAAAAGCTAATACAATCCTGACTTGTATAAACAGAGGCATAGAATCAAGATCATGTGAAATATTAGTATTGCTGTATAAAACCCTAGAAAGACCACACCTGGAATACTGCAAACAATTTTGGTCACCATACTACAAAAAAGATGTTGAGACTTTGGAGAAAGTTCAGAGAAGAGCAACTAAGATGATCAAGATCAAGATGATCAAGAGACTAAAACATATGAAGAATAGCTGCAGGATTTGGGTTTGGCTAGTCTAAAGAAAAGAAGAGTTAGGGGTGACATGATAACAGTATTCTTTTTCCAGAGAAATTTTCTGAAGTGAGAACAATCAACCAATGAAACAGCTTGCCTTTGGAAGTTTCATCACTGGAGGCTTTCAAGAAGAGATTGGACTGCCATTTGTCAGAGATTGGACTGCCATTTGGTGTGGGCGCTCCATCACTGGATGTTTTTAAGAAGAACCTAGACAGTCACTTATCTGAAATAGTATAGGTTCTCCTGCTTGAGCCGGGGCTTGGACTAGAAGCCCTCCAAGGTCCCTTCCAGATTCTGTTCTGTTCCATTCCATCCCCATCCCCATCCCCATCCCCATCCCCATCCCCATCCCCATCCCCATCCCCATCCCCATCCCCATCCTCATCTCCATTTTTATCAGCAACATACAGTGGTATCTACTGCTCTCTCTTTTGAAAGAGGTATAAGTTAACATGGTTGAACATCTGATCATATGAAACCTTCATGTAAACTGATGTTTACTTTTGTCATAGTGACAAGTCTATTAATCCTAATAATATAGCAATCTGAGTGATTATGTTTTATGTAAGTCATGAGCATCCATAAAAAAGGAAAGAAGAGGGAAGTTGCCTTTCCCTTTTCCATTTGCAAATTGAGCGAGCATGTTTCATTATTTCTGCTGTCTTATATTCTGTAGGTGTTTCTTATATTTTTATTATTTGTTTCTAAGCATAAACTTATCTATATAAACATACACGTTTGGTTTGATGCATGAATTGCCACCCAATTTTCAGTAAAATTTTATGTAGTTCTTTAAATGTGTCTTGGATTAGTCACCCTATCTGTTCTCTTGAATCTGGAGATATTTCTTTTCATATTTCCCTTGTCTATTCATTACCAAAGTAGACTACTGATTTGCTTGGCAGGGCAATTTGTTGGTTATTCATCCATGTGAATGCACTGTCTCAAGGAGTGTCTCTAAATACAAGCATGTGTGCATGAGGAAAGGATTTAGTTTCCTAATGGTTTAATGAGTGACAGGATTAAAGTGGAGCTTCTCCTTTTTTTAAAGTGTCCCCTTCCTCTTTTCCCTCCTCCATTCCTCCAATTACAACACTAATTTCAGTAATGGAGCATTAATAGAGTAATGGGCCAACAAAGCCAGCCTGAAAGAACTGTAGAGCTCAGCACAAATTGAGCAAATAAACCATATATTAGATTTCTAAACAATACTTTTAGTCTACTCCCTGGGGAAACAGAGTTGTCAAGACTTACTTAAGTCAGTCTTACAAAGTATATGCAAAAAGAACCATCAATTCATACTCTAAAAAACAATAATAGCTTAAAGCAATAGTGTATGTCTTTCATACAAACTTACTCAAAATACAGAGATAGGAAAGGAAGTCAGGGAAATGATCAGTAACAGATGCTCTTCTTATTCCTTCTTGGTAAAACACATATTTACATAAAAAGAATTACTTGCTACTCCAGAAGTTAGTGAATACAGATTCAAAGTCATTAACAGAATTTATAATAGAAATGTTCAGGCAAAGTTTGGATCATCAGAAATGTTTTGCATTTCTGCATCATAGTTAAGACTCCTTCATCAGAGACTAAAAGTTGCCTTCCAATACTTCTCATTTAGTGAATCTATGGTGATAGTTGCCATGAGTGACTTACGCCTCCTTTTTACATTGCTTGTTAATTTCTTCTCACTTTGATTGGTTAGGTGGATTGGGCCCAGGAGATCTGAATGGCAGGCATGGCAAGGAAGAGAAAGAGGTGGTGGTGGTGGTGGTACTGAAAACATGGAGTTTTCCCCCAAACCTAGAACTGGAACATGCCTGATGCCAGTAGTTAGAACCAACAAGGTTCAGCCTTCACACTACTAACCAAGTTAAAGTGAGCATATATCTTTTACATTGTTATGTGCTTGCCATTTATATGTTCCCCCATCATTCATTCTGCCTGTTCTATGAAAAGAAAATGGGATAATGGTTCAATTTGTACATGGTCCCTATGACCCAGAGAGGAATAGAATATAGAATAGAATAGAATATAAACTTTATTACAGTCATTGACCAGCAATAGACATACAATAAGTTTAAAATAATACAGACATTAATTGTGAATAATAACATCCCTGTTATGAAAATACATGATCTCAAACCATTAGGGCCACTCCCTAATTTACATGAGTGGAGAGCCAATAAGTATGTGAGTAAATGTATTTTTCCAAGAAGTGTTATAGATATTTCCATAAAATTGGCACAAGTTGACATCTATAATTCTGTAACCAATTTTTTTTCTTGTGGACATTGCAGCAACACAGAATTTTGCTACTGCACGCGTAGTAGCTGGGTTTGAGTCTTGGAGAAGAAAGCCTACATAAAAGTCATCTGTCCTCCTTGGCAATCTGTCTAATAATATATATTGATTTACATATTCAGTATAACTCACAGTACAATAAAACATGGAGATATCTTTGACTTCTCCTTTACCACATATACATACCCATTCTGCTATTGGTGTTCTCTTATACCTACCCTGGAGAACTGCTGAAGAGAGAATATTAAATCTGACTCTGAAGAAAGCTATTCTTTGTTTTGGGAAGATCAGATCATTTAAATATCTTGCTGATTCCCACACACCCTGCTTGATTCTGTCCCTACTGTGGAGAGGCAACCTATTTAGTTCTTCTTGGAACTCCATGTCCTTCATTCTATCAATTACTACTTGCTTTGCTTTGTCAAAGCCTAGGGACATTAAGAATTCCGATGAGAGCCCATAAGAGCCCAGCTTGTGGTCTATCGCCTGTTTCCAGGAGGACCCAGAGAGGTTTATTTGGGAAAACACTGGGAAAACTGAGTTTCAATACAGTGTCAGAATTGCTTACACTGGAAAGCATGTCTTGTGCATCCCACTCCTCCTCCTCCTTTCATAGTTTGAGAGCCACCAGTGGTTCTTATGCAATTATACATGCCTGAGATTGACCCAGGATCAGGCACACTAATTATAGTGTGATAATTACTTTAAAGACTCATAATAATAGCTACAAATATATTTGTTATAATGTTCTCAGTGTAAATATTGTAACATTTTGTGGTATCCCTTCCCATTTATTTTGTGATTTTCCTTTTTGCAATTCTGACCCAAACCATGACTGGACATCCCTCTAATTCACTTCTCAGATTTTAAGTAACAGGAAAAAAAACCTCGGAAGCATCACAGTGAGACTGGCTGGAAAATAGCAGGCTCTGACAAACCTGGTGAAAATCCAGCCAGACAAACTGCTGTTGGGGGCGGGGGGGGGGTCTTCAGACCGGAAACATCTTGTAGGGACGGTGAAGAAGGAGAGGCATCTCAGAAGATGAAGAGGAACAGGCAAGTTCCTTGGGAAGTCAGAGAAAACTCTTCGATCCGGCAGCAGGGGCAGCGGCCATTGCGACTGTCATGAAGCTGGGGCAACCGGAATAAGAATTGTGCAGGAGTGGTATTTTGGATGGAGTATTGGTACCGGGTGAGTGATTGGCCAACTCACAGGTAATAAAGAAACAATTTGAAAGTTTTTAAAAGAAGTCCCAGCATGAGAATAGCAGCAAAGTAAAAACACTAAAGCCCAAAACGGAGGATTGGATTGGATTTGGAAACTGGATTTGGAGAACTTAAAAGTATTACAAGAAAAAGAAACCCAAAAGAAAATAGTTGAAAAGGATTGGATACAAACTGTAAGAAAAATTTTAAATTTTAAAGGAAGAATAAATAAAAACTTAAAATAGAAAAGCCCTGTAAAGATATTTCAATTGGATTTGAATTGGAGTGTAAAATCTGGATTTGGAATATATAAAAAGTAAGAAGAGAAAGAAGAAATTAGAAAATATTAGATAATTGGATTTAATACACAAACTGGATACTTTATTAAGTTGTTGATTTGAAACTTGTGGATTGGAGAGAGACATCTACTGGTGGAAAAAAAGTACTACACTGAACATTTTGAAATCTGGAAAAAAAATAGTGATCTTGATCAACGAGCCATGAGAACTTTTAAGGAGGACTTCTTTTCTTTTCAGCTATTTGACTTTGATAATTAAAAGAAGTGACAAATAATAAAATTTTAAATTGAAGTTAAAACCTAATTATAACATCAAAATGTGGCAGGAATTAATTGAGATGGTTAAAATACTACATGTATCGTTTGACTTGGATAGAAAGAAATGAAGAATTTTGTCAGAACATATTCAATTGGATAAACAGCCTACCAACGAGAAGCAAGAAAACAACACTGAAGATAAAAACATTGATGAAAAATTAAATGATTACATTGGAAGTAACAATGAAAAAAAGGATTAGGAGGATACAATCAACAAAAAGGAAGCAAATTAAGAAGAGGAAAAGAGAGAGGAAAAGATTAGAGAAAAGCATTGTTAATGATTACACTGGGATTAACAGTGGTAAAAATAGAGAGGGTAAAGAGAAACAAAAGAAACAAGAAAAAGGGAAGAGATTAGAGACAAAAATTTTAAATGATTACACTGGGATTAACAATGGGGAAACAAAGAAGGTGAAAGTAGAAAAGAGAAATAGATTAGATGTGAATATAGGGCAAACTAAGCAAGTAATAGACTTAAAAGCTAAAGGAAGGAAACAGGGGAAAAGATATAATAATTACAAAAAGAAAAAAAATGAAAGAATGGATTAAAAGGAGGGGAATTTTAAGAGGTGGTTAGCTAGATGGACCAGGAGAAAATGGTTAAAAGGAGTAATTAGTGGAAAGGAGGAAGGGTAATATGATATATAAATATGGTAATAATTGTATCATGATTAATATTGGTGATTGTAATATTTAAATAAGTTGAAATATATTCTGTAATATGAATGGTAGAATTTAGAATGAAATTGAAATGATATTATTATTATTATTATTATTATTATTATTATTATTATTATTATTATTTATAGATTTGAATGAATTGTATTAATACTAGGACTGAAAAAATTGAATTTAAGGTAATGTAAAATGATAATGTGAAATTATCACATTATTACCACTGGAGACAGGTGAGAAAGAAAAATGGGCCTCCTCCACCCCCCCCAGGCCCTCTGGAGGCAGGAAACAGCCTGTTTCCCTACTTCTGGTGGGCCCAGAAGGCCTGAAAAACAGCTGAGCTGGCGTGCCCACTGATATGGCTACACGTGCCACCTGTGGCACACGTGCCATAGATTTGTCACCATAGGTCTAGGAGGTAGTGGTAGTGGTGATAGATATAAAGGTGCCAGGTAATAGCAACATCAGGAAGAAGGAGTATGGAGAAATATCACAGCTTGAAGGAGAAACTGGAAAGGTTGTAGAAAGTAAAGGTCAAAGTGGTCCAAGTGATGATAAAAGCCTAAGCTGGATGGAGCCAACAGATCCCAAGTACAACATCAGAGCTCTCTGTCTAAAGAAGAAAAAAGTACAGTGCTAGGATATTGGGCAGAATCCTCAAATTCTCAGGCCTCTTGCATAAGACCGAAGATTGTGGAAGATACAAGATTGTGGAAGCATTGGGAAATAGACTTCTGCTGATTTTGTCTGCTGCTACTGCCCTTACCTTTTTAAACTGATGCTACTGCTACCTTTAAAACCACCACTACCCCACCCTTTCCTGTCTTTCAATAATATTGATTAAACAATTTGATTCACTGATTACTGATTATTGATTTAGTGTTTAGTATAATTAATAGTTATTGCCTACTTTAGTATTAATTAATTAATTAATTAATTAATTAATTGTCTAGTTGCTTACTTTAGCATTAATTGTCTAATTTATTAATTGATTGTCTAGTAGATTACTATTTTAGATAAATTGATTCATTATCTAACTGTTTAATTAATTACTGTTATTAATGCAGCTTTAATTAATTAATTGACTATCATATTGAATAAGTATTGTTATTGATTAGTGTGTCACTGATTACCAACAAATAAGCGATTAAGTAATCCATACCAGCAAATAACAGATTATACATCTACAAAATAAATCTACCATGCAAAGCAAAAGATCCAAAAAAGCCACTATCAAAACCTCCCCCCAAAAAACACATCTCTACCAACAACGACCTAGATGACTCCTGTACATGCTTTAAATGTTCTGCAACTATCAATAATAATGAAGATATCATTAAATGCCATACATGTGACAATTACGCCCATCTCACCTGCTTAAAATTAACCAAACAAATAGCAAATCTCCTACAGGCATCAAATACATGTATTTGTCAATGTCCACCATGTTTCCCTAAGCCTGACGTTCAATATGTTCCATCTACATCCATTGACTCCATAGATGCAAGCTTAGTAACACGTTTAGAAACAATTTTACAAATAAGTTTAAAAGCAAGTTTACAAGCATGTCTAACATCTCTTGAAAAAAAAGAAAGAAATGATTAATAAATACCTAAATGATCAAAATACTACCTCAATTCAACAACTACTATCTCAAAATACTACCTCAACTCAATAACAACCACCTCAATCTGAACCACAAGTAACCATCAACCCAGCAAATAATTCAAACCCACCAAATAATATATCCTTACTTATCAAAGATGCCATTCAACATGAACAAAAATGTCCAAATGTTA
Organism: Arizona elegans; assembly: GCA_022577455.1. Classification (NCBI taxonomy): domain Eukaryota; kingdom Metazoa; phylum Chordata; class Lepidosauria; order Squamata; family Colubridae; genus Arizona; species Arizona elegans. The sequence continues at coordinate 77,189,671 of JAKOOJ010000004.1, read as the reverse complement.
TTTTATTTGGCCTGGATGACAACAATGAATCTGATGACATCACAAAGGTTCGCAACATTATAAGAAACTCTAATAAACCAAACATCTCCCTGATGACATCATCGAAATTTCAAAAGATGGCCGTGAGTTCAAATACAACTATGGCTCGGTAGCTCCACGATTTTGCAGCGTTATTTGCAAAAATGAGTCCATCAAACGCATATTCATACATACGATGAATTCAATCACCAAAACCAACATCAGCCATAACAAACTTCGCTCACGTCCCAACTTATCCATATTGCAACTCCAATCAGAACTTAAAAGATGTCAAAACCAAGGACATACTGATTTATAAAAGAGCCTTGGTGGCACAGCAGACTAAAGTGCTGTGGAGTAGCACCAGCTGCCTGCAATTACTGCAAGTTCAAATTTCACCAGGCTCAAGGTTGACTCAGCCTTCCATCCTTTCGAGGTAGGTAAAATGAGGACCCGAATTGTGGGGGCAATAAACTGACTTTGTATAAAAAAAGAACACTGCTTGGGGGTGCCGAAAGTCCTACTAAGCAGGTATATACAAAAGTATGAAGGCTATTGCTTAACCCATTGTAAACCACCCTGAGTCTCCGGAGAAAGGGCGGCATATAAATCGAACCAATAAATAAATAAATAAATAAACAAATAAACAAACAAATAAATAATAAATAAATAAATAAATAAATAAATAAATAAATATACAACGATTACCATGCCGACTATATCAAAAGAAAGTTCCGCAACCCACATCCTAACACCAATCCTCTTCCATCCAACCTCCCATCATCCAAAACTAGGCAAGCATGCCCCAAATTTCCTCTATGACAACTACTACTGACGTTAAATGCATGTTCCTTAATGCAAGAAGCCTTGTAAATAAAATACCTGAATTCCTCTTCTTACAAAATATGGCTATATTCGACATTATATTTGTCTGTGAAACTTTGCTGAAAACATCCCTCCCTGATTCCATTACTACAGTTAGAGACTATCATGTTTACCAGTCAGATTGTGAAATCCATAGAGGAGATGGTGTTGCTATCTTCTACAAAAAGTCCCTACATCTAAACAATATTCAAGTTACATGCGAACTTGCTCTTCCTGAGACCATCGTCTGCGACCTGTCCTTAAATACCACATTTCGATTCTTACTTTGTTACAGAGCCCCAGATTACAACATCGAACATGCGAACAAGTTAACTTCACTACTAACCTGAGCAGCCTCCTGCCCACACCCAATAATCTTTCTTGGTGACCTTAACTTACCACTTATTAATTGGATCTTAAATGAATGTACAACTGAACCTATACATGTAACCCTGTACAATACTGTAACTAATCTGGGACTTGATCAACTAGTAACTAACAACACTAGACTCAACAACTGCCTTGATCTCATCTTCTGCAACAGTTTAAATTCAATTTATGGACTACAAATAAAAGAATTATTCTCCAACAGCAACCACAGCATGATTGACTTTTGTCTCAATTTACGCCCTCTCAAAAATCATCATAATGATGGGATTCCCAATTATAACTTTAAAAAAGCCAACTATGATCTCATAGATAATGAACTCTCATATCTTGATTGGCAAATTCTCTTCTCTGGCTGTAATACTGCTGACAACCATTACAAGTCAAAAGAATCAAAAAATCTCTAGTGAAAAAACAAAACTAACTACGTAGCTAACTTCAAAAACCGCTACAAAAACTTATGCCAACAAATAAAGACTGAATGCACCAATTATCACACCAAGCAAGAAGAAAACTTTCTAGGCACAAAATCCACCCGTGCCTTCTATAATTTTGTAAACAACAAACGTAAAGACTCAAGATCCATCCCACCCCTTAAAAGGACCAAACAATGAAAACTGTATTGACGAAACCGTGAAAGCCAATCGCTTTAACACGTTCTTCAGCTCAGTCTTTGTAAACAGCAACAACACATACCCAGTATTTCCCAGTCATACTACAGACAATTACAACAATTACAGTGATCTTATACATATTGATTTTACAGAAGACAATGTTGAAAAGGCACTACGCAATCTAAAACCATCTCTATCTATTGGACCTGACTATGTGCATACTTCTTAAAAAAGCTTTCCACTGCAATTGCAGAATCTCTAAGCATAATTTTTGAAAAATCTTTCAGTACCAGCACCTTGCCCTACCAATGGTCACAAGCCAAGGTCATCCCTAGCTTCAAAAAGGGAGACCATAGCCTAGTTGAAAATTACAGACCAATCTCTTTATGTTGCATCACCTGCAAAGTCATGGAATCAATCATTAACCAATCTATTACCCTCCACCTAGAGACAAACAAACTACTTTCTAACAAACAATTTGGTTTCAGAAAAAAATTTATCCTGTAATCTACAACAACTATGTTGCAAAAACATACGGATTACATATCTCGATCAGGGCAAAGCAATAGACACAGTTTACATAGACTTCTGTAAAGCTTTTGATTCAGTGGTACACGACAAATTACTTCTAAAACTAAAATACTATGGCATTTCTGGACTCCTACATAAATGGATAGCTGCCTTCCTGTCAAACAGACAACAAGTGGTCAAAATAGGAAGTGCTCTATCAAATCCTGTACATGTTAATAGCGGTGTTCCTCAAGGCAGTGTTTTAGGTCCAACATTCTTCATACTTTACATAAATGACCTTTGTGATCATATTAAAAGCAATTGTGTTCTCGACCAGAAACTGATGTTGCGGCAAAACAGACAGGCGATTCTGAGGCTCCAGGATCCCCACCAATAGCCCTGCTGCTGGATGGTCCATTTTGGACCCCACAGTCTAATTTTGACTGTGGTAGTGGAGGGCACATCCTGTTGATCCCAGGGACATCGCAAAATCCCTGGTTGATCCTGGAAAGCCCTTTTTCCTGCAGCGAGGTAGCAGCCATTGTGGCTGCCAAGGCTGGGACAGCTCCAGGAAGAAGAAAGAAGAATGACAGTAAATCAATGCGGTGAGAGAGTTTTATTTTTCAACTAATACAAAGAACACCCTGAGGGATAAGAGACTTGGAGAGTATGAGTAAGAGAAATTAAGTGATGAATTTAATTTGGAATGGATTTTTTTTACCCGATTATTTTATTTTATTTTTATTTATTTATTTATTTATTTATTTATTTATTTATTTATTTATTTGGTTCGATTTATATGCCGCCCTTTTCCAGAGACTCAGGGCAGCTTGCAATGCGTTAAGCAATAGCCTTCATACTTTTGTATATAGCTGCTTAGTAGGTCTTTTGTCCACCCCCAAGTAGTGTTCTTTTTTTATACAAAGGCAGCTTATTGCCCCCACAAACCGGGTCCTCATTTTACCTACCTTGAAAGGATGGAAGGCTGAGTCAACCTTGAGTCTGGTGAGATTTGAACTTGCAGTAATTGCAGGCAGCTGGTGTTACTTAACAGTGCTTTAATCTGCTCTGCCACCAAGGCTCCTACTGGATTACCCAATTGGAAGGATTTTAAAACTAGTTTCTTTTTTACTACTGACCGGGACTGGATTGAAAGAGAAGAGATTAATATTGGTAATTTTTTGAGCCCTGCCTTTTTAAAATGACTATTTAATTTGGGTCTGATTTTTTTTGTGATTGAAGCCTTTCCTCTTTCTTCCTTTTTTTGTAATTTTTTATTAATTTTTAATAAAGAAGGTCTGGATTTTAAAGTGCAGTAAAGTTAGGAGAGTGTGTAGTGCTGCCATCTGCTGGAAAAGAAACTTTGTTGCTATGTTTATACAAGAAATAAGCTGAGAGATATATTGTAGCTGTCAGCCTCAGCTTTGCCTGCTTCAGCTGCCATAAGAAACGGGGGGAGGGAATAGTTATGGGGGCGAAGGGTGGGAAGATGCAGGAGGTGTTTTTTTTCCTTGTAGGACGTGTCTTCCCAAGAAACGAAAGTGAATCTTCAAAGGAGAGGCTGACCAACTGCCCTACATTCCTGATGAATGACGCTGCCAGACGTGATGCCACCTGACCTTTGGGAGACCTTTGGATTGGCTGATGGTCAATGGACACGGGGAGGGGGAGAGAAGCTTAGTAGATGCTATTTCGTGCGTTTTGCTCACTTCCAGCTTTACCTGGGTTGCGATCATTTCATATTCAGTAAAAGTACTAATCTCTTCAAAATGATTGAGTTTGGGTTTTCCTTTCCTGGATATTGAAGGAAGCATACCTGACATTAAGTTGGAAGTCACATCCAGTCATCCCGGACAAAAAACGAGGGGACTGTAAATCCAAAATATGTCAGATTGAGGGAGTGATGGAGAAGAGCAAATGGGGGCAGCGAGTTCAACAGCAGCCGGCCTCCAAGCGGAGAAAGAGAATGCAGAATGGCTGGAAGGACTCCGTTTAGAGCCAGAGGAAGCTAGATGGTCGAAAGGAGTGGGGAGGCTGCCGGACTGGGGGGAGGACCCCCGGGGAGTGACGACTTCCAGACCCTGTAAAAAGGAGGCAGTGTGGATGCAAGAGCAAAAGGAACATCTCATGATGGAACAAGCCTTGCAGCTTTTCCGTGATGTAGAAGAAAGCAGGAAAAACCGTGAGTCTTTTGGAATTCCTGTGGAGAAGGGGGGAGCCAGAAGAGACAGCCTGCGGGGGAGAGGAAGAGTTTGAGGAAGAAACATCCCAGGCTTCGGCAGCTTGAGGGAGAGAGGCAGCCGGCCAGAGAAGCCCAGCCCTGCAGGGCCCCCCTCGCAGACGTAAAAAGCCAAAAATCCCCCTCCCCTCCTGGGAAGTATGATGGAAATCCTAAAGCATTGGGATTTTTCCTGACCCAAGTGTGGAACCACATGCAGGATTGGTGGGAGGACTATGAATCAGAGGCTGCTAAAGTGAGAAGCGTTGCGAATGCCCTAGAGGGAGCAGCTGCTGAATGGATGGTGGTTCTCCACAATAACAACTCTCTCTTGCTGAGAAATTACAACCAGTTCATGGGGGCCCTTAGGAAGCGTTTTGAAGACCATATAGCTGAACGAAAGGCGAGACTTAGAATGAAGAGTATTCAGCAGGGCCGGAGACCGGTGGCAGAGTATATCCAAGAGTTTCGTGAACTGGCACCCTATATGACAGGCTGGTCAGAAATGGCTCTTTTGGAGAGTTTCAAGGATGGGTTGAATGAAGAGATATATCGAGACTGCAGGAGCATGGGGGTCCCCGAAGATTTGCATAGATGGTACATAATGGCTGAGGATGTGGAGATCGAGCTGAGACGGAGCGAACTCTGAGGAAGGCATATGGGGGACCAATCATCCTTTTTCCACTGTAAAGGGACACCAAAGATGACTGAGGGGAAGACCGAATTCAAACCCAAGTCAAAGCCCTTCACCTGTTTCAAATGTGAGAAAGAGGGCCACCGGGCTGCCGAATGCTTCTCCAAGCCACCGCCAAAAGCTACCGGGGCCGGCCCAAAGAAAGGTGACAAAATACCTGCCAAAACCCACGGCATCGCCCTGAAAGGAGAAGTCGTTGAGTTCACTCCCCGAAACCAGGGTGAGTTGGGAACTCCGACCAACGATGACGACAGCGAGACGGACTCCGACTCCGACACCGACGATTGGGTGAGTCACACGGAAGAACCCTTACTCATCCCCGTAGAAATAAGGGTGCCCTACACAGGGGCTCACGCACAATTGTTAGCCCTGTTGGACTCGGGATGCACTAGGTGCATAATTAGCCCCAAAGTAGTGGAGGAAATGGGACTGAGACTAAAAACTTTAAAAAGACCCATTGCATTCTGTCAATTAGACGGGTCGATTGCAGGAGGGGGCCCAGCTAGCTTGATGACCAAACCCCTTGAATTGCAGTTGGGGAATCATGTAGAGAATCTCAGATTTATTGTAGCCCCTGGTATGGAGAGACCCCTCATCCTAGGACTGCCCTGGCTTTGAAAATGGAACCCACAGGTAAATTGGAAGACGGGGGTCCTGCGCATCCACACGGCAGAACCAAATCCAGAAAAGGAAGCCCCCCCCGAGGGACGACCTAAAACCAGAAAGGGCGGCAGTAGCCATTAACTATATTGAGGGAGAAGAGAAAATTCCAAAGGAATATTGGGATCTCAAGGAAGTCTTTAGCGAAAAGGCACCGGATGCTCTGCCTCCCCACAGGGCCACCGACTACACCATTGAAATACTCCCTGGGGTGAAGCTTCCCAAACCAAAAATTTACCCCATGACACCTCGAGAATTGGGGGAACTGCGAAATTTTACTGACAAAAACTTAGAACGGGGATTCATCAAAGGAGCCAAACCCGAGGTGGCAGCGCCAGTAATGTTCCGCGAAAAGAAAGATGGATCCTTTCATCTAGTAGTTGATTATAGAAATATGAACACGATTTGCGTAGAAAATGTCTACCCCCTCCCACTAATGAAGGACATGTTAGCCCATTTAGGGAAGGGAAAAATTTTCACCAAACTTGATTTAAGAGAGGCATACTACCAAGTGAGAATAAAAGAGGAAGATGAATGGAAGACAGCATTTAATTGCCCACTGGGATGTTTCCAGTTTAGAGTACTCCCTTTTGGACTACAGGGAGCCCCTGCTGTATTCATGCAGTTAATCAACGAAGTATTGCATGAGCACCTGTACAAGGGGGTGTTGGTCTATTTGGATGATATTCTGATCTATTCTGACAACATGGCCGACCATGTAAAGTTGGTACAGATGGTTTTGAAGAAACCCAGAGCAGCTGAACTCTATGCCAAACTTTCTAAATGAGAATTTCACCAAGACAAAATCGACTATCTTGGATATCGTATATCGCATGAGGGAATAGAGATGGACCCTGAAAAGGTCCGGGCAAAGCTGGAATGGGCCGCACTGCGCACCCGTAAACAGTTACAGAGTTTCTTAGGGTTTGCTAACTTTTATAGATAATTTATCCCCTCTTTCGCCAAAATCGCAGTACCAATTACAGACTTGCTAAAAACGAAAGGGGAAGTAAAGCCCAAACCCTCGAAACCACTAGAATGGACTATGGACTGTCAAGCCCCTTTCGAAAAATTGAAACAGCTCTTTGCGGCTGAACCTGTACTCAAACACCCGGACATGGAACAACCTTTTGTAGTACAAGCTGATGCCAGCGACGTAGCTGTAGGAGCAATACTCTTGCAAAAGAATGATAACGGGATATTACAACCCTGTGCTTACACGTCCCGTAAGCTATCAGAAATGGAAAGGAGATGGGCCATATGGGAGAAAGAGGCGTTTGCAGTTAGATGGGCACTGTTAACATGGAGACAATTTTTAGAAGGGGCGAAACACCCTTTCGAGGTGTGGACTGATCATAAAAATCTAGAAGCATTAAAAACACCACACAAACTATCACCAAAACAGGCTCGTTGGGCCCAACATTTCAAGTGTTTCAATTTCACTCTACGTTACCTTCCTGGTGGAAAAAACTTCATGGCGGATGCACTTTCCAGATTGCCGCAGTACAACAGCATCAAGAAGGAAGTGGTTCAACCAATTATCCCCTTGACACAATTGGCAACACCCTTCACTACCAGAGCGCAGAGTAAAACCGAACCAGAACTCTTGGGGGATTTACTCAAAAAATTGTGAGAAGCGCTAAAAACTGATGAGTGGTTTGAGATCCATTCGAATGAATGCACACTTCGTGACAGACTAGCTTGGGTTGGATTGAAATTGTATGTTCCAACCACATTAAGGACAACCGTATTGAAATATGCTCATGATGCCAAGGCCACAGGACATTTTGCGTTTGTCAAGACTCTACATCTTGTTAAGAGACAATTTTGGTGGCCTGCACTTAAAAAGGACATAGAGGCATATGTGGCTAGCTGTCCAGTATGTGCCTCAGCTAAAAGACCTCCAGGAAAATCTCCTGGATTGCTGCAAAGTGTGGCTAGACCAAGTGCCCCATGGAAGGAAATATCTATGGAATTTATTGTGGACTTACCAGAGAGTGAGGGCTGCACTGTCATTTGGGTAGTAACTGATTTGTTTTCCAAACAAGTACATTTCATCCCTTGCTCAAAGATCCCTTCAGCAAAAACCCTTGCAAGACTGTTTATTCGGCAGATTTACCAACTACATGGATCTCCAAAAAGAATAATTTCTGACAGGGGTGTGCAATTTACTTCCAGTTTCTGGAAAGAGTTTTTGAAGTTGATAGGCTCCGCCCAGGGGCTAAGTTTCAGTCACCACCCTCAGACAAATGGGGCCTGTGAAAGAACCAATGGGATGCTAGAACAATACCTGAGGTGTTACATTAATTACCAGCAAGACAATTGGGTGGACTTGTTGCCATTTGCAGAAGTGGCATATAATAATTCCGTACACAGTAGCACCAGATTCACTCCTTTTAAGGTCGCGTCGGGCCAGGATTTCATACCCATTCCCGAGCTACCACAAGATGATCCCCAGAATCCCTCCTTGATGGATTGGATTGAACAATTAAAGAGCACATGGGCAGTGACTCGGAAGGCATTAGATGAGGCACACTGGGCCCATAAGGCGCAAGCCGATAAGAAAAGGTCCCCAGCTCACATTTATAAAGTGGGTGATAAAGTCTATTTGTCTACTAAATACTTACAGACTATCCTGAAGTCCAAAATGCTAGGCCCTAAGTATGTGGGGCAATTTCTTGTGATTAGACTGATTAATCCAGTAACAGTTGAATTGGAATTGCCAAAAACGCTGAGGCGTATACATCCTGTATTTCATGTTAGTTTATTGAAACCTGAACACTCGTCTCCCCTAAGTGCTGACCAAAGCACCACTCCAATTCCCATTCTGATAGAGGGGGAGCAACTTTTTGAAGTTAAAGAAATCTTGGACTCTAGAAAACACCATGGTAAAGTCCAATATCTGATTGCCTGGAAACATTTTCCTTTGTCTCAGGCTGAATGGGTGAATAAACGGGATGTCCGAGCTCCCAAGAAAGTACAGCAATTCTATACCAAATACCCAGATAAACCATAATTATTGTATATATTCTATTTCTCTCTCTTTTCTTTCCTCTTATTTAGGAATAACACCTGTTCTGCAAGAGGGGCCGAATGTCAGCCTCAGCTTTGCCTGCTTCAGCTGCCATAAGAAACGGGGGGAGGGAATAGTTATGGGGGCGAAGGGTGGGAAGATGCAGGAGGTGTTTTTTTTTTCCTTGTAGGATGTGTCTTCCCAAGAAACAAAAGTGAATCTTCAAAGGAGAAGCTGACCAACTGCCCTACATTCCTGATTAATGACGCTGCCAGACGTGATGCCACCTGACCTTTGGGAGACCTTGGGAGACCTGGATTGGCTGATGGTCAATGGACACGGGGGGGGGGGGAGAAGCTTAGTAGATGCTATTTCGTGCGTTTTGCTCACTTCCAGCTTTACCTGGGTTGCGATCATTTCATATTCAGTAAAAGTACTAAATTCTTCAAAATGATTGAGTTTGGGTTTTCCTTTCCTGGATATTGAAGGAAGCATACCTGACAATAGCTATAATAAAGTGAGTTTGAATTTCTAAAGTGTTAAGTATGTAAAAAGAACATCTGAGGAAGTGGAACTATCTGTATTGTTTGCACAGGTGTTCTTGCTGGATTTATTTGAAGTAGGAGTCTTGGAATACTATAGAAGGAAATCTTTTTTTTTTCTTCTTTTGGGCAGCTACTTTTATTTTTCTTATTTGTGGCTTGGGTAAAAGATAACTCTCTGTATGCTTTCTGGGTACAAATGTGTGTGAAGGATCTTCTCTCTTTTTTCTTTCTTTATTTTCTTTTTTTCTTTCTTTCTTTCTTTCTTTCTTTCTTTCTTTCTTTCTTTCTTTTTTTTTTTTTTGAGATTTTTGTATAACCGAATTGGATTAAGGCACTCAAGAGCCTGAAGATTTATTGTTGATTTTTGAATTTGGATTTTTATATCACTTTATTTCTTTTTTTTAATTTTGTCTGGCTTGTTTTGTTTTTCTTTCCTTTTTTTGTCCTTTTTTTCCTCTTTCTCTTTTTCTTTTCTGATACACACCTACTGGATTAGGATTTGGAAGAACCTGAAGTGTTGCTTCATTTTCTCCTTTCTCCTTTTTATATTTGGCATTTTTTAAAAAAATTTTTTTTGGCTTTGGCCCTTGGTGATCACTGAATAAAATGAGCAGAAAAGTTGTGACAGTGGGAGTTGCTGCAACCACACCTTCTTCATCTCCATCTGGAGGACAACGTACTATTCAGCCAATGCTTCAATAAGAGAAAGACAAAGACAAAGACACATCGATACAAACAATTCTGCAAACAGTCCAAAGGATGGAACAACAACTACTTAAGACAGATGAAAAAGTCCAAAGGATGGAACAACAACTACTCAAGACAGATGAAAAAGTGCTCAGCATCCAGCAAACAATGTCAAAATATGAAGAAAGGCTGCAAAAATTGGAGAGAAAGGATGATCAAAAAGAGGGAAAAAAAATGAAAGATATAGACAATAGACTGGGAGAGGTTGAACATAAAAGAAGTGGTTTAATTGGATGGGAAATGGATAAAGCAGAATTTTATCTTAGATTTTAAAATGTGGAAGAAGAAAAAGGAGAAAATGTGGCTGATATTATGATTGAGATGTTGGCTAATGCTTTAGAAATTACCAAAGAGAAGATGATGGACAGTGTGGATGAGATATATCGAGTCTACACCAGATATGCAATGTGTAACAAGCTGCCACGAGAAGTACACATAAGATTTACTAAGAAATCGATCAAACCACAAATTCTTCAGGTGGCCAGAGGAAAAAACTTTGAAATACAAGGAGAAAGAAGTGGTGGTCTTGAAACAGATACCAAGAAAAGTGAGAGAGATGAGAAGAGAATATCAATTCTTGACCAAAATATTATCCAAAAAGGAATCAACTACAGATGGCTGATACCAGAAGGGTTAATCTTAATGTGGCAACTTCAAAGATATAGGCTGGATACAATTGACAAAGCGAGAGCCTTCCATGAAGACTTTCTTAAAGAAAAGGTAGTGGAAATGGAGTCGGAAATTTAAGCTACAGTAGTGCCAGTAAAATTTACAGAAGAGGAATTGGCAATGATTGAATCAACAGAAGGCGCTGTAGGTGGGATTGTGGAATACAAGGAACAATGTGAAGTAAGATCAACTAGAGCAACAAAACCTACATATAAAGTATGAACATGGAAGAAACGAAATTAATTTCAATAAACATAAATGGACTTAACTCGGTAGTGAAAAGGAGAAAGGTGTTTCATAAATTAAAGAAATTAAAATTTGACATAATTTGTCTACAAGAAGTACATATTAAAAAGCAACATGAACAATTATTGATACAACCTAAACTTGGAAGAACTTTTTTATCATTGTCACAAAGTAAAAAGAGAGGAGTTGCTTTATATATTAGGAATTCAATACTTGCGGAGCAGATATATGCAGATTCAGAAGGTAGAATTTTGATAGTGGAAATAATTGTCAACAATATGAAAATTCTTTTGATAGCAATATATACTCCAAACAATATTCAAAGTGACTTTTATAGAAAATTACATATGGAAATAATTGAAATGGACTATGACAATATATGTGTCATTGGCGATTTTAATGGAATAGTGGATGAAAATCTGGACTATAAAACACATAAAAAGTAAGACATAATAGAAAGACACTACCGAAACCCTTTTTTAAGATGATAGAGGAAATAAATTTAAAAGATGCATGAAGAGATAGAAATGGGAAAAACAGACAATATACCTTTTACTCTGATAGACATTTATCTTGGTCTAGACTTGATATGATATGGACAACAATGGATTAGACTTTGAATATAGAACACATGGAAATAGATACAAATCTATAGGCTGACCACAATCCTGTGATAGCTACTTGGAAAGGTCAAAAAAGAAAATCTAGATGAACTTTAAATAATACAATTTTAAAAGAGAAAGACTTCGTACAGAAAATGGAGAGAGAGTTGGCCTTCTTTTTCAAGGAGAATAAGAAAGAAGATACATCGGCACAAAATCTTTGGGACACATTGAAGGCCTATGCTAGAGGTCTAATAATAGATTATACAAGGAAAAGAAATGTGAAGAAAAGACAAACTTCTAAAATATTAATTGATGAATATAAGAGACTCAAAAAGGAACTCCAGAAAGATCCATGCAAGAAAGATGTAAAAATGAAAATGGATATAATAAAGCACAAAATGGACTTACTGGAAAAGGAGGAATTAGCCCAAAAAATAAGATGTGTTAAACAGAATTATTTTGAAAATGTGAATAAACCAGGAAGATGGCTAGCATATAAATTGAAAAAAGAAAGAGAATCAAGAAAAATAACACAATTAATTGATGACCAAGGGCAAAGTAATTTTGGAAATAAAGAGATGGGAAAAATAATACAAGAATATTATAGGCAACTTTACAAGAGAGAGATGATAGAGGAGGAAAAAGTGGTAAGGTATTTACAAAATGCAAAATTACCTCAGATTCCCAAAGATATAGAGGAGATGTTGGAGGGGAGTATAACAATGATGGAATTAAGAGAAGCAATCAAGAAGCAAAAGAATGGAAAGGCACCAGAGCCAGATGGTTTACCAGTTGAATATTATAGGGCACTACAAGAATCCTTGAATCTCCCATTATTGGACGTTATGAATGAAGTAATGATAAAGAAGAAAATATCCAAATCATGGACTGAGGCATATATCACATGGATCCATAAAGAAGATACAGACCCACAACAAATCAAAAATTATAGGCCTATATCCCTACTAAATTCAGATTATAAAATATTTGCTTCAATATTGGCAGAAAGGCTTAAGAGATATTTGAATAGTTTAATACATACAGATCAAAATGGATTTCTCCCAAAAAGACAAATTAGAGACAATATAAGAATAATTCTGGACACTTTAGAATATTATGAAACACATCCTGAAAAGCAGTTGGCCTTGATATTTTTAGATGCACAAAAAGTTTTTGATAATGTAAATTGGCGATTCATGATGCTTCAAATGGAAGAGATGGGCTTCAGCAGGAAATTTATTCAGGCAATTGAAGCTATATATTTTAAGCAAATGGCAAAAGTAATGATAAATGGAGAATTGACTGATTCTATTGAGATAGAAAAAGGCACTAGAAAAGGATGCACATTGTCCTCACTGTTGTTTATATTGACTTTAGAAGTTTTAAACAGAAATATTAGAGAAGAAAAAGAGATAAAAGATATGAAAATTCGAAAAGAAGAATATAAATTACAAGCTTTTGCAGATGACCTGGTCTTTATTGAAGAACCATTAATAACAATAAATAAATTGATAGAAAACATTGGAGAGTTTGGGAAAGTAACTGGTTTGAAAATTAATAAAGATAAAACGAAGATAATGACTAAAAATATGTTGAAAAACCAAAAAGAGGAATTGATGGAGATTTCAAAGATGCAGGTCACAAATAAGATAAAATACTTGGGGATATATTTGACAGCAAGATGTAGTGCACTTAAAGAAAATAATTATAACAAGCTTAAGCAACAGATAGGGCAAGATTTGGTGAAATGGGGAAACCTGCAGCTATCCTTGATTGGTAGAATCTCAACTATCAAGATGAATATTTTGCCTAGAATTTTGTACCTATTCCAGACGATTCCAATCAAGTTGGATAAGAATTTTTTTTGTAGATTTGAATAAAATGCTGTTGAAGTATATTTGGCAGGGAAAGAAGGTGAGAATAAAATTAAAGTTATTATAATATGCTAAAATGAGGGATGGTTTTGGCTGCCTAATTTTGAACTTTATTATCAAGCAGTGAGTTTAATGTGGATTAAAGAATGGATAACTTTGAGAAATACTAGATTATTGAATTTGGAGGGACATGATTTGTTGATGGGATGGCATGCCTTTTTATGGTACAAAGGAACAAAAATACAGGGGTACTTTAGAAGACACCAGATATGAGAAGCCTTATTGTTGAACTGGGAGAAGGTTAAAAAATATTATTTGAAGATTCCAATCTGGGTATCTACAATTGAAGCCTTTTCATATTCAGTAGTATTTAAAAGGGAACAAATTCACTATAAGATATAGTGAATTATTGGATGAAAAGGATGAACTTAAATTAAAGCAAGAATTACAAAATCAGGGATGTAAGATGAATTGGTTTTCATACATGCAAATACGTTCCAGATATGAAGAAGATCTCAAACAAGAAGATGTTTATAATGTCTTGAGGAAGTCCACCTTGCCTTCAAGTTGCCAAGCTGGAAAAACACTAAACTTTGGCAGAAGTTTCCAGATGCAAATTTGTGTGTGTGTGTGTGTGTGTGTGTGTGTGTGTATCTCAAATAGCATCTGAAAAATGGCCTCTCCCAAGGGGAAGAAAAGAAAGATAGCTCAGTGCTCACCAAATAGTAAGGAAGGTGGAACCAATCCACAAAAACAACAGAAAATTGATGGATTTTGTCAACCTATACCATCAATAGTAAGTTGTGTATCCTCCCCCCTTCCCCTGCCGGATAGCTGCAAGGCATTGGCATTGTTTGGGGATTCTTCCCTGGAATGGATCTGCAGGAACAGGCCGAAGAGAGCCAGTTAAGAAGCCAGTCAAGAGGCTCACTAACCCCTCCATGTAATCAGATAACAAATGACTCAGCAATTTTAAGTGAGCCAGCTCCATACCGGGATAAGGGCCTAGAGTCGAAGTTTTACAACCACAGTGAATTAGCTTTAGAGCTTGAAAACCAGCTAAGTGATAGTATAAAAGATTTTATCAGCCAGCACAGTTTGCTCACTTCTCAGACAGTTTTGGCCATTTTTGACCAGTTTACAGAAGTACATTTAAAGTTGGACTCCGTGATCAATTTTATTGCTGCAATACAGATGGAAAAGCCACAGGTAATTTCAACTGGTTGCCAGACAGAACGACCTGGCCAGATACCATCAATGGTGCAGCCAAGGGAAGGAGTAAGCAGACAGCATATTCACTGTAATCGTAATTGTGGGGAAAAAAAGATGGTGAGCTGGTTGGGCCTGAAATTCTGCAGCACAGGAGTGTGGGGGGGGGGGGGGACAGGCAATTGTTGAAGGAGCAGATTGTATTGAACATATATAATTCTGAGATAAATGCGGGTAGATGGACTATAAAAAGACGGATAATGACTTCTTTGTCACAGCTTACATGGAGTGACAAGGGGGCAATAGATTTGGCAGCATATGAATATCTTCCACAATGTGATAATTATTCCAGAATTCTTTTTACGTTCAAACAACAGCTCTTTCCTAGCCTGCTCATGCGAATGAGAGGATTCTTGGCTTTTTATCAAATTTTACCAACTCAAGTTTTTTCTAGTGGCGAAGTCAGCCCGCTGATCCAGAGAGCTCCTAGGGAGAGCATTGCAGTGCATGGGATGGCTGACTGGGAAAGTGAACTAAATGGGGAAAGCAAGTTAACTGAAACAAGGAAGAGATTTAGCATTACAGAGGAAATGTCGGTTAAGGTTTTGGATCCAACTAATGTGAAATTTCCTTCAATTGGCTTAATGCAAGATGAGACATTCGATTCTGCCTGCTTGGAAACTTTTTCCTCATTTTCACTAACTGAGCAGCAAGAAGTACTTAATAAACTTAAAGAGACGAGGAGGCTGCTGAAGCAGACCATTTCCTCTACTGCTCCTTTGGTGTCGATTGTTCTGCCCCCATCAAGGCATGACACAGTTCTGGAGAGTCAACAACTTATAAACCCAGGAAGCCTGACACCCACGTCTATACAATACAAAGTGCCAGAGACAGCAAGCCTGATAGTGCAAAGTGCTGTGGAACGAACACCGGAGATGGAAGGCACCCAGGAAGGAATTCCCCAGTCCCCCTTGGTGGCAAAGATGATTCCAAGAAATGACTTAAGCGTGGTGCCTCATGTAAAATCATTTACCTTGGAGGCAGAGATTAATAGAGCCTATGGATCTGCAAGCCTGAAAGCAACAGGCAGAGTAATGACACCTAAACAGACTTGTCTGGAGCTCAGGCAATTAAATGGGTGTGTGAGCGTAAGTGAGGGAGGACGGGTGGGAGAGATTATTCAAGAAACCTGACTAGGAAATAGCGAGCAATCATTTTCTTCAAAAATACACTTCCTCTCTTGGAATGTGGCAGGATGGAGAAGAAGCTGGTGCACAGACAACTGCATTAAATTTTTAAACAGGTACCAAGTAATTGCCTTACAGGAGACTTGGGTTATAGTGATGAGGCCCCCACTGAGTTCCCCGTGTTTAATATTTGGCAGTTGCCAACAAAGAGGGTAGCTATAAAGGGAAGAGCCTCAGGAGGGTTGTGTATCTTGGTAAAAGCTGAATTAGGATGGAAGGGAAATGAGATATACTCGGACCCTGGCCCTTTATTTTTTCAAGCAATCCATTTGACATATGAAGGGAAGTCAATGGTATTTGTAAATGTGTATGTTAATCCAGCAATGGGCAATTTGTGGGAGGCACTAGAGGTAAAAATATTAGATATACGTAAAAAATTTATAAAAACACCTTTAATTTTGGTAGGGGATTTTAACGCTCGTGTGGGTCCCTTGTTGGAGCCTTTTATTGAAAACGGTACAATTCCAGATGGATATTTACATAACCAACAATCATGGGACTCCCAAGATAGGAAAAAGAATAAAGATGGGGGAAAATTTCTAACAATGGTATACAACTGTAACCTTCAAATTGTAGGCCAGTACTAGGAAGCTAAAAGGTAACCCATAACTTTTTTTGGCCCTAAGGCATGTAGCTCTATTGATTACTTTTGTGTTTCTCACAGCTTAGTATCAGGGGCAACTTCGGTCTTGATGTTACCAGAAGACCAGAAAGTGATCATCTTCTGATTGAGACATCTCTGGCAATCCCTTCCGATTTAAGGAAAAGGAATCAAACAATTCAACAAATAGGCTTCAACTTAGAAATAGCTCATGAGAGAAGACTAACATGGAAGAGGGTTGATAGTAAAGCAGCGACAGAATTTATGAATTCACCACGTATGGAAGCCTTAGCACATATATGCTCAAATAGTACGGGTGAACAAGAACTTATAGTATATTTTGCAGAAATATGCCACAAATTGAAGCATTTTTTCATGACTACCAAGCCAAGGGGCCAGTTTGATTCTAGTTACTCAACGTGGTTTGATAATGACTGCAAGGAAAGGAAAAAAACAGTTTAGGAAATCACTTAGGAGATACTTAATCATCCCAAACATGCAATTACAGAAGGAGTATATCATCATAAAGCAGAAATATAAGCAGCTATTGAAGAGAAAAAAGGCCTCTTATATTGACAACTTATGGGCTGGCCTAGAACAGGCAGCAAAGCTGGCCTCACCCACACTTTTCTGGTTTGAGGTCTCAAAAATTATTAGAAATAGAAAACCAGAAAATAAGTGACCCAAACATTACTGCAAAAAGTTGGGAGAAGCATCTGGCCACTCTAGCAGCAGCGGAAAGCTCTGATGAGGTGATATCCTCTCTGAGCTTGATACAGGGATATGAAGTCTTACCCCAGTGGGAAGAAGTGTCAATCATAGAGGTGAGGCATTTAATTTCCTCCCTGAAGACAAACAAAGCTCCAGGATAGGATGCGCTCCTGGCATCGTTATTTAAAGATAACATAGCCTGGTGGGTGCCTGTCCTGGTGGGTCTCTTTACTTTTATCAATAGAACAGGGCAAATTCCTGCCAGTTGGCGTTCATCAATAATTATTCCATTATATAAAAAAGGCTCTAGAGATAACCCAGATAATTTATGTTTAATTAGTCTAATTGATATATCAGCAAAAAATTATGCTAAATATTTGCTTCATAAATTAGAAGATTGGTAATGAGAAATAACATTTTAGCTGAAGAACAGTCAGGCTTCAGGAGTGGAAGATCTACTATGGATAATTGTTTTGTGTTGGACCATCTAATAACAAAGTTTAAGATTTGGAAAAAACCACTGTATGTGGCATTCATAGACCTGAAGGCAGCCTTCGACTCAATTGATAGACAAATTTTATGGGATAAATTAGAGGCCATGGGAATAGAAAATAAATTGTTATATCTAATTAGATTATTATACATGGAAACCCAAGTAAGAGTTTGAGTGAACAGGACAGGATCAGTAACAAATGCAATCCCAATAAAGAAGGGCGTTAGACAAAGTTGCATCTTAGCCCCAACACTTTTCAATTTATATTTAAATGACCTTCCAAAATGTTTGGAAGACATATCACTCCATGGGCCTAGTATAGGAACAAGACAGGTAAATTGCTTGTTATATGCCGATGATATAATTTTGCTGTCGGCCTCACAGGTGGGGCTATGAAGGTCACTCGGGAGGTTGGCAGGATATTGTATAAAAAAATCGCTTGACAATTAACATAGAGAAATCAAAGGTAATGACATTTAGCAGGCAACAAAAGACGAGGAGATGGGTTTTAAATGGCAGAAGAATAGAACAAGTTTGTCATTTACCTATTTGCCTATTCAGACAAATGGCAAATGGAATAAGCAGGTAAAAGCTGGAGCTTGGAAGGCCTTGGCTTGGAGGGCCCAACTAAACAAACTTATTTTAGAGAAAACTCCATCTTCATTAACCTCAGTGCTAAAGGTCTTTCAGGCAAAAATTGAACAAGTACTTACCTATGGGGCAGAAATATGGGGGTTGGTGAAGTTGCCTGGGCTGGAAACTCCTCAAAATACGTTCTTGAGGAGAATTTTGGCAGTGTCCCCTGGAATCCCAGCTTGTGTAGTAAGGGTAGAACCAGGAGTCCATGCGATTGGCACTAGGGCCATGCTGAAGACCGTTTATTATTGGTTAAGAATAATCGAGATGGAGAAAGGGAGGTTACCAAAGCTAGCGCTAATGGATCAGATTATCTCAAGTAATAAAAATAATTGATTATCAAGAGTTCTGAAGCAGGAAACTTCTGGTTGGCGCCACGGCGAGCGGACAGGAAAATAGCGGGGCTCTTTGGAGCCCCGTGAAAACCCGTCTTTTAAGCAACCGCCGGCAGATCTGTGGACCTACTCTGTCCTGGAGGGACAGGGGATTAGAGAGGGACCCCTTGGACGGCCAAGAGGAACAGGCAGGTTCCTCGGGGCCAGAGGATTGCCCTCTGCGCTGGTGGTGGTGGGAGAGGCAGCCATGGTGGCTGCCCCAAAGCTTCGGCAGCCGGGACAAGCCAAGTGCAGGAGGAGACAGAGGAGCAAGATGTTTGAATGCTGGGTGAGTAGGATTAGCCCAGGCGAGAACAGTCTTCAAACATTTAAATACTAATAATGCCCTGGCTCTAACAGCGGCTAAGAACTATTTGGGCAAAGAATTTAAACAATTAACAAGGAGAAGATCCATTAAAGGACAATAGCACCAATTCACTGCTTTTGGAATTTAACGTCCCTTTGGATGGATTTAAAATTTGATATTTTCTTGGTCTTTAATGAGAATGGATTAGCTTGGAAGGGGAAGAAGGAGAAGAGGAAACAAGCAGAATGTTTTTTTTAAGTTATGAGAATAACAAGCGGAGGAAGTTAAAATGGCTGAGAGACTGAAAGTGCAAATTGCAACTGTGGAAAGTTTGCTGTTTAAAGAAGAAACTTTGTCTCTTGCTTCCAGAATTGGATTATTTTCAGGAAAAATTAAGGAGGCTTGATTTTAGATGTACTTAAACTGTCTTTGGACTACTGATGGACAGTTGGAAAAAAGAAATTAATTGGAACAATTAAAATCGCTGATTAATTGTGTTCTAACATAAGGGAAGGGCTAAGCCTCACAAGAAGACATGATGATACCATATGGAATACAAAAGAAATAAATTCTTTAGTCTTTATAACTTTATTGATATTGGAACTGAAAAGAAAAAAAAGAAAGACAGTTTGGACAGATTGGAGAAAGAAAACCGGAATATACTAGGTAGCAAGATGAGAAAAGTACCACAGTTTGATTAAAATGGATGTAAATACTTTCTATGTAATTGTCTATGTAATGTCTAAATAATGTAAGGAGGAACGTTCCTCCTGCTTCTTTCTCTCTCTTTTCTACTTTTTCTTTCCTGTTTTTAATATCCTCTTATTATATTCCTCTCTTTTTGTTTTCCTTTTTTTCCCTTTCCTTTTTTGAATCTTTCTTTTTGATTTTTTTCTGCTATACATTTATTCCTTTTTTCTTTTCCCTTTCTCTTTCCTACTTTTACCTTTCATTATTATTATTAAGAGAAGTGATTTTCAAGGTGGGGAAAATGTGATTATAGAAAAACTACAAGAAATATGAAGATTATGAATGAATTTTTGATTATTAATAAGAATTGTTGATAGATTCAACGACTACAGAAAATTGTTTCTTTAAAATGGTTTAAAATATTGTTCTTTATAAAAAAGAAAATGTGAATGAAACTTTGAATATTGCCAAGAATGTTTTATAGACTCTATGACTATTTTAAAGTGAGAAATGTCATTATAGAAAAACTACAAAAAATGTGGATATTTTGAAAGAATTTACTTAAAAATATATTAATAAGTGCTCCAATGGTTACAGAAAATGGATTTGAAAGTGGTTTAAAATGTTGTTTTTCTAAAGTAAATAAGAGAATGGGAATGAATTTTTGAATATTAATAAGACTTGTTTATAGATTTTACAACTATGGTAAATGGGTTTTTAAAATGGTTTAAAATGTTGTTTTACATAGAAAAACAAGAAACAAATAAGAAATGGGAGAAATTTAAATAAAATTAATAGTTCAGGAGAGAGTAGGAGAGAAGATATATACTAAAACGCATTATTAGTTTAAATTGGTAAGAAGTATGATTTTGGGGATCAGGTGATTAAAGCTAAATTGTGAATTAGTCAAATATAAGGTTAGGAGCGGAGGAAAGCATTTCTGGAAACCAGCTAATTAAGCTGCAATCCAGCTAAAAATAAACCTAGGAGGAGTGAAGGAGGCAATGCTGGAGAGCAGAGAGCCAAACTGCGAACCAGTCAAATATAGGGTAAGGAGTGAAGGAAAGCATTCCTGGAAGACAGCTAATTAAACTGTGAACCAGCCAAAAATAAACTTAGGAGGAGTGGAGGAGACAATGCTGGGGACCAGTTAAAGCTAAACTGTGAACCAGCTAAATATAAGGTAAGGAGTGGAGGAAAGCATCCCTGGAAAACAGCAAATTATGCTGTGAATAAACTTAGGAGGAGACAATATTGGGGAGCAGTTAAAGCTAAACTGTGAACCAGCGAAATATAGGTTAGGAGTGGAGGGAAGCATCCCTGGAAAACAGCTGAAAAGCTGTTATCCAGCCAAAAATAAACCTAGGAGGAGTGAAGGAGAAAATGTTGGAAAGCAGTTAAAACTAAACTGTGATCCACCAACAAATAAGGTTAGGAGTGGAGGAAAGCATTCCTGGAAATGAGCTAATTAAACTGCAATCCAGCTAAAAATAAACCTAGGAGGAGTGAAGGAGATATTTTTGAAGAACAGTTACTGATTTTGAAATGTTCTTAAGAGAGGAATAAAATACTTTAAGTTGATTATTAGATGTGAGTTAAAAGAAATATTGACTTGATTTGGGTCTTTGAAGTAAGGAAAATATAAAATACTGATTGTTAAAATGATAAATGAATATTATAAAGAGCTGTTTAGATTTGAAGTTTAAGATTTAGGGTGATTACATAATAAAATATTAAATGTTAGAATAAGATGTTAGATTGAATGATAAAAATTGGGTTTAGATTTGTTCTTTTTTTTCTTTTTTTTTTTCCCTTTAAGATGTTAACTGATGAAATTTGGAATTTATACTTATTTTATCCCGGATCAAACCCTTGCTCTAAAAAGATGCTGTTTTATGTTTTATGTTTAAAAATAAATAAAAAAAAATTCAAAAAAAAAAAAGAGTTCTGAAGCAGGTACCAGCAGCTCTGGTATTCCTTTAAATTGGCAGCAATACGATCATAGGCAGATCCAAAATTGGATTGCACAGAGATTTAAGGATATAAGTGCACAATCGGATATTGCACAGGTGACAGCAGTAAAAGTTTGCCCCTGGTTATTGGCCAATAAACAAAATTTTAAAATAGAAAAATATTTAACTGTGCCTTTGTTTCCCATCATAAGGAGATTTTTTACCAAATTGAGATTAGACCAACTTCAAACAAACATGCTTTGGGGTAGGTATAAGGGTATCCCTTCAAATGAAAGAGTCTGTTTATGTGGGAAGGGGGAAATTGAAACAATGCCCCATGTAATTTTTGACTGCCCCCTGTACTCAGATTTGAGGGAACATCAGCTGGACAGGATCTTTTACGCCAGCACCCCTAAGTCTAAAGAGTGCTTCTTGCAACATTGTTTGTTAGGTTCTAACTTGCAGCTGGTGAAATGGATTGCCAAATTTGCTGTAAAATTGATGGAAAAAAGGACAAAGTTGGTGCAGCAGAATGTGGTAGATTGCAGGAAAGAGCATTTGATTTAATAATGTAATTCTAATAGTAGTTTTAAGACTGATTGGGTAGATGCAGGGGTGACACTGTAATATAATTTTAATCATATTTAATTTGTATCTCAAATTATTGTATTCTATTCTGATTTCATTCTAGATCATTTTTTACTCTAATTTCATGTTAAATGAATTTTAAAATTAACATATTTTAAATCATGTTTTATTCCTATTCCAATTTCATTTTAAATTGTTTCTACCAAACTTTTGTAATAATTGTTTCTGGAGCTCTGCACTTTGATATGGCCCAAGGGCTAATCAATAAATAAATATTTTAATGTCTTGAATAATTTAGATAAGATTTTAATGGGTTCTGATGATCATGTAATTAAAAAATTATATGGATATTTGTTAGAGCTAAAAATGGACGAAGAACAAGTTAAAGAATCAATGATAGCTTGGGGGGGGAAATTTTGGTCATGGTATTGATTTAGAGAAATGGCAAAAATTTTGGTCATATAACTATAAAATGACATTGTCTACAGCATATAAATAGAATTTGTATAAGATGTTTTATAGGTGGCATCTACCCCTGACTCGGATAGCCAGAATATTCAAGAATAAATCGGAGAAATGTTGGAAGTGTCATCAGACTCCAGGATCATACTACCATATGTGGTGGACATGCGTAGAAGCTAAGAGATTTTGGACTAAGATACACACATGGTTGGAAAAAATGACAAAGAGACATATTGACTTTAAACCAGAGATATTTTTATTAGGGATCTTACCATATAATAGAGAATTGCAATATTTAATTGTGAATGTTTTAACAGCGGCTAGAATTGTATTTGCCAAAAACTGGAAAGGAGAGAAGATACCTACTGATGAAGAAATTATTAAGAAAATGATGGACTGTGCTGAAATGAGTAAATTGACATTTGAAATAAGAGAACAGGAAGATAAACAATATTATTTGATATGAGACTTGTTTTATCAATGGATTGATAATAAA
This sequence comes from Arizona elegans, assembly GCA_022577455.1. NCBI lineage: Eukaryota > Metazoa > Chordata > Lepidosauria > Squamata > Colubridae > Arizona > Arizona elegans. Next base: position 77,166,241 of record JAKOOJ010000004.1, on the reverse strand, counting down.
ACATAGAGATGAAATATGAAATATGAAGTGGAAGTTAAGATAAAATATGTGAATTCTTTTTTTTCTATGAAAAATAAGTTTTGGTCAGATATCGATATTTTGAAGATGGGATTGAGCACAAAAGGATTTTAACCAATCGATACACTATCTGTAATTGTTTGGAATGATTATGTTTTTATGTTTTGTTTTTGTTTTAAAATAAAAATTGTTTTTTTTCAAAAAAAAAAAAAGCAACTGTGTTCTCTTCGCTGATGATGTTAAATTATTCAACACCACCAACAATGCAACTACCATTCAAAAAGACCTTGACTATGTGTCAGCTTGGTTTAACAAGTGGCAACTTCAAATCTCAACCAACAAATGCTCTGTCTTGCACATTGGCAAAAAAAAAAAAAAATCAAAACATAAAATACAAATTAGATGGACATGACCTTGTAGATGACCCTCACTCTGTCAAGTAATCCAAGTAATCCAAGGACCTTGGATTACTCATTTCTAAAGATCTAAGTGCCCAAGCCCACTGTAACAATATTGCAAAAAGGCATTAAGAGTTGTTAACCTAATCTTGTGTAGTTTCTTCTCTGGTAATGTTGTACTACTAACTAGAGCTGTGATGGCGAACCTATGGCACATGTGCCACAGGTGGCATGAGGAGCCATATTGGTGGGCATGCGAGCCCAGCTCCTTGCGTGCGTGCACACGGCAGCTACTTGATTTTTGGGCATCCTGGGCCCACCGGAAGTAGGGAAACAGGTTGTTTCCGGCCTCCGGAAGGCCTGAGGAATGGTGGGGAAGGTCTGTTTTTCACTCTCCCCAGGCTCCAGAGCCGTTCTAGGATCCTGGGGAGGGGAAAAGTGGCCTCCCCCCCCGGAGGCCCTCCAGAGGCTGGAAATGGGCCTTCCAGCCTCCGGAGGGCCTCCAGGGAGGGAAGGACATTTTCACCTTCCCCAGGCACCTAGAAAGGCACTGGAGTCTGGGACGGTGAAAAACTGGCCCACTATGCCATCACATGCCAAAAGTGGGGGGAGTGCAGGGGGTTGGCGCATGCATGTACGGGGGTGGGGAGCATAGAATTATGTGTGTGAGCATGCATGCGACACCTGCCCCCATGCTCCCCCCACATGCTCCCCCCACTTTTGGCACTCACTGGGAAAAAGGTTAGCCATCACTGAAATAGAACATACAAAACATTTGCTAGACCAATTCTTGAATACAGCTCATCTGTCTGGAATCCACACTGTATATGAGACATAAATGCAATCAAGAGAGTTCAGAGATATTTTATGAGAAGAGTCCTCAATTCCTCTAACTGCAGTAAAATACCTTATGCCACCAGACTCCAAATTTTGGGCTTAGACAACTTAGAACTATGCCGACTTCAGTCTGATCTAAATATAGTACATAAAATTATCTGCCACAATGTCCTTCCTGAAGTCAATGACTACTTCAGCTTCAACCACAACAATACACGAGCAAATAATAGATACAAACTCAAAGTAAACTGCTCCAAACTTGATTGCAGAAAATATGACTTCAGTAACAGAGTGATCAATGCCTGGAATGCACTACCTGACTCTGTAGTTTCTTCCCCCAAACCCCAAAACTTTAACTTTAAACTGTCTACCCATTCCTAAGAAGTCTGTAAGGGGCGTGCATAAGTGCACCAGCACCTATCCTAATATTCCTTTTTACTTACTCTTTTCATGTATTCAAATTATGTTTATACTTTTACCTGTTATCTTATATTTGCTTGACAATAAATAAATAAATAAATAAATAAATAAATAAATAAATAATAGTACCTGGTGATGCACGGATTGAAGGCAATCAGCAAGAAAAAATCATAAAGTACCGGGACTTGCAAATTGAAGTTGAGCGACTGTGGAAAAAGAAATTGTGTGTTGTCCCGATTGTAATTGGAACCCTTGGAGCAATACCCAAAGGGCTACCCCGCTATTTAGAAATTCTAAATTTACTGGACTTGAACATTTTGACTCTACAAAAACCCACCTTACTCGGAACAGCTTACATCCTCCGACGATACCTTAACAGTTCCTAGGTCCTTGATTAGGACTCGAGCTGCTGAGCTATTAACCAGCCTCAAAGGCTGTGAATCTCACTAAAGATTAATCAATAATAATAATAATAATAATAATAATAATAATAATAATAATCCATAAGAGTGTCAGGTTCCAGATATTTCTACAGAGACGCTGGCATTTTGGTGGGAGGAAGGCAGGAGGAATGGAGTGATCTATATATGAAGTTTCTGTTTCTGTTTCCTTTTTCTGTTTCCTGCATTACTGTGTTAATCTCTATAGGAAGTTGCTGTTTCTGTTTTCCTGCAATGGTGTAGTGTGGGAGGGGTTTGGTTAGCATTGCTTTAAATAGCTGGTTTTAAGTGAGAAGCTTAACTTCTTGCCTAGATCTCTTTAACTTTAACTTTAACTTTTATTAGACTTCTATACTGCCCTTCTCCCAAAGGACTCAGGGCGGTGTACAGCCATATTAAAACACATAAAATTTACAAAATTTAAAAACCATTAAAATCAAATATACAAAAATTTGGCCCACAAATTAAAAACTAACATACACCCATTAAAATTCATATTCACGTTCAGCCAGCCTGGCTTGTTGAAACAAAAGGGTCTCCAGGGCGTGGCGAAAGGTGCGCAGGTTGGGGATCATACACACATCTAGGGGCAGCTCATTCCAGAGGGCTGGTGCCCCCACAGAGAAGGCTGTCCCCCTGGGCGCTGCCAGTCGACATTGTTTGGCCAATGGCACCCTGAGGAGCCCCTCTCTGTGGGAGTGTATTGGCCGGTGGGAGGCTGTCGGCGGCAGAAGGCGGTCTCGTATATACCCCGTCCTAAGCCATGGAGCGCTTTAAAGGTGGTGACCAACACCTTGAATCATACCCAGAAGACCACTGGGAGCCAGTGCAGCTCGGAGAGGAGAGGTGTTATGTGGGTGCAACGAGTCACCCCCATAATCACCCGTGCGGCCGCATTCTGGACCAGTTGGAGCCTCTGAGTGCTCTTAAAGGGGAGCCCCATGTAGAGAGTGTTACAGTAGTCCAGACGGGACGTGACGAGGGTATGAGTGACCATTTGCAGGTCATCCCAGTCCAGAAAGGGCGTTTATCAGGGTTCACCTGATAAAAAGCTCCCCTGGCCACAGACGTCATATGATATTCCAAAGACAGCCGTGTATCCAGGAGAAAACCCAAGGGGGGGGTCTGAGGGGGTCAAGATCTCTCCTCCAATAGTCAGTGATGGAACCAGCTGACTATACCGGGATGCCGGAAGCCACAGCCATTCGGTCTTGGAAGGGTTGAGTCTGAGCCTGTTTCTCCCCATCCAGATCCGCACAGCCTCCAGGCACCGGGACATCACGTCAAGGGCATCATTGGGATGGTCTGGGGTGGAGATGTACAGCTGGGTGTCATCAGCGTATTGGTGGAACTTCACCCCGAAACCAGGGATGATCTCACTCAGTGGCTTCACATAAATGTTGAACAGAAGGGGCGAGAGGACTGATCCTTGTGACACCCCACAAACAAGACGCCTTGAGGTTGACCTCTGTCCCCCTGCCAACACAAACTGCGTATGGTCGGAGAGGAAGGAGGAGAACCACTGCAAAACGGTGGCCCCCACTCCCAACCCCTCCAATCGTCACAGCATGATACCATGGTCGATGGTATCAAAAGCCGCTGAGAGTCTAATAGGACCAGGACAGAGGAACAACCCCTGTCCCGAGCCCTCCAGAGATCATCAACCAATGCGACCAATGCCGTTTCTGTGCTGTACTCCGGCCTGAAGCCCGACTGGAACAGATCCAGATAGACAGCTTCATCCAGGTACTGGGGAAGTTGTCGCACCACCACACTCTCAACAACCTTCGCAACAAAGTGAAGGTTGGAGACTGGACAATAGTTCGCTAGTACATCCGGGTCCAGGGAGGGCTTCTTGAGGAGGTGCTTCATCACTGCCTCTTTCAGAGAGGTAGGGAAGAAACCTTCACTCAAAGAAGCAGTGATAATCCCCTGGAGCCAGCCTCGTGTAACCGCCCGGGAAGCCAGCACCAACCAGGAGGGACACAGGTCCAATAAACATGTGGCAGTGCTAAGCCTACCCAGAATTCTATCCACGTCCCCGGGAGTCACAGGGTCAAACCCCTCCCAGATAACATTCACAAGACCCACCTCCGTCACCCCATCTGGATCTACCCAATCTGAGTCCAGGCCTTCCTGAATCTGAGTGACTTTGTCATGCAGGAATTGCACAAAATCCTCAGCCCTGCCCTGCAAAGGGTCTTCCCTCACTCCCAGATGAAGGAGGGAGCAGGTCATCCTAAACAGGGCTGCTGGGCGGTTCTCTGCAGACCCAATAAGAGCGGAAAAATAGTTAGATTTTGCCTCTCTTATCACCACTAGATAGATCTTAATATGAGACCTCACCAGTGTTCGGTCAAATTCGGGCATCCAGAATCTGACGCCCGAATCTCCAAGCGTCTTTTCTGGCGCTTCATCTCCCTCAGCTCCTCGGAAAACCAGGGAGCCACCTGGGATTGGCACCGGGTCAGAGGCCGCAAAGACACGACACGGTCCAAAGCTCCAGTGGCTGCCCTCTCCCAGGCGGCCACCAGTTCTTCAGCCAAGTCGTGTGCCAGAGCCTCAGGGAATGGCCCAAGCTCCGTCACAAACCTTCCAATAAAAGTTCCTTTTGGAACAACTGCAGTTGGAACTGCTTTCTTGGGAAAATTGGAGAGGCAAGACCTTACAAAGGGTGAGAAATGAATTTATATAGATATACTGGAAATATATAGCTACAACTAGATATTTTATTGGAGATAATGACATTTTTGCATGGCATCAGTGTGAAGCAATGTTCTTTGGACTTTCAGTGGCCAGAGCATGGGAATCCAAAAATAGTTTTTATCAAATAATTTAACAACTGGTTCTCTGCCCTAATGACAATTTTAAGTATAAAAAACAATATACCGAAAGGATTAGGGTTAGGGGCTGAATATTTTTTGACCACCCTAGAACCTTGAAGCAGATTCATGTATGTGGTTCAGTTGGCTTCCTTTCTCACTGAGTTCCAGGTACTAAGTTTTTCTTTTGTTTTGCTTTTCAAAATTTGTCACTGCTTTGTGAGTTTCTTCTATTTTTCTGGCTGGTAATTTGGGCTACATTTGATATGATGATACCCTGCACACCTTTTTTTGGATTGGAGCTGAAGTAGTAGAGCTCCCAGATTAAATTCATTAATTTGGAACCTGCAATGAAATCAAAATATGTCTGCAAGGATTGCTAACAAGGCCAGAGGTGCATTTTGCCAATACTGGAACAGCTGCACTGGTTTCACCTGACTAATTTCTCTAACATAGAGAGAGACAACCCGTTTTATTCCAAGTGCTTTGGATTACAATTCTCAGATTCCATGACATTGCTCACATTGGCTGGAGTTAATGGGATTTGTAATACAAAATATGAGGGGATGCAATATGTTTTATGTGCACTGCACAAATCATACTACCTTCACGCATTGCTTGAATGGACAAATAATTCAGAGCCATCACTAGGATTACAAAACCAATTCCTGAAAAGGAATTAGGAACCCATAGGACTGTATAGAAAACATCCTGATTAGCAGAAACTATTAATCCCTCAACCCATATGAGAGGAATTGCAATCAGAGATGAAATGAAGACAATCAGAAATATACAAACTGAGTCCTAGATGAAAGACAGGATTCAGAATTCATGTGTTGCTTTTAAGGACACTTCTTATTAGTTCTCTTATGTTCAGAGGAATTTTATAATGCTTCATTGACAGGTCTATAATTCCCAATTATTTGAGACAAGGTCAACTCTGTCTTCTCTGCCTTGGATTTGTACTCTACTTTTCTGGTAGAATGTAGTTGGGAGTCACCGGAGCTTTTTTCCAGAGAGCAAAAAGACAGTGGAGCTTGGAATGTCTAGTGGGTAGGAAGAGAGCAATGTCGGATTCTCCTTAGCAATTCACAGAGTCTATTTATAGTTATTGCAGATAATTGCTTTAGTCTGGTAAAACTAAGTGAATAACAATAAAGGAACTACTCAGGAGTAACTCCATATGTGATTCTTGGTTCTTCAGGCTTGACATTTTTTCATCCATTGTTCAGTCAGACAATCTTCATTAGGGAAAAGGATACTAATTTTATGATAATTGCAGTGCCAAACAATTCCACAATTTTCAGTGCCATTCTAGGAAAATAAAAAAGAAGGTAGATCGGATTCTTCTAATCAAAACTGAGAAATGCAATTTTGACCCAATCTTAAAAGATAACTGTGCAACTGCAGACTTTCACATGGAAAGGTTTTAATGAAAAGTTCCCTTGTTAAATCATTGAAGCCATAGCTCCAGAGGTGGGATTCAGCCAGTTCACACTGGTTCAGGCAAATCAGTTGTTAACTTGTTGTTAACCAGCAAATCCCACCAATGGCTGGCCCCACCCGGCCTACCCTGCTCAGTCACTCCTCATCTCTCCTCGCCTGCCTTGGCTGGTGCCTAGAGTCACTCCTGCAGCATAGCTGCTGCTGCTCTCTAGCTCCCTTGCTTGCCTTGGCTACATAGTCTCTGTGGGACAGCCAGCTTGCCTTCCTTCAGCAAGGCATCCCATGTGGTGCCTGCGGCCCAGCTGAGTTGCCCTGATCTCTGCCTGGTGAGCCTGTAGGCTGCAAACAACTCCTGAGCCCCGGCCCAGCTGCCTCCCATGTGGCCCAGCCAGCTTGCCTGCCTTCTCCACCATGGCTGCATCCCATGCAGCACTCACCCCGTGGCCCTGAGCTGCCTGGTGAGCTAGCAAGGAACTCCCAAGTCCTGGCCCAGCCATCTCCCATGTGGCCCAGCCAGCTTGCTTGCCCTGGCTGCAGCAGCTGCATCCCATGCAGTGCTCGCGGCTCACCCCGCGGCCCAGCTGAGCAACCCTGATCTGCTTAGGTGAGCCTGTGCGCAACTCCTGAGTCCCAGCCTAGCTGCCTCCCACATGCCCCAGCCAGCTTGCCTGCCTGGTGAGCTTTCCTTCGCCACTTTGCCGGCATAAACAGCTTGCTGCAGCAGCTGCCTCTTTGCTGGCCCAAGCCACCACCACCACCTCTTTGCCAGTGTGAGTGGCTTGCCACTGCTGCCTCTCTGCCAGTGTAAATGGCCTACTGCTGCCACCTCTTTGCCAGTGTAAACAGCCTGCTGCCGCCACCTCTTTGCCAGTGAGAACCGAGGTGGCAGTGGTGGCAGCGGCAGCAGTTTGTTTGTGCCGGCAAACTGGTGGCAGGTGTAGGCCCCTCTTGCCAGCAAAGAGGCAGCAGACCAGTGTCTTGGGGTGGAGTCATGCCCAGCTGCACCAACAAAGGCTGGAAGTAGCCACCTGCTGTTTCCTACTGCAAAAATCTTTTAGAAAAACCTGGACTGTTGGGCAGTGAGATCCAGCAAGAGATGAGGCATTGGAGAATCACTGTTGCTGTTGCTGCACAAAGGTAAGTCTAAGGCTCCAGCCATCACCACTGCCACTTTGGTTCACCTTCACTGCCCTACCTTGCCATGAGTGACATTGAGTTGGCCATGCCCACTCAGTCACATGATCCCCCCCCCCAGTCATGGCCACCCAGTCATTAGGAAGAACTGGTTGTTAAATTAGTTGAATCCCACCACTGCAAAGCTCTCTCTATAAAATAGAATATACAGGGAAAAATGATATAGAAAACCACATAAAATTGGTTTAGCACAAAGGCTAATAACACAAAATTCTACATAATCAGTAAAATCAGTCTAGCAAAATTAGCCATTGCCTCACTGAATAAATTCATTGCTGGATAGACTTTAGATACACAAACCTTCTTATTCTTCTTTCTTCAATATTATCCTCAATTTTACAGAATACAAAAATAACTAAAAGACAGTCTCTTCAATAGAAACTGACTATTGCTTTACCCAATTAAAAAAAAAGCTTAATCTTGTAGTTTTAAAGCAAGTACCAAGAAGAGTCAGAGAACTGCGAAGATCTTACCAATTTTTTTGACTTCAAAACTAATCAAATACGACTTCCGGTTGGCACCACCGGTGTCGCAGACGGTCTTTTTGGACCGCCAGCCCCGTGATTCCGTTGGAGCCGTTCTGACAGCGCTAATCAGCTGTCAGATGGCTTGAAAACCTCTCCTTTGGGAGAAGAAGGAGAGGAGAGCCGGTGGGTGAGGGTAGAGCTCCCCGGAAGCCCCTGGAGTAATTCCAGGGGCTTGGAGGGTGAGAGCTCCCCAAGCAGCCCACTGAAGCTCCGGATCCGTGGCGACTCCGTTTAAACGGTGCCAGACGCCGGCGACTGACTCTGCTGTCAAAAAGAAGATTAATTGATTCCAAAAGCAGAAAGAACGGAAGCAGGAGAACAAGCTTTTGCAAGTATGATGCTTAACTCCTGGGATACATTGTTTCTACTTTATTTTGCTGAGCTGGAGGTGGAAATGGTGTCTTCGTTGTGGGTGTAAAATTGAAAGTTAGAAATGAAAGTGCTTGTTAACAGATTTGTGCTCAGAGACTAGATTTAAGCTGCTAGGATTTGAGAGCTGGGTGTAGAAAAGACTATCTTGCTTGATAAATTACAAATAAATCTGAGAAAGGTGTTCAAGAGATTTTATGGCTGTGAAAAGAAAAATTCTTTTAAAATAATATGGCTTCCAAGCAAGGAGTTCCTGAAAGTGGTGGAGGCTCTCTAATGGCATCAGAAATGACACAGAGAACTGATTCACAGAGCCAGGAGGATTTTTTCAGAGACCTTACAGAATTTATAAAGGAAGCCATGAATAACCAAATTGTAATTATTAATAACCTAACAGCAATCATAGAACAAAAATTTATAGAACCGGAGGAGGATATAAAAGCAATTGAGGATGTTTTGAAGGAAAGCACAATGACAATGTAGGAGACATTTTGACCAAAGCAGAGAGGCTGGAACTGGCTGGCCCTCAAGAATCTTCAAACTTTCTTCCTGCCCTTTTGGAATTAACTGACAGAACTTTTCAAAAATATAATTTGGAGCAGAAAGAAGAAGAAACTGACCAGCCCTACAAGGTTTCGGAGGATAAAGAAGATTTGGCAGAGGCTTTCACACAATTAATTGAAATGCAACAACTGGACTTTTCTTTGCAAACTGATTGATCGAACTGATCAATCAGTTCGTTCTATGAACTGATTGATTTAAGCAAGAAGAGTCGATATGGGGGCTCTAAATCAGAGGAAATAGTTCCAAGAAAGGGACAAGTTTTAAAGATACATCAACCCCCAGTTAAAATTCAAAACCTCCTCAAAATAAAAGTAGAAGGGAGGAAGAAAGACTGGAAAAAATACAGAAAGAAAGGAAGAATGGAAGATTAACTTTCTCTGGTCTAACTATTGATGTATTAATGATTAATTATAATGATTAAGTAAATGAATTAAGAGTTCAATTAATGATTCAATTAAGGTTTAATTATTGTTGTATTAAGATTTTTTTAAATATTTGAATTTTGAGAACAAAAGTAGGAGGAAGAGTAAAATGATTAAAGTAAATGAACTAAGAATATCTTACAGATGTATTATGAGATTTTTAGGCTTTGAATGATCTATTAGTGTTTGTTAATGTTTTTAAAACTCTTAGGGCTAAAGGATTATTTAGATTATTTATTATTTATTTAGATTATTTAGATTATTTATTATTTAAAATAACATTATTTTGAGTTTAAAGGGAGGTTGATGTATAATCTGTAGAAGGTGAGTTAAGGGGTCTAGGGAGTTTTAAGTCTTGCATTAATTTAGCATATTTTAGCGTATGTTTGGTAAAATTTATACCCTGTTTTTCTTCTGGGAATTCGGGGGAGGGGGTGGGAAGGGGGCGTTGAAGGTTGGGTTTACAAATGTTTAAATAGATAAGTGAAAATGTTATTTGTTTGAATTAAAAAATAATAATAAATACTTTTTGTTAAAAAAAAACCTAATCAAATACAATATTAATTTTAGGTGGCTGATACTGGAAGGTATTATGGTTTCATGGCAAGACAAAAGACATAGATTAGACACCTTGGATAAAGCAATTTTATAACCACTATGTCAGCAATGAAGAAGAAGTAGAAGAAAGGGAAGAAATGGAAAAAAGAAAACAGACAGAGAATAGATGGATTAACAAACTACAAGATAAAAAGGGGGAATATATGCTACCAGTATTAGAAGAGGCGAAAATGCCATCATTGTGGGTGGAGGCAAACATTGCACTGATACCAAAGGAGAACTCTGTTAGGATGCTAATAAAAAACTGTAGACTTATATCTCTTCTAAATATAGACTATAAGATATTCACATCAATAATAGCAATGGTGGGTTTCAAATTTTTTTACTACCGGTTCTGTGGGTGTAACTTGGTGGGCGTGGCATGGCTTGGTGGGCATGACTTGGTGGGTGTGGCAGGGGAAGGATACTGTAAAATCTCCATTCCTACCCCACTCCAGGGGAAGGTTTCTGCAAAATCTCCATTTCCTCCCGATCAGCTGGGACTCAGGAGGCAGAGAATAGATGGGGGTGGAGCCAGTCAAAATTTTTATTACTGGTTCTCCAAACTACTCAAAATTTCCACTACCGGTTCTTCAGAACTGGTCAGAACCTGCTGAAACCCACCTCTGAATAATAGCCAATCATCTAAAAAAGTTTTTAAATGAGTTTATTCACATCGACCAGAACGGTTTCTTACCAAAAAAGACAAATGAAAAATAATATAAGAATAATACTAGATGTTTTAGAATATTATGAGATATATAGTGGCACACAGGTAGCACTGATATTTTTAGATGCTCAAAAAGCATTCGATAATGTCAACTGGGAATTTATGGCTCAACAATTAAAGTATATGGAATTTGGTGACAAATTTTTAAATATGTTTTCAGCAATATATATTAAGCAAAAAGCCAAAGTAATAGTGAATGGAGAGGTGACAAAAATTTTTAAAATTCAGAAGGGTACTAGACAAGGGTGCCCACTATCCCCATTATTGTTCATATTGTCCCTGGAAGTGTTAACAAGGATAGTATGGAAAGAAACACAAATCAAAGGTCTGGAAATTAGGAAAGAAATTTACAATTGCAAGCTTTTGAGGATGATCTGGTTTTTATCCTTGAGGATCCACTACAATCAAGCGTGAAGCTTATGGAAGTATTAGAAGAATATGGAAATGTAGCCAGACTGAAAATTAACAAGGACAAAACTAAAATGATAGTTAAAAATATGATGAACAAACAGAAGGAGGAGTTGACCAAGAGAACAAACATACAGATAGTGAAGAAAATGAAATATTTAAGAATTTATATAACTGCAAGATGCACTTCAATCAAAGAAGATAATTATGCCAAACTAATGAATCACATAAAAGAAGAGTTGGGGAGATGGAGAAATTTGAGGCTTTCTTTAATGGGAAGAATAGCAGTGATCAAGATGAACATCCTACCAAAATTACTCTTCTTGTTTCAGAATATCCCAATAAAATTAGATAAAAATTAGTTTGGAAAATTGAATAAAATGACAGCAGAATGCATTTGGCAAGGGAAGAAACCAAGGATTAAATTTAAACTTTTACAAGAAACAAAAGAAAGAGGAGGGTTCAGCGTACTGGATTGGGAGTTATATCATCAAGCACCAACGCTCACCTGGGTAATAGAATGAATAAATTTAAAAAATAGAAGATTGTTAACGTTAGAGGGCCACGACTTACATCTAGGATGGCATGCATTTTTGTGGTATGGGAAACAAGTAGCACATCAATATTTTCAAAGACATTTTATAAGACAGGCTCTATTGGAGATATGGAATAAATTTAAGCAGCAGAATTACATGAAGGTTCTGATATGGTTATCCACATTAGAAGCATTAGTACCCAAGCCTCATCAATCAGGGAAAATATGTTACATATAACGATATAATAAATGAAGAAGGGGGACTGAAATCAAGGCAAGAATTAAAGAACAAGGGGTAGATTTAGAGTGGTGGTCTTATTTACAGATCCAATCATGTCGTTTGAAAGACATGCAAAGCATTAACAGGGAATTAATGATAATAGATAAGATCTTTCTGGGGACAAATGATAAATTGGTAATGAAAATTTATTAATTTTTATTGGATTATAAAATGAAAGAGGAGCAGGTCACAGAAATGATGGTGGCATGGACAATAAATTTTGGGTACAATATACAACTGGTAAAATGGCAAGAATTATGGGGAAAAATAAGAAAATAACTTTGGCAATACTGTATAAAGAAAATCTATACAAAATGTTCTACAGGTGGCATCTTCCACCAGCGAGATTGCGGTGGTCATGTAAAAAAGCAAAGGAGTATTGGTGGAAAATTCATTTATGGCTGACAGAAGTAATTGGAGAAGAAATAGAATATAAACCAGAACTATTCCTATTGGGAATTATAAATGGGAAATATAGTAAAGGGGTAATTTACTTAATAATACATATTATAACAGCAGCAAGAAGGATTTTTGCCCAAAATTGGAAAAATAAGGAAATCCCCCTAGAAGATGAAGTGATCAAAAAAAATTTAACGTGTGCGGAAATGGACAAATTAACGTTGGAATTGAAAAATTAAAGGCAAGTCAGATTATTATAAGATATGTAACTAATTTTATCAATGGTTGGAATGGAAAGGAGGGATGAAAAATATGAATTGACTAGAATTTATAGAATGGAGAACTAAGAGTATGTATGTAATTACAATAGAATGAAAGAGGATAAGACAAGTGTATAAGTAATATAGATAGAAAAATGATGTTTTTATATATGTAAATACTGAATAGACCAAATGTAAATAAGTAGCATAACTATAAGTATATGATACTTATAGTTTATTTTAGTATGTATGGTAAAGATAATGCCAGGACAGTTACACTGTGTCCAATGTTTTAATATATGTTTAATAAATTTTTTTTTTTAAAAAAAGCTTCATCTGTGATAACATAGTCTCACCATGGCCGGAACTGAGAAGGTCGCCATGGAATCAGCCGGGTGCAGGAACTAATGCCATCCATGGCCTGGGTGCGCTGCTTGTTTGTGTGCGCAGGCCTAACTGCTTGAGTGCGCCCATCACACCCACATCCAGCCCACTGGAGTTCACTGTGACAAGGGAGGAATGAGACCCGCGGAGCTCACCACCACTTGAGTGGGGCAGACAAGGAGGAGGAAGAGAAGAACATCAAGGCTTTGCACCGGCCAGCTGGCCAGGGAGTAGGTCAGGTGGGGCTGGCTGGCTGGAGAGGGGGAAATCATGGGTGCTCAGGTGGCTCTTGCTGCCGCCATCACTCCCAGCAGCTTGGGCGTTCAAGCTGAAGAAAACAAAGGCACAGCAGACACCCCATTTGCATGCAGCTATGCTCCATGGGGCAACGAGGTCTCATTCCTCCCCCAGTGCAGTGAACTTCAGTAAACTGGACACAGATATGAGGTGCCTGGCCCCATAGTGCCTCCTCTCTCAGTTGAAGGCTTCATTCAGCCTTCAGTAAGGCCAGTGCACAAAAGTGAGCAGCGCACCTGGGCCACAGATGGCGTTGGTTCCTGCGCTTGGCCGATTCCGATTCCACTTTTTAAATTAGGAATAATGTAACATCCAGATTGAAAGAAAAAGAACCAACACAATTTGATAACAACCAATTGTTATGTGAACTAGTCTCCTTCTTCCTGCTATCTTGTAGGCAGGGATTTTAGAGCATAAGGCATTTTTATATGCTCTCTGTTCTTCAGTAGTTCCAAATCTGGGAGCTAAATTACAGATACTGTTGGGTGAGAATTCTAGGACTAATTTTCAGTCATTTGAGCTGAGATGAGATGAGACCAATATTGGGGGTCCTTGATTGAGTTGTATTAATCACACTTTAAAAAAATCTAATGTGCTTTGTGTAGCCTTACTTAATTAACATGCCACTCCCCCCAAAGGATACCCCCCCACAAGAAACTAACAACATCTGGAGAAATGGCCAGCAGCAACTCTTTGAGAGCAAGTATACCTTCAGTGAAAGAATTTTTGCTTTGTCTGGATTAGAGCTTTAGAAAAACTGAACCAAAGAAAAGCAGTATCCAAAATTCTGTTAAGCTAAATTCTAGAAACACCAGCTGAATCTCAATATTAAATTATCCCCAAAAGTCCACCACAGTATTTTGGAGACAAGGAGGAGACAGGCTAATCATGCCTATGTCATTTTCATCTTTAGAACATGTTTTTCCTGTAAATAACTGAGTTTTAAGAAAAAAAATACATTTAAAACAAGACTTCTCTTTAACTCTGTAGACTTAATCTGCTTGGTTCTTCATTGTTTTCATCTCCTGATCCAGGAACTGTTAGCTTCCAGCCTGTTACCAGCGCCATTCTGACTTTTAATGTAATTTTTAACTTGCAGACAGCTGAATGCAATAAGGAATCTTCACATCAGAAAAATGTTAGAAGACTGAATTGGAGATCACTTCTTGCAGATAACTGAAGTAATAAAGCTGGATGTTTTGGAGATTATTCTGGGTAAATTCACAAAAGTTTGCAATCAAAACAGTTTCTTCCTGCACCTACGCTGCTGGTATTTGTGCTATATTCAAGTTGAAAAATATTCTTTTATAGATAATAAGAACAGGCTATTATAGATAAGCAACATTAATGTTTTGAGAAAAGTGTTAACTGTTAGAGTGTGGCAGTCGAAATCAGATCAAAAAGGTGGTAATTTATGTATCAAAAGTAGTACAGTTCACTGGTCATTGTTAGTCTCCTTATTGAGCCTGAGCTCCCCATGACACCTAACCAGGTGGCTGAAGGTTAGAACTTCTATTGAATTCTTTCAAGACTGAATGGCTGTAGGTTCTGAAGTCCTCTGGTTCAGGAAACATGCTATCTTGATACAGGGTAAATTGCACTGCCCCAAACAGTCATGGTACACAATCTTGGAGTCTTCCTAGACTTGTGATTCCTGCTTGAAAAGTAGGTGGCAGTAGTCTTGTTATACACCAAGTTATACCATTCCTGGATTTGGACTTTGCTCATAATCATTCATGCTCTGATCATTTCCCAGACAGATTATTACAATATGAATACAATATGCTTCTACTTGAAGCAGCCCATGAAGAATATTCAGAAACTTCATCTAGTACAAAATGTAGCAGGGCAGGCACTTAGATCAGCATGTTACACCTCTATCAGCAAGGTGCATGTTGTCAGTTTGCCTCTGGGTTCAATTAAAGGTGACTTTGACCTTTACAGCCCTACATGGCATGGAGCCAGATTATTTGAGGGACTGCCTCTATCTGATTACATCAACCCAAACTCATCAAGTCTGGTCAAAGAGGAATCCTGTGGATTTTAACTGTGAAAGACCCATCTGGCAGGACCCAGGAGACAGTCTTTTCCTGCTGTGGCACCCACCCTGGAAAACAACATTCCTCCTGAAATGAAATTGGCTCCATCCTTCACATCCTTCCAGAAGTCCCTTAAAAACATGCTTGTGTTAAAAGGTATAAGGATCTCAAGGAAGAGATAAATTAGCCAAAATGCTTCATTGTCTATAACAATTTTTCTTTTATTCTGCTACTAGAAATACTGATTGGTATTCTTAAATCTATAATGTTTTTTTTAATTGTTGGCTTTTATGTTTTGTTTTTTACTGCATGCTACTTACTGTCATGTTCTGTGCAATTGGTATGTTAGCTGGAATAGCCAGTGTTTCTTTTCTTTTTTTTTTCATGGGTATTTGATTTTATTTTTAAATGTTTACTGGGTTGCCTGAAAAAAAATCCAAGCCTGAACTGTTGTCATCATTGTGTCAACAATTTTAGCTGCATAATCTAGTTGAGTGATACTTCACAAGACCTATGATTTTGTTTTTTGGAATAGCCAGTGTTTCATTCAGCTCAGTGTGCCTTTGCCCAAGTAAATGCTGAGCCAGAAAGATGAAGGGGAAAGTACTCTTTATTTATGTGCACAAACAAAGAGGGTATCTTGCTGATCACTCAGCCAAGAGAAGAACATCTTAGAAAAGGGGGACATTATTTTATATAAAATTGAATCATATTGGGTTCTACTTACCTTTACTACCAGTTCGCAATGGGATTGAAAAGAAAGAAGCCCCTTCAGCATCAGCACAAGATGGGTACAAGCCCAAGAAAAGCTGTGAAGTGTGTTGACCAAAAGGGGCCAAAAAGTGGGACTAGCAATTTTCAAGCATTCAATGGGTCGGATGGTTGCACTGCCCACTGGCCAGTGATGAAATTTCTATCCTTTGGTTCAGCAGGTGGATTAGCTCTTTTGTCTTGAGTATGTTGGATCCAAGTCTTGATTCCTTCTATCTTGATAGAAGTGTAAGTTGATAGTAGCTTTTGGTAAAGGCCTTTCCACTTAGATCGCAAGAGATCATCTGTCTGACTTCACCAAAACCAAATCTCCAACTTAAAAGGATGAACACTTTGGTCCAATCACTACACTGGTAAAGCTGTAATAAAGAGAAAAAGATGATAGAGCAGCAGACAACTGGATTAATTGTTTTTAACAATCCCTTCAGTCATTTGATGAAAGAATTATGGAGGACCAAATCCTGAAATATGTCCGACCATACTAGATTTCCAATGGGCTGACTCTTATTTTTTTCTTTTTCTTTTTTTTTTATATTTTTTTTTATTTTTAAAACAAAAACATAAACACATTTTTTTCAAAATGAAGCTTTTGCTCTGGTCACATATTAAAGCAAATCATTAACAAATCTTATTTTTCAATTAACACAACTAAATATTTTAAAACAAGTATTTCCCTCAAATCTATCTATATAACTATGCCATTATCCCCAAAAACCTGTTACTTAAATCTTAAATCCTAACCAATTATCAATCCATTTTCTCTTTCATTTGCTTAGATGGATATATTTTAACATTATAAATCATACAATTATTTTAAACATTCCCAAAAAAATTAATTTCAACATACCCATTTTTTTCTATTAAATTCAAAGTTTATATTCTTTATTTCTATTATTAAACCTATCATTATTCATTTTATCTTAAATATCACTCTCAACATACCTCCCCTCACTTTAATTATCCTACCTTATTTTATATTTTCCTAAAAAAACAAAACAAAAAAACAAAAAAACCCCAACACCTCAGACAGCCGGCTGTGAGTCTCTCCTCATGAAGTGGGGTCATGGGGTTCAGATGGGTTTGCTGATCACGTACCTGGCTCCCTGCCACGTGGCAGCAGCCCTGCCCGAGCTTCTCAATGTCATCGCCACGGTGGCGGTTGATACCCCCAGACTTATGGTCATGGGGGATTTCAACCTGCCGTCCGTGGGTGAGGCATCTGAGGTGGCTCGGGAGTTCATGGCTTCCATGACGGCTATGGAACTAACCCAGTTAATTCATGGCCCTACACACGCGGGGGGAAACATGCTGGATCTGGTTTTTGTCTCTGGATAGTGGCTGAGTGATCTCGAGATAGGGGATATAGTCATCGAGCCCTTGTCATGGTCGGATCACTCTCTCCTTTGCCTTGACCTTCGAACCGCTGCACCCCACTGCAGGGAGGCAGAACTGACAAGATGGTACCACTCCAGGCACCTGATGGAACCTGACAGGTTCCAGATGGAGCTTGGGCCAATCCCTGAGGTTCTGGCTCACGCCTCGACTGGAGACCTAGTGGCCGCCTGGGATAGGGCGGCTGCTGGAGCTCTGGATCGAGTTGTGCCTTTGCGGCCTCTGACCCAGTGCCGATCTCACCTGGCTCCTTGGTTCACTGAGGAGCTAAGGGAGATGAAGCGCTGGAAAAGACGCCTAGAGAGTAGTTGGAGGGCCAGTCGTGCTGAATCTGACCGGACACTGGTAAGATTTCATATTAAGAATTACCTAGTGGCTATAAAAGCAGCAAAATGTACCCATTTTGCTGCTCTTATTGCATCATCAGATAATCGCCCGGCAGCCCTGTTTAGGGTGACCCACTCCCTGCTCCACCAGGAAGCACGGGAGGACCCCTTGGAGGGAAGAGCTGAGGATTTTGTTCAGTATCTGCATGACAAAATCACTCAGATTTGGGAAGATCTGGACTCCGACTGGGTAGATCCAGCGGGGATGACGGAGGCAGGTCCTGAGAATGTTATCTGGGATGAGTTTGATCCTGTGACCCCTGAGGATGTGGACAGGATTCTGGGTAGACTGAATGCGATCACATGTTTGTTGGACCCGTGCCCGTCCTGGTTAGTGCTGGCTTCCCGGGAGGTGACATGAGGCTGGCTCCAGGGGATTATAAATGCTTCATTGGGTGAGGGTGTCTTTCCTGCCACCTTGAAAGAGGCAGTGGTGAGACCTCTCCTCAAGAAGCCTTCCCTGGACCTGGCAGTATTGGCTAACTATCGTCCAGTCTCCAACCTTCGCTTTGTGGCGAAGGTTGTTGAGAGTGTGGTTGCATGACAGCTCTCCCAGTACCTGGATAAAACAACGTATCTAGATCCGTTCCAGTCGGGCTTCAGGCCTGAGTACAGCACGGAAACGGCATTGGTCGTGTTGATGGATGATCTCTGAAGGGCTCGGGACGGGGGGTGCTCCTCTGTCCTGGTCCTGTTAGACCTCTCAGCGGCTTTTGATACCATCGACCATGGTATCATGCTGCACCGGTTGGAAGAGTTGGGGGTGGGAGGCACTGTACTACGGTGGTTCTCCTCCTTTCTCTCCGACCGGTCGCAGTCTGTGTTGACGGGGGGGCAGAGGTCGACCCCGAGGCCCCTTATACGTGGGGTGCCACAAGGATCGGTCCTCTCGCCCCTTTTGTTCAACATTTATATAAAGCCACTGGGTGAGATCATCCGTGGTTTCGGGGTGGAGTACCACCAGTACGCTGACGACATCCAGCTGTACATCTCCACCCCAGACCACCCCAACGATGCCCTTGAAGTGATGTCCCAGTGCCTGGAGGCTGTACGGATCTGGATGGGGAGGAACAGGCTCAGGCTCAACCCATCCAAGACCGAGTGGCTGTGGTTTCCGACGTCCTGATATAGTCAGCTGGTGCCATCGCTGACTATTGGGGGTGAATCATTGGCCCCCACGGAAAGGGCTTAGGTGTCCTCCTGGACTCACGGCTGTCTTTAGAAGAGCACTTGACGGCCGTGACCGGGAGGATTTTTCATCCGGTTCACCTGATTTGCCAGTTGCGTCCCTTTCTGGATCGGGACTCGTTACGCACGGTCACTCATGCCCTCGTCACCTCCCGTCTGAACTATTGTAATGCTCTCTACATGGGGCTCCCCTTGAGGTGCACTCGGAGGCTCCAACTGGCGCAGAGTGCGGCCGCATGGGTGGTGACGGGAGCGATGTGGCGCTCCCTTGTAACACCTCTCCTGCGCGAGCTGCACTGGCTCCCGGTGGTCTTCTGAGTGCGCTTCAAGGTTTTGGTTATCACCTTTAGAGCGCTCCATGGCTTAGGACCTGGTTATTTACGGGACCGCCTGCTACCACCAATAGCCTCCCACCGACCAGTACGCTCCCATAGAGAGGGGCTCCTCCAGGTGCCGTCAGCCAAACAATGTCAACTGGCGGCCCCCAGGGGGAGAGCCTTCTCTGTGGGGGCACCTATGATCTGGAACGAGCTCCCCCCGGAGATACGGAGGATCCCGGATCTGCGTACCTTCCGTCGTGCACTTAAGACCTTTCTATTTCACCAAGCCGGCCTGACCTAAGTCTTTCCCCTTTTTAAATGGAAATTTTAAATTTGGTTTTAAATTATTGGGGTTTTAAATTTGTTCAGTCAAACTATTTAATTTCGTTTTAATCTATTTTAAATTTTGTATTTATATGTTTTATTCCATGGCTGTTCACCTCCCTGAGTCCTTCGGGAGTAGGGCGGTATACAAATTCAATAAAATAAAATAAATAAATAAATAAATGATTGTCTTTATCTTTGTTGTTAAACCAATCATTTTTATTTCTTGGCTGTTAAACACAGCATAATCATTTATTTTGGCTGTTGAACACAGCATATCCTTTTTTATTTTTTGGCTGTTAAACACAGCATATTAATCTTTGTTTTTTGGCCATTACACGGCATATTCAATTTGGTTTGGCTGTTATACAGCATAATAATTTTGTTTGGCTGTTGAACACAGCATATTCATAGTTGGTTTAACTATCAATCTCTACTTAAACCTTTCTTTGTTGTTTCCATCCATCTATGCATTGCTTTTTCACATAATCTCTACATGGGGCTCCCCTTGAGGAGCACCCGGAGGCTCCAGCTGGTCCAGAATGCGGCCGTGCGGCTGGTTATGGGAGCGACATGGCGCTCCCATGTGACCCCCCCTCCTGTGCGAGCTGCACTGGCTCCCAGTGGTCTTCTGGGTGCGCTTCAAGGTTTTGGTTACCACCTTTAGAGCGCTCCATGGCCTAGGACCAGGGTATCTACGAGACCGCCTTCTGCCACCAGTAGCCTCTCACCAACCAGTATGCTCCCATAGAGAGGGGCTTCTTAGGGTGCCATCAGTCAAACAGTGTCGACTGGCAGCCCCCAGGGGGAGAGCCGTCCCTGTGGGGGCACCTGCCATCTGGAACTAGCTCCCCCCGGAAATACGGAGGATCCCGGATCTGCGTGCTTTCCGCCATGTCCTCAAAACATTCCTATTGCAGCAGGCTGGCCTGGGCTAACCTCTTTTTTAAACTGTTTTTAAATTTTAAATTTGTCTTATAAATTTGGGGTGTTTTAATTTTTGTTTTCTGGGCCAAATTATTTAATTGTATTTTAATGGTTTTTTAACATTTGTATTATATGTATTTTATCTTTTGACTGTTCACCACCCTGAGTCCTTCGGGAGTAGGGCGGTATACAAATTCAATTAATCATCATCATCATCATCATCATCATCATCATCATCATATTTTTCTGTATCCTTTTTCATGACATGACATTTTAAAATTAAGACATGGTTATTGCTTAATACATATCTTTAACTGTATTTATAAATTCATTTTAACATTTTCAATTAATCATATTTATCCTTGTTCTTTTCCTTAACATTTTGACATTAAAATATAGTTCTTGCATCAAGCATATCTTTACATGTATTAATTAATTTCTTTTAACATTCTTAATTTCCCTCTGACCTCATAGATAGTACTAAAGCAAGGAGTTACCTGAAAGCATTCTGCTGAATAAACAATGTGGCCAGGGACGGAAATACCCTCCCCCCTCCCAGGGCTATAGGGATGCATCATAAATAAAGTAGGCACAGACAGGGGCCTGAACAAAGAAACCTTTGAAGATAAAGACCCACATTGGTAATGAACCTTTGTCTCTGATTGGGTAAACTTTGTCTCTGAGTTTTATAGATAAAAATTACCGAATTCCGTGGAGGAGGATTTTTCTTTCCTGTATGTAGGCAGTTGATTATGGTGAAAAGAAAAGAAATTTACAATGGAACTCCTAAAGTTGAAATAATAACAATTTAAATGTTCGTGCAGGAATAGAAAAAGGATTAAGTGCAGCCTTAAAAGAAAAAGATTTGATACATTATATCCGGAATAAAAATAAGAAAAGAGATTTAATGTGATTTATGGAGAAAAAAATTAAAAATTTGGAAAATGGAAGGAAATATATGTTTGCATGCGAGGAAACGAAGATAATGTGATTAAAAATAAAATAAAGATGGATTGTAATAATAAAAGGGAGGTTTTTATAGAAATTAAGAATGTTAAAAGAAATTAATTAATACATGTAAAGATATGCTTAATGTAAGAGCTATGTTTTAATGTCAAAATGTTAAGGAAAAGAACAAGGATAAATATGATTAATTGAAAATGTTAAAAGGAATTTATAAATACAGTTAAAGATATGTATTAAGCAATAACCATGTCTTAATTTTAAATTATTAAAGTTACAAAATTCCTCTTTATGCCAGATGGTGTCTCTCTATAATCCACATTTCCATTAGTCATGCAAGACTCCATTTTATTTATTATTATATAACCATCCAATTTATTTCTTCTTATTTCTTCTTCTTTTAATTAAAAAAAAAATCAAATCTTCTTTTTAAAATCCAGTTCAAATTTTAAAGTGTTTAGTTTTTTAACCATATCTCCAGGTTAATTCTCTTAGTTCTGTTCCAAAATTAGTTGTTTCTCGGGTCTTTGTCTCTTTAAAATTGTAGTTTTAAAAAGTTTTTCCAATGCCCCTTTGTTGCATAGCCGCTGTTTTAGGCTAGGGGTCTTCTAAATATTAGTGATGTTCCAAACGTTGTTACATTCCTGGGCTGTTGTCACTCACCCAGCTTCAAAGAGCTCAATTTTTCTCCACTTTCCTCCAGCACTTTTCTTGCCCAGTTGTCACAGCTTCGTGGCAGCCACCATGGCTGCCGCCCCCCCCCCCCACCGACTCACACAGGGTTCCCTCTGACCTCCGAGGAACTTGCCTGTTCCTCTCGGTCATCCGAGGCACCCCTCTTCTTCCCCCATCCCTGCAAGATGCGTTCGGTCCAAAGACCCATTGGCGGCAGTTCAGCAGCCGGGGTTTTCGCAGGGCTCATCAGAGCCCACTATTCCCCGACTGTCTCACCAGAACACCAAACCGGAAGTCACTCTTATCTCTTTCTTAAGTGTGATCCAAAGTAAATAGGACTGTCGGAAGTTCAAAGGATGGAATTAAAGATAGCTCTTTTTCTAAAGGTTGAGTGTGGGGTGGCCTTAGCTGTCTCATCTTCTCTCTAATTTCCTTTGGATATTTGTGTGCGTGTCCAGTCTTGAATAGGCCCTAACATGCACACTAACTGCAGGTAGTTTCACTACTTCCAATAAGGCTAAAATTTATTCTGCATGCTTGATCATTGTACATTTTGCAATTAACAGTCCCCTTCCTTTCAAAGGCTCAATGTGAATGCAAAACATGCAAAACATACTTGCTATCTGTATAAATGTTAGTTTTTTTATCCATACCAAATTGTAGGGCTTTTTCAAGACAGTCAGCTCTGTCTTTTGAGCAACTGTTAAAAAGAGGATGGGCTCTCTAACAACTCACAGTGCAACTACTGCACGTCTAGCTCTCTTTTCCCCTTTTACATAAAATTGCTTCCATCTTTTCACCTGGGTTATGAAGAGGTTGATTTTTCAGATCAGGTCTGTTAGGATAAACCTGATTTGTGTGCAGTCATGTGTTACTTCTTGTTCTACTTGGGATAAAAGAGTAGCAGGATTTAACTTTGCATTCACTACCAGGCTCGTATTTGGATTATACAGAAGAGTGGTGTTTCACCAACCTACTTTCATCCTCCAGTGAGCTCCCTTATGTTCCAAAAGCTCCACTACTGCATATGGGTTCTGAACTTGTATTGTTTGTCCCAAAGTTAATTTTTCTTCTTTACCAAAGAGGCTGATAGCTCTTTGGTAAAGCTGCACTTGTAGACAGGCAGGCCATCCTGCTGCCACAACACCTATTTGTTAAGAGAAATAAGCTGCCATCTGTTCCCAAGACCCATGTATTTTGGTAAGAATTCTAGATGTAACTCCTAGCTCTCATGCATAAACAAATTGAAAGACTTGGTAAGATCAGGGAGTCCTAATGCAAGGGTAGTTGACAACAATTCCTTGATTTTTATAAATGTTTGATGGCATTCTGCACTCCAGATAAATTTCTTATAGTCTCCCTTTTTTGTAGCCTCATTAAGTGGTTTTATAATGAGGCCATAATTTGGGATAAAAATTCAGCAGAACCTAAACATCCCCAGTTATCCTCAAAATTGTTTACTGGTTAGTAAACAATTTTACTAATTCTAAAAGAATTAGAAGAACTAGGGATTGAAATGGAGTGCTATACTCAGTTGCAAATACAAGCGAGATATGGAAAAGATGCTAAATTATATGGTTTTTATTTGGAAATGACAACATTGGATGAGATACTCACAGGAACAGAGGAAAAAATGATCAGAAGACTTTATAGTTACTTATTGGAAGTGAAGTTGGAAGAAGAACAAGTGAAAGGAACAATGATAGCATGGGCAAAAAAATTTGGCTATACGATTGAGCTAGATAAATGGCAACAACTATGGGAAAGAAATTATAAATTAACAATGGCCACAGCATACAAAGAGAATTTGTATAAAATGTTTTATAGATGGCACATGTCACCAGAGAGATTGGCAAAAATGTTCAAAGATAAATCAGCTAAATGTTGGAAATGTCATCAGATACCAGGATCATATTATCATATGTGGTGGACATGTCCAGAAGCGAGAAAATATTGGGCAAGACTTAGAATACGTCTAGAGAAGATGACACAGCAACATATTGATTTAAAACCAGAATTGTTTCTGTTGGGTCTTTTTTCAGAAAAGTATAGTAAAGAACATATATATTTAATAATACATATCATAATGGCAGCAAGAATGATATTTGCACAAAAGTGGAAAATAGAAAAAAGGAGAGGTAATTAAGAAAATATTGGAATGTGCAGAAATGAATAGGTTGACATTGGCAATTAAAGGGAAATCAGAATCAAAGTATTACAACATTTGGGGGAAATTTTATCAATGGATAGAAAGTGAGTATAGATAATAAACAGGATAAAGACAAGAACTTTGAGATGAATACATGTTGTAGTATATTAAAATTAAATGAAAGAAGGAAAGATAAATATATATTTTAAGACATAATGGTAAACTTTGAAGATGATAGCACAAATGTTATACCCAGATGATACATGGATTGATTAAAAAATGTACAGGAATACTAGAGGAATAATAGTAAAGTAAAAAATGAAATTGGAAATGAAGACGTATGTAAATAGAAATCGGGTCTGCTCGAATACCATCTCAGATTGAATTAAAAAAAGGAAATAAAGGAATGGAAAAAAGGGGAGGAGTAGAGAGGGGAAAATAGGGGAATTGGGAGGTGAGAATAAGAGAAAAGAAGAATGGGAAAAGGACAGGAAGATGGAAGGGGGAAGAAGAGCAGGAAAGAGGGTAAGAAGGGGAGAAGAAGAGAGGAGAGGGGAAAGAGGAAAGGAAGTAGGAAAGGAAAGGAGAGGAGGAATGAGGAAAGAAGAAAGAAAGGAGGAGAAAGAAGGGAAGGGAAAAAGGAAATGTAGTAAAATAAAAGAAGGAAATGTTAAAAGAGCAGACCCGAACAAATAATTAATTAATTACCTAATGGAAGTTAAATAAGAAGATGAATGAACAATGTATAAGGATGGATAAAAGACTGTACATTTAAACATGTTGATGAAAAATAAAAAACTTTTTTCAAAAAAAAAAGAAAAGAAATTGTTTACTGGTCCTAGGTTCAGATTGGAGCAGTTGCTTTTCACAGTGGTAAACATGAAATTTAGTGTATTTCACAGATTTGTGGATTAGTTGCCCCCTTCCCCCATTTTTGAGACACCAAATAGCCACACTAACCTAGGCAGTTAAAAAAGCCAATGGTCATTGGCATCCTTCAGTCTCAAGAGACTATGGTATCGTGCTCTGGAAAGAGGTCCTTAAACAGTATCTAGTGTGACTAAAAAGGCCAATTCGAGAGTGGCAACCCCTTCCACACTGAGGGTAGATACATTCTGTCCCCTGCCCAGCCCCCAGATTTCGCTGGTTCCAGGACTGCCTCTTTGCCCCAGCCTGCAGAACAAGTGTCTCTTCGAATTGAAGAAGGCCATGCTACGTCTTTAGCCTCCAAGCTGAACGATCGGAGGTCAAGGTTTCCCAGTTGTTAATGTCCATTCCCAGGGCCTTTAGGTCCCTCTTGCAGATATCCTTATATCGCAGCTGTGGTCTCCCTCTGAGGCGCTTTTCCTGCACTAATTCTCCATACAGGAGATCTTTCGGAATCCGACCATCAGCCATTCTCACAACATGCCCAAGCCAGCATAGGCATCGCTGTTTTAATAGTATATACATGCTAGAAATTCCAGCAAGTTCCAAGACTGTGCTATTTGGAACTTTGTCCTGCCAGGTGATGCCAAGAATACGTTGGAGACAGCGCATATAAAAGGTGTTCAACTTTCTCTCCTTCAATGCATAAAGGATCCAAGACTCACTGCAGTACAAGAGTGTGCTCAGGATGCAGGCTCTATAGACCTGGATCTTTGTATGTTCCATCAGCTTTTTATTAAGCCATGCTCTCTTTGTAAGTCTGGAAAATGTGGTGGCCACTTTACCAATATGTTTATTCAGCTCAGTATCTAAAGAAAGAGTGTCAGAGATAGTTGAGCCGAGGTACACAAAGTCATGGACGACCTCCAGTTCTTGTGCAGAGATTGTAATACAGGGAGGTGAATCCACGTCTTGACCCATGACTTGTGTTTTTTTCAGGCTGATTGTTAGTCCAAAGTCTTGGCAGGCCTTGCTAAAACTGTCCATAAGTTGTTGAAGGTCTTCAGCAGAGTTAGCAGTGATGGCAGCATTGTCAGCGAAGAGGAAATCCCATAATCATTTCAGCTGGACTTTAGATTTTGCTCTCAATCTAGAGAGATTAAAGAGTTTTCCGTCTGACCTGATCTGGAGGTAAATACCCTCTGTTGCAGTTCCAAAAGCATGTTTCAGCATGACAGCAAAAAAGATCCCAAATAAAGTTGGCACGAGGACACAGCCTTGCTTCACTCCACTTCGAATAGCAAAGGAATCGGAAGTTAAGCCATCAGAAACTACAGTGCCCTTCATTTCCTTATGAAAGGACCTGATGATGTTGAGGAGCTGAGGTGGACATCCAATCTTGGGGAGAATTTTATAAAGGCCATCCCTGCTAACCAAGTCAAAAGCCTTCGTAAGATTTATGAAGGCTACGAAAAGTGGCTGTCTTTGTTCCCTACATTTCTCCTGCAACTGTCTAAGGAAAATACCATGTCAGTAGCGGACCTGTTGCCTCAAAATCCACACTGTGATTCTGGATAGATTCTCTCTGCGAGCACCTGGAGCCTCTTCAGTACAACATGGGCAAGCAGCTTCCCTACAACACTAAGAAGTGAGATGCCGCGGTAGTTGTTACAGTCACCCCTGTCATCTTTGCTCTTGTACAGTGTGATGATATTTGCATCCTTCATATCCTGTGGCACTCCACCTTCCCTACCACATTTTCTCTGGAATATAGTAGTGCTGCACCCAGCGTGCCATCTGCTGTGCTCGATCCTGGATAACCTCACCTGTAGCAGACTTCAGAGGGGCAGATTTCTTCTGTGTTGGACCTAAAGCCTGCTTGATGCCATCATACATCCCCTTGATGTTGCCTGTGTCGGCTGCTATCTGGATCTGAGAGCAAAGCTGCAGCCAATAATCGTTAGCACATCTCCTGGCAGTCTGTTGGACTTTGCTACGAGCAGCTCACAGAACCTGTAGGTTGCGCTGACTGGAACAGACTTTATATGCAATTAGAGCTCTCCATTTTTCCTCGATGGCTTCAAACCAATCTGCTGTCTTTCTGATCTCCTTACCAAATACTGACAAGGTGGTGTTATAAACAGCATTCTTGAAATATTCCCATCATTCAGATGCATTTATTTCAGCTGGGCCTGGGAGAGTTTCTTGAGTGCTTGTGCAAATTCCTCCACTTTGCCCTGATTGCAGTCTTGTTAATATCAATTCGTGGTCTTCCTTCCTTCTTCAAGTGATGCAATCTCTTTGTTTGCAGTTTTATTCTGCTGCACACCAAGGAGTGGTCTGTATTGCAATCAGCACCCTGATAGTTGCATGTGATTGTAATATTGGGGAGGTTTGAGTACCTGGTAAGAATCAAGTCGAGCTGGTGCCAATGCTTCGATCTTGGATGTCTCCAAAAGACTCTGTGTTGAGGCTTTGTTTTAAAGTATGTATTGCTAACGCAAAGACCATAGTAGCAGCAAAACTCCAGCAGTCATTGGTCATTTTCGTTCATCTTTCTGATGCTGAACTGACCTAAACAAGTGGGCCAAGAACTATAATCAGCTCCAACTCTAGCCTTAAAATTGCCAAGGATAAACAGTGGTTCTTTCTCAGAGATTTTCTTGGTAGTAGCATCCAGATCGTTGTAGAATTTGTCTTTGGATTCTACTGAAGATGATAATGTTGGACCATATGCGCTAATAAGAGTAACTAGCCCTGCTGATAAGTGGAGCTTCAAGGACAGAATTCTTTCACTTCCTGCAGCAGGTGGACTAATGGATCCTAGTAGGGTGTTTCTGACCGCGAAGCCAACCCCATATTCCCTAGACTTGTTTGATGGTTTTCCCTGCCAGAAGAACGAGAAGTTTTTCTCCTTAATAGATCCCGAGTCTAACAGTCTTGTCTCTTGAATGGGAATGATGTCCATCTGCAGTCTGCTCAACTCCATGTCAATGGCAGTTGTCTTACATACGTCATCTATCTCTTGTAAATTATCAGAAAGGCCGGGGGTCATTGTCCAAACATTCCAGGTGCCCAACTTTAGGGCAAAAGTTTTCTTATGTTTGTTGCATGGTGCAAAGTTATCAATCTGCTTGTCAGGTTTGACCCTAAACCCCACGCACCCTGTGAGGTTAACAGACCGTGGTGGGGCAGTACCTTACTGGCTGGGGGCTGCCCAGCTTAAGGCGCTGCCCAATGAAATATAATGACCTCTCCCAGCGATGAAAGTGGCCCCTGGTGTCACGCTCTACGCCAATCAAGCAAAGACTTATAACCAGTAACTGCCACTTCCTGTGTTGTTTCAATGCTGTATGCAAAGCTGGAGTGTCCTCTCCAGAGCACGAGGTAGATTAATATGGAAGATAGACTGTTATCCAAGCAGCACATCCTCACTCTCCATGTCACTGAAATAGTCCAATGGAACGGCAAAGCCAATATGATTAGTTCCAGCTGCA
Source organism: Arizona elegans (assembly GCA_022577455.1). NCBI lineage: Eukaryota > Metazoa > Chordata > Lepidosauria > Squamata > Colubridae > Arizona > Arizona elegans. The sequence goes on along the minus strand of JAKOOJ010000004.1, from coordinate 77,137,396 downwards.
TCGCAGAAGTTACCAGAACATGGTTGTACACAGTCACGAACTGCTTCCAGGACTCCGGCTCCAGATTTTGCCTCAAGGTTGACTCCTGAAGACTTTCTATGGGAAAGACTTTCTATAGCCACAAGGCAGTGGAGGTTTGAGATTGGAGTTTTCCTTTATTTCTTTATTTAATTTCTTTATTTAACATCTCTCTTTCTTCCTCCCCAATCACTGGAAGTTCTTTTTCCAATAAGTATTGCTCTACTATTTCTTTGGGTAGAAATACTATTCTATTTCTAGAATAGGGTAGAATAGTATTCATGAATAATCTATAATTTCTCTTCTTCCGTATTTATGATATAGCCCTCTTGGTCTTCTAATTGGTAAATAATCTCTTTCCCTTTTTCTTTTTTGATTCTATAGGACAGCCATCTGCCCGCCCTATTGGCATTTTCAAAGTGGTATTGTTTAGATCGTTTGATTTCATATGCCAATTTTTCCTGATCGATTATGTTTATTCTATGCCATATGATCACCCAATTTTCTTTTGCCATTTCGTTGTCCGGGTTCTGTTGTACTTCCTTCTCTGCTTTCTGCAATTCTTCCGACAATTTCCTCTGGATCTCCCTTTTTTCTTTATTTTTATGTGCTCCATAAGCTATTGCCAATCCTCTTTGGAACGCCTTCATCGTATCCCAAATTATTCCTCGATCAGTTGGTTCCTTTTTGTTTTCTTCGAAGAAGGCCTTTAATTCTCCTTTGGTTCTCTCGATATTTTGTTTATCCTGAAAGAATTGCATGTTTAGTCTCCATCATATAGTACTCTTTTTATATCCGCTCCTCCATTTGATCTCCAATGGGTTGTGGTCGGCCCATATATTGGGTGGAATCTCGGCTGACATGATATCCATTCCTACATTCCTACTTGCTCACATCATGTCAATTCTGGACCAGGATTTTTGGGGGTTTGAGTAAAAAGTATATTGTCTTTTATATGGGTGTAAGGTTCGCCAAATGTCTACCAAGTTCAATTCGTCCACCAGCTTGAAGAAGGATTTTGGTAAGGTTTTCCTCTTTTTCTTTTGGCCTTTAGATCTTTTTTTTTTTTTTTTTAAATTTCTATACCGCCCTTCTCCCGCAGGACTCAGGGCGGTGCACAGCCAAAATAAAACATTGTATACAAAATTTAAAAAACAATTTAAAAACAATTAAATAATTTTGGCCCAAATAATTTAAAACAACCCAAATTAAAACCGAATCAATTAAAACTGAGAGGACTGTATGATTAAGTGGGCACAAAATTTTGCAGAACCAGTGATGTTGGAAACATGGGAAAAAATTTGGGTTCAGAACGTTAAATTCACACAGGCACAGAATTTGAGGGAAAATTTCTACAAAATGTTTTATAGATGGCATTTAGATCCTAAGAAATTGTCATGTATGTACCCTAATGTTCAGCCAAAATGTTGGAGATGTGATTGTTTAGATGCTACATATTATCATGTTTGGTGGACTTGTAAGAAAGTTAAGGCATTTTGGATAAAAATTTGGTGGGTTATGCAGAATGTTTTGAAGAAAAAAATTCAATTTTCTCCACAATTGTTTTTATTGGGTATAGTTAAGGGTTTTACATTGGGTGAAACAAAGCTGATATTGTATATGGTGACAGCAGCGAGATTATTGATAGGTAAATATTGGAAAAATGAAGCTTTGCCCACTATCGAGGAATGGACTTTGAAGATGGCCAGTTTTGCAGAGATGGCGAAGATCTCAGCGTACCTAAAAGATCGTTCACAAGAGACTTATGAATGGGAATGGAAAAAGTGGATAGATTATGTGCAGAACAAATATCAAACTAGGAAGTATCAAATAGCTTTTCATTGATAGTAGTATTATATTAAGTTAGAAATATTTCAATTTTGTGAAGATGAAAAATTATATGGGGGACGGATATGTTTCATATAAAGGGTTTTTTTTAATTGATGGGAGTATATTCTGTGGAAGTCCGGGGGGGAGGGGAGGGTTAGGGGGGGTAAGGGAGAGTTAGGTTGGGGAGTTTGGGGTGGGCTGGGGGGGGGAAATGGGGTGAAAATGTAATTGTAAAACTTTTGCAATAAAAAAAAAAAACTGAGAGGACGGGATCAAGCCAGCCCAGCTAGATGGAATAAGTGTGTTTTTAGGGGCCGACGAAAAGTCCGGAGGTCTGATATTGTGCGTATCTCAGGAGGAAGGTCATTCCAGAGGGCTGGTGCCGCCACCGAGAAGGCTCTCCCCCTGGGGGTCGCCAGCCGGCACTGTCTGGCCGACGGCACCCTGAAAAGGCCCTCTCTGTGCGAGCGAACCGGCCGGTGGGAGGCTATTGGTGGCAGAAGGCGGTCTTGCAAATACCCCGGCCCTAAGCCATGGAGCACTTTAAAGGTGATCACCAACTCCTTGAAGCGCACCCGGAAGACCACAGGAAGCCAGTGCAGCTCACGCAGGAGAGGTGTCACATGGGAGCGCCCCGTCGCTCCCATAATCCCCCGCGCGGCCGCATTCTGGACCAACTGCAGCCTTCGGGTGCATCCCAAGGGGAGCCCCATGTAGAGAGCATTGCAGTAGTCCAGGCAAGAAGTGACAATTGCTTGAGTGACCGTGCATAGGGAGTCCCGATCCAGAAAGGAACGCAACTGGCGTATCAGGCGAACCTGATAGAAAGCCCCCCTGGCCACGGCCGTATATGCTCTTCTAAAGACAGCCGTGCATCCAGGAGGATGCCTAAGTTGCGAGCCCTCTCCATGGGGGCCAATGATTCGCCCCCAATAGCCAGCGATGGCACCAGTTGGCTATTTCGGGACGCCGAAAGCCACAGCCACTCGGTCTTGGAAGGGTTGAGTCGGAGCCTGTTTCTCTCCATCCAGGCCCGCACGGCCTCCAGGCACTGGGACATCACTTCAAGGGCATCGTTGGGGTGGCCTAGGGTGGAGATGTACAGCTGAGTGTCGTCAGCGTACTGATGGAACTCCACCCCAAAGCCACGGATGATCTTGCCCAGCGGCTTCACATAAATGTTGAACAGAAGGGGCGAGAGGACCGACCCTTGTGGCATCCCACAAGCAAGGTGCCTCGGGATCGACCGCTGCCCCCCTGTCAACACAGAATCCGACCGGTCAGAGAGGTAGGAGGAGAACCACCACAGAACGGTGCTCCCCACCCCCATCCCCTTCAACCGGTGCAACATGATACCATGGTCAATGGTATCAAAAGCTGCTGAGAGATCTAACAGGACCAGGATAGAGGAGCAACCCCTATCCCGAGCCCTCCAGAGATCATCCACCAACGCGACCAATGCTGTTTCCATGCTGTACCCAGGCCGGAAGCTGGACTGGAGCGGGTCCAGATAGACAGCTTCATCCAGGTACTGGGGAAACTGCCGCGCCACCACACTCTCAACAACCTTTGCAACGAAGCGAAGGTTGGAGACTGGACGATAGTTAGCCAAAACAGCCGGATCCAGAGAGGGCTTCTTGAGGAGGGGCCTCACCACCGCTTCTTTCAAAGCGGCCAGCAAGACACCCTCACCCAGAGAGGCGTTAACAATCCTCTGGAGCCAGCCTCGTGTAACCTCCCGGGAAGCCAGCACCAACCAGGAGGGACGCAGGTCCAATAAACATGTGGTCGCATTCAGCTGTCCCAGGATCCTGTCCATGTCCTCGGGAGCCACAGGATCAATCTCCTCCCAGATAACATTCTCAAGACCTGCCTCAGTCATCCCATCTGGACTTACCCAGTCAGAGGCCAGGCCTTCCCGAATCTGAGCGATCTTGTCATGCAGATACTGCACAAAGTCCTCAGCTCGACCCTGCAAGGGATCATCCCGCGCTTCCAGATGGAGAAGGGAGCAGGTCACCCTAAACAGGGCGGCTGGGCAATTATCTGATGACGCAATAAGAGCAGCAAAATAGCTAGATTTCGCCGCTTTTATCGCCACTAGGTAGGTCTTAATATGAGACCTCACCAGTGTTCGGTCGGATTCGGAGCGGCTGGTCCTCCAACTACTCTCCAGGCGTCTTTTCCAGCGCTTCATCTCCCTCAGCTCCTCGGAGAACCAAGGAGCTAGGTGAGTTCGGTGCCGGGTCAGAGGCTGCAAAGGCACGACACGGTCCAAAGCCCCGGCGGCCGCACTGTCCCAGGCGGCCACTAGGCCTTCAGCCGAGTCATGAGCCAGAGTCTCAGGAAATGGCCCAAGCTCCATCTGGAACCTATCAGGATGTATCAGGCGCCTGGGGCGGAACCACCTAGTCGGTCCCGCCTCCCTGTAGCGGGGTGCGGCGGTTAGAAAGTCTAGTTGAAGGAGCAAGTGTGTCAGACCATGACAAGAGTTCGATGACTATATACCCTGTATTAAGGCCACTCGACCACTGACCAGAGACAAAAACTAAATCCAGAGTGTGCCCACCCATGTGAGTAGGGTCATGAATTAACTGAGTAAGGTCCATGGCCGTCATGGAAGCCATGAACTCTCGAGCCACCTCAGACGTTTTGCCGATGGATGGCAGGTTGAAATTCCCCATGACTAGAAGTCTGGGGGTACCAACCACCACCTCAGCTATGACATTGAGCAGCTTGAGCAGGGCCATTGCCACGCGGCAGGGAGCCAGGTACGTGATCAACAAGCCCATCTGTACTCCACAGCCCCACTTCACAAAAAGGGACTCACATCTGGCTATCTGTGGCACAGTGGTCTCCCTCGGATCAAGACCTTCCTTTATAATAACCGCCACCCCCCACCCCTCGCCCCTGCCCTGAGCTTTCGGCTGATGGAATGCACGGAAGCCTGGTGGGCACATATCTATGAGGGGCACACCCCCTCCTGGCCCAACCAGGTCTCCGTGATACCTGCCAGGTCTGCTCCCCCCTCCTGAATAAGATCGCAGATGAGGGGGGCTTTATTTACCATGGACCTGGCATTACATAACAACAGCCGAAGGCTCGGGCCCTGAGAGTCTGAACAGCCTGGGGTGCAAGAAGGGCTTTGGGGACCGGGGCGTGCCACCACTTGAAGACAGCGAGTGCATACCCCACCACATGATACAGCCCCCTGCTCCCGCCATATCTGCCCCTCCCACTCAGCATATTGATAGAAAGGCCCTCAACAGAACGGACTCTAATGTCCCCCTTACCCCTGGAATCTGCACCCTCCGTGGCCCCACTAACAGCTGGACCGGATCCCTCTCCCCGTGGGTTAACCCCCAAACCCACACAACCCTTCCTCCCCTTAAAATCCCTTAAAAACCTATCAAAAAGTTTCCCTAAAAAATCCCTCAATCCCCTTTTTGCGACATGCCACCTCTCGGGGTGCCAACGCCTGTCATAAAGGTAGGCCCTTGATAAAGTGGAGGGCCACACCTGTGAGAGTGGGGAGTCTTGCAGAATAAGAAGTTCTGTTTATAGTCTTTAGTTGGGTCTACCACTCCATTAAAGTCTCCAATTAAATATATATTGTTATTATCCATTTTACATAATATTTCTCGCACTTTGTGGTAGAATACTCTCAGATTTTTGTTGGGGCATAAATAGCTGTTATTAATATTGAGGAATTACCTCTCTTAACTTCAACGGCCAGGATCCTACCCTTTGAATCTGCATATTTCAGCTCTGCCTTTATTTCTTTCTTAATATATAAGGCCACCCCTCTCTCTTCTTTTTCTGCTAGGGAGGTATAGAGGTTTCCAAGTTTTTTGAATTCCAAAAATTTTCCATCATCTTTTTTTGTATGCACCTCTTGGAGGCATATTATATCCGCATTTTGCTGGACTAATTTAGTAAAAAATATTTTTCTTTTTTTATAGTCATTCAAGCTGTTTACATTAATCGATAGAAGTTTCCAATCATCCATTCTTGTAACCCGGTGTTGTTTTAGTTCTTGTTCACGCGTGTAGCTCTCTGTGGTCTTTGTTTCTTCCTTACTTCCTTACTTTCCTTTTCTTCTGTCTCTTTCTCTTCCGGGGTTCCTTCTTTGGATCTTCTTTGTTGGGTGAGTTCTACTTCTGTGTTGATAACTTCCAATTCCTCTTTGCTGCTCTGGTCTTCCTCTGAACCTCTCAGTTGATCTAAGAACTCCTGGGCCTCTACCAGACTTCCTATTTTAATTTTCTTCCCTTGCCATGTTATCATCATACCCTCTGGTAGAATCCATCTAAAGAGTATGCTCCTCTTGTTTAATTGAACAGCTAGGAATCTATAATCTCTCCTTAGTTCTCTCACCCTCCTCGGAACTTGCTTCAATACAATCATCTCCTTTCCTTTGTAGCTAACTGGTTCTTCTCTCACCATATTGTAGAAGATGTCCTTGACTTTTCTTGTTCTTTTCTTGTTGCTCCATTTTAGACTCCATCTTATTTATTTTCTGCTCATTCATTTGTATCATCTGCTGTATGTCACTCATTTTTTGATCTATAACTTTAATGTCCATTTTTAGTTCAAGATGATTGCTGGTCATCTTTTCCTGCATCATGAGCATTGTCTCTTGTATCATTGTAAGAATTGACTGCATTGCTTGCATGGTGGGGATCATGGCTGATTTTTCAGTCTTTAATAAGCTTTCTGTTGACTTTTGCATTGCTGGAGATGACATCGTGATCGTGGGATTAGATAAATTTTGAGTTGTTTTTTTCCCAGTTTTTGTCACTGTAGATGAGAGGCTTGTCATCTCCTTCAACACTCTTGCCTGGTCTTTAACTATCTTTTCTATGTTTCTCCAGATGGTCATCCACTGGTTGTTATTTATTTATTTTTCCCTTTTGTTTGATCTATCTTCTATAGAGTCTCTATAAGTCTTGATTATTTCTTATCTACTCTGCCTTCTTTCTCTATCTATTCCTTAATCTCACGATGGTTCAATCAAGTCTATTGGTCTCTTCTATCTAAATCCAGTTATCTCTATTTAAATTCTGATCTCTTTTCACTAATCCAGTTGATATATATCTCTCTCTTCAATCAAATACAATTCTACTAATAATTAATCCTATATCCTCTAACATTCAATCACTTAAATCAGTTATAATTCTACTAATACTTAATCAAATATAACAGGTAGTGATACTTAGTTTAACTAATCTCAAATAACAATTAATTAACAATTAAATATATTCTTGTTTATATTAGTTCCCTAAAAATAAATAAATTTATACACAATCAATTAATTAGCAATATACGTACTTAAATAAGCAATCAGTTAATTAGTCAGTCAATTGATCAGTCCCTGAGTCAAGTATTTATCAATAATTATGCTAAATAGTAAATCAATTTGTAAAAGAGTATATGCCTTAACTATAAATGCAAATACTTACAATAATTTAGATATTAAAAATAATCAAGCTTATACGCAATTATTTAAATAGATTTTTCCAATGATCTAAATGTGCACAGATAAACAACTGGCAGACAATAAGACAAATATAAGTACCAGTATTAATAGAAGACTTGTATAGATATAGTTAGTTCTTAGTCTCTGCAGTATCTTCGGTTATAAATGCTAAGGTAGGGAAAAATAAGGTTCCAATTTCACCAGTTTGTGCTTCTCCCGTCTCTTTATATCTTGAGTTTCCGAAAATTACTTGTCTTCTCCTGATAGTCCTTCTCGTCACTCTAGCCCTTCGTTGTTCTTTTCGTTGGTTTTCAATATGGATCCACTTCCGGTTCTAATCTCCGCCCGCTCTCTCTCTCAATCATCAAAACACCTTCAGAGTCCTCGCAGTTCACTCGTTCCACCCGATCGGCAAGTTAAATCCACCTTCTTATAGCGCCTCTACTCTGCTTTCACAAATCTCTTTTTCCTGCTCTCTTGCTGGCTCGTCTACGGTCACTCTCAGATATCGTCTTCTCCTTCTCTCACAGTTGCCGCTCGTTCCTTTATAGATCCTTTCAATCCGATCCGGCCAGCACAGTTAAGACAAATTTTAGCGTGTTTGGGGGAAAGTGAATATGGGTTCTCTCCTACACCCCTTTCACCGGAATTTCTTGCTTCCCATCTCGTTGATTATCACAGCTTCGAGTCCACCATTGGGACTCGCCCCTCCTGTTCAACATTTCTGTGAAGCCGCTGGGTGAGATCATCCGTGGCTTTGGGGTGAAGTGTCAACTGTATGCTGACAACACACAGTTATACATTTCAACCCCAGGCCACCTCAATGATGCCCTTGACGTGATGTCCCGTTGCCTGGAGGCCATGCGGATCTGGATGGGGAGGAACAGGTTTAGACTCAACCCCTCCAAGACTGAGTGGCTGTGGTTTCCGACGTCCCGATATAGCCAGCTAGAACCAACACTGGCTATTGGGGATGAGATCTTACCCCCCCTCAGAGAGGGCTCGCAATTTGGACGTCCTCCTGGACTCACGGCTGTTGTTGGATGATCATATGACGGCCATAGCCAGGGCGGCCTTTTATCAGGTTTGCCTGTTCTCTCAGTTGCGTCCCTTTCTGGATCGGGACGCCTTGCGCACAGTCACCCACGCCCTCATCACTTCCCGTCTAGACTATTGTAACACTCTCTACATGGGGCTCCCCTTGAGAAGCACACGGAGGCTCCAACTGGTCCAGAATGCGGTCGCGTGAGTGATAATGGGGATGACTCGTTGCTCCCATGTAACACCCCTCTGTGCTAGAGAGCTGCACTGGCTCCCGGTGGTCTTCTGGGTGCGTTTCAAGGTGTTGGTTACCACCTTTAAAGTGCTCCATGGCTTAGGGCCTGGATATTTACAGGACCGCCTGCTGCCACTGACTGCCTCCCACCGACCGATACGCTTCCACAGAGAGGGCCTCCTCAGGGTGCCGTCGGCCAAACAATGTCGACTGGCGACTCCCAGGGGGAGAGCCTTCTCTGTGGGGGCTACTGCCCTATGGAATGAATTGCCCCCGGATATATGAAGGATCCCCGACCTCCGTGCCTTCCGTCGTGCACTGAAGACCCTGTTATTCCAACAAGCCGGTCTGATGGGACAATAATTTTAATTGGGTTTTAAATATGGGTTTTAATATGTTTTATAAGGGTTTTAGAATGGGAATTTTAAATTCGACCAAAATTGAATTATTTTAATATGGTTTTTAAATTCGTTTTGTATATTGTTTTATTATGGCTGTTCACTGCCCTGAGTCCTTCGGGAGAAGGGTGGTATAAAAATATAATAAAATAAATAAATAAATAAATAATGCAGCCCCAAAAATAATAGGGCTGTTTTTAAAGTCTTGGGGGAGCATGTTCCAATATATTTGCACCTTTGCCCACATATTTAGGTCTTCATACTCAAATGCAAAATATTTTTGACTGCTTTCTGCTATTGGGAAGCAAAAAAAAAATGTTTTTTTTCAAGCAGTGTTGTATTTGTATTGAAGGAGAAAGTGTTAACAAAGTGTACAGGTTCAAAGCCCACAATGTGTATGGTGTCTGTGATCCTATTCATTCCCCCATGTCCTGTACAAGTCTAAAGGAGCCATGGCTTCTGGGCAGGTAGGATTGGCATACTAAAAGTGGACTGTCTTCCTTTCTATCATTCCATATTGCAATTTTTTTTGGATGATAGCCACTGTCTAGGCTCAAGCTTAATGGGGTATAATAATGGTACCATATCATCCATGATTTGTTCTGCTAATTGATTGTTGTTAGAGATCTGAGATTGTTCACAAAGAGGCAAAATGATTCTCACGCCATGTTTCAGAATTTTAAAAATCACTTCATTTCCTTCAAATGTCACTCCCATCCCAACAAGAGATGTGGTTAGGGTTAGGTTCTGCCTTGGGCCCCATCAGTCTTCATTTGCTGTTTACATTTCCTTCACTTCCTCTCTTTCTGAACACTCCTTTTTCCAATATGCAAATAGCTCACTGATTCTTGCACAATACAGACTTCCTTTGCTGTCTACTGTACTCTCTCTCACTTTCACATCTCTTGTCCTGTTATTAACTCCTTCTCACCTGCTTTTGCATGAAAACCTCTACCTCCCCCTTCCTGTCTCAATGCATCAGCTAGGAAAAGTTGTCTACTCTTTTGCTCATCTTCCTTCTCCATTACTTTCTCTATTAGTAAAGACTTTTAAGCAACATCAACTAATCGAGAGATCGGCATTCAGCCACTCCATCATCCATTTGTAGTTTTCCTTTTCTAATATAATCACAGTTTTAACCTATAAATATTAAATTAACCATACAAATGTCTGGATCTTCAAGTTCAAAGTCCGAATAAGCTTTAAAGGCTACATTCAAGGAAAACATTCTGTCAGATGTCTAAGAGTGATACTGCCAATCAATTGGGAGAAGGGGGAGGCTTGGATTCGATTCAATAGCATTGCCTGTGTCACGTTATATTTTACAACCTATATCCTGGCGCCAAAGAGCCCTGAGATCCTCTTAATGTGGAGGAATGTTTACGATAGCCATGTGGGTTGTTTCACTTTAAAGCAGCGGTTCTCAACCTGGGGATCGCGACCCCTTTGGGGGTCGAACGGCCATTTCATAGGGGTCGCCAAAGCCCTCTCTAGCCCCCCCATGCCTTCACTCACCCTCACTCTCTGCTCTGTTGGATCACCGGCCGTTCGCTTACCCCGCCATTCCCAATCTATTGCTGCCTCCTGAGTCCCAGCTGATGACTAGAGGGAAAAAAAAACTGTTTAAATTCTTGCTGCGTGGTTCAAAGGGGCACCCTATAGCCAGTGGTGGGATTCTGCCGGTTCTAGGGGGTTCAGCCGAACCTTTTGTTAAATTGCTGTCTTGCCCCGCCCCTCCGCACCAATATTTATTGCCAATAAATAGTGGTGGGTGAGGGGCGGGCGAGCCAGCAATTTAACAAACGGTTTGGTGTTATTTGTAATTTTATTGGCCCGCGGAGCTTCAGCATAGGCTAATTAGCCCTTGATTAGATCGGGTCCTGACTCTCAGCTGATTTGCTCTCAGCTGTTTTGCTCAGGGCTCTGCTGCTTGCTGGAGCAGTTTTTTTTCCCCTAGCTATGCTGAAAAACAAAACTGAAAGTAAAGCAGGCTGTTGGCTTTGCTGTTTCTGCAATGTTGGAAAATTAGGCAGGCAGATTTCTTTTCTTTTTCCTCACCAAAAAAGGTAGGTGCAAAACTGCAATGGGAAATTTAGGGCAAAAGAGGAGAGTTCAAGATTTTAAAACACAAAAGAAAAAAAGCTCTATTTAACTAGGGAATTGTAATAATTGAGATACTGTTAATTGTATATTGTGTTGAAAGCAGAAATGGTTAAGTTGTGGTTTGGAGGAATATATGGGGGAAATTATTTGGTTTATTATTATTGGTAAATATAATTAATTGATTTGTAAGAAATTGGATTGCAAGGAAATAATTGGAATATTCATGTTCATATTGATTGATATACAAAAAAGATAGTTATATAACTAATTGATTTATATTAAAATGTTGAATTTGTATTAAACAACTGTATTACATAATTACATAATTAACCAATGTGAGGATGGATATAAAAATAGATGGCAATGGGAAGGGTTATAATATAGAATAGAAGGGGAAAATTGAATTTGATTAAGATTAGAGATGAGGATGAAGGGTAATATTGGTCTCGAATTTACGACTATCCTCACATTTTACGTTTTTTGCCCTATCTTATCACCATGGTGAAAAGAAGCAATTGTGAAATGAGTGACATGGTTGTTAAGAATGCTGCACCAGCATAAATATGAGGATGGTCATAAGTGTGAGGCCCTGTCAGAAATCACTTTTTTCAGCCCTCTGAGTAGTCCCTATACATATAGCCACGCCCACCTGCTCACATGACCTCCAAGCCATGCCCACAAACTAAGCCACACCCACAGAACCGGTAGTAAAAATATTTAGAATCCACCTCTGGTTGTGGGTCACCACAACATGAGGAACTGTATTAAAGGGTCATGGCATTAGGAAGGTTGAGAACCACTGCTTTAAAGGATAACAGTGTGAATACATGTTTGTTTGGATTCTCAGGGAAACTAGTAAAGAAAACATCTTCACACTTGTGTATTGGCTAAAATCTGTGTTCTGACTTAAAGGGAAGGGTCTCTACTGCTTTAATCCTACTTGTCTTGCCTAAGGGTATTCAGATCTTACTTTAACTGGGTTGCTATCACTTCTGCTTAATAAAAGGTTCCTTTTGAACAACCACATTTCAAAAGTTTTTACTTTCTTAAGTTAGAAGGAGAGGCAATCATTACAGAAAGCAAGATCTGCAAAAAGGTCAACTCAGAGAAGCAATCTTCGCTCTACTGAGGGGACCTTGCAAACCATGTCTGAACGAAACAGAGAACTTGGAGAAGCCAATTGCTGGGGGGAGACAGCAACCGCCACCCAGTCAGATGCCTGTTTCGTACACCCCATTGGAGAGGATGAGGTAACCCTGGAGAATCCTGAAAAGTCCTGCTGGTCAATTGGCATTGGGAAGAAAGATAACTGGGATGAGAGAATCAGAGGAGTCACCCTCAGCCATGGCAACCGAAAACTGGGGTGGAAACTAGAACTAGAAGCCCTTGCTGACCAGGGGAGATTAACCGAAGCACCACTGAGGGAGGATTGTCTGAAGAGACATATAACCCAATTGGTGATGGAAACTTTGGAAAATCTCAACATCTGAGGGGAGCCAGGACAACAACCAAAGGGTACGGAAAGTGCAGCAGTTGCGGATGATGCCACAGGAGGCACCCCCTTCTGGAGCCTGCCTATCGAGCAGATGACACAGCAATAGTGGGAGAAGACCAAGCAAACCCTCCCCCCCAGGCAGCATGCACACCGGCGCCCATCCCCAACCAGCCCCAAGTCCCGCAACTGGAAAGAGAAACTCCCTCCCTTGGGGTGAAGTTTGATGGGAATCCGCAGCACTTAGGATTCTTTGTGGCACACGTACTCATCTACATGCAAGAGTATGGGTGTGATTTCCAAACCCAAGGATCCCGAGTGCGAGTTGTGACCCTAGCCCTAGAGGGTGCTGCTGCCAAATGAATGGTGACCCTGCATAACACCAATGCACCAGAACTGCAGGATTTTGATCGCTTCATGATGGTCCTGTGACAACGGTTTGAGGACCCACTAGCAGATCACAAGGCATGTGACCGCATTAAGGTGGTGAGGCAGGGGCAACGGCTAGTAGCAGAGTACACTGAAGAATTCTGGCATCTCGCGTGTCATGTGAACTGGCCAGAAGATATTTTGGTAAGTTGTTTCAAGGATGGGCTGAGTGATGATGTATACAATGCCTGCATGGCCCGAGGTGCACCAAATCACCTACATGAATGGTACGTCACCGCCGAAGAAGCTGAGATCAATATGGCCAGAAACCAGTATCGAGTAGGGTGAGAATGGAAGAAATCCCCACCCCAGTGGAAGCAAGAGCCCCTCAAACCACAAACTGCATTCCCTCTGAGAACCTCAGCCTGTTTCAAGTGTGGAAAAGAGGGGCACTGAATTGCAGAGTGTTGTTCACAAACACTCACCCGGAACCACCCACCGAGGGAGAACCCTGCAAAACAAGGCCGGCGTGGGAAGGAGACTGCCCTGAGGAGCAGGGAGACCGTAGAATTTCCACCCCTCCCCCTTTGGGGAGGAAACCCTGGTATCTCAGCAGGAGGAATCACACCCATTTGGAAGCGAACCAGATGATGAACCATTGGTAAGCAAACCAATTAAACTGCTTATCCTCCCCTTAAGACTATTTATCCCAAACCAGAACAGGGAGATAAATATCTCCACACTAGTGGACTCAGGGTGCACCCGTTGTTTGATCAGCCCAACCCTAGTAGGGAAGTTGGGGGTTAACGTAAGAAAGCTGAAAAACCCCATTGCTTTCTGCCAGCTACATGGGTCAATAGCAGGAGGGGAGCCAGCTTCTTTTGCCACCGAGCCTCTATAAATAGGCATCGGAAGCCACGAGGAAATGCTTACATTTATAGTGGCACCTGGCATGGAATGGCCGTTAGTTCTGGGCCTTGCATGGCTGAAAAAATGGAACCCCAAAATCAATTGGAAACAAGGCATCATAAAATTTCAGATGCATGTGACTTTTGCTGAGAATCCACATAAAGGAACTGGGGGGAAGAGAACCAAGAAACAGCCCTGCCTGGTCACGCCATGCCAACTGAGGGCATACCCATAGAATACAAGGATTTGGCTGAAGTTTTTAGCGAAAAAGCCTCAGACAAGCTCCCTCCTCACCATGCCACCGACTGTGCGATAGAAATCTTACCCAGCACTAAACTCCCTAAACCCAAGATGTACAGCATGTCATGAAGGGAATTGGAAGAGCTGAGAACATTTATTGAGAAAAACCTAGCAAGGGGTTTCATCAAGCCAGCCCGACCAAAAATCGCAGCTCCAGTGCTATTTAGAGAGAAAAAAGATGACTCAAAATGTCTCGTGTTGATTTTCATACCCTGAATGTGATCAGTGTGGAGAACATGTACCCCCTCCCACTTATGAAAGATAAGGTAGCACACCTCGCTAAAGGGAAAATTTTTTCAAAGCTGACTTAAGGGAGGCTTACTACCGTGTCAGAATTAAGGAGGGGGACGAATGGAAAACAGCATTTAACACCCCCCTTGGGTGCTACCAATTCAAGGTGCTCCCCTTTGGGTTACAAGGAGCCCCTGCAGTGTTTATGCAGTTAATAAATGAAGTCCTACATCAACATTTGTATAAGGGGGTCCTGGTCTACTTGGACGACATTTTATTCTATACCGAGACCAAAGCAGAACATATAAAACTAGTCAGGGTGGTTTTAAACAAATTCCGCTCTGCCAAACTTTATGCTAAACTTTCTAAATGTGAATTCCACTAAGAGAAGATTGACTGTTTGGGATACCGCATTTCACACCAGGGTGTAGAAATGGATCCTCTAAAAGTGCAGGCTGTACTTAATTGGGAACCTCTATGCATGCATAAACAGTTACAAAGCTTCCGGCGTTTTGCCAATTTTTACCAGCAGTTTATCCCCGCTTTCACTCAGATTGCCCTCCCATCACCAAGCTCTTAAAAATGAAGAGGGAGGGCAACCCTAAACCGAAGCAGCCATTGAACTGGACTATGGAATCCTAGGCGGCATTTGAAAAACTTAAACAGCTGTTCTTGGCAGAACCAATTCTAAAACATCCAGACACGGAGAAACCATTTGTCATACAAGCAGATGCCAGCAATGTGGCAATAAGAGTGGTCCTGCTTCAGAAAAATGAGCAAGACCAACTACAACCATGTGCTTACACATCCAAAAAATTGAATGAGACTGAGCAAATGTGGGCCATTTGGGAGAAAGAGGCTTATGCAGTTCGTTGGGCACTTTTAACCTGGAGGCATTTCCTAGAGGGGAGTAAGACCCCTTTTGAAGTCTGGACTGATCATAAAAATCTGGAAGCCCTAAAGACCCCAAGGAAACTCTCCCCAAAACAAGTACGATGGGCTCAGTACTTCAAACAGTTTGATTTTACTCTAAAATACCTCCCGGGCGGCGGGGGGGACTTTCTGGCAGATGCGCTATCCAGAAAACCGCAATGCAATAGTGCTAAGTCAGACGTAATCAAACCCATAGTACAAAACAATCAACAAATCAAAAAACATTGACGGACAATGACACCACCCAAACTTTTAAACAAGCACCAATAAATGGTTTTTGAACCATAAATCCAGCTGTCTGATGAAAGAAGACTTAGCTTGGGTGGGAGGGAAATTATATGTTCCAGCCAGCCAAAGACTATGCTTAATGGTAAGGTGCCACAATTCCAAATTAGCTGGACAATTTGGGTTTGTGAAAACTTTACACCTGATTAAAAGACAATTTTGGTGGCCATCACTAAAAAAGGACATAGAAAGCAATGTAGCTAGCTGCCCCATTTGTGCAGCAGCAAAAAGACGTCAGGGGAAAACCCCAGGTCTCTTGCAGAAAGTAGCCAAGCCTTCAGTGCCATGGAGAGTGATTGCTAAGGATTTCATCATAGAATTGCCAAACAGTGCAGGGAATACTGTTATTTGGGTCGTGACAGACCTGTTTTCAAAACAGGCACATTTTATACCTTTCCAAAAGATCCCAACTGCTAAAAGTTTAGCCAAATTATTCCTAATACACATTTATCAACTTCATGGAGCTCCACAAAGGATCATCTCTGACAGAGCTCCTCCCACCACCCATCTACTAATGGAAATTTTGAAATTTTGAACTCGGTGCTAGAACAATATCTAAGATGTTTTATTAATTTTCAACAGGATAACTGGACCGAATTTTTGCCTTTTCCTGAAGTTGAGTTTAATAATGTTGTACATTCAAACATTGGTTTTACCCCTTTTAGAGTAGCGACAGGCCAGGATTTCTGTCCCATGCCTGAACTACCCACAGAAGAACCCACCATCTCCTCACTTAAGGAGTGAATGGATAATTTGTAAAACACATGGCCAGTGGTTTGATTAGCCTTAAAGGAAGCTAGGCTTTTAAAATTCAAGCTGACAAGAAAAGGATGGAACCCAAACCTTTTATGTTGGAGACAGAATACACTTATCTACAAAATTCCTGAAATCATTACAACCATTGAAGAAACTAGGCCAAAGTTCATTGGACCTTTCCCCATCACTAGAGTCATCAATCCAGTAACAGTTGAACTAGTCCTTCCAAAGACACTCAGGCAAGTCCACCCAGTCTTCTATATTAGTTTACTCAAGTGAGAAGTAATCTCATCCCTCAGACCAGCTGCATCTATACCGCCTGTTCCCATCATGATTGAAGGTGAACAACACTTTGAAATCAAGGAAATCCTTGACTCTAGGACCCACAGAGGGAAAATCCAATACTCAGTTGCTTGGAAACATTTACCATCAGCACACAACAAATGGGTCGCTAAACACCATGTTAGTGCTCCAACCTTACTGAGAAAATTTCACTCCCAATACCCTAACAAACCTTATTAATATACTATCATGAAATCTTGTTTATATTTGTTTTTTTTCACAGGTGGACCCTTTCGTTTTCTTAGGAGGGTAGCATGTCAGATCCCTAAGAGTGATACTGCCAATCAATTGGGAGAAGGGGGAGGCTTGGATTTGATTCAATAGCATTGCCTGTGTCAACGGATATTTTACAACCTATATCCTGGTGCCAAAGAGCTCTGAGATCCTCTTAACGTGGAGGAATGTTTATTATAGCCATGTGGGTTGTTTCACTTTAAAGAATAACTGTGTGAATACATGTTTGTTCGGGTTCTCAGGGAAACTAATAAAGAAAACATCTTCACACTTGTGTATTGGCTAAAATCTGCATTCTGACTTAAGGGGAGGGGTCTCTACTGCTTTAATCCTACTTGTCTTGCCTAAGGGTATTCAGATCTTGCTTTAACTGTGTTGCTATCACTTCTGCTTAATAAAAGGTTCCTTTTGAACAACCACATTTCAAGAGTTTTTACTTTCTTAAACTGGAAGGAGAATGTGCAGTCATTACACATTCAGATTTTCATGTTTTTGCTGATGAACTTCATAAATCTGAGATAAATTTTTTTGTTTAGGCCAGGGCCTGGCAACTATGGCCCTTTTATGACTTGTGGATTTCAACTCCCAGAATTCCCGAGCCAGCCATGTTAGCTCAGGAAGTCTGGGAATTGAAGTCCACAAGTTATAAAAGGGCCATAGTTGCCCGCCTCTGGTTTAGGCACTTCATTTTAAGCACACACCCCCACAACCCAAGTCCAGTAGGCTCTCAATGGACCATTGAGGGGCTACCACAGAAAGGAGGGGTCAAGCACCTGAAGGCTAGACAAGAAATGATGGATGTAAACTCAACCAGGAATTTTCTGACAGTGAGAGCAATCAACCAGCTTTCCTTCAGAAGTTGTGGGAGCTTCATCAGTGGAAGTTTTCAAGAAGAGAGGGACTGCCATCTGATAGAAATTGTGTAGGGTCTGCTTGGGCAGTAGGTTGGATTAGATGACCTACAAGGTCCTTTCCAACTCTGTTAATCTGTAATCTGTACATCAAGAGCTACTTGAAGGTACTATTGAGGGTCCATTAATAGGAACAAGATATCATCATTGTCCTAGTTCTGCACGTCCCTTCTCCGCAATCATCTGCCTTTCTTCCAGTGTCAACAAAATGTCAAGTATAGGGACACTTTTGTTTTTCCAATTATAAAGATCAGACATTGAAAACGGAATGTAAAATAAAACTATATTTACCCTATTGTTAGCCTGCTGTCCCAAAGCTGCTTTTTCAAAAGGCAACTGAACTTTCTCTGAAAATGTTTTGCTTCTCATCCTAGAAGCTTCTTCAGTTCTGACTGTATGGTGGGAATGGAAAAATTTATATTCTTTGCAGTCATCTGATCATTAATTTATAGTTTCTTTCCCATACGTTTTGCCATTTCTCTAATTCTATCTTATATCTAAAGCTTTTTGCCCATTGTATCATTATGTCTTTTACTTGTTCATCCTCCATTTTCCAATTTAGTAAAAAATTATATATTTTCTTAATTAGTTTTTCATCAGAATTCAACAATATCTGATAGAAGGTTGTCTGTCCTTTATCAAAACTATAGATTTTCAAGTCTTTATCATATCTAGATTGTATTTGCAATTGAGGCAACCATGATAATTTAATACCCTGGTCTTCAAACTCTTGCTTAGATTTTAACTTCCCTTCAGTGTCCAAAATGTCATTATATGTCACAATTTTATCAAACTTCATCAGATTTGGATATGTAAACACTTCCATCGTTGAGAGCCAACGATGGATAGATATAGAGCCAGTCTATATCCCACCTGATATCAATACTACCATAGCTTTGGGATTCTTGTACAACATTGTTAGTAATCAGCAGAATAAGTATCCTGATGCTGTGCATATTATAGCGGGAGACTTTAATCAGGATGATTTAAAAGCAGTGCTCCTTAAATTCTATCAGCATGTTAAGTGTGCTACTAGAGGAGCAAACATATTGGACAAAGTATATACCAACATTAAACATGGCTATAAGGTTATATAATATATCAAACCCTGCACCAGTTAATAGTGGTGTCCCTCAAGGAAGCATTTTAGGACCTACACTTTTTATACTTTACATAAACAACCTTTAGGATCATATTATAAGCAACTGTGCTCTCTTCACTGATGATGTAAAACTAATCACCACCACCGACAATGCTGCTACCCTACAAAAAGACCTTGACTATCCATCAGAATGGTCAAACAATTGGCAACTCCAAATCTCAACCAACAAATGTTCTGTCTTACATATTGGCAAAAAACCATCAAAACACTAAATACAAGCTGGGTGGATATGACCTAATGTTCCCTTTTATATGTATCCATTTCATGTATTCATAATTATGTTTATACTTATATCTGTTACCTATTACATGTATGACAAAATAAATAAATAAAATAAATACATAAATAAAATAAACAATTAAACAAATAAATAAATTACCACATTTGGGACAATCAGATCATATATCACTGCTTTAAAAGGGGTTTTAAAATTATTTTAGTTGGATGTTTTGAATTTGGCCAAATGATTGAATTATTTTAATAAGCTTTTAATTTTTGTTGTATATTGTTTTTTACCATGGTTGTTCACCACCCTGAGTCCTTCGGGAGAAGGGCGGTATATAAATATAATAAACTAAACTAAACTAAACTTTTAGTACCAGCATACATCCTTCTTAGGAGACGGGCTCTGCCTATAATAAAGATAGTGAAATCTTGGCCAGAAGATGTTTCCCAACAATTTTAGAATTGTTTTGAGAACACAAATTGGGACATCTTTTACCACCCTGACCTAGAGGAGCACACTGCAACTGTTCTGTGCTATATCAAACACTGCACAGACACTATCACTGTGGATAAATGTATTAGGATCTATCCCAATCAGAAGCCCTGGATGACCAAGGAAGTCCAGCGTCTCTTGCATGACAGGACCAAGGCCTTTAGATCTGGTGATGGGGCAAGATACAGTGTTGCCAGAGCTAGTCTGAAGAAAGGTATTCGGAAGGCCAAGACTGATTATAAGAAGAAGATTGAGGATAATTTTTATAGTAATAACATGAAGCAGGTGTGGCGAGGGATTCAACAAATTACCAACCATCAATTGACCAATGTCATCCCTGCTAAGGGGGATGCTTCGTTGGCAGAAGAGCTGAATCATTTCTTTGCTCGCTTTGAAGTGGAGACATCAGAGACAGCTAAAATACAGCTACCAGCCCATTGTAGCCGCCACCTCGTTGTGGAGGAAGAGAAGGTGAGGAGCATTCTGAGGGCTGTGGACCCTAGAAAGGCTGCCGGTCCTGATGGTATCTCTGGACGAGTGCTTAAAGACTGTGCTGATCAGTTGGCTGGAGTCTTTACCAGAATCTTCAATTGGTCTTTATCCCAGTCCACTATTCCATCTTGTTTGAAGATGTTCACCATTGTCCATGTTCAAGATGTCCATCTTGTTTGAATCTTCCACCATTGTTCCACTGACAAAGAAGTCCCCTATCAATAACCTCAATGATTACAGACCAGTGACACTCACTCCTATCATCATGAAATTGGTCTGCTGGCACATCATTTCCTGTCTTCCACATACTTTTGATAAACACCAGTTTGCATACAGAAGAAATAGATCTACAGAGGATGCTATAGCCATCACTCTTCACACTGCTCTGACTCATTTGGAACAAAGGGGGGTAGGTATGTGAGGATCCTTTTTGTAGATTTTAACTTTGCATTTAACACAATAATTCACATAAACTTATGGATCCATGTCTAAACTTATGGATCTTGGGCTTTCTTATTCAATCTGCCTTTGGATTATGGATTTCCTGTTTAGCCGCTCTCAGAGGATCAGATTAGGTAATCATATATCTTCAGCTGTTATTCTTAATACTGGGTTGTGTGTTGAGTTGAGTCCCTTACTCTATACTCTTTACGTGCATGACTGCATTTCCACTCATGCTAGTAATACTATTACTAAATTTGCAGATGATACAACAGTGGAGGGACTGATCTCTGGGGAGGATGTGTCTGCCTATCGAGATGAGGTGGAAAGAATTTCAACTAGCTGGGCTGGCTTGAGTTAATTTTAAATTGATTTTAAATTGGGTTGTTTTAATTTTCGGCCAAATATTTAATTATTTTAAACTGCTTTTAAATTTTGTATGTATTGTTTTTTACTTTGGCTGTTCACCGCCCTGAGTCCTATTTTGGAGAAGGGCGGTGTAGAAATTTAAACAAATAAATAAATAAAATAAATAAATCACCTTTAAAGCGCTCCATGGCATAGGGCCTAGCTATCTGCGAGGCTGCCTGCTGCTACCGACGACCTCCCATCGACCCGTGCACTCCCACAGAGAGGGCCTCGTCAGGGTGCCATCAGACAAACAATGTAGGCTGGTGGCCCCCAGGGGGAGGGCCTTCTCTGTGGGGGCTCCCACCCTCTGGAATCAGTTGCCCCCGGAGATAAGGAGAATCCATGACCTCAATGCCTTCCGTCGTTCCCTGAAAACCCATCTTTTTCAGCAAGCCGGGTTGGCTTAAGAAGAAATTTTTAAATTTTTTTAATTAGTCTGTAATTTTTAACTTTCGGGCCAAAATGTATATATATTTTTAAATGTTTTAATATTTGTATTCTGTGTTTTTTATCTTGGCTGTACACTGCCCTGAGTCCTCAGGGACAAGGGCAGTATATAAATTATGAAAAAAATAAAAAAAATGGAGACCAAGTAGAGCAAGTGGCCAATTTTATGTTTCTGGGTGTTATCATAAAAGAGGACCTGACCTGGGGCACTCACATTGCAGCACTGGTTAAAGGGGCCAGCAGAGATTATACTACCTGAGACTTTTCAACAACAACAACAACTGAATGAAACAACAACTGAATGAAAAACTGCTGGTGGCCTTCTACTGCTGCACCATAGAGAGCATTTTAACACTGCATCTGTGTATGGTTTGCTAATTGCAGTGGCAGATAGGACAGCTCTCCAGAGGGTCAACGTCACTGCCCAAAGGATCATTGGTTACCCTCTCCCCTCTTTGGAAGAGCTTTATAGTCATGCTGCCTTAAGTTCAAAACATACTTAAAGATCCATCTCCTCCTGGGCATCCCCCCCCCTTTTTTTTTGAACTATTACCATCTGGCAGACAGTACAGAATAATAAAAAGAAAGGACAAATAGGCTGAAAAACAGTTTCTATCCCAGGGCAATAACCATACTGAATTTTATGGTATAGTGCAATATTGGGTTTTCAATTTCAATTACATAGAATGTAAAGGATGCATGTTTGTGTTTTTATTTTTATAGTTATAATGTACAATGAAGATGGCATTTAATTTCATTGTACCATATGCAATGACAATAAAGCAAACTAACTAACTATTCTGGGATTCTCAAATAGAACTTAGCTTTTATTTTTTTCCCCATACAGATAATAGTGAGTTTCTTATGTAGTGATTTTGAAAGTATCTGTAAATTTTATTCTTTTCATACCATAAGAAGGCATGCCATCCCAGTTGTAGATCATGTCCTTCTAAATATTCTCTTGTGTCTAACGGTTATCCATTCTTTTAGCCATGTTATAACACATGCTTCGTAATATAAAAGCCAATCTGGTATTCCATATATTCCATTTTCTTTATATTCTTATAACATTTTCAATTTAAATCTATTTTTTTTCTTTGCCAAATAAATTTCAAGATCAATGTATTCAAGTAATCAAAGAATTTCTTTTCAATTTTTATAGGTACTATTTGGAACAGGAAAAGCAGTTTTGGTAGGGTATTCATTTTTACAGTAGCAATTTTTCTCAACATTGATAGATGTAGATTTTTCCATTTTTCCAAATCTAATTTTATTTTGTTGAATAATTTTATATAATTATCTTCTTATATTGTTGCACATCTTGCTGTTAAGTATATTCCCAGATATTTAACTTTCTTAACTATTTGAAAGTCCACTTTTTCTTCCAATTGTTCTTTTTGTTTCTATGTGAGCTTTTTTTACTATAATTTTAATTTTTTCTCTATTTATCTTCAGTCCTGCTATTTCTACAAACTTCTCTATCTTTTTTAGTAGTTTAGGAATTGTCTCCAATGGTTCTTCTGTAATGAATACCAAATTGTCTGCAAATGCTTGTAGCTTATATCTTTCCTCTCTTATCTCCATTTCTTTAATTTCTGGATCTTGTCTAAAGTTCCTGTTCAAGACTTCCAAAGTCAATATAAATAGTAAAGGCGAAAGTGGATATCCTTGTTTTGTATCTTTCTTTATATTAAAATTGTTTGTATAGTCCCCATTTACAATTACTTTTGTTATTTGTTTATGGTATATCATCTTGATTACATTTATAATTTTTTCTCCAAAATCCATACAATTTAATTGATATATCATAAATTGCCAGCTTACATTAGCAAAAGCATTCTGAGCATGTAAGAAAATTAGTGCCATTTGTTTTCCTGGGTGTGTTTCATAGTATTCTAGTGTATCTAGAATAAACCTTAAATTGTGTTTTATTTGTCTTTTTGGTAAGAAACCATTTTGGCCTGGGTATCTGAATTCAGTCAGAATTTTTTTTTCAATCTCTGTGCTATTATTGAGGTAAAAAAATTATAGTCCACATTTAACAGAGATATCGGTCTATGTTTTTTTATCTGTGTCAAATCTACATCCTCTTTTGGTATTAGAGTGATATTTGCTTCTGCCCATGTGTTTGGATAGACACTTCTGGCTTTGGCTTGCCAAAACTGTTAGCTGGAAAAGCCAACAGTTTGTTTGACCCATTGTGCCTTTGCCCAAGTAGACTATGAGCCAGAAAGATGAAATGAAAAATATTCTTTATTTATGTGCATAAGCAACTAAGGCACTTTGCTAATCACTCAACCAAGAGAGGATCAGCTTAGAAAAGTGGGGAAATATTTTATATAAAATTCAAACATACTGGATTTGGTTAAATTCCTTCATTGGTTGTGGACATTTAACACATTGCTGACATTGCACAGATGTGCAGTAGCTTCTATGTATCAGGTAACAACCTATGCATAATATGATCTTATTAATGCTCAATTAAATATTCAGGAGGTGTGGTTTTAACATTAAAATAAGTTTGCAAGGCACAAAAGTTCAAGGTAGCATTCTTGACAGGTTTTTGCAGGTTTCTTTATTGTTTGTACTTCATTATCACTCACAGCTTCTTTGTTCTCATGAACATCAGTCAAGTGGCCTCCTTACTACTGAGAACATTAATCAAGGGGCCTCCTGGCTGCTGCCATTAGGTGGTTATATAAAATTGATAGGATGGATGGATAGATAGATAGATAGATAGATAGATAGAGACAGGCAGACAAGAGAGAGGGAGAGGGAGAGGGAGAGGGAGCGGGAGAGGAGAGGGAAAGGGAAAGGGAGAAGGAGAGGCAGGCAGGCAGCTTCAGATTGCAATCAGATTTAAGTTTCAGAGTTATATAGTAATATCTTGTATTTTGCAAGATATTAAACAAATAAATTGATATTAAATTAAACAAATGGGGAACTAGATGCCTCCTTTGACTCAGTAGCTAGCTGAGAGAATAGAAAGATACTTTATGTTAGGTTGGGTGAATGAGGAGACAGCAAGCCAGGCAGTGAGTGACAACAGCTCTTTAATGTAGGGTGAGAACCCAGCAGCTGACCTGGAGAAACAGCTCCCCTTATATACCTTGCAGCTGTGGTGGTCAGCCAATCAACTGATGGCTAGTTAATTCAAACTTCCCACCAAAACCTATATACATAACACACCTCCCCTCCCAGAAATCACTTGGGGTGGACGTAGCATACGTAGTCCTGCAGGTGACCAGGGTGGTCCACACTGTAGTTGACCTGCGCAGTTCAGTCGGAGGTGTGGCATTGAGCAGGTCGGAGGAACTCCCTGTTTCTCCCTGCTCCGCCAATGGTACCTCCGAGAATTTGTTGTGGGCAGCGACTTCTTCGGCTGGTCGATCTTCCGCGATGGGGCGGCGCTGGATCTCGGGGCCGACAGCTAAGTCCTCTGCTTGACTCGGAGTTGAGTTAGCTCTGGAGTTCTGTTGGTAGTTAGGGAGCAGTTTGTCAAAGATGTCTTCTGTGTCGGCGGTTAAACACTTCCATAACTGATCGATGTGCCAACACCAAATCCTCCCATCTCCCATGTCTACCCTATAAGACTTGGGCCTGGTTACCTCCGTAATTGTCCCAGTTTCCCAGAGAGGCCCATTCCCATAATTTCTTGTGTATACCGGTGTCCCTATTGTGAACTCTTTAAGCTTCCCTCTGTCCCTCTGAAGTTGTCAGGGGAATAGCTGGGGTGTAGCCTGTCCAGGACTCCTCGGAGCTTTCTCCCCATTAGAAGTTCCTCCGGGCTTCGGCCTGTGGCGGTGCATGGTGTGGCATGTTGGGCCGTTAAGAATCTGTCTATTCTTTCCTGCCAGTTCCCGGGGCCTAAGCGTGAGATGGCTTCCTTAGCTGTTCTCACAAATCTTTCTGCCAATCCATTGCTAGCCAGATGAAATGGGGCGGAGAGTACATGCCTGATCCCCAACTCCGCTAAGTACCCCTCAAACTGTGTGGCCGTGAACTGAGGCCCGTTGTCTGAAACTAAGGTGTCCAGTAGGCCATGGGTGGCGAACAATTGCATCGGTGGTAGTGGCTTTCGTAAATCTAATCTCCAGCCACTTTGAGAAGGCATCCACGATGACCATAAATACCTGCCCGTGGACTGGGCCAGCAAAATCTATATGTATCCTGGACCAGAGACCCTGAGGCTGCTCCCGTTCCCTTACCGGTGCTGTAGGGGAGTCTGGCCTAGACTCTTGGCAGGGCTGGCACTTCCCCACCCACTCAGTGATGTCTTTATCCATTAGGGGCCACCAAACGTAGCTCCTAGCTAACCCCTTCATCCTCACGATCCCAGGATGACCCTCATGTAACAGATTTAAAACTTTTTCCCTTAGGCACAAGGGAACAATGACCCGATCGCCCCACAATAGACAACCCCCTTGTGTTGTCAGCTTGCCTCTTTTGTTAGTGAAGTGTTTGAATTCCCTGCCCTCAGTCTTTTCCGGCCACCCCCTCGTGACCCAACTCGTGACTTTCCGAAGCATGTGGTCTTTGGTTGAAGCTCTCGCCCCTCTGCTGAGGTGATGGGTCCCGAGTCCAAGACGTCAATCAGCAGGACTGGGATTCTGGGTCTGGGGTCTTCTATCCTATCCAGTAATGGGCAACGGCTGAGGGCGTCGGTGTTGCCCATGCTCACCCCTGGTCAATGTACCAGG
This sequence comes from Arizona elegans, assembly GCA_022577455.1. Taxonomy (NCBI): domain Eukaryota; kingdom Metazoa; phylum Chordata; class Lepidosauria; order Squamata; family Colubridae; genus Arizona; species Arizona elegans. The sequence goes on along the minus strand of JAKOOJ010000004.1, from coordinate 77,111,159 downwards.
CGATAGGAGTATGCTGCCAGGAAGATGGCCCAGCATGTCATCCTGGGCAACAGGGCTACCAAGGTGGGTTGGTCCCCTGCTATGAGACCCAGAAGGGGGCAATGGTCTGTGATGAGGTCAAAGTCTCTGCTGAACAAGTATTCATGGAACTTCTTGACTCCTGAGATGGCTGCAAGGGCCTCCTTGTCAAGTTGACTGTAGTTCCTTTCTGTGCTTGAAAGAGTCCGGGAGTAGTAGGCAATGGGTGCCTCTAGACTGTTTGGCAGTCTATGGCTCAGGACGGCCCCCAAGCCAAATGGGGATGCATCACAGACTAGAACAAGGGGAAGTGTAGAGTTGTACTGGATTAGAAAACTCTTGGCCGACAGGAGTTTCTTTACAGCAGCAAACGCGACAGCCTCAGCCTTCCCCCAAACCCATGTGGACTTCTTGGCCAACAGTTTGTGCAGGGGCTCCGCTACTGTTGCCTTGTCCTTTAGGAAAATCATGTAGAAGTTCAACAATCCCAGGAACACTTGTAGTTCTGCCTTGTCTTTGGGGGTGGGGGCCTCTTGGATCGCCCTAATCTTGCTCTCGTTGGGGTGTATGCCGGTTCTGTCTACCCGATATCCCAAGAATTCCACAGAAGGGATTGCAATCATGCACTTGTTGCGTTTGATCCTGAGTCCTGCCCTTCTGAACTTCCCTAGAACTTGTCTAAGTCTCCCACCCAGCTGTTGTTCGTCCTCTGTGGTGATGAGCACATCATCAAAATACGGGACCACCCCGGGATCCCCTGTAACAGTCGCTCCATGGTGGTCTGGAACAGTCCGGGAGCTATGCTGACTCCGAATTGGAGCCTGGTACACTTGAAGGTATCTCTGCACGTAACTTTAGTCTGTGCCTCTGTGGTAGCGCCATCTACAGGCAACTGCTGATACGCCTGCGCAAGATCGAGTTTTGCAAAGATCTTGCCAGGCCCTAGGGAATGCAGCAGATGGTGTACGATCGGAACCAGGTAAGCACTCGGGTTGGAGAGCCTTATTGATCGTACATTTATAATCCACACAGATGCGCACAGACCTGTCAGGCTTAATGGGGGTCACTATTGGGGTCTCCCACTGGGCATGATCGACTGGCACTAGCACCCCTTGCTTAATCAATTTGTCCAGTTCAACATCGATTTTTGGCTTTAGGGCGAATGGTACCCTCCTGGGCTTCAACCAGATGGGGGCAATATTGGGGTCAAGGTTGAATGAAATAGGGGTACCCACATACTTGCCAAGCAGCTCGTCAAACACGTCCTGGAACTCCTGCATGAGGTCGTCTTTCAGGGTGCTTCGCACGTTGCGGACTCCGGTGAATCCCATGCCCAGGGCTCTGAACCAGTCCATGCCCAGGATGCTTGGGAGCTTTCAGCTGACCATGGTGAGGGGAAGCTTCTCCCGGAATTCCCCATACTCCACCTGGAACTTGCCGATTCCTTCCACGGGGATGCAGTTCCCATGGTAATCGTGCAGTCCGAGCCGCTGGTGCCGTAGGTGCCATTTCTGGATGCCGGGGATGGCCTTTTGTAGCTTGTCCCAGGACATGATGGTTATTGGGGATCCGGTGTCGATCTCCATTACACACTCATGCCCCTCGATTTCGACCATCGTGTAGGTCTTCTCTCCGGGGGATGTGCAGGTCCGGCCAATTCGAATGGTGCAGGCTTCGAGGTCCTCGAATTTTGTGCCCTTCCTGTGGCCACCCCTCTGATTGGCTAGCGCTGCTCCATGGCTTGTAGTTGGGAGTCTGCTTGGATCTGCAGACTCTAGCGATGTGACCCTTCCAATCGCATTGCCAGCAAATGGTGTCTCGGAACTTGCAGGTCTGGCGCGGATGGGGTCCCCCACAGCTGGCACAGGCACCTCAGTGACCTCACCGGTCCTGCTGGTACTGTTCGGTTCTGCAGACCTCTTCATCCGACTCCTCCTTGCACTCAGTGCATACGGTCTCTTGATGAACCAGCGCTGACTTCTGTGCCATTCTGACCTGTATCGTCCCCTGTAGACTCTTGGCTGCTTTGGTAGAGGATTCTTGAGCCCTTGCCTCATCTAGTGTGATGTTCAATGTTAGATTCGTCTTTGCAAGCAACCTCCTCTGCAAACGAATATCTCTCACTCCGCAGATTAGTTGCTCTAGGAGCATCTCATCTAAGTCTCGGTACTCACACTGGTTTGCAGCCTTGCGCAGGGCAGCGACGTACTCGCTGATCGATTCTCCCTCCTGCTGCATGCTTTGCTGGAACTCGTACCGCTGGACATATTTCGATGGTGTCGGGGTGTAGTGGTCCTTCAGCAGCGTCTGGAGCATTTGCCACGAGATGGTGTGGACCAAGTTCGGTTCCGACAGGGCTTCGGCCATGTCGAACATCTTGGGTCCACAATGGCTCAGGAACAGGGCTTTCTTTCGCACGTCGGGCAGCCCCTGTAGATCGCTGGCCACCAGGAAACATTCAAAGTGGGACATGTAGGATCCCCACTTCTCTTCCGTTGGGTTGAAAGGCACTGGTGGTACGTAGGCAGACATCGTTGTTAGATTTTCCAGGTACTCTGCTCGCTCGCCTGGCTGGATTCAGAGTTGCAGCTCTCTTGTCGGCTCATGGCTTCAGCTCTTTCCGTGGCTTCCGGCCTCAAAATCCCATCCTCATCGCCAATGTTAGGTTGGGTGAGCAAGCCAGGCAGTGAGTGACAACAGCTCTTTAATGTAGGGTGAGAACCTAGCAACTGACCTGGGGAAACAGCTCCCCTTATATACCTTGCAGCTGTGGTGGTCAGCCAATCAGCTGATGGCTAGTTAATTCAAACTTCCCACCAAAACCTATATACATAACACTTTCCAACTTTCCTCATTATATTTATTGTACAAGTTCCATTGGAGTTGGATGACTAATAGATTAAAAAAGGCAATAAACAATAATCTGGATGAGAGAAATGGAGGCCAAAATTATTTTTGTATCTTGAATGCTTAGCTTGTGGGCCACAATTTATAACTAAAATTCATTTGAAAAATAACATATTAAGATAGGGGAAAGGTTTGTGTGTATGTAATTTTAAGTCAGTGTTGATGCCTTGTGATTACCTGGATAAATCTAGTTTTCTTGCCAAGATTTTGAAAATGTTTTGTCATTACCTTACAGTATTAGGATTGAGAATGACTAGTTCAAGGTTACCCAGTTGGTTTTGTGCCTAAGGTAGGTTCTCCTTATTATTCCTACATTTACAACTTGCTTACATTTGTTGGTCAAAGCTGTCAAGCATTCTGATATGCAATGAGTAAAATTCCTAACTTGGGCATTTAATTAAGAGAGGTATGTCTGCATTTTCAGGGGGTGGGGTGTCAATTAATCTCAGCTTTAAATTGGGATCTCAAAATGAAGGACTTAGTGAACAGTAGCACAGTTGAAAGTATGCAAATATATCTAACATAAAAAAGTAATTATTCTGATAGTGAAGCATGAAAGGTGAAACAATACCCAGGACAAGGACAAGAGGACCACTTGTCACTAATTCTTTAATTTTTTTTAAATGAGCCTGGATAGCTCAACAGACAGAGCTCTGTAATTTAAGACCAGCTGTCTGCAATTAAAGTAAGATCGAATCCTGCCAGGCTCAAGGTTGACTCAGCCTTCCATCCTT